>CM056826.1:18453695-19156195 GCA_029853015.1 Chelidonichthys spinosus
ACTCAAATCAGAAGGTCAACAGTATTTTTTGTAGAGTAAGTTACATAACTACTGAAGAAGAGTCACTTTCTTTTTTCAAATGTATTATTATATGTATTATGTAGTGATTGTGTTATATGTTGGGACCCCCTTGAAGCCCCACCCCTTCCGGTGTAAGCCCCGCCCCTTCCTGTTTCCCCCATGGGAGCCTCTGTGTAAAATAACGAAACGGTATGGTGTAAATGTCCAGTTTGATGATGAGCCGCATATAAACCGTGTCTCCTGATCGCCGGTCCAACTCACCACGCTCTTGATGACCTCGTCCTTGCCGTCGTGCTTCTGCACCTTGAGGAGGTGGTAGCTGAAGTCCAGGATGTCGAAGCGGCGGTGTTGCCCCAGCAGGGCGATGATCATGCAGCCGGCCCAGTGGAGGCCGTCCCCGAAGCACTGCCTGCAAACGGACAGGAAGCGGACCCCGTTAAAGTAAAAGACGACCAAGCGCCCTACAGACGGCGGCGGCAAGCTGCCGGCTACTCACTCCACAGTGAACTCGTGGGCGCCCACGGGGATGCAGTACACAAACTGCATGGCGCTCCAGAGCCGGTGGAACTCCACGCACTCGTCCACGTGCATCACGCCGTTGCTAGGCAGCGGGCCGCGCCAGATGGGGTCGTCCAGGAAGCCGCGCACGCGTGTGAGGATGACCTCAAACATGGACAGGCCGCAGCACAGACGCTCCTTGGTCAGAAGGTCGCCCTCGCGGGCGATCGCGATTTGCTGGAAGAGGAGCGAAGAGACAGGAAACGCATCACGACACAACGGAGGGCTGTGATGTCAGAGAGGAACTACACCCCAGAGACTCCAGGGTCTGTTTGGGAGTCCAGATGTGGACCTGAATCAACACGAAGAATACTCCGTTCCTGCTGGTTCTAAGGAGAACCCGGCGTGCTGGTCCTACCTGTGGCGTTCCCAGACGTTCTATCAGAGGAACCAGGTGCAGCGCCGTGTACTTGGACTCCAGACGCTTCATCTTGGCATCCAGACGTTCGCCCTCTGCAGGGAGGAAGAGGAGACGGAGGGTTGGGTTCATTGTTATCGGCAGCTGTTTGAGGGAATGATTTAGACGTATTTAAAGGGCCAGTGTGCAGCATTTAGCTTGCTCTATTAGCAAATATGGAATATAATCATATAATATCCATTACCCTGTTTCATTAGTGTTTAACTAAGAATCCTTGTGTTTTCCTGAGCTTAGAATAACTTTACCATAGCATAAGTACAGAAGCCCAGAACTGACAAACCAAACACCCGAAGGCCACTGTCGTTCTCTACACGCTTGGAAAGGGAGGGGTGAGCGGAAAAGTGTTCAGCTGGTTTGATCTAACTCACCACAAGCGTCAGTAAATCACTCTGGACCATAGAACTAGACCAGAGTAGAGGGACAGTGAACGGTTCTCAGCGGTCATACGACCAGTACAAAAGAGAACACACGTCAGCGGGAACAGCTCTGTGATTTTAATGTGAACATCTGTTCAACTCCCGTTTATTTCTACGTACTGGACCTTTATATGTCAACACATACGTGTTTTTAAGATTCTTGTCTTTGGCGGAATGAGACTTCTTTCTCTCATTCGTGTCTCCAAACAAACCTGAGGTTCTCGTGCTCACCTTTGACGTGGACTCTGGGGAGAATGTTCTGGAACGGCGCCGCGTGCAGCAAATCACAGACTTCCTCCTGCGACTGAAATAAAGATGGAGTCAGAGTCAGAAGCACGAAGGTGAAGGTGTGACAGTTAAAGATGAAGCTACTTAGGACCGGGAGGACCCGGTGGTCCTGAGACTGAGACCCGTACCAGACTCTGCTCGCTGAGCAGACAGAACAGCATGGCGTTGCCGACCTCCCTCAGGTTCTGGAAGCAGACAGTCTTGAGCTCGGCGTACTCCACGATGTCCTTCAGCTGGTGGTGGAAGAACTCCAGGATGCCTGGAAACAAACACATCTGTCACATCTACAGCAGGGAACCGGTCTACGTACGGAAGACCTGAGACGAGGGAACCTGTCTCTGTACGGACGACCCGAGACGAGGGAACCGGTCTCCCTACGGAAGACCCGAGACGAGGAAACCAGTCTCCGTATGGAAGAACTGAGACGAGGAAACCAGTCTCCGTATGGAAGACCCGAGACGAGGAAACCAGTCTCCGTATGGAAGAACTGAGACGAGGAAACCAGTCTCCGTATGGAAGACCCGAGACGAGGAAACCAGTCTCCGTATGGAAGACCCGAGACGAGGAAACCAGTCTCCGTATGGAAGACCCGAAGACGAGGAAACCGGTCTCCGTACGGAAGACCAAGGCAAAGAGACGATAGTGGAGTTAAAACAATAAGTTAATCGTGGTGAATTTCTACTTCCAGGATAATTGTAAATATCATCACATGACTGAATTTAAAAATTACATTTTGTATTTAATTTATAAATTATTTATGACCTTCACAAAAAAAAAACGTGTTCTATCTGTGATGAAAATAAATATTTGTTTCGTGACTAAATGTGACGTAAAGTGATCCCATTTTGTTTTAATGTTCATATGTTGATGATTAGCAGGATTATTATTTTTTGGAGGATAATCTTGACATTAAATTTTCGTCTCATGTTTAATAGTAATTCATTTGTTTTCAGTTCAAAGTAATGCTTTTATGGCTGTGGGCCGCTGATTGGTCCATTGATCAACCGTCCAATCAGCGGAGGCGGCGTGGTGCTTACCTGGGGAACCGTACTCGTGGCGGGGGAGTCTGCAGATCTTGGGCATCACCTCCATCAGGGTCTTCACGTACTGCATGATGGTCCCCTGAAGCTGCACACAGAAGTCACACGTGGATCAGGGCCTCTGATTGGCTGTGATGACATCGGTCTCATGCAGCTTTCCGTCTACTCACCAGGCTCTTCACCACCTTCAGCAGCTCCTCCATCACCACGGCGATGCCCTGGTAGCCCAGCAACCGGCACATCACCTTGATGTGAGGCGGGCCCACGAAGTTCCTGTAGCTGCTGAAGATGCTGCTGTACGCCAGATTCAACGTCTGCAGGAGGAAGAGGAGAGACGGGGGTTGACGGACAGAAGGTATTCAAGCTTTCCCATGATGCATCGGGGCAGCAGGAAGCACCCTCTCCGTCATTAACAACCAGGTATCCCACAGTCAGTAGAACCCTGTGAACACCATGAAGCTTTCAACCTGTAGGGGGCAGCAGAGGAACGCCCGTGGAGGGTTGAGGATGCAGAATAATCTGCCTGTTAGATTTAGATTATTTTGTTGTGTTCATGAGTGTCAGCAGATCACCAGCAACATTAGGAATCATCCTCTGGGGACCGAGAATATCCCCAGATGATCTGAACAGCAGCTGAAGAGAACAAATGGTCGGACAGATGGAGCGATTAAACATTTCCAGCCCTCCTTCCCTTCCATATTACTGTATACTTCTTTTTTTGTTATTGTTCCTGTTTTATTGTTTTATTTTTGTATTTATATTAAATTATTTTTATTATTATTATTATTATTATTTACAAACACATTTATGTAAAAATAATTATATTTTTTTCTTCTGGTGTATTCTGAAAATGAATTTACACTTGATTTTACGCATTACGCATATGCATTTATATTAATTTAATATTATTTTTATTACAAGCTTTATCATTATTATTATTACTCTTATGTATTTATTTTGAAATATATATATATATATATATATTCCTTGGGAGAGAACAAGCATCTATAAAACGACCCATTTGAATGTTGTCGTTCCTATGATCCAGCGTGAGACGTTCCCACTCCCTCTCTCCCCCTCCCTCTAATCCAGCACCACTCCCCCCAGCGAGACAGCAGCTGAGACGAGGACGCTCCAGTCTGGTCCAGACCCGAGTCCTGAGTCTGGGAGACCACGGAGCTCCTACCTAGAATGGATGTTTAAGCGAGTGAATAGCTGGAGGGAAGGACGATCCGTCATCGGTGTGATTTTACGGTAAGTTATGTTTTTGAACGGATGACTTCTCTTAAAAACCCGGCTCATTAGCATATTAGATCATTATGTATTACTGCTGGCATGCCAGCAAAAGGTGCAGTTCCTCAATTTTATTAGTGGAAATATTAAATGTTGTTAATTTTCTATAATTCTGTAGAAAAATAAGAATTATCTCCACAAATACTACAGTACAATATTGTAAACAATATTTGTGAGATTATTTGTGTCTGAAAAGGTTTCGTCTTTTATAGAAGGTAAAAATTAAACGATGTACTTTGAATATACATTGTTGAACGAAATGCTTATTAAATATTAAATCTGTGCTTCTATATTTTGGGTGATTTCAGCACCTTAGAGTCTTCTCTTGTCACAGTCTGTTTGAGGCAAAGCCCGTTTTTATTTTCTATTTGTGAAGTTTCCATAATGACTGACATGAAAGCTCAAACGGTGTTTCAGTGCTGAAGGTCGTCGCGTCCTGTAACAGGTGACAGATGAGCCTCATCACAAATCTTCTGCATCATGTCAGCCGAACATCTGTGTGCTTCATCTCCCTCCGCTGCTCTAATCATATTCATAATCCTTCAAAAGATGCTGATTATGCTCCCACACTGTTCATTGACCATATACTTATCTGTATTATGGTCTATATTTATGACCAAATACCTCTGTGTTGTTATTGCAACGATCTGATAGGGTGGACGATATTATTTGTGATAAATAAAGACTAATTCCATGTTTGTGTTTCACTGGATATAGACCCCACAGTGGACTGGTTCACCACAGCTGGATGAACCCCGAATAAACTATTTATCTGCGATTTAATATCAATAAACAGATGAAAAGGATGCTGAAATAACTCCATAATGATGGTGATCAGTAAAAAGTCTTAGGTCATGCTTTGTTAGGTCTGTCTTCAAGACCACAAGATAACTACTTTTAAAACACTTGTTTTCTGAATGGAGTCTGGTTGATGGATGCTAGGCTATGTTAACATTGGAGCTGCTCCATCAACACTACAAATAAGGTCATCTAGACATAAATACGGCAGAGGTCTTGTTGTTTGGACCACAGACAGTTTCTATTTTCTCCACATAGTCTGGTCTGGTCTCTGGACTAATGTGAGCTACTATTGTAGACCTATGGGGGACCACAGACCGTCTCTGGTTTCTCCACATGGTCTCTGGACTAATGTGAGGTAAATGTTTCCGTGTCTCTTCCCGTTCAGGTGTCCAGTGTGGCGACTCTGAGACCGGAGTAACTGAGGAAGCACTCGGCTGTAGAAGCAGACAGACGGACCACAGAAGTCGCCGTGCATCATGGGAGTTGCAGTCTACAACGTGTCGGCCACCTCGGCCAGAGTGAGCTGGCCGGCGGCGCCCGGCTGCCATGACACTTTCTACAGCGTGATGTACGACCCCAACTGGAACAGCCTGCTGATGGGCTACAAGCGCAAGAGCTTCATGCACGAGGAGCGCATCCCTGTCAGCCAGACCAGCACGCACCTGGCCAACCTGCTCCCCCAGACCGCCTACTTCCTGTGCGTCACGTGTCAGGCGGCCAACCCAGTGCGGGACCAGTGCCAGGTGTTCAGCACGCCAAGTGACAGCGGCGACGGCCACGACCGGGCCGGCTGGGAGCTCGCCATGGGCGTGTGGCTGACGTGCTGCGTGCTGCTGCTGGTCATAGCCAGCGTGCTGCTGTGGGGGTGTGTCCACACCGTCTGCCCCCTCCCCGGCCATGCCATCGACGCCTGCCACGGCAACTCAGCCTGCCAGGACGTGTCGGGATCCGGATGCCTCTACGCTCCCAGACGGCCCAGCGAGGACGGCACCAAACGTGGCGGTGGCATCATGCCGCCCCAACTCCTCTCCACGCAGAATGCCAGCCACGTAATTAGCCAAGACCACGAGCTGAGGACGCTCGCTAAGCTGTCTGGCAGCGAGCCAGCATGAATCAACTGGATTGAGGTCATCGTAGCATTGTTCCGCCCAGACTGGATTGACCCTTCGCCTCGTCAAGCCCCCCCCCCCCCCCCCCTTCCACTGCAACTGTCAAGCTGTCAGAGTTACCATGACACCCAACAGCATTAATATGATCTCATGTTGCAAAAACAGACTTGATTTCAGAGAGTAACTGAAACGTGTGTGAAATTATCAGACAATATCGTTCTCTTCTCCTCCTCCTCCTTCTCATTCCTCTCCTCCTCATTCCTCTCCTTCTTCTTCTTCTTCTCCTTCTCCTCCTCCTCATTCCTCTTCTCCTCCTTCTTCTTCTCCTCCTCCTCCTACTTCATGGACTGACAGACGTTTGACCTTTGTTTCAAACAGTCAAATCCTTTTTGTTCAGCAGCTAAATCACTCTGGCCAAATACACCAGACTCCATTGATAAAAACAGTCATTTTACCGTATTAAGAAATATATAAATATTAAAAAAATCTTAATCTCCAGCGTTAGATATGAAAATATTCTGACTCTCTCTTGATATTTTCACACCTGACATGATGAGTGTGATTCATTCAGACCAAACCATGCTGGTTTCAGTGAGTTTTATTTGTTCCCATCAAGTCTGAATGAAGTGTGTTTGAGGAGCTGGTTTATTTCCATGGAAACTGGTGTATTTAGGGCGAGATGCTGCCTGTTCTGTTTAAACAAAGAGGATTTTACTCTCCAACACAACGGTCTGAAGAGATTTTAATCAATAAAAAGCAAAAGCATCACGGGAGACCTTCAGTGTAGCTTCAACAGCTAGTGTAGCATTGGAGTCTAGATGTTAGCTCCTTCAGAAATGTCTGAAACAAGGAGACATGAGGTCTACGGAGCAGAGCTGGCTGACACTATGATTGGCCTGTCTACGTTGGAGGGGCGGGACTCTAGGGAGTCCCAAAGATGTCATCAAGGAGAAAAAAAGAAGTACTAATCTGTGTTCTCGAGTTATTAATTTGTGCTCACAGGATTATTTACATTAGTAACACGATCATACAACACATCTGTTCTACTTGACCAACAGCTGTTTCCATTCAAATAAACAGCAGCAGAAGAAGAGGCTGTGAACCGAAAAACCAAACATTTCGTCTTCTACAATCTACGCGAGAAAAGTGGAGAGTTCTTCATGAATTTGGTCAGGATTTCATTTTTGGCATGAAACAGCCGAGTCATCATGTGAGTAAAACTTTCCCAGAATCCCTTTAGTGCACTGTTTATCAACCAACAAACCAGTTGGTGTAAAATGTTTTTTGTTTTTTTATGATTTCAAAATGTGACATTAACAGTCAGATAACTAGAACTTAAACCACCATCAGGTCTGTAGAAGGTTTCGCTTGTAAATAAGAAGAAGTTCACATCTGTGTTTTTCCCTCCTTGACCTTGTTTTCATGTTTCCCAACGACGACGCGTTCCCACTTGTAATCTACAGATGTTATTTAGTGATGATGATGAATGAATGTGAGGTTGCACGGATCTCATCCACTCAAGGACTCAGAGGAAATAAAGTGATGATGAGAAGCAACGTGTCAGACTGACCTTTGACCCGTACAGGTACTGAGGCTGAGCGTTGGGAGGCTTGTCCCTCTGGAACTCCTGAGAGAACGGCAGGACGGTGCGCACGAACCTGCACACATTCATCAGGGTTCATATGAGACACACACACACACACACACACACACACACACAGTGTGTCTTTGTAGTCGCATTGTCTTTGCGTCTCTTTGTGTCTCTGTGATGTAACTACCAAGTCACCACTATTTGGCATTGATGAAACAGATCTCAGACCTGATCAGCTGAGCAGCTACACTAACTCACCTGTTGGTGGAGCCGTTGTAGCAGTAGTTGGGCAGGAAGTCGTAGTTGAGCTCCCAGAAGACGTGCAGCGTGATGCGGCCATACGGGGCCGACACGTTGTGGTTGGCCTCGCGGAACATGGCGTCCAGGCTGTCCAGGGTCAGGTACTTACTGAGGAGCTTGTGGGTCATGCGGTTGATGTCCAGGAGACCTTCCAGTTCCTTTGACCACACAGAAAACCAAAAGAGTCAAAACAGGAAGCAATGACAGCAAAGGACGGCGTTTTACTCAGACTGTACCATGATGGAGGTGAGGTCCTCGCTCTCGAAGCGGTTGATGGCGAGCTCCAGAGACTTGTAGAGGGCCGCCGAGATCCTCTGAGTGATGAGCCGGTTCAGGTCGATGGAGCGGCCTAGAAGCTGTTAGTAGGACACGGACACGGTCAGAACACACGGTCAGTGCTGCAGTCTACAGTCACATGACAGGAAGTGATGTCTGTATGATGGATCTGATGGTTATATGAGCTGCTGATCCACAGTCAGGTCAGTGTGTTAGTCACTTTGGTGAATCTAAATTAAAAACACCAACTAGACCAGCAACTCCTGTGTTACGGGAGGTTAAATTACCGTTTTTGTCTATGGAGTCTGGTGGTGGTGAATTTATTCTAAATATAGCGTCCTCTTAATCAGATATTGACTGTTTTAGGCTAAAGGCGGGTCCACACCGCACCGACTGCCCGACACGTGAAGTCGGGCTACTTAACATGGCCGAATCGAACAACGACATGGGCGGTTCACACCTACGGAACTACAGCCGACGCCATACGTTCCGCGCTTGCGCGAGATGTAATGTCTCCAAAACAACAGGCGGCGCTAATCTGTATTGTGGGCCAAAAAACACGAAAACCGGAAGTAGGCGGTCCTCTCAAGACCACTTCTTCGATTCCACTGGTTATCTGGTATGTTTACCATCGTCACTTCCGGGCTTCACTGATTCGCTAGTCAAGCTGCTAGCCTCCACCAATCAGAATGGTAAAAGAGTGACCGACTCCCTTGGCCGATTACACATTTGAATCGGCTGAAATGAACGCCGACGTGGGTCGATTCAAGTGACCACACCAAGCAGACTCATGTCACGGACGCCGACTCTGTCAAAGACGCCGATCTTCGGTCCGGTGTGGACTCGCCTTAAAACACCTCCACAGCAGCACATTACTTTGCTCCCGTGCTGGTTATCCTCATCATTCAACATCACAACTGTCCCTTAAAGACGGTTCGCAGTTGGAGGCTCACTTTAAATATATATAAATATATAAAAGAGTAGAAAATAATAATAATTTGCATGCATTTGTTTGACTGAATAGATGAAGCAAAGATTCTTAACTTTGCTCTCAAAATGCATCAAACGGCTGCATTTAACTTTAAGATGTACAACATTTAAGGTCGTCTACCACTTATCCTGTATTCAGGGTTGCGGGGGGGGGCTGGAGCCGATCCAGTGGAAATACCTGTATTATTCATATTATTATTCATCGGTGGCTTCGTACCTGGACGTGGCGTTGCTTCAGCAGCGTCTCGTAGCGGTTGGAGGCGGGCCACGGGATGTTGGCGTTTTGGTTCTTGCAGTCGGCTCTCAAACGTTTGTCGAGCAGAAGACTGAAGGATTCACACAAACAGAGTCTGTTTTAAATCCTGCAGATTTCTGTCCATTTCATCCGTTTTATTTTAATCGTGACCGTAAACGTATTGAAGGTTTGTATCACACCAAGCAGGATGGTTATTTGTACATTCTCATAAACATAAATGAAATCATAAAGCATAATTGAGCTCCTCCTCAGTCTTGAGCTGTAAACTGAAGTAGCATCACAACTCAGTTTCCTCAGTCAAACGTGCAGATGTCTACGAACCTTCCAGCTAGAATCTTGTAGTAAGCAAATATCTGATCAGCCAGTTTGTAGACGAACTGATCGAAGCACAAGTTCACCTGGAAAACAAAAGGAAGTTCAGATTAACACATTTTAATCCATGACGATCAGTTTAACAAGGAGGAAACTATTGTCAGATATTTTCTTAAGAGTTGCTTTTTTATTATTATTATTATTAATTTAATCCAACATCAGGCCTGATCATAACAACCAAATACTTTCATAACTTTACATTTTTTTCACCCTTTTTTTTTTTGCTTCCATGTTGCCACTAAAATGTTATTATTTTCTGTTTCCTAAATCCTAGAAGGGATTACCAGTATATTTTTTCACATCCTAAAATATGTTAGTGATTAGAATTTTTTTTTTTTTTAAGCATTGCATTAAATACTGCCGTGCTCCATACACAACAGGATTTAGTACAAATAATTAAAAATAACTCACACTCTTACCAAAATACAATATGGATTAAAACAGAAAAAGTGATCAAAATACAACAGATCTATATTTTGGTTATTACTATAAAATAGTATGAATTTAAACATGGTGAGATTCTGTGTCTTCCAGCACACGTCGTGAATGTTTATTACCTCGGCCTCTATTTCGTCGTAGAGGAACTGCTTCTTGAACTTGGTGAGGGCGTAGTGGGCGCTGTCGTTGTACAGGTCCAGCGGATACAGCACGTACCTGCAGGGTCAGAGCAGGAACGGTTATTACTAGTAGTAGTACTACTACTACTACTACTACTACTACTACTACTATCAAAGTATAACAAACATCTGAGAGCTGATGACTCATTTAGCTTAGAATGCTTTCAGTTGCAAATGTCAAAGACATGAATTAGTTGAACTGCCGAACGTCGGGGTTCCCCGTCAGCGTCATCAGAAAGTGAACCGGGTTCCTCCGAACGCCAGCGTGGAACACGTCGACAGTTAAACTGCAGACGTCTGTGGGGGATTTGAAGAAACGCAGCACGGCCGATGTGCTTACTGGCTTATATATAAAAACCTGCTATCAACATAATCCTGCTGCAAAGATTTAAAACAGAGATGAAAACATTTATGCTTAATCCCATTTGGTAGGATTTTATTTACCCAGGGTGCTTTTGGAAAAAAAGCGGAAGATAACAAGAAACAAACCACTCATAATGTCACGGTGTTATCTCCGCCGTCAGACCTCATCAAGGAGGACTGGTTCTGGTCCAGAAACATTCTCTTCACCAACAACAGAGACACTTACTCCATCATGGAGGCCTCCTTGGTCTCCAGGATGTGGTCCGTGAGGATCCAGGGCATGGACATCTCGATGGGGAACTGGATCCGGCGGCCCATGGTGAGCTCCAGGAAGAACTCCCTGAACCAGAGCTGGGAGAGATCACAGCACTGCTGCAGGGTCTCTGTGTGGAGGACCAGGAAAGAGACGGGTCTCATGAGGGCCGTTTCCACAACAACATGTTCAACGTGACACACACACATATTTTTACGTTAATAATAATAGAAACAAACAAACAAAGCGTTTGTGTGCCGGATGGATGCCTTTTATTGGAAGGAGCTTGCCACCTGCTGGCCTGGCAGGCACACTACATCTACAGCATCGTTGGGGATCCGAGAGCGTTATTTCCATCCAAACGTGGAACTTTTTTAAAACGCAAAAACAAACTTTCTTGTCTTTAGCGAGACTGTTGTCATGGAAACGTCACCTGAGTGGGCTCTCACGGCGTTTCCTTACCGCTGAAGTTAAGCAGGTGGGTGTAGAAGAAGGACTCGCGGTGGAACTTCTCGATGTCCAGGATGGTGGGTCCCTCCAGGCTGCTGCGTAGAGTCTTCTTGGAGCCGCTCTTGTCTGCGATGAGAGACTCCAGCATCGTCCTCACCATGTAGAGCTGCAGGGACACACACAGCCACGCCAGACGCTTAATGGACAGGAAACTAGGGGAAATCTTATTAGCACCCTGGTGGTTTTATTAGCTGCATCACATCAGATCACCGGTGTTCTCATCTCTTTATAAGTGTAGTAAAGCTCTGGAACATATCCTGCTGTCATTTGTTATCCTGCCGGCACCAACGTTGGTTTTATTCAACTGAACAGAGAACACATTCATCTAATGAGGAATTTTATAAAACACACCAAACCGGAGAAGATTAAGATCTCTGGAGAGACATTAAGAAAATCTGGCGACCTTTTATAGACTTCAACAGTATCGAGAGGCTCCCAAATGTCGTGTTCACACCAAACGCAAAGAAAACTCCCAGATCCATCAGGTTCATGACATCATCCAGAGGTGCTCGGAGGATTTCATCAAGCTGGATTCACTGGATCCAGCAAGACCCACGTGGGCTGGTTCACCACAGCTGGGGGAACCCAGAATAAGTATTTAGCTGTGATTTAATATCAATAACCAGAGGAAAAGGATGCTGAAATAACTCCATAATGATCATCATAGTGATCAGTAAAAAGTGTGAAGTCACGCTTTGTCTGCAAGACCACAAAGAACTACTTTTAAAACACTTGTTTTCAGAATGTAGTCTGTTGATGGGGGCTAGGCTATGCTAACATTGTAGCTGCTCCATCAACACTCAAATAAGGTCATCTAGATATAGTTGTTTGGACCACAGACAGTCTCTGGTTTCTCATTATTTCAGCTTATTGTTGTTATACCTGGTCTGTACATGTGTGGAGGCTTTTGTCTGGAATCTGAGTAACTAAGACAATTAATACAGTTTTTTTAATGAATTACATCTCTTCAGTCTGAATATGAGCTCTCTCCGTGTTTCTCCATCGTAGCAAACATTGTTTCCCTCCTGATCTGATCTGAGTGGGCGACGGCATCGGATCTCTAATTGGTGATTCGGGGAGACGAACACAGAAGTTTCATTGTTTCACTTTGTAGTCAGCACCTGGAATACAGACTAGTTCCAGGAACGGAGCTCTTAACTGATCAATCTATCTACCACATAGCAAACAACGACGTATACCACCCTGACGATCAGCCTGCAGCTCTGTGTGGGTTTAAATACAGTCTGAGTGGGAAACAGCTCATTAACAATCAATCAGAAGAGGCTTGTTAATGACCTCATATAGCCTCTCTGATCAGTCTGGTTAATGGAGGTGGAAGGTGTGATCAACCCCTCCGAACCCCAGAACTTACAGCACGATTAGAAATGTATGTATGCACGTACGCTTATGCAGCCGACCCTGGCTCGGATCCCGGCCGGAGTTCCTTTGCTGCATGTCACGCCCCCTTCTCTCTCCTGTCTTTCCTATCTGTCCACTTCTAATAAAAGGCATCTATGCCTGAAAAAAATCTTTAAAAAAAAGGAATAAGCTCTCAACAAAACGTCTCATAGCATGACGCTGTAAAAACAGACATGACTGTTGTATGCGTCTCATTTAAGAATTCTGCAAAGTGTTTTCATGATTCTGTAAAAAAAAAACATAAAATTCCTCCTCAGCATTTTTTCTTTGATATATTTAGGACCTCATTTAAGTCCAGAGTCTCGATATTTTGAATTTGTTAGACTAAGTATTACATATCAGGAGAGAGTAACAATATATTATATATATATATATATATATATATATATATATATATATATTAATAGAAATGAAACTTTCTCTGTGGTGATTGGATTTGTTAGACTAAGTATTACATATCAGGAGAGAGTAACAATATATATATATATATATATATATTAATAGAAATGAAACTTTCTCTGTGGTGATTGGCATCCTAACTGTGTGTTTGAAGGTTCATGGTGTGGAGCAGAGACCTGGGTGCTGGAGGGCCCCACTGCTCTCCGGGGGACCTTGATGTCGAAGCCTCCCTTGGGGTCCTTTTCTCCGCGGAGGGCCGGGTCGTTGTGCGGCTCCCGACCCGTCTCCCAGTCGCACACCGTCTTCCTGATGGCCTGGAGGACGCTGCAGCGGGAGGAAAGACAGGTTTCATCGTCAACAGCTGCAGGAAATGTCGTTGTGTGTCATAAATGTAGCGGAGCACCTCGGTCGGCTTCAGCTGGTTTACTGACTATAGAGGTTTGTTAGGGAGCAGCTGCACAGGAGCGTTCAGGGACATCGGGAAAACTGAATCTCCATTGCATCCCATAGACATTCGGTCATGTATGAACACTAATATTATATAGCTCAGATACTTAAATTTGAATTTTTTATTCATCAGACACCTAATCTTTTTTTTCTTTTCTTGTGTCAGCGTGATGAATGTAAGTTTTGACTCCTTTCAGCTCGGTTTTGGTCCCCTCCAGCCACGGAGGGGAATCAATGTCCACCGTTTGGTGTGAGGAGGCTAGCATACGGAGGAAAAACTAAAGCCTGGTTCTGATTATAGGACAACAACACAGGCGATAAATTGAGGGTTGCACCTAGAGACTTTTCTTCTGAGTACTCTGGGATTTTTTTTGCAGTCGAAAGCTCAAAACATGCATTTTATTTCCATAAAAGCGCTGCAGGAAATGGAGCAAAAGCTCTTTTTGTCGTGAGCTTTAAATGTCAAACAGACGGCGACGCCACAAAGACAGAAAAGCACTTCAGTGGGAGCTGACCGTTTCTGGAGAAAACGGGTAATAAAAGCAGAAAAGTGATGCTCGTCCATCATACAACCGTGATGTTGTTGTCATAGAAACGGTTTGAAAAGCATTTAAAAAGGCATGAAGTGCTCCCCGTAGCCCGCGGCTGCTTCTCAAGAGTTGTGATGTGGAGCTAAAGCAGCTTTTAATGTTGCATCCTTCACAAAAACCTCCAACTACTCGTGTGAAGACAGAGGAAGACTCCGTACCTCTGGATGACGTTCTTCTTCTTCTTGATGGCCTGTCTCAGCGGGTCACGCAGGGTCACCTGGGCGAAGTCCTGCAGGGCAGAGTAGATGGTGTGGCGGATGGCGTGGTTGAACACGCTCTCCATGCGTCCCATCAGCACCTGCAGGCCCTTTATCATCGCCATCACCTGAACAACAAGAAGCACACCACGTGTCAGTAGAACAACAGTAGGTCAGAAATGAAAAGAATACACAACAACAGCTGACAGGACGCTACTTAAATTATATATAGAGAAATATGAAATTAAATGATTATTGTTATGCTATCTTCTTCCTTCCTTCCCTGACTCACAACCACACTAAACACATCTCCCCGAAACACTCACTGAAATTGCAGTAGCTGCATTCTAGCTCTATAATCTTTTTTGTGTTCATGTTTTTCTTAAATGTACATTTAGCTGCTTTTTCACATTGTGTCACGTTTTTTCAATGTAGTATGTAGTAGTAATGTAGTAGTAGTGGGGTATTTCAATTTAAAATCACTACAGTTTGTTTTGTTATTGCACCAATAAATATTAATAAATATAATAATATATATATATATGTATATATTAAAATAAACTAAAAAGAACACAAACATGCCTACATATATAAAATAATTAAACGTCGTTATTGTTGGGGTGATGACCCGATGGGGGACTGACCTCGACGAGGGCGAACTTCTCCTCACTGGTGTAGTTGTACCGGGTCGCCCTCTCGTACTCCTCGGCGTTGTCGGGACACTCCTTGTTGGAGTACTTGTCGGTGGGATGGACCAGTTTCCACGAGTACTGGAGGAGGAACACCAACACCATTCATCACCATCAAACTTCCCCATCAAGACTCTCTCATCTTACAAGTTTTATGAAATGTTAGGTTTCAATTGATTTATTTTATGTTTGTTGCCATGTTTAGAGACAAAGAGGGAATGCTGGATATCTGTTTGTTTCACTGCATAAAACACCGTTAACAGCCTCAAGAAGATTTCATTTAAAACATTTTATAACTGAATTTACGTTGGCCTTGTGAGAGATTATACTGCCTGAATGGGAAATAAAATAAAAAATAAAAACAGCGATACAAAAAACTATTTTCTCCACGTTTTTAGTAATTAAATGTTCAAATAAGGCTATAAATATTTATAATATCCATTTTATATGAACACACTTGTCAGTGAAAACATTCAGAATAATTAAAGGATTTAAATAAAAAAATGTGGATGGTAAAATTAACTTATAGATATTAGCATGAAACATCCCCAGTTAATGCCTGACATTCAGACGATTATTTTTTTGTATGAAATGTTTTCTGAAAGATTATGTATAAATATGCAAACAAGGTTTTATCTAATGTTAACTTTTGGTGAATTTAGGAGAAAATCTCCTGACGACAACAGACAAAGTAATAAAACAAATGTTTTCTCTCCTCCAGTCTGAGAGACGACGTGTTACGGAAGATAAACAGAGCAAAATCTCTGCATTCATCAGTGGAGCTTCTTCTGGCTCACCACTTCCATGACGTGGGCGCTCCACTGGGAGAGCAGCTGCATGCCCTGCAGGGCCAAGTCAAACAGCTTCCTGTACTCGGAGTCCGTCTTCTGGGACTCCTGGCGCCCCGATCCCGTCACCACCTTAAAGAGAACACACCCAACCAACAACCGTTAAATACCGACAAAGTGCAGAACGGACACAAGGTGGGAGGAAGAGGCAAACGTAGAAGATGTGATTATTAAAAAGACATTTGTGTCCAACAATCAAAGATCCTGAGTCACAAGTTAGGTGAAGGGATTATCTGAAGAGTGCTTCTATCAGGTACTTGTACACACTACACGTGTATTAGTACAGTAGATGGAGTTTGGAAGTAAAGTGATGTATGTGGACATTTTATAGACTGCTAAAACTATCAACATCAGTGTCCCGGATCCTTTATTTAAAATATTTTCAGTGGTGGGACTCACCTCACTGTTGCTATAGCGAGCCAGCTCCGAGATGAAGCGCATGTGATCCTCCCGGATCTGAATCATCTGCTCACAGATGTTGTACTGAGGGCTGCTGGATATCGACGTGCAAGTCCACCTGCAGGGTCAGAGGGAGGAGAAGGAGAAGAGTGAGGAAGACAGCGATGCATTCTACGTATTAGCATAGGAAGGAAAAACAGGATGCAATTTAATCTCAAGGCGAGTTGTAGAATCTTACGTGTGTTTAATAAACTCAATCAATAGCAGGCGGAGTGAAAGTTTGGATTCTCTGGGGGAGTTGTTTATTATAACAATAAAACAAGCTTCAAATTTAAGACGTTTTTGTAGATCATCTAACACTTTCTCACGTTCAAGACGCTTTTCTTCTTTGTGTGCTTGAGGTGTAATTATTAATATAAAGACTCCTTTGTCATATAAGAGTGTTAGGATAGAGAGATAAGAGTTTGGTCTCACCTGGACTTGTTCTCCTCAAAGTGAGCACTGGTCTTGATGTAGCGGGACAACTCGATCTGCATGTCTCCGAACAGAGGGACCACCTGCAGTTGCTGTGGACGCCAACAGTTATGAATTAATTCCAACCCTGGTTGTAGCCATATTTGACATTCTCATTATTGTTCATTTATTTATTGTTGTTAAAAATAATATTATCTTTGTTGTATTATTATGATTGTTAACATTTCCAATCAATTTTTTTGGTTGATTTTATTTAAAAAAAGCAAATTAAGATGTGTTTTTTGGTGGTTTATAATATATTATTTGGTGGTTTATAATATATATATATATATATATATATATATATACACGTGTAACCTTGGTACCTTGAAGAACTTGTCGATCTTTGTCAGGTTAATTCTCTTCTTGGCGTCCAGCTTGTAGATGTTGCTGCTGTTTCCGTCCATCAGGTACAAACCAAAGCCCATCACCTAGAAGAGGAGCTGCTTAGATATACATGGATATAAACATGGATATATATATGTAGAATGTGTGTATATGGAAGAGCAGCGCCACCTACCTTGAGGAGCATGTGCTTCTCATTGGGCGTCAGGTACATCTTGTTCTCATAGTAGTCGACACACAGGTTGACGATGTCGGCCAGAAGCTCCTCGTATCCATTGATCACCTCCAGCTGCTGCTGCAGAGACTAAAGACACAACACAGCAATATTAACATAATATACCAGTAATTTCTCAATTCATCTTAAAAGTCTCTTGGCTTAACGAGACCAACAGTCTGATTACAGGAAGGCAACAGAACTGGAGCACTTCGTTCGCCGGCTTCGGCCTGATTTCTAAAAATCATTCAAACAACATGTCTGTTGTTGCTGCAGATGATCCAGACCTGAACGGAACTTCCAAATCTAAATGACACATCGGACCCACCTGGGTGATCTTGTTGTGGTTTGCCAGGAACATGGACAAGTTCTGGGACTCCTGGATAGACGATGGCTCCGACATCTTCCTGAGGAACTGAGCGGCTCTAAGAGGAAGAAGCCAGAGGTTTTAATCTCAACTAATACAGCCTTAAAAAACAAAACAAACTATGTTTATTTATATCGTGATGTTTTGACAAGAGACAGTTTTCATACTGAGGTCGACAACTTTCTCTAGAATCACTCTTTAACACGTAGAAACCTGGACCTGGACCAGGACCAGAACCAGAATCCACCAGAGACCAAGACAGATTGAAACAGACAGACAGAGAGAGACCGACAGACAGAGAGAGAGACAGAGACAGACAGAAACAGACCGTAGGGGTGAGTATTGGAAAGAACCTCACGATACGTACGATACGTATCACGATACTTTGGCCATGATACGATACATATCACGATATTGGGATATGAATAAAGATGAAAACACAAGTATCTGTATTAGGCTTGGGTGGTAATACGGTAATACAACGGGTCTTAAAAATAGCAACGTGCAAAAATGCAGAGAGAGAGAGAGAGAGAGAGAGAGAGAGAGAGAGAGACAGGGAAAGACATCACTGAATCTCTGGCTTCACACTTCCTGTGGGAAATGTAGTTCTAACTTTTAGATGATTATATTCCTGGAAACACCAAGACTCTTCCATCCTCTCATGTGTTTCCTGTTCTCACAGAAACTCAGCTGAGAGACAGACAGTTACAGGAGGACACACTGGGTGATGCTGCCCTCTAGTGTCGGCTGTGGGAATCACTTGTGTGACACACGTTGACAAAAAAAAAATTGTTTTTAAACTAAATATCAAAGTGATTCTAGTGTGTTTTAGAGACGTTTTAAGCACATTTTGATGATTGTCAAGATAACATTGTGAATTTTGTTGTCATGGAATTTTCATATTGTCTCATGTCTCACCACAACACCAGGTTACAAGCTGCAGCCATGTCATTAATGAGAGGAAAACAAGGGTTCAGGGTGGTTATGGGATGTCAGGTATCTCTCACCGCTTGTAGGCGGAGTGGTCGTTCTTGACGCTGCACTTCATGTTCTTCAGCTCGTCCAGCACAGCGAACATGTTGATGAACTTCCCCAGGGTCAGCAGGTACGCCTCCGAGACGAAGTCCTTCCTGCGCTCTGTGTGACACAGACGCCGCACCTCTCCACAGAACCGGTCGATGGCGGTCCGCTGGGGGGAGGAGGAGGTGGAGGGAGGAGAGGCTAGGTTAAGACGGTTTCCTGTGATGCTGGGCAGCAAGGCTGTGGGGGAGGAGAGAACGTTTAATCACCTGGAAGTACATGAAGTTCATCAGCTTGGTGACCTCAGGCTCCAGGACCTCCACGGTCTTCTCGTAGATCTCCACCCGGTTGGGCTGCTCGTTGCATTTCACCTGAGAGACAGACGACTGTTACTGACAAGATCTCACCTCAGATTAGTAAGATTATTCTATCAGAGAGAGAGAGAGAGTTTGTTTATTTATTTGGATTGTTATTTATTCTTTCTTCATTTGTTTTTTTCACTCAGGTTTATTTACTTATTCTTTGTTATGTTTTGTTATCTTTTTATTTATTTTAAATTGTGAATGAATTTATAGTTTAGATTCTAAAATATCGTTTTTTAATCAATCAACCACTTTTCTGAAATGTTCTGTTTAAATATACAAATGAGGTGTTATCTGATGCTAATGTGTCAAAGACGACGTGTTACGGGAGACAAATAGAGCAAAATATTTCATGTTCAGGTGGTCCTGATGAGAGCTCTCGACGTTGCCATGGTTACCTGTGGTATCGCTCGTGAGCAGCTCCTCCAGGTGTAGAGCATGATGGCGTACTCCTGCCCCTCCTCCAACATCACATTCTGGTCCAGAAACAAAACATCATCAATAACACGTGAAGATCATCAGACAGAAACTACAGCGAGCATCCATTTCTATGGCCCCGAGTCCACGTCACGTCTTATTCTGGTTAGTAAGTTAGCTTCTATAATTCAAAGTCAACTTTACAGCTAAGTGTTGATCTTAGTAGCTAACTAGCATTGGTAGCAACCTGTCAATCAGCAGGTAAGCCCCCCCCTAAAGCATCCCCTTTCTGGTCTGTTGGACTCTAAATGGACCATAAAGGACTAAATGAACATCATGCTGGACTGAAGAAGACCGAGTCCGCATCGTGCGGCTCTGCTGTGGGATTCGGACCAATTATCGCTCACTAATTAATTAGACACAAATTCCTGTTCAGAGACCGTCCAGAGCGTCAGCTTGTCCCTGGACCCGGATCAGGCCGACCTCATTCTGGAGGGTCCACTGTTCCCCACCGAGTGACCGCTGAGGTCACAGAGATAACGAGGGATTTCCCAGAGTTCCCGTGGGCGTGTACTGTACCATGCTGGAGTGGACGGTGGCCTGCTCGATGTATCGGGCGATGCCGGTGACGAAGGCGTTCCGATCCTCGAAGTTGGTGTTGAAGTTGGGCTGCGGGGAGACGGGACATTATGGGATGTAAGATGGTGGGACATGATTGGTGGAGAGCACTCATGGTTACATCTCATTTTGATGCTGTTGCAGCGTTTACTGATTTGATTATTATTTATTTATGTTTTCATTATTATAATTAGTATTTGTATTAGCATTGTTATCAGAATTGTTATAATAAGCATAATATATTATTTCATCATTATTGTGATTGTATTATCGGAATTATTATTATCTATAAAAGCAATAACTATTTATTATTATAATTACCATTATTAGTATTATAATCATCAACATTGTTATCATAATGATTGTTATTATTATTTGCATTATTAAAGTTAGAAACAATATTATTATTTTATCATTATGATGCTTCTGATGATATCCTAATTATTATTTTTATAATTATTATGATAATAATGAAACTACTTATTATTCTTACATTTATAATAGCAAATACGTTTTATTATTAAAATTACCATTATTATTATTATTATAATCATCAACATTGTTATCATTATAATTTCTATTACGTTATTATTATTATTTGCATTATTAAAGTTTGAAACATTATTTAATCATTACAATGATTCTGATGATATCCTATTGTTATTACTTTTATAATTATTATAATACTATTTTTTCATATTTTATAAAAGTAAAAAAAGTTACATTATTATTATTATAATAACACAGTAATAATAATAATAATAATTAATATTATTATAAATAGTATTATTATTATAATAAAGTGTAGCACATAAACCGTCTCCACAACAGAAATATTAATCAAATATTAAACCTGTACCTGGAACATGACAGAGGAGGGGAGGGGCTCGATGCATGGCTGCTGGTCCGGTAGCGGCAGCTCCTCCAGAAGGTCCACGTTGGACAGGGCGTCTTCTAACGTCACCGTGGATGCCATGATCCTGAAGAGGACAACGATAACAACAACTGTGTTTACACTTCTGTCTCATGAACACCTTTATATTTACTGCAGCTTCACAAGAGTCTGACTGGTCAATCTCTCTGTTCTAAGTGGTTTCTGTTGGAAGGAAGAGGAGTTCTTCACAAGCCCTGTTGATATCTGTGTTTCCATAGGAATATAAAGACCTGCAACGGTTCGGGAGATTAGTCGCTGACGTAAGAAAAAGCTTCTTTACACAAGTGACGAAGGCAGCTGGACACAGTGGAAACAGTCTGCAGCTCAGTGGGACCGCTGACCTGGAGTCAGCACCTGTATTTATATTACTTTTACTTAGATAGGAGGAGGATTCACAGTATTTATATGACTTATACTTAGATAGGAGAAGGATACACAGTATTTATATTACTTATACTTACATAGGAGGAGGATACACAGTATTTATATGACTTATACTTAGATAGGAGAAGGATACACAGTATTTATATTACTTATACTTACATAGGAGGAGGATACACAGTATTTATATGACTTATACTTAGATAGGAGGAGGATACACAGTATTTATATTACTTATACTTAAATAGGAGAAGGATACACAGTATTTATATTACTTATACTTACATAGGAGGAGGATACACGGTATTTATATTAAGTGATTCATAACAAGATCAACCATGGAGCTGCAGGACAGCGTAGAGGCTGCTAGCTGCAGCAGCATTAGCATTAGCAGCGTAGTGGAGGATACGCTGAGAAAACTGAACTGACTTCATCCTAAACACGCAGAATGACTAACTAGTGAACTGATGCAACTGCAGATTGAGGATCTTCAGGTTCCTCTTTGGAGTCTTGAGGCCAGGATCCAGACTTCTGCTCTGCTGAACACAAGCTGGACCACTTCTCCTCCCCCTGACCTCAGGTCTGTTTGAACACATTTTAATGTGTCATAAAAACAACTATGTAGTAAACAAAGTTTATCATTTAGTACTTTAGCTGCGCAACACTTTGATTCAGCATCAACATGTTGCTCATGCGCCACAGTCACATGACAGGAAGTCAAACGCTTTGCAACGAATATTTAGCTGCTTGATCCGAAGGAAAACCCCCATGATCCTCTTGTTCATGACTCATCCAGTATGAGTGATTAATGAGCTACAGCCACGGTTTCATGATGGGTGGAGGTGGAGGGGTTGAAGGGTCTCTTATTACTAGAGAATTAAATAGTTTACAGATCTGGATTCTTAATTTCAAGGTGAATCAAATTGATGCTTTTAACCTGAAAAATTGAACATTTAGGGTGAAAAACTAAATCTTCAAATGTCAGTTTAGTCCCAACAAAATTCAGCCCCAGTTAATAACCACAATAATAATAAGGACAACATGATCCCTGATAAAAGATCATTACTGTAAAAACAGAGTCATGTCACAAAGTCTCTGAAATTCTAATTAATTTGGACTTTCTGGAACATCAGCTGCTCTGTGCCTCCTACATTTCTTTCAAACAAAGACAATTATATTTTATGACATATTCTCTCATATTCTCTCATATTCCTGGTGCTGCATACAGTCAACAAAGCTGAAATCCAACCCGACTAGAGGAGTTCAGTATGAGCGAGCGGCCTGGTTTGCTTTGGTTTGCATTCTCACACCGCTGCTGCTGCTGCTGACTGCTGACTTTTAAACACCCAACAATAAAAAAAAACGTCCTGCAATCAGACGTGACGGCAGTCAAACAATCGACAGCAGCGACCAACATCCAACACAAAAGCCCGGCGGTCCGTGTGAGCACAGACCTGAGGTCAGAGCAGGTCGGCGACCTCCTGGTCCGGGGGTGGAAGTACAGATGGAGTCACATTTCATTTGATTTAGTCTGTGTGTATTTATTTCATTATATTATTAAAAAGTGCCCATATTTTGGGGATTTTTTACCTTTTCTTTTTTGTATCTTATTTCATATGAATGTAAATAACCATAGTTTTGAGGAAATTGACACACCGAAGTGCTGGACATATAATTGGTAGTGGCAAAACAAACTACGGAAGCCCTAAGAGGCCAGAGAGGAAAAATAATCCAGGGATCCGTTTACTAAATCTGATGTGAACCGTTTTCTATTTTGTGTTTTTATGACTTAAAAAATGAACGCCTTTAGGTTTGTTTGGAACATGAGGTCGTGGTGCAGGCTCTTGTGAACAAAATTAGTATTACAACAATAAACTGCCAAACTTTTTTTTTAATTAATATTAATTTTTATAATTTAGAAAGTAATCCTGACAAAGCCTTCTTTCATCTGATCTGCAGTTGTAAACAAAAGGAGAAAAATAATTCAGATCTGATTTAAAGGACGTGACGACCGGAGGAGAATCTCTGAGTCAATGGTCCTGAGAATAAATGCAGATTATAACCTTTCAGAAAGACACCACTGTTTGTTAACGTGGGTTTGAGTCCTGTTACAACATTCACAACAAACACAAAGTTATTAACTGTACGGAGGTAAAAATAGCTGCGGTTAGTTGTGAAATACCGTTTTTCTCAAAGGGGGAAGGAAGTCCGATAAGAACAGCCATCTATGCAAAACAGTTTTCAGAGCTCCTCTCATTAAAGATTCAACCAAAGGCCTTTATTTGGTTTCTCAAACTGAAGTGGAAACAGCCAAGTAAGCAGCACATCAGCCGGCTCAGCGGCAGAACAGGGAAGTGTGAATCCCAGACGGGGAGAGCTTGTGATGCTGGTCGACGTTTCAGCCGAGAAACCGAAACCCACAAGGAAAGCACGACAACGTACTGTTCAAATGGAAATGGGAGAAAAATTCTGCAAGATACAGCTTTGACTCTGCAGAGAAACTAAGTCTACAATTAAATAAAGGAAGAGTTAAGTTCCTGTTTGGACTGCAGCATCAAGAGACGGCTGATTATTCACCCGCCGGCTCGATGCCCCGTTTATAGGCTGCTTCTATTCTTACACAGGAAGTAAGGAGCTTAAAGACGCCGCAGCAGCTAACCTGCTAACCTGGATGCTGGCAGGTAACCAGCTAACCTGGACGGTGGCAGGTAACCTGGACGCTGGCAGGTAACCTGGACGCTGGCAGGTAACCAGCTAACCTGGATGCTGGCAGGTAACCTGGACGCTGGCAGGTAACCTGGACGCTGGCAGGTAACCTGGATGTTGGCAGGTAACCTGGCAGGTTACCAGCTAACCTGGACGCTTGCAGGTAACCAGCTAACCTGGACGCTGGCAGGTAACCAGCTAACCTGGATGCTGGCAGGTAACCAGCTAACCTGGACGCTGGCAGGTAACCTGGATGTTGGCAGATAACCTGGACGCTGGCAGGAAATCTTGACGCAGCAGTGATAACAATAATAAAGCTTCTTTAGCTCTTTTGGAGATCACACCATGAACTTCATGGGACCAAATTAAATCCAAACGTGAGACCAAAAGACAGTCGAAATGAACAAAACAAACTAACATGAGAGAACCAGGAGTTCAGTCTAAACTGGTGTAGTTCCTCTTTAAGGACCATTATCTCAAACCTCCACACATTAAACTGAAACGTTGGCTGCCTGCCAGTATGATACGTGTGAGGATGGTTGACATTCTCAGCTCATTAGTGAACAGCAGCAGGAAACGTAATGTGTGGTGCAACGTTGCAATCAATGATGGAACTCAATGGTCTCACGTGTGATGAGGAAGTAGAACTGAGTGCAGCTACCAGAGGTTCTGCAGAATGGTGGCAAACACCAACACAAGCACCAACTCTGCCACCTGAACAAAGCCGTAGAAGTGTGAAAACACTTCTCTGGCACTGCTTCATGTCGCCAACATTCAAACTTCCTGTAGTCTCAGCGGTGCACACATCGAGATGTTTACACAGTTTATCTTTGCTTGTTCTCATGGGGACAAATAAGGTAAATGATAAGTGTGGTAGCGACCTGTCAATCAGCAGGTAGCCCCTCCCCCCTAAAGCATCATCCTGCTTTCCGGTCTATAACTCTAAATGGTCATAATGTACTAAATGAACATCATGCTGGATTGAAGAATACTTAAAACTAGAGATTGAGACCATAAACTCATGTTTACAATATTTACTGAGATAATACATCAAAAGAAAAGTAGGCTGATTTTCATAGACTTCTATACAATCAGAGAAAAAAAACGTATCATTCAGTAAAACACAGGAGACATTTCAAAGACTCCAGTTATTAAGAGCAACCAACTGTGCAAACGCACTCAAAGAATGTATATTTGTGTACTAGTATATTTGTATACTTGTACATTTGTATACTTGATCAACGGTGGGAAAAACAAACCCACAGTTGGGTTTCGGTGGCTTCACCGCTGCTGTCGCTCCACTAGATCTCTGCAGGTTTGAGATTCTAACGTCAAGGAGACGTTCAACCACAGAAAGAACAAAGCAGCTGCTCGCTTTCACCAAAACATCAACAGATGTGGTTGAAACGTACAGCGCCGTCACCTCCCTCCCTCCTCCTCCATGTCCTCCAATGAACACTGAGAAGTTACGATGTAATCACCACGAAAAAGAGATTTTCCAAACAAAGATGAGCATAATAATTAGGTATCCTCTGGATTTAGTTTAATTTAAATATTATCAATAATACTACTACACATAAAACTATTTGTGTGTTAAATATAAGCAAAATTAAATTAGAAAAATATTTAATATAATGTATAAAAATGTTTTATTCAAAAACTGTATATATATATTTAAAAAAAAATATATATATATACAGTATATATACAGTATATATATAGTATATTACTTACGATAATGTGGTATTTCTACTGCTACTGGAGTAAAAGTATCTCTCCCACCATGTAAACTGAAGTACCTCTCCCAACATGTAAACTGAAGTATCTCTCCCACCATGAAGACTGAAGTACCTCTCCCACCATGAAGACTGAAGTACCTCTCCCAACATGTAAACTGGAGTAAAAGTATCTCTCCCACCATGTAAACTGAAGTATCTCTCCCAACATGTAAACTGAAGTATCTCTCCCACCATGAAGACTGAAGTACCTCTCCCACCATGAAGACTGAAGTACCTCTCCCAACATGTAAACTGGAGTAAAAGTATCTCTCCCACCATGTAAACTGAAGTACCTCTCCCACCATGAAGACTGAAGTACCTCTCCCAACATGTAGACTGAAGTACCTCTCCCAACCTGTAAATTGGAGTATCTCTCCCAACCTGTAAACTGAAGTATCTCTCCCAACATGTAAACTGAAGTATCTCTCCCAACATGTAAACTGAAGTATATCTCCCAACATGTAAACTGAAGTATATCTCCCAACATGTAAACTGAAGTATCTCTCCCAACATGTAGACTGAAGTATCTCTCCCAACATGTAAACTGAAGTATCTCTCCCAACATGTAAACTGAAGTATATCTCCCAACATGTAAACTGAAGTATCTCTCCCAACATGTAGACTGAAGTATCTCTCCCAACATGTAAACTGAAGTATCTCTCCCAACATGTAAACTGAAGTATATCTCCCAACATGTAAACTGAAGTATATCTCCCAACATGTAAACTGAAGTATATCTCCCAACATGTAAACTGAAGTATCTCTCCCAACATGTAAACTGAAGTATCTCTCCCAACATGTAAACTGAAGTATCTCTCCCAACATGTAAACTGAAGTATATCTCCCAACATGTAAACTGAAGTATATCTCCCAACATGTAAACTTAAGTATATCTCCCAACATGTAGACTGAAGTATCTCTCCCAACATGTAAACTTAAGTATCTCTCCCAACATGTAAACTGAAGTATCTCTCCCAACATGTAAACTGAAGTATATCTCCCAACATGTAAACTTAAGTATATCTCCCAACATGTAGACTGAAGTATCTCTCCCAACATGTAGACTGAAGTATATCTCCCAACATGTAGACTGAAGTATCTCTCCCAACATGTAAACTGGAGTAAAAGTATCTCTCCCAACATGTAAACTGAAGTATCTCTCCCAACATTTAAACTGAAGTATCTCTCCCAACATGTAAACTGAAGTAAAAGTATCTCTCCCAACATGTAAACTGAAGTATCTCTCCCAACATGTAGACTGAAGTAAAAGTATCTCTCCCAACATGTAAACTGAAGTATCTCTCCAAACATGTAGACTGAAGTACCTCTCCCAGCATGTAAACTGAAGTACCTCTCCCAACATGTAATTGGAGTAAAACTACCTCTCCCAACATGTTAACTGAAGTACCTCTCCCAACATGTAAACTGGAGTAAAAGTACCTCTGCCCACATGTAAAATGGAGTAAAAGTACCTCTCTCGACGTGTAAGCTAAAGTAAAAGCACCTATGTCAACATTTAAGCTGGAGTAAAAGTACCTCTCCCAACATGTAAACTGGAGTAAAAGTACCTCTCCCAACAATTAAGCTAGCTCGACGGTCCTACCAGGTCCCTGCTCCGGATCCCGGCTCCGGGCCTGATTAGTCCCGGCCCGGGCCCGCTGTGATCCAGGAAAACGGCTTAACAGCAAGCTGCTCGCTGCTCGCCGCTCGCGCTCACAAATCTTCGTTCAAATCAAATGTCGGTTTGTTTTTAAAGGTCTCGCCAACTTTCTCCGGGGAACGAAGCTGAAACAACCAGAGACCAACGTTGGGTTTTCTACTCAGCCGAAGTTCGCTTATACTCGGCCGAAGTTTGTTTCTACTCACCCGAAGTTCGTCAGCCCGCGAGGAAAACTTGTGGCTTCGCGGTCAAAAGGCTGACTAGCACGGGCCGAGTCCCTCTGGAGACCCAGAAAGAAAGTCCTCAATCCTCAGACTCTAGCTGGTCTCGGCCGGAGGAATCTTTTCCTGGGTCGGGTTGTTATCGTGGGCGGGGGAGGGAAGCGGATCAGGGAGTTCCTGTCCCTGAAACAGGGGAACTGAACAGGAAACTCCGCTCAGACTCGCCGTAGAGCCTCCTCACCGGGGCGGGACGAGGACGCGAACGAGGACGACTAGGAGGGAGGGGGGGGAGGCAGGAATGTACAGTATGTATGGAGGCTCAGTGATGTCCAAACACACGGCGCGCTTAAAAAAAAAAAAAGAAGTTTGTGTTTGTTAACATCGATTATAAAAATAAAAAAATATTAAAAATAAATGATTGAAAATTTTGATATTCAACCATTTCCAATTTATTTACATAATGTAAATTTTGTTTTATATGAGAACAATCCTCAACATTTTTATTATTTTTTGTATACTGCTCGATAATACAGTAATACAATGCTCCTAGTGGAAACCAGGAGAATAGCATGTATTTGCTCCATAGGACAAACACGAGAAAAATGATTCAATCTGGTGGAAAATAGTACAAAATACAGTATGATTTCAGAGCCTGATTTAACAGGATGCTTCATTTTTTGGTCATTAAAAGAGTGTATTTTGGTGACACAGTTTATTTTAGACATATTATGGGAGCTGAGGTCCAACCTACAAAATGAAGAAAAAAATTCACACATATGGATTGCCAAATGCCAAATATGTCCCTAATTCTTGACCGCCTTGTGCAGGCATCACTATTGATGAGACATCAGAATCTGCATTTATTTAAATTTCCTGTGTCTACAACGGCTATCAGGGCCATTAAAGGAGGTAAAAAACGATAATTTTTTTTCCCCTCTGAAATGTAGGCTACAAGCTAAATTTAAAAAAAAAAGAAATTCTCTTAAAATGTACGACTTTAATCTTGAAAATTCAGATTTCTTTCTCAGAATATTGCCCCCTCCCATACCTTCATGTTTTATTTTTTATGGATGTCCCTAATAAGTGTCACCACTAATATGAATTATCATATTGTAAATCAATGTTCCATTACGTATAAATAACAACATGATCCATACGTCGTTGTGCAGGATTTATTGTGCTCCACAAATATAAACATATACACATTAACAGCTCATAAAAACAACACCTTTGTACAAAAACTTTAAATATGATGCAAGTTTATGTCCATAAGCAGCTCAACGGCGGTCCAGATGATCCTCCAGCATCGCGGCGGTCCATCGCGGCGGTCCATCGCGTTGAACTTGTCTGCTCAGCACTGCTCGAAGCCGGCCATCAGGGACAGAGCCAGCGATTCCACTGCAACGAGGAGGACGGTTACACAAGGACGTAAAGTAAAACTCATCACACATAATCGCTGCTGTACTCACGATGAGGGAAGGAGCCGCGGCACACCGCCTTGTTCAGTATCGTAACCAGGAACATGTGGCAGTTCTTGAAATCAGACTCCATTTTATCGATGGACTCGATCCTGAAAGCAAAAAGATAAATAACATTTAGACACGAACAGCTTGAAACCACGATTATAATGCAGATTTATATGGACTTACTTCCAGGCTCCAAATCCAGCCTGCCACCGGTCAGAGAAGATCAGGACCAGGTTCAGAACCTTCATTATGGCCTCCTTCACAAAACTGACCTGAGAACACACAACGGACACATTTAGAGGTAAGCTTCCTCAGTCCGTCTCTAAATCCTCTCAGTGTTGACATCGTCCTCCCGATCCTCCCCAAGAGGTCTACGATAGTAGCTCACATTGTGGAGAAACCAGATTTCTCCACAATGTGAGCCGTATTTATGTCTAGATGACCTTATTTGGAGTGTTGATGGAGCAGCTACAATGTTAGCGTAGCCTAGCACCCATCAACCAGACTCCATTCAGAAAACAAACTTTTTAAAAGTAGTTAGCTTGTGGTGTTGCAGAGAGACGGTGTAAAGTTAGCCAGACCTGCCCTTGAACGTAGCAAGCGTTGTTTACCTTCTCCCTCAGGAGGCAGCGGTCATGGATGGTCGCCAGATATCTGTAGTGGATCTTGATGAGCTGGTCCAGGTCCTTGGCCTCCTGTACCTGGTGCTGGAACTCCAGTCCAGTACTGTGCAGAATCTGCAAAGACACGATGCAGACAGATTTAAGATCAGATGCAAAAAATAAATAAATACAATTTCAAACATTTTAAATTTCAAATAAAACAAGTAAACAGATTATGTCTTCTTGACATGACGACTTCAACACGTTCGGATGGTGATATCAGCCAGTGAGTTTCATGTTGTTGATAACATTTCCTGTTGGCGTAGCAACAGGCCGTCTCCATGGGAGACACGTGGACATTAGACAGAAGTATATAGAAGTGGGCTCACCCTGGTCATGATGTAGTTGTGGAGGCTGTTGACAAAGTGCATGAGTTTGACCCGCAGCAGACACATGCGGTGGATCTGCTGGTTCACGGGCTCTTTGACCTTCGACACCCCCTCGGGCCGCGTTCCATCCAGCTTCTTTGTGACGTCTGTGAAATCTAGAAGCAACAAAAGCGTTTGGCACATTACAAACGACGCTGAACAACGGAGCTTCATCCTGGAGAATGTGGTTTACCATGTGAGGCCGACCGGATTCCAATGTTAATCTGCTTTTTCTCTATGATTTCAATTGCAGTCTAATTTTAACTGTCTAATCTTAACTTGTTTGTTTTGTATTTTATTGGTTGTTTTGTACTTTTATTAACTGGACGGTGTCCTTGAGGGTTTTGAAAGGTGTCTATAAATAAAATGTATTATTATTATTTTTATATATATCTGAGAAAATAAGGAATAGCACTACCACATTATTCATGATTTATTCCCGTTTATAGGCCGACATCTGAGCAGATTTGTCTCCACAGTGATGTGATTACTGCACAGTCTGCAACCTTTTTCATTTAAATAAAAAGCAAATTAATATTTTTGTCCTCATCTTTCATATCATAGACAATATCAGCAAAGTAAAGTTAAATACTGAGCGCAAGTTTGACAGCTGGCATCGTCGTCTTCCATCTGCATTTTAATTTACTCATTTAGCGGAGCTCCGATATATATATCTATAAGCAGAGAGAGAGAGAGATTTAAAACTGGTACCACTGAAGCGGAGCGTGTCCAGACTGTATTTGGCCCATTTGATCTGCAGCAGCAGGAGAAACACTTGGTTGTAGATCTTCTGACACTCGGAGCTGATCACGATGTCAACGGGCCAGGGAACCTGCGGAGAGGAAACACGAGCACGCGGCCGTTTAATAAAACGCTTAAACACAACGTCAATAATGTACATATTCTTGCTGCTGACCTTGTAACTCAGCGTCAGCACCTCCAGATTATTCACCGGATGTTTCTTCCTGGCAGCGTCGATGGGCTCCAAGAAGATCGACAACCTAGAGAACATGTTTAGATGACGTATAAACATCGTCATGACAACCCTCGCCTCTTCAGTCACAAACACGTACAGTACCTGCTGCTGTCCTCGGGGTGGCGCTGTCCGAACCGCCTCCTGCAGCTGCCCGTTGAGGAAGGACAGCTGCTGCCAGCTCTCCTTCTCCTGCACCTTGTCAAAGATGGCCGTGTAGAAGTCGTACATGGTGTCTCCCGCCTCCAGCAGGAAGTAGTTTCTCATGGCCTGCAGGTATCCCAGCAGCCTGCAGGGGCGGGGACTGATGTCAGGACGATCGACGTGCTGGGACAACACAGACTTACATGCCGGGGCAACGCTCACCTGTAGTCCTTCTTCAGGGTCCTCATGAGGTTCCCGCAGCACTCCATGTACCTCCTCTGGATGTGCGGGTAGAGGCAGGAGCGCAGCGTCAGCTCGAACGTCTGGCAGGTGACGGACTGAGACGAGCGGTCCACGATGAAGTCGCCGCCGGAGAAACGCTCGTGGAAGTCGCTCTGCTCCAAGTACAGCCTGATGGGGATGCACACACACACACACACACACATATACAGTATATATACATATAACTATACATACATACAGACCTGAAGTCAGTCCAGCAGACTGAGCAGCTTTGTGTAATGAGAGCGTAGCGGTGGGGGCGCCTCACCTGGCGAAGTTGATGGCGAGCAGCGGGTCGTGGACGTCTTCGATCTCCAGGTGCTGAGCGATGATGGACTGCATCTTGATCAGGCTCCTCCTGGTGGCCTGCTGCTCCGTCACGGCCTCCGACGGAGACTCCTCCCGGCTACGAAGGCGAGACTGAACCGACTCCAGGAACAACGTGTACAGACTCTTCCTCTCTGCGTCTGCAATGAGACATGATGAAAGACAGACAGCAACACTGATCTGTTTATTAAAAATAAAAGACCTGAGAGACAAAACGACTACAAAGAAACCTAAGGCAACTACATAGAGACATAAAACAACTACATAGAGACATAAAACAACTAAAAGAGACACACAACAACTGCAGAAATGCTCTGAACAACCCTAAAGACTTAGCAACCACTGACCTCTGGAGGACCTCTCGGACCGCTCGGTCTCCTTGCAGTCCAGGTTCCTGAGCAGCTGCATGGACTTGCCAGCCATGATGATCTGCTTGAGGACGGGTTTGAGGAAGGACACCATGGTGAGCTGCCGGTTGCTGGCGCCGGGATCCCCCCCGGAGCTGCCGCTGGCCGCATCGTTCAGCTTGTCCTCGCTGTCCACCGTCTCAGACACGCTGTACAGTGTGTAGGTGGCGTACCAGAAGTCCCGGTGGTTCACCGGCACGTCCTTGTTCCTGAACGCCGAGCAGAGGGAAGCTCAGCCAATCAAACGTCTCTCTCAGTTACTGCACTGGAGCCAGATAATCAACACAGTTCCCACATCATCTACAAAGACGCCCAGAGATTTGTGTGTGTATATATATATATATATATATATATATATATATATATATATATATATATATAGTATTTTATTTTTAATATGATTTAATACATCTACAATGAACAATGATAGCTCTGAGTTCAGAGGTTGGTGGGAGGGGAAATGTTTGGATGGAGACTTGAATGATTCAATCGACCCATTCTGAAAAGCGATGTGTGATAAAAACAGACGGACCTCTGGATAATGAACTCTCTGGCGGGATCAAACAGGTGTCCGTGAACGATCCACTCATCCACTATCTCCAGGTAGGGTCGGACCGTCTCGGTCCACAGAGAGAACAGCAAGGCCACCTGGAGGAAGGAAACCACGGACGGGGTTGGTGGTCAGCGTTTAAAGGGGTAGTTCGGAGGTTCAGACGTGTGGTTGTAAGAGGTACTCCTCCAGAGTCGGTGTATTAGTACTACAGATGGAGACCGGAGAACCAGCATGGGAGGAGAGCAATGTCCAACCTTTGGCATTCACAAAAACAGTGATTGTACCTCTCGGTTAAACACACACTCCTTCAGTTAGTTAGTGTGTTACTGTGTGACTTTGGTGTTTTAAAAGGTTTGTTCAGATTCATAAGTCACACAATAACACAAACTAACTAACCCATCAAACCAGCATCTCCTGTGTTCTGGGAGGGGAAATCACTGTTTTTGTCAATGGATAGACGCATATACGTTTTTGATTTCGTTTTTTCTTCCTCATACAACAGCAGAGCAACATCAGGATCTCCATGTCTGCTTGAATCCACATTTGATCAGCTGGTTGATGATGTCACACCCCTGCTACACAGCATCATCAGCTGGTTTGAGCGTTATTAAGGAGTCTAAAATACGTCCACAGCAGTACTGCTTGTTCTCTCCATCTACTGAAGTAATACACTATAATACTACAGAGAAGTACTAAGTATTACGGCCGTCACTCTGTGATGAGGTCAGACTCACCGCCTGCTCCGATGCCTCCCCGACGCTGTCATACTCTAGGATGGCTTTGTACAGGGTGTTGAGCAGGTGGGAGGCTCGCACCACGTTCGGGGTCTCGGGGGGGACTTCGGCGACCCCGGTGCAGAAGACTTTGTGCAGCACTTTGATCTGGACCAGGTGGGGGTTGAGTCGCTCCAGGACCGCAGACAGGGTCACCGTCTCATCTGCAGAAGAACCAAATCGAATGCTCGTAAATCCATGACCTTTCCTAAACCCACGAAGCGGACTTAGACTCACCGTTGCATATGAGCTCCCTCTCTATGGTGGTCAGCTCCTCCTTGAAGCCGGTGAAGTACTTGTTGAGGGCCCACACGAAGGCCTGGTAGGTCCTGAAGGGGGGCTCGGAGCCTTTCTTGGAAGTGTAGGAGGAAGAGGAGCCTGGGGGGCCCGGCTCCGAGCTGTGACCCGTCACCTCGTCTATGAACCTCTGCAGCCTGAAGACCGCCTGGCCGTACACGGCGATGTGCTCCAGGACGGAGCGCAGACAGTTCTTGAGCACACAGACAGGCAGGACGCGAGTAAGGAACTCAGTCGGTAGGAAATATAGAAACTAGGATATAAATGATAAACACTGTGATTTCTGAAGATGAACGGATGATGATCTCACGCTGGTCAGATGAGTCACCACCACGTTGTTCCTCACGGACACTTTGCCGTCGTGGTGCTGGAAGATGAAGTGTTTCTTCACTCCGGAGAGAAGCCTGCAGCGGAACAACGCTCTGCTCTATGACATCATCAAGCTCCAATATGATCAATATGAGCCTGTTGATGAAGATGTTTGGGCATCGGAGGGAAAATAAAACTCACCACAGCGTCTCCCGGATGACTTGTGTCTCCGTGACGAAGGCCTTCTCTTCAGGCAGACACAACGGATCAGTGTTGTACAAGTGCTGGTCCCTGAGGATAGACCACGAGGGTTACCACTGCCCATCGTTTCACCTCACAAAAGCCCCACAGATAACATTGGTGTCATCGGTTTACAATAAAAAAGTCATCTGATTATATTATGATATTTCTAAGCCTGCTGGGAAACGGTGGCACTAGATTTGGAAAACTACACGTAGCATTAAAGCCAAACGTTTAATGAGATCATAAAAGTAAAGTCAATGTTTAAAAAATAAACTAATACTGATAAGAACAGAATAAAGTCTGAATTTTACAAAGGAGATAAAGCAGTGATTTTATTTTGGTTTACGGAAAAAAGTCACGATATTTTGTTGCAACCCTCCACAGCGGCTCTGATTGGCCGTGGTCGTGTGTGGACTCACCACACATTGAGCAGGTTGGAGTGGAGGTGCAGGCTGTGGGGGAAGCGAGGGGCGTGAGCCGCCCAGTACGGCGTCACCACATGCTGCTCGAGCCAGGCCCGGGCGTCCGGCTCACCCACTGGAGACACGACAAAACCGGGATTAGCTTCCATTTAGACAAAACTTTATGCCTGTAACGAAGCATTGCGTGATCCGTTTCGCACCTGTCCAGTTTACTGGAACCGTCTTGTTGCCGTTGTCTTGGTCTTCCTGTGGCGTTCGGTCCAGCTGGATGCCGGAGTCCTCCCTGCTGATTGGCTGCTGGCTGTCATCATCCTCGCTCTCCTCCTCGGACCACTCCTAAAAACACCAGTCAGGCACCAACGATGGCAACATTGTCATTTAGATACGACACGCTGACAAATTATGTTGATACTGAAACAAAACCACAGCAAAAATTTCAAACTACGGGAAAATGGTACATAAAATAATAATACTACTAATTAGTTTACGTGATTTCTTTGATGTTAACTTCATATTTATTACAACCAGGTTCCACAGTTTAATAAGATTTGTTTGGGTAAAACAGCGCCCCTCCCGGCCCATCAGTACCAGTTCAGGTGGCGAGTGGTACTGCAGCAGGGAGACAGAAAATTATAATAAATCCAGATGAAGTTCTGTGAGAAGTTGAAGCTGCTGAAAGCAGGAAGAGCACACAATAAGTGTAGAAAGCTCTGGTTGAGTTGAAGTGGTGTTTGTGAAGAGAACATTTTCCTTTCAGTCCACTTCAGGGTCCTGAGAAAAACCCGGTAAAAACCGGACTTCAACATGTGGTCTCTGGACAGATTCAGAAAAGATGCTGAGTCTCGTTTTATCAGAACATTGGGGGCGCTGATTAGAGCTGCGTTGTGGTTTTCCTGGTTTTCTGAATAGATTCTGCTGATCCAGAACCAGTTCAGAGTGGTTCCTGTCCTGCTTTAATTTGCTTCTAGCTTCATGTATCGACTCCACCCTTCTAGTTATTTATGCTAGGCTACATCCGGGACCTGGATTTATTTTTTATTTATTTCGGGCATGTCCGTTAAATCATCATCACACATCTTTGTTCACAAAATACACATGGCCGAAAGGGAAAGCAGGAGAAGCCAAGGCTTATCTAGTCCCGCCCCATTACCCACAGGATAAAATCGTCATCATAATCTTTTGTTTTCATTTCATTTTCCACTTGACATAACATTTTAGTTCAGTTCAGTCCTTCAGAAAGCTGCTCACACACCAACTCTTAATAAACACTGAAAGTAGCGTTGCTAAGGAACCGGGAGAGGACCGGTTCCACAGCACGGTGCCGTGGTGACACATTTCTAGTATCAGTAAACCAGATTTCCAGCTCCAACACATCAACGCTACATTACAACAACAGCATTCAGCTGCAGGTTTTGTGGTCATTCATAGTCCACAAAGGGTGGGTTTGATTTACTCACAGGGGTATCTGGGTACGGTCCAACGTCTACATCCTCACCCTCCATCAGATATTTCATCCAGTCAAAGTCATCCTCTTCCTCTGTGGAAATAAAGACGAACAACAAATGACCGATGTCGTTTTAAAAGAATGTTAAAAGAGTCAAACTGAGCCATCGACTCACTGGCCTCCTTCATCCGGGGTCTCTCAGTGAAGCTGGTGTTTGAGGGGGATCCTGACAGGCAGAGCAGCAGCGACAGGACACTGTAGTGAGCATCGCTCTGACAGAAAGAAAGAGAGTCAACGGTCCTGCATGTATCTAAGGTGTTGCATGTATCATCAGCTGAGGGTAAACGTTTTTGTGGGACTCCTTGTACCTTTGTTCCATCCGTATCAGGTAACGGTGAGTTCAGGAACTCCTCCGTCAGCCTTGTCCAGCTTTCTGCCTTACTCATGTCTGAGTGGATCATGAGCTTCTCGTGGATCCTGGAAAACACAGCGGACAGCGTTGGGTTTTATTGTTGGAACGTCTCTGCTGACATCTTCGTCAAAGTGAATGAGGTGATTTTAATCTCAGTGACAGTTTAAAATGGTTAAATGAAGCACTTGCCACTTCACAGGTACTACATGTGGTCTTTTAGCTATAATCTATGTGTATCATACATTATTCCTGCTTAATAAACATTCATTTTTTAAACTACAGAAATGTGTGTTTTCTTATTTTACGTTTTTATTCATATTCCTCCACCACACTGATTAATATATGTTAAGATCATATTTCATTGGTCCCATGATGGGGAAATTTACAGTGTGCAGCAAAGATGAAAAACATAACAAGCATAAAGCAAAAATAAATATTAAAAATATATAATCGTGTGGTTGAGTTCACATTATTGACCCTTATGAAAATAGGATATATGAAATATACTACTGTAAATCACTACTAATGTAAATACTGACCTTGTACTCTAATTTCTGCTACTTTATTGCAGTTATATTTTTACTAAACCTATCTTTTATTGTTTGGTATTTTTGTTATTGTATATTTGGGCAACATCTGGCATAATAACGCATGTATTCATTATAAATACATATTTTAATGTTTTATATTCTTTGTTTTTATTTGTGCAACACCTGGCACAATGACGTATTTATGAATTATTAATAAAAGTCGTATCTCATATTAATATTGCATGTATAATGTTGGTATTGCACAGTTGTGAGAACAGAAACTACACTCACCCGCTGATGCTGCGTTGGACTTTATGGCTGTCAACGTCCAAGAACCGATGGAACCTGTCAACACACACAGTTACCTGCTAGCATCACATTAGCATGCTAGTCACTAGCAGCTAGCTCCCGTCCTGCGTCCAGCGGCTGACTCACCTGAAGTTCGACCAGGCGAACTTGATCGCTAGCTGAAAGTTCGGGTCCTCCTCGTCCTCGACCCCGCTGATGCACCTGATCAGCTTCTTCGTCTCTCTCTCCGTCTCCTTCTCGTAGGTGCTCCAGTGCGCCATGTCGTCGATGTTGACTACCTAGCTAGATAGCTGGAAGCTACACGTAGCTTTTTACCTGCCGGTCAGTCTCCACGTTAGCCTGGTGGCTCTGCGAGCTAACGAGCGAGCACGGACAACAAAACGATAAACAACGCCATTTATAATGCGGCAGGTTTATGTTGTGTTTTTAGCGCGGCGTTGCTTTTGCCTCCATTGAATTACGCTGCCTTCACGTGTTATCGGAATTATGGCAAATCAAATCGAGTTTCCGACTCGGAAATTTGCACACACGAACGCCCCCTCGATTCGCAACTACTCGGGAGATGAATTTGATGGCCGAGTTTGGGTGACACAGAACATTTCACCATGGCGGAGAAGAGGAGGGATTCAGTAATGGATATATTTCCTCCTCTAGCATGTTCATAATGGAATCAAAAAGGATTTCCCCTGACAAACACGCACGTAAAATCCTTACGCCCGCCATTTAAAAAAAATCGTACAGACAATACAATACATTAATAATTATTATTATTATTTTAATTTACATAGCGCCTTTCGTGAAAACACAAACTCCTTACAAAAATAACGTGACACTATCGTATTTTCGATTCCACAAGTGTGAAGCAGGATCTTCCGAGTAGCACGTGAAGGCAGCGTGAGGGTGAACGCGCGTGCGCGACATCAACGAACAAGATTTAATAGGTTTTATTCTTCATATAAAACGTTAAAACTGCTAACTCGGGTCAACATCTAAAGTGATGAGACTAAACGAAGGAACAAAAAATAACGTTTCTCAGTACATTTCCCACAATTCATTGCACCACTCCTGCTACGTCACGGAACATTGTGCCTGTTGGACCCTCTCTCTCTTCCATCAAGGCTATTTGAGGTTCCCCAAATTTACCCGGAACCCGTCTCACAGCGGCGGTCACCTGGCGTGGTTTTACCGCCGTTTTACAAATAAATACTTACAATTTATTAAAATAGCACAAACAACACTGTTTATACTACATTAAAACAATCACGTCGAAGTTACGGAAGCTAGTGTCTGTCGGGGCATCTTCCCTCCGAGGCTCTCCGAGATTACCAAACATAACGGCGCTCGCGCCGCGTAGTTTTCACGACGAAATTAGTCCAAACTTCACACTTCGTTCCGCGGCCATAACTATTATAACATAATGTATTTTTTTTATCGGGAACAAGGAAACCCGAAACAATCCGGTTGTTTTGTCTTTAACGGGGCGTGGTTAATCCGCGTACGCACACACACTCAGGCACACACACACTCCTTCCTCTCACACACAGTTAACTTCGGCGGAGACTCTGCGGGGCTCACACCGCGCTGGCGACCCTCCGGAGAAGCAGCTAGCTAGCCGCTCCACCCCCTCCCCTCTCCCGGCCCGAGGAAATGAAGAGGCGGCTCCACAAGAAGTACCTGGTGTTGATCCTGGCATACTCGGGTCTGCTGCTGCTAATCCCGTACGTGTTGGATTACCGAGACAAATCGGCGGAGCGCGGTAAACATGGGCTGCCGCAGCAACAGCCCCGGTGCCCGGAGCTGGAGAACACGGTGGCGCTGCTGTGGGACCGCGGCGGCGGCGGCGGCGGCTACGGGGCCAACGGCAGCGACGCCGCCGCGGAGGAGCGGGAGGAGGGGCAGCCCAACAACCGGAGCCGGGCCCGTATACACATCTACCTGCACGCCACCTGGAGGACCGGCTCCTCGTTCCTGGGCGAGCTGTTCAACCAGCACCCGGACGCCTTCTACCTGTACGAGCCGATGTGGCACATCTGGCAGGCGCTGTACCCGGGGGACGCGGGCAGCCTGCAGGGCGCCGTGCGCGACATGATGGGCGCGCTGTACCGCTGCGACTTCTCCGTGCTGCGGCTGTATGCTGGCACGCAGAACGTCACCACCTCCTTTATCTTCGGCTGGAAGATGAACAAGGTGATCTGCTCGGAGCCGCTGTGCGACGCGCACAGGCGGCACGAGGTCGGCCTGGTGCGCGAGGACCGGTGCGCCAAGTGCCCGAAGCGCGACATTCGGGAGCTGGAGCGCGAGTGCAAGAAGTACCCGGTGATGGTGATCAAGGGGGTGCGCGTCCTCGACCTGAGCACGTTGGTGCCGTTGATGAGGGACCCTGCCGTCAACCTGCGGATCATCCAGCTGTTCCGGGACCCGCGCGCCGTGCACAACTCGCGGCTGAAGTCCAAGCAGGCGCTGGTGAAGGAGAGCATCCAGGTGCTGCGCAGCAAGAAGCAGAGCGACAAGTACAAGCGACTGCTGGTGCCTAGCAACCGGGTCAACCGCGCCGAGAGCTATGTGTCCAGCGCCATGGAGCTCATCTGTGACAACTGGCTGGGGGACATGATGCTGGTGGCCAACGCGCCCCCCTGGGTGCGGAGGAACTACCTGCAGGTCCGCTATGAGGACCTGGTGCTGCACCCCATGGAGGAGCTGCAGAGGCTGTTCCGCTTCTCCAACCTGTCCAGCTTTCCCGCACTGGAGAAGTTTGCGCTCAACATGACGCATGGCCAGGGGTACTCCTCGGACCGGCCCTTCCTGATCTCGTCCCGGGACGCCAAGGAGGCCATCTACGCCTGGAGGGAGCGGCTCAGCGTGGAGCAGATCCACCAAGTGGAGGCCTACTGCAGCGAGGTCATGAGGCACCTGGGCTACGAGAGGGCCGGCGTTGACAAGACCTCATGAGGGTTCAGGGGCCACGAGGAGGACTCGATGGGTTCAGGTGAGCTCAACGTTTCTCGTTTGAACCTGCACTCGTGTCAGAAACAGGAAGTCAGTGGTTTGACAGGAACCGTCCTTCCCCGGCTCTGCTGCTGCTGCTGCTGATCCTTGACCTTTGACCTCCCTCTGACTCAGGCTAATTGGAAACAGAGCATCGGTATGGTGGGATCAGTGCAGTATCAGATTAAACAGGCGATGCATTTGTGGTCACATTTTCACTTCCTCTCACGTGCATGTTTCATCAGTGTTTTGGAAGCTCCTCTTGTGCAAGCGAGTGAAACTGCAATCTCATGATTTAAATGATGATGATGAAAAACCAGGCTTTCATGTCTGAGAGGAACCTTTTAATTTCATATGATTGTTACAGTCTATAACAAATAGCACCTGTTGATTGTGATGATACGGCTCCACAACGACAAAGAGATGAAAAAAAAAACTGCTGGAAAGATTCACAAAGATACTCAACAAGTGTACAAGAGCAAAACAACGACTACAACATAGAGACATAAATTATTAGAAATCAATATAATACAAACACAAAGAATAAACATAAAATAACCTAATATAACCATAAAGAAACATAATATAACCATAAAGAAACATAAACTAACCATAAAGAAACATGAAATGACCAGAAAGAGTCCTAGCCTTGCTAATGCATAGAGGCGTCTTGTGATCTTCAGCATGAACTGCTGCTGGCGTCCCATAATGCAACACAATGTGAACACTGAGGTATCAGGGTTTAAATCCCTGTACAGCCTTCCTGACACGTCGTGTTATCTGCTCTTATGTGTTCTTACATACGACAGGGAGTTTCTCTTTCAGACTCCGTACCAGGATGAGTTCAGGCCGAGGCTGTCGCCACTGTAACATCTGATGTTCTAGGGGTGGCAGCGATGCGGTCGGAGGGAGCGAGGCAACCCACGAGAGCCTTCTCCCTCCTTAATGACCGACTGATGCTGTTCAATAGAGGCCTCATTGTTTCCTCCCTGGCAACGGCGCGTCCTCTCATGGGTAGCGGGGGGCTGGCAGCGAGTCTCAGGGCCTCTGCCGCCGCCGTCAAGAAGGGGCTCATTGTGGTCGGCAGTCCGTGACGGCGTACAGCTCCCAGGGTTACCGGCAGCCTGTCACCGCCGGGTCTCACCAGCAGCTGGGCCTGAAGCAGAAACAGCCCAGTCTCACTGCCTCCATCCGGACCAGCACTCAAAGACGGGGCTGGATGATGTAGGGGACCTACAGGGATCAGACCCAGAGGCCCAAAGTGTCAGGCGCCTCGAATCAACAAATCTTGTTGATGACTAAAATCAACAAAACAAGCAGCCACTGAGAGACCAGAAAATCACATCAACTATGAGAAGAAACAAAGCATGCAAGAGAAAGCAAGAGACACAAATGATCAGAAAGGAACATAAAACAACTACAAAGATGCATAAAACCACTACAAAGACAAATCAAATGACTTCAAAGAGACACAACATGACTACAAAGACACAAAACAACTACAGAAGGACACAAAGGAACTACAAAGAGAAATAAAATAACTACAAAGAGACATAAAACCACTATACAGACATACAACAACTACAAAGAGACAAACAAAGAGACAAAGAACTACACAGACACGTCAAACGACTTCAAAGAGACAACATGACTACAAAGACACATAAAACAAATACAAAGACACATAAAACAACTTCAAAGAGACATACAACCACTACAAAGAGACATAAAACAACTTAACATTATTAAACAACACATTATTACACTAACATTATTAATCCTATTGGACGTGTTTCGTCGTGCAGCAGTAATCTGTTACGCGGAGGCTTTGTTTAATCCCTGTTCCTCTCTTCCAAGGGCCCGGTGCTCCACAGCGAGGGCCAAAGGTGGACAACAACAACAGCACAGGCAGCAGGAATGTGGTCCTCCGGGAATCGGCGAGCACGAGGCGAGTCGATGACCTGGAGGAAATCCAAGTGGAGAGAGCGAGAGCGAGAGATGAATTTAAAAGGGGGGCAGCGTATTGGAACGGCGTGTTTCAGGAGGTGGTGGGGGTGCAGCGTATTGGAACGGCGTGTTTCAGGAGAGGGGGGCAGCGTATTGGAACGGCGTGTTTCAGGAGACGAGAGAATGGAGCAGCAATGAGGTCGGTCACACTGGCCAGCCTCCATCTTCTGTCCTTTTTAGCAGCACTAATCCCTCCTCAAATCCCCCTCAGGCGAGGGCCATAAAAAAGCCGAAGCAGGTCCTTCTTGGGAGACGAGGACCAGGATCCGGAGTTACCGGCCTCCGACTACTTGGTAATCTGTCACGCCAACGCAGTGCTCGGACAGAAGAGAGTACAGTATTTGGTGGAGAGGCCTGACTGAGGAGCTGTTGTTCCGACCCCTCAGCCCCCCTCGGCTCCTCAGGAATCCAGACAGCTGCAGCGCCCCGTTGACAAAACCCTCACGTGGGTGTGAAATTCTCCTGATGTCCCAGAGCCGCGTCCCAGAGAGACTCCGCCGTCCTCTCACAGCTCCGTCAGCAGGTTTTCCACAAACGGACGGTACTTATTCATACAGCGTGTTTTTATTTTCGCCGTGTTTTTGTCTAAACTCTTGTACGATGCTGAGACGTCCGTCTGGTTCGAGGACGTCGTAAGACTATCAGCATCACCGTGTTCAACTTTAGAAGTTGGTTCTGTAATAATGAAGTACATGAAGAAGTTCTCTTGTCAAAGGAAAAAATAACTTTTAAGATAATTTAAACTGACCTCAGTAATAATAATAATAAAAAAAAATGTTGGTTAAAATGTGTGATTTCTTTGATGGTGACTTGATAAATCACAAGTAAACTTTTTTAAGCAGGTAGGGCAAATAATTGCAAAATCAATCCGTTGGTTTCGTGTTCGGGATGTTTCTTCGTGTCGCTCAGGACAAAAACAACGGAAGTGGATTAGGAATGAAAACGTGACTACTATGTGACGTTTTCAACATGATACGTAAAAAGTATTTTTACGTTCTGATAGTTGGTTTCCACAATAACAACAATTTGGGGGACTGCAAACGAAATGTCAGGAACCGGGTTCCAGGGTGAAATCTACAACTCCGGCGTAGTCGTGTAGACTAACAAAAACTGTTGCCGTGGAAATGGTAACATCACAGCTCCACGTTAGCAGTCAAATGTCCAGACAAAATTATCCTTTTTTTGTTTGCATACTTTACATGACGTCTGTGTGCAGGATGGACACTTTAATTGGTGTTCACCGGCAAGTCCAGAAGTTTCGCCACCGCCTACTGGCTTGGCAGAGACACTGCAGCATGTTAGCGTTGTTGTTGAGAATTGTTTTCAAAAGAATGTCATCTTAACATGGGGCTTTTAAAACAAAAAAAAAAACGAAAGGAAGAACTTTCTTGTTTTTAAACTTGTGGTGTCTCAGGGGTCGGTAGGTGGATGGGTCCAAAGAGGACTTTCAACCTGTGTGAACCTCACGTTTTTTTTTTTGCATAATCATAAATGCACATAGTTATTTTAAGTCTATAAACCAAACTAAGTGGGTTTTATTTCCTAAAAGAACAAAAGAGTGAAGATGACAACGACTGCTTAGACTTTTGATGTTTTTTATTAACATGTTGACATGCAAGCCGTGTGGTCGGTGGAGTCGGGCAGCCGGCTGCTGTGAGGAACAACAGGTGCACATAGAAATAGTGTAGCTACATCCTATAATTCGAGGTACAGAGAGCATGTAAATATAGCCGTCTGCAGAGACGTGTGCAACTTGAAGGTCGTACGAGTCTGTGATGTCACGTTGTCCGTGATGTCACGTCATCCATGAATGAGGACACACATGAGACTTTTTGACCGGATCATTTTTTATTTTCTGCACTTTTGTGTTTTAAGACGAAGCCGGAATAAGATATTAAAAAAATACACTTTTGTATTTTTACATCAACAGGATATATGCCGTTATATCTAGAGAAGTTGTTAAGTCCCACCCCCTTTACCGTGGACCACCATGGGAGCTTATTTCAGAAAAATATAAATACTTTTTTTATTAGCTTTAATTGTTCCATAAATCTGATGTTTGTCAGTTTATCATATAAAGTCTAAGTTTGTTGTATACCTTGTGACCTCACAGAAGGTACGTCAACGTACGACATGGCCCTTAGCTCGTCTTGCTAGCCAACTAGCTTACTTAGCTTGTTACGTCACCAACACAGCCGTTAGCCCACCTTGCTAGCTAGCTAACTTGGCTACTTTTTTCACAAGGTAGTTTTCATGACATCACATGTTGGTTTGTGGACTATGGTTTTGAAGCATCCAGTTCAGCATTTTAGTTGTTGCCATTTTTGCAACCAGTAGAAGGAAGTGACCATGTTTGGACTGTGGAGGAGCGATGGGTGGATCTGATGAACATAAAGCAGCAGAGCAGCACCCCAAGCAGCAACCTTACTGGATCTGGATCCATGCACTTCATAGCTAAGTTATAGCTAACGGCAACGTTGACAAATTGAGACTTTATTGACACGCACAAATTATCTTTTTAATTGACAAATTTCATCGGTGTAATTCACGGGACTCACCACATCTTCCCGCCTCTCTCTTCTCCTATCCGGAGGTCCCGTCGAGGTCGTGAAGCCGGCCCTCCGTTACTTCTCCCTCCAGCTAGAATGTAAATGACCCTCGCTGCTCTTACAGCTTACATAACTACATCCACTTCCTGCAGGTCCACAGAGACCAGGAACACAGTCGGCCCTTTCACACCTTTCCCTCATGTCCTCATACATAAATGCAGCAGCCGCCGGCTGTGTGGGGAATTTCAAACGGGGCTCCATGTCTAGACCTCATAAAAGGGGGTTGAACTGGGCCTTCAGGGGGGGGGCAGCCTTGTCAGCTAAGCTAATATGCTACCATTTCCATGTGTGGGTGAAGAGCGGAGGGTTATAATCATGCTGCGTAAGAGGATTCAACAAACGCCGCGGTACCAAAACCAGATCCGAGTCAGGTTTTAGAGCGTGAAAGAGAAGAGTAAACAACTAATCAGGTTTCTGGGACTCGGAGAAGTTGCTCTTGAAAGTGAAGTGAAGTCTGTTTAAAGCTGTGGGTTAACATTGTGGCAAATGAGCGGCCGGTCAGCTTAGCTTAGCACAGAGAATGGAGATCAGATGAGACAGACTGATCTCATGAATCGGCGTATGTATGACACGCCAACTTGTATGCCATTATGGCGTGTTATCACTACGCACAATCGCCTTTTCGCGTGTTTATCAACGCCTAACCCTAACCTTAAAGGGCTTTTATATACACGCGGATGTGATGGGTCATTTCGCTCAGAACACATACATGCGGATAGCTCAAATTGCGTACAGATAACACGCCACTGCCTGTGGCGTGTTATCTGTATATTTAGGAAAAGTCATGATGCCACGTTGGATGAGAACAGAGAGGCGAAGCCCCGCCCCTTTCCTGTGGACCAACATGGCAGCTTATTAGCCAAGTTAGTAAGCTAGCTAGCAGGTCGAGCTAATGGCCATCTTGGTGACATACCTAAGTTAGCTAGCTAGCCAAGCTAACAGCTGTCTTGGTGACATATCTAGCTAAGTTAGCTAGCTAGCCGAGCTAACGGTTGTGTTGGTGACGTACCTAGCTAAGTTAGCTAGCTAGCTAGAAGGACGAGCTAACAGCTGTGTTGTGTGAGACTAGAGCTGTAGTTCACTGAGCGGTTTCACCCTAAACTAAATGATACCACAAACTGAGACTTTAAATTTAATATATTTCCCCAGAAATAATGTCCCATGGTGAACACAGGAAGGGGTGAGACTTAGCCTCTCTTTACCTAAGTGGCCGCTACAGTGGCCATATAAATTGGCCGCCGCTCCGACCCTCCCACCACTTTGATCCGGTTCTACTCCCGTTTTGTTTCTATGGACCAACACATCGCTCATGCAGTTTAAAATTTCAACATTTCACATTTTGCGGTCAACATACAGAGTTAATAATATATACGTTTAAAGATGCTGATGCAGGTCAAAGGGCGAGTGGACCTGTATTGATCTCTGATGATCAATATCTGCTTTCTGGGTTTGTTCACAGCTGAATGAAACCAATTTAACTAGTAGATTTCACCATGAAACCTCCCCAGTTGATCACTGACATTAACAAGTTTCTGAAATGGTTTGGTGAATATGCAAATGAGGCATTATGTCATTAAATATGTGCAACACATTTCCAGAACTAGAAATCTGACCTTTTGATAAAACCAGGTTCAAACTTCTCACTGTGTCGACATCTCCTCTTTTATCATCCACTAAATACTGTCCAAGTCCATGTTTGTAGTAATGAAATGTATAAATGAGGCTTAATAAACCCTTCAGTTATACCCTACAGAATGATGATAATTAAAGTGTATAAGCAACTGAAAAGGAGATTTATGGCTCAGTCATTTAGAGAGTGTAAAATGAATAGGGTAAAAAAAAAAATCAACTAAAAATGAACATGAAACTTCCCCAGTTGATTATTGACATTAAGACAATTCTTTTTTGTATTACAAGTTTTCTGAATATGTTGTTTAAACATGCAAATGAGGCATCTAATGTTAACAAATCTCCTACGCAAACAGACAAAAGTAGTAAAATAAATGTTTCCCCTCCTCCAGCCTGAGAGAAGACATGTTACGGAAGATAAATAGAGCAAAAATGTAAAAAAAAAAAATGTGTTTTTGCAGTTGATTATGGACAAAAGAAGCTATTTAAACAAACGTCCCATGTTTCACTATTTTCTTACATTTTATTCCGACGGCGTATTAGAGCCACTGTAGAAGGAAAAAAAAAACGGAGCCGAGGGGGGGGGGGGGGGGTAATATTCAGAGAAAAAAAGTCGCAAATTTGCAACTTTATAAAGTGCCATGACCCTAAGGACCTTAACGAGACGTCACGTTGTCATGTATTCATTAGAAAAATAAATGTACGTACATTCATGGGAAGTTAGCTAGCATAGATGCAGCTAGCATCGTAATAAACTCGCAAATTTGCTTTCGGCTCCTTTTTTTTTCTACAGTGGCCCTAAACTGAACTAAATGAAGAATGAAATGAATTAAAAGATAATCAAAATAACAAAACTGGATGCGTCTGTTATTTTTTTAAAGTTGAATGATGAAGGCCTGCTCTTTGTGTTAATCTCGTCCGTCCCTCGTAACGTCATAGAAAACCACGACGACGAGACACACAGATGCTGTTTGTACGAGGTCACGGGACGCTCAGTGCTGAAAGCGGCGCTCCCATGACAGAGGGGAGCAAAGCGTCGTGTTGCAGCTATTTACATGCTCACATTCTTCAGCCGCGTTGAGACCAACACGCCGGTCCGTCAGACGATCTGCAGAGACCTCTGACCGGTCACCATCAAAGCCTTGCTTCGGCGGCGAGGGGGGGTCGGGACTGTGAAGAAGCCACTTTGCATTTTTCTCACCGGTGGTTTAGATCACATGATCAGAAAAAGTTTTTCTCTTCATGTGTCACATGTTCAAAAGTCCACATTCTGCATAATAAAAGGTTCCTGCAGAGCAAACGAGAGCTGATCCACCCAACGAGGACAAGATCCTCCTGGTGGAGCTCCGAGTTCAACCCTCCCCTCCTCTCTGGTCTGGTCTCTGAAGGACTGGATGCCTGCAGGATGTGTGTGTGTGTGGGGGGGCGTCTGAGGGCGAGGCGGTCTCGAGGGTAGAGGTGAAGGGTCAATTGTGATCCTCGATGGGGAAAACCAGGCGAGTGCCGCGGCTCAGCAGCTCCTGCTCACGGGAGTCCAGTTCGCGCTCCAGCGCCTCCTCCGACGTGCTGCCGCTCCTCTTGCCGTTGGCGCTCCAGCCCGACCCGCCGGCCGCCTCGCCCCCCCCGCCTGACGCCCCATTGGCTGTGATGGCGGTGTCACCGAACGTGAAGGTGAGGTCGGTGTCGTTACGGAGGATGTCAGAATCGTGGTCCCTCAGCTGGTTCTGAAAACACATTCACAGTAACATGAGGACATAGGGTGGAGGAGGTGAGGCAGAGGAGATAGGGTTTAGGAGATGGGGTGGAGGACATGAAGTGGAGGAGGTGGGGTGGAGGAGGTGAGGTGGAGGAGGTGGGGTGGAAGAGATGGGGTGGAGGAGTTAAGGTGGAGCAGGTTGAGTGTAGGAGGTGAGGTGGAGGAGGTGGAGCGGAGAAGGTGGGTGGAGGAGGAGGTGGGGTGGAGGAGGTGTATTGGAGGAGATGGGGTGGAGGTGGTGTAGTGGAGGAGGTGGGGTGGAGGTGGTATATTGGTGGAGGTGGTGTATTGGAAGGAGGTGTAGTGGAGGTGGTGTATTGGAGGAGGTGGGGTGGAGGAGGTGTATTGGAGTAGGTGTAGTGGAGGAGGTGGGGTGGAGGAGGTGGGTGGATGTGGTGTACTGGAGGAGGTGTAGCGGAGGAGGTGGGGTGGAGGTGGTGTATCGGAGGAGGTGTAGTGGAGGAGGTGGGGTGGAGGAGGTGTAGTGGAGGAGGTGGGGTAGAGGAGGTGTAGTGGAGGAGGTGGGGTAGAGGTGGTGTAGTGGAGGAGGTGGGGTGGAGGTGGTGTATTGGAGGAGGTGTAGTGGAGGAGGTGGGGTGGAGGAGGTAGGGTAGAGGTGGTGTATTGGAGGAGGTGTAGTGGAGGAGGTGGGGTGGAGGTGGTGTATTGGAGGTGGTGTATTGGAGGAGGTGTAGTGGAGGAGGTGTAGTGGAGGAGGTGGGGTGGAGGTGGTGTATTGGAGGTGGTGTATTGGAGGAGGTGTAGTGGAGGAGGTGTAGTGGAGGAGGTGGGGTGGAGGTGGTGTATTGGAGGTGGTGTATCGGAGGATGTCAGAATCGTGGTCCCTCAGCTGGTTCTGAAAACACATTCACAGTAACATGAGGACATAGGGTGGAGGAGGTGAGGCAGAGGAGATAGGGTTTAGGAGATGGGGTGGAGGACATGAAGTGGAGGAGGTGGGGTGGAGGAGGTGAGGTGGAGGAGGTGGGGTGGAAGAGATGGGGTGGAGGAGTTAAGGTGGAGCAGGTTGAGTGTAGGAGGTGAGGTGGAGGAGGTGTAGCGGAGAAGGTGGGTGGAGGAGGAGGTGGGGTGGAGGAGGTGTATTGGAGGAGATGGGGTGGAGGTGGTGTAGTGGAGGAGGTGGGGTGGAGGTGGTATATTGGTGGAGGTGGTGTATTGGAAGGAGGTGTAGTGGAGGTGGTGTATTGGAGGAGGTGGGGTGGAGGAGGTGTATTGGAGGAGGTGTAGTGGAGGAGGTGGGGTGGAGGAGGTGGGTGGATGTGGTGTACTGGAGGAGGTGTAGCAGAGGAGGTGGGGTGGAGGTGGTGTATCGGAGGAGGTGTAGTGGAGGAGGTGGGGTGGAGGAGGTGTAGTGGAGGAGGTGGGGTAGAGGAGGTGTAGTGGAGGAGGTGGGGTAGAGGTGGTGTAGTGGAGGAGGTGGGGTGGAGGTGGTGTATTGGAGGAGGTGTAGTGGAGGAGGTGGGGTGGAGGAGGTAGGGTAGAGGTGGTGTATTGGAGGAGGTGTAGTGGAGGAGGTGGGGTGGAGGTGGTGTATTGGAGGTGGTGTATTGGAGGAGGTGTAGTGGAGGAGGTGTAGTGGAGGAGGTGGGGTGGAGGTGGTGTATTGGAGGTGGTGTATTGGAGGAGGTGTAGTGGAGGAGGTGTAGTGGAGGAGGTGGGGTGGAGGTGGTGTATTGGAGGTGGTGTATTGGAGGAGGTGTAGTGGAGGAGGTGGGGTGGAGGTGGTGTATTTGAGGAGGTGGGATTCACGTTCTGAGCAGCAAAACGAGCTCCAATAGTCACTGCCTCATTTAAAGGCACACAATGCATGCTGGGTAAGTGATGAACTCTATTGATTGATTGATTGATCGATAGTGGACTGGAGTCCTCGGGGGACAGATGAGGGAACAGCAGGTCAGCCGGGACCAGAAGGATGTTACATCATGGCGTCTCTCCATCAATCAGAGAGGAAAACTAATAAATCCATCAGAATAACTCGGCTGCTCTGAGAGCAGCGACAGAGCTTTAACACAAAGACTTTCCAGTTACGTTTACTCTCGTATCCAAACTCGTCTTGTTCTATCTGAGCTTGTTTTTAGTTTATTTTCTCTAAAATGTTTTTAAAGGAATTAAAATGTAGTTTTATGTTTCATTTTTATGTTTTATGTAAATTGTTGCTGAAATGTGCAAAACAAATAAACCTTCTAATTAAAAGCTCCTAAATAACCATTTAGATTCTTTGTGAATTAAAATAAAATACAATTTTGTGCTTTCCTCCTTAGATGTTTAAACTAATATCTGTACTTTGTACTCCTCACATTTTATAAACAGACTTGTTACTTTAGTTTTAATGCATTTGAGGAGAATTATAGATTATTATTTAATTATTAATGACGCAAGATTTGGTTAGTCTTGTATAAAAAACAGCCAGTAGAAATGCCCTTCACAGAACCCATCTGTTGAAAGAAATACTTTAACTTTTTGGAAAAATGAAACTATATATATATTTTTTACGGCATGTTCCGTCTGAAAGGTTTAATTTATAAAGCCAGCTGTTAAACAGTTGGCTTCTTTCTACCAACATGTTTAAAAGTCACATGGTCCGAGGTTAACAGGAACTAAAGTTTCTAGAACATTCATCCCCTCTCCCCATTTCATAACATCCAGAACGGAAGAGGAGCTTTACTTAATCCCCCCCGCGGAGTCCTGGACCTGGGGTCCGTTTCACAAAGCAGGTTTAGTGAAAACCTTGAGTTAGTTAACCCTGAGATGAGGGAAACTCTGGTTTTTCGGTTTCACAAAGCCAGTTCAGCATAAATCTGAGTCAGTTACCCGGGTAACATGCTCCGTGAAACTAACCTGCTCACTAGCAGGTTTGCTTCAACAAACCCTGAGTTTCTCCCTACATGTCTCCGCCTTTTTCCGGAATCTGAACCAACTCTGAAAAATTGTGCCGTCCTTTCATCGTCAACCTAATCGATACGGAAATAAAAGTGATTCTAGCAGCTTTGCGTCGGTAGAGGATTTTGATTACCTTTCCTTTCAATCACATTAGATATTATCTAAACAATATTCTCCGACATTTTCAACATTTCATATCGCGGACATAATCCGCAACCAGATTCTTTGCGGGGTAGTGTTTTTGCGAACGGGAGATTTATGAAATGTTTAAGTACATTCCTGTGTTGAAATACCTGCTTATATTTACTGTTTAATATGTGAAATATGATTAAAATCATATGCCTTAGTCAACGTATTTGCGCAATATTCTTATGCTTAATTTTCAATTGAAGCCACTTTCTTTCTGTGCCTGGGGGGATTACACCCAACAAAAATAATAATTTATGTGTTGCGCTACTTTGTGATTTACGGGGATCGAACCGTCATCGCCAACACTGTGGGTGGCGTTGCTAACCATTACACCACAGCGTCGCTGTGAAAGTCTGAACATAAAGAGTTATTAGCTTTAGATCAATAGACTGTATCATTCAGTTATACACATTAGATCGGGCAGTAATTGTCTGCCACGCCAACTATCGCTACTTTGCTGCAGTTACGTTGCTCCGCTTTCTCAGGATGAGCTCGTTTTCTACATAAACACTCGGTAATATCTAATGACGCTCTCCCCGTTGCCATGGTGAATCGTAGTATCGGAGCTCCATTGATGATGGCTTTGTCGAGTCGGCAGGCACGCGCGTAACTCAGAGTTTACATACTCAGAGTTGACTGAACTAATTCAAAACCACTGTTCTGAAACCGAAAACTCAGAGTTTCCCATCTCAGAGTTGTTCAACTCAGAGTTCAGGGTTAGGTTCAGAGTTTGTTGAACCTGCTTTGTGAAACGGGCCCCTGGATCCATGGCTCGCCTGACAGCCGGTGGCAAAACCAGGACAGGAAACATTCGGTTAAAGCTGCAGCTGGTAACTTTTATTAAAGTTATCTTCTTATCATATTTAACTTTTGTTCAAGTTATATTCTTATAATATTTAAGTTCTTATAATATTTAACCTTTATTAAAGTTAACTTATATAATTTAACTTTTATTAAAGTGAATTTCTTATATTTAACTTATAGTGTTTAACATTTATAAAAGTTAACTTCTTATAATATTAAAATTCTTATAATATTTAACTTATATAATTAACTTTTATTAAAGTTATCTTCTTATAATACTTAAGTTCTTATAATATTTAAGTTCTTATAATATTTAACCTTTATTAAAGTTAACTTCTATAATTTAACAATTATTAAAGTGAATTTCTTATATTTAACTTATAATGTTTAATATTTATAAAAGTTAACTTCTTATAATATTTAACTTTTATTAAAGTTAACGTCTTATAATATTTAAGAACCTGTCACTTTAACTTGACAGTAGATCAGATCAAACTGTCAAGCTAAGGCAGCTCTGATCAAATACAGTATCAGGATCATGAAACAGATTTCCGTGAGCAGCGGCCGGTGGGCGGAGCTTAGTTTAACCTCGCCTGTTTTCAACATGGCAGCCGGGGTCACAAACTTTCTCATTTTACAGCCAAATTCACTAAAACATTTGAAGAAACCGGCAACACACTAACAGAATCATGATATCAAGCTGTTTGGTTGCTGGTCAGAGGCTCCTCCGCTCTGATTGGTGGATTTATTTTGCGTACGGTACGGTAGGATTCAGAGCAAGCTGGTTCTCTGTCTCCTGTTCTACTCTCCGGATAAAGTGACAGTTTAATAAAAAAAAACGTATTTTTGTCTCTTTGTCTCTCTGAGAGTTTAACAGTCAGAATCCTTCATGTTAAAATTATTTGGATTCCAGAGTGTCGACGGTTGTTTCTGTGTTTAAATATGAGAACAGAGATCATCATTATGTTGCTGTTCAAAAGAGGCTTTGTGTCCTCTCTCTCTCTCTCCCCCCTCCCCTCTCCCCCCTCTCTCTCTCCCCTCTTTTCATCTCTCTCCCCTCTCTCTCCCTCCCCCCTCCCTCTCTCTCTCCCTCTGGTTCTGTTGTGTTTTCTGTAGTTACCTGAGAACAATGTTCTCCTGCGTTACACAACACAAACAGAAATGGAGAGGCTGCTTTGATCATATGACTGGACGATCACAAAAGAGGATCTACGTCCTCCAGCCTAATATAACCAATGTAGCCCCGCCCCTTCCTGTGGAATATTGTTATTAAACACAAATGAATGTGTGAGTGTGGTTCATTATGTTGTGATAACTGTCTGTCTGTCTGTCTGTCTGTCTGTCTGTCTGTAGCAAGGATAGATGCAAGTTATCTCTCATATCAATGTCGAAAGAAGAAAAGCAGATGTTGCTGCTGGACTGAAAGTATGAATTGTGGAAATCACTGACTCCGAGAAACAAACATGGCTGACAACTTCAGACCTTCAAAAGGTCGTAAATGTGTCTGATTAGAAGGACATCATGAATCTTCTCTGTGTTCAAACCTGAACGTTACAAATCAAGTCAATGCAGAGATGCAAATCAGCACCAAACTACCAGATTTAGGTCATTTACATAGAAGTTTGCATGATTGTGGTCTCTCTGGTCCTCCAGAGCTCTGCATTAGTCCAGAGACCAGACCAGACTATGTTGAGAAACCAGAGACTGTCTGTGGTCCCCCAGAGGTCTATGATAGTAGCTCACATTATTCCAGAGACCAGACCATGTGGAGAAACCAGAAGACAACAAGGTCTCTGCAGTATTTATGTCTAGATGACCTTATTTGGAGTGTTGGTGGAGCAACTACAACATTAGCATAGCCTAGCACCCATCAACCAGACTCCATTCAGTAAACAAGCATTTTAAAAGTAGTTAGCTTGTGGTCTTGCAGACAGACCTAACAAAGCATCACTTCACACTTTTTACTGATCACCATCATTATGGAGTTATTTCAGCATCAATTTCATCTGGTTATTGATGTTAAATCACAGATAAATACTTTAATCTGGGTTCCTCCAGATGTGGTGAACATGCAGTGACTGAGTCTCTCCTGTTTCCATGGAGTGAACACCTGTCTGTCCCAGATAGAGGATCCATGGAGGACCTGTTTGCCGGTGCATGTGGACTCACCTCGTAGGCCTGGGGGCTTGTCAGACAGTTGGCCAGCGGGCCACAGTAGGCCGGCAGGGTGGAGGTTAGCGGTGGCCCACTGTGGGTCAGAATGGGCTTCAGGAAGCTGGACAGTTATTAAGGATTTACATCAGTGTTGAATGGAAGTATCTGTAATATCATTATTTATAGATCAGTTTTAATAGCCACTTCTGGGTTACCGGGGGGAAATCTCCAAAACCAAACCAAAACAAAACAGCGTGATGTAACAGGATATGCCGCCCCCCCCCCCCCCATGGGTGAGTCAATGGGTGAGAGACAGGAAGAGAAACAGATGAGCTTTCACAAGATGAGGAAGATGGAGGGAGACAGAATCGCAGTTTCATGCTCATATTTTTAGATTTTACATAGTTTAACCTATTCTTGAATATTATTACTTTTATTTTTCATATTCTAAATGTGTATTCTGTCTTGTACTATTGTTCTGTTTTTATGCAACAGTCACATCACATTCCTTGGCAACAAGCGTGGAGATAAACCCGCTCTGTGTTCTGTTTTATATCTGCAAACACATTAATTCATATTACAGGAAGAATAACAGGATGTAGAAATTTTACTCCAGCAGTAAGCTGTTCACTATTTGATTGAAACGGACCTTGCAGTCACTTATTTCCAACGTAAATACATTTAAAATGATGATTTATGGTTTAATGATGTCGAGATCATCAGCCAGCAGAGTTTTTATGGGACTCTGAAGTCAGGAGTTAAAGCCTCGGCTTCCTCCCCGGCTGCCCTCAGCTGCAGCGTGGTGAGCCGGCGTCGCCATGGAGACGGCCTCCACTGTACAACACAGCTGCTCAGAAGCTCTGTCACCCACTTGGGGAGGAAGACCGGCTGCCATTACATGACCGTGTGCATGTCGTTGGATCATTATCTTATCGATCACCGTCTTACAGACCAGCTTTTATATATATATATATATATATATATATATATATATATATATATACATACACACACACACAGCATATCATATATAAATATAAATATAGATCATTGATTAAAGCAGGCAGAGGAAGGATACTTGTGGTCGAAGGTGTACCACAGTCTGAAGAGCCAGGCGCTCTCCTGCTTGGTTTTACTCTGTCCTTCGGCCTCGGCGCCTTCCTGGAGAGAAACACAAGGACACGCCCACATGTTGTCATCTGGGTCGCATCATCATCTGGATCACGTGATCAGCTTTTATTTTGTCATCTTAAGTCATAATTACATAACCGCCCTCAGGAGACGACACTGCTTTGACTGAGTCAATATCACATTGGCGAAGCAGTAAAAGTTTGAGGAAGTCTCCGCCCCCCCAACATGACCATCTGTATAGAGGGGCTAAGCCCCGCCCCCTTCCTGTGGACCACCATGGGACCTTATTTTGGAAAGAACATGTCTGTTTCAATTGTGACATGAGTGAGACCCCTTACCCCCTGAAGGACCTGGAAGCTGTCTCCACAGGGCTGCAGGTCTTGATCATCCGGGTCCACCCCAACCCTGGAACACAGGAAGAAAAATAGAAAGAAACTAAAAGAACTGATTTGTGCTCTTCTTCCTCTGCTCTTCATTATTTCAGAATACTGTCTGTCTGACTGACTGACTGTCTTTGTGGTTGCTGCACCTGCAGGTTTGTTGATTTATTGATTGATTGAAATTCTTTATTGACACATGTACAAAGGTAAGCATACAAATGTACATCAGGTCAAAAGAATGACACAAAAAAGCCCATGGGCTTATTTCCATTGTGGTCTGGTTGTTGCTCTGAAACGTGTCACATGGTCCTACCACGCACACCACCAGCCCACGCACATAGAGCTGACTGACCTTTTGGTGGCTGTAAAAATGCAGCAAATTAGAGATCAACCCCAAAAAGTCTGGAATACAACCAACAACCTTTCACGTGATGCAAAACCAAAACCACATCGAGATTTTACCCAGAATCTGCAGCTCCTCACCCTTTAACCCCAGAGACGTTTCCACATGCAGCGGCTGAAGGAGGCGTCATGTGATCAAACCAGTTCAACAAGAAGTGGTTTATTCCTCTTTAGTCATGACGAGATTAACTTCCTTTAAAACATGCAAAAAACTAGCGTGTTCACACAGTTTCACTCATTCTAAATCAGTCCTGACTCGTCGAACTGTATAGTGTTTTAATGGACATTTTCTGCAAAATACAAGAAATTTAACGTTAAAAAAAATTACATCTGGAAGACAAGATGGTGACGGACAGAAACCAACAAGGCGACGGGAAGAAACCAACATGGCGACGGGCAGAAACCAAGATGGCGATGGACAAAAACCAAGATGGCGACAGACAGAAACCAAGATGGTGACGGACAAGAAAACCAAGATGGCGACGGACAATTAAACCAAGATGGCGATGGACAAGCAAACCAAGATGGCGACGGATATAAACCGTTAAGCCGTTTCCATTCTTTGTGCCAAGCTATGCTAAGCTAATGGCAAACAGCGAGTGAGTGCAGCTCACACCTTACAAACAAGCAGATTTTAAAAGGGGCTCCTTAAAGTCACATAAACTCTGGAGTCTAATCCTGGTGGACCGAGACCTGAAGCCCTTCATGGAAGTCTGGATCTAGGACTACAGGAGGAAGGTGGATCTTGTGTGTGTTATCTTTAGACTTTTCCATGACGGCTTAGACCTTATCCTCTCTCTAGAGCTCTAGAGCTAAACAAAGAGGAGCTGCTGGACCTGGACCAGGAAGGATCTGAGATTAGGACGCAGCGGCTTGCTAGGGGACCCGAGGAGGACCCGGCACACGTTTCCTCTGATAAGAAGCCGGGTTCACATTCAAATTTATATAAGCGAGTTCCACTGACTGACTAACCCTTTAATCCTAATCCTCAAACATCCCTCCTCTGGTGGAATATTCCTCACAAGCACATTTGGTGAGCGGTGGTGGGAGGGGGGACTTCGGCCATCTTGGCTCAGAAGCTCTCGGTTTCTCTCTTACATCCCCTTTTATCAGATTAGTTCACATGCGCTGCTTCCTGGGAATCAGCGTGATTAGTTGTTTGCTCTGCCGCATTATTTTGATTAATTCCGACACCAACAACCCGATTTATTGTCTCTTGAAAATAAGTGTGTATTTTCTGAAAGGGACAGAAAATAAGTTTATAAAAAAATCAGTTTAAGTGGACGCCATATTTAGAATATTTCCTCTTCTTTGTGTTGCTGTCAGACAACACGGACAACTGTCTGATGAGGAACTTAAGATGTAATCTCTGCTCTCCACCAGACTCCATTCATAAAAACACTAACAGACTCAGAGGAGTCGCTGGTCTATAGCTGCCTCCATCGGTTAGTTTCTTTATTTTATTGTGACTTTGGTGAATAAATCCGAATGTGGTCGCAAACTTCAGGGTAGCCTTCAGATTCCATCTAACAGGAACAGTAAATTATTTTCGAAGGTGGCTGGAACCTGCCACTGCCGCCTGATCTCGTCTACCTTCAAGGCGAAACCCAGCTCATCTTGAACGAACCTGTTCTTTTGTTTTAGGGCGTCCCATGTTTGTCGTTTCACCCCTGGTGGCCAGCAGAGAGAACGCAGCATTTAAAAGGCACTTCGGCATTGCCTTCACCTTTCAGAACCGGAGGTCAACGTATTTAATATTCAAGCGTCCGTTTATACTGATATTGATCGTGTTAGGGGTCTCAAACATCCTGTACCAACACACCGACTACCCCTTTAAGAGACGCGACTCCTTCTCATGGCGGCTAACCAACATTTCCGCCCCGTCGTCAGAAAAACAGAAGTAAACAGTGAAGAGAGAGATTCCCCATCTGAAGCAACAACCACACACAAACACACACACACGCACACACGCGCATTTCCCAACACCAGAGGGTTCGTCGATTCTGATACGCCACCTTTGGTACTCCACAACTCCGAGCTGCCGCCACTGGTCCTGAAAAGTTTCTCTGCCCCACATCATAAACAAACTTAGTATCAAGCAAATTACACATAAAGTATATTTAGCTCCTCTATGTTTAGACCTGGTCTGTGTTTAAAACTCGTGTGTCACATACTGGAGCTGGAACAGTCGCAGCTCAACATCACATGAGGATTATTCATAATAAACTGTTTTAAAAGGGCAGAAATCACAAAGTTGGTACATTTTTTACTCTGCAGATCAGCTCCTCTAATGGTGGGCTTTTATCTGCAGTCAGTGTTGTTTAATGGACAGTTAAACTAAATGAGTGTGTGAGCAGATAACAGCAACCACTCAGTGCTTTCAGGAGACTAATTAGCCCAAATGTGATCCTCTGTTCTGGGACCAGCCACTAAACTAATCCTCCCGCTTGGTAGAGAGGGAGGCTGTGCAGATGTTCAGACCTTCACATATATACTGTGTATATATCTATATATATATATATATATATAGATATATACACGTCTGGGTTACCATAATGCTGGGTGAGTCATATAAAACAGAGCCTGCCGTCCTCAGAACACCTCTGCATGCTGTCACACATCAACAGCCCATAATCCGCTTTATTGTGACAAATGGACGCTCCCTCCCAGTGCATCATGGGGGATGAGGAGGCTGGCAGCTGCCATGCTGGCCACCATGCTGGCCACCAGTCCTCCCATTGATAAGGGCACGAAGCAGCTGCTGACCCAGATTCAGATCACCTCCAGCATCGCTGAAGAACTTAAAGAACCTCATCTTAGGGACAGATCTGACCTGGGATCAGCTTCCCTACTTCACTATGCAAGTTGATTAGAACCAGTTCCAGGTTATGGATGTTGTCTTATATTGTTTTGTATGTTTGTTTAACGTTTGTCCACATTGACGGTGTGAATGTTTCAGTAACTTTATTCAGATTTCTTTTGGTTGAGTCTGTTTATCAACAGATGTTCCCTTGAGAGACGAAGATGTTTTAATGTAATTTTCTTGAGTTTCCACATGAGTCGAAGCTACATTAAATACATAAATAATCTTTATGCAATGCCGGACTGAGGATGCTTCTAAAACAGCTGAGATTTAAAAGCTCTGATTGGAGAAACATGAGGAAAAGTCAGCAGACAGTCGAGCTCTCTGGCTCCACCTACTGGATGACGATGGTCATTAACAGGAAGTATTAAATATATTTGTATTTATTTATTTATTTTTGTAAATTTAAAAAGCACATTTTTAAGGAATTTACTTTAATTCATTTTCTGAACATTAAAGCTACACAAGTTCACTTAACCAATAATAGAAAATCCAATTTATGATAAGTAAGAAGTGTTTCCTCTCCTCCGCAGTTGAAATCGTTCTATGATCAGTCATCACCTGACTCTAAACGATTACCTGATATGTAGCCATGACAACATGGGTGTCGTCCCGCCGCCGAACACCCAGACGGTGAAGAAGACGATGAGCAGTGTGGTGGTGAACATCATCTGCCGGGCATACGTCGCCGTGTCCCGGATGGCCAAAGCGAACGCCATCGCCCCACGCAGACCTGCATGGATCACATCCAACCAGCAGCCAATCACATCAGAGCTGCAATCACAATGATGAACTGACTACTGATGTCATCACCATACCTGCAAACATCATCATGTGCTGGAAGTTTCCTTTGATCTTGTGTCGTCTGCCGAGGTTGAGGAGGAAGGACAGCGGGTAAATGTTGAAAGCTCTTCCGATGAATACGGCGATCTGACGGGACGGTTAAAGAATCTTTGAACAGCTTCATGCTCGGATTCAGGGAGGCAGAGCAGGAAGATCACTAAGAAGAACTAGACATCCGAGTTTCAGTTTAAAACTACTACAAAGAGACACAAAACCACTACAAAGAGACACAAAACAACTACAAAGAGACACAAAACCACTACAAAGAGACACAAAACCACTACAAAGAGACACAAAACCACTACAACGAGACATAAAACCACCACAAAGAGACACAAAACCACTACAAAGAGACACAAAATAACTACAAAGAAACACATAACTACAAAGAGACACAAAACAACTGCAAAGATACCAAAACAACTACAACGAGACATAAAACAACTACAAAGAGACCAAAATAACTACAAAGAAACACATAACTACAAAGAGACACAAAACAACTACAAAGAGACACAAAACAACTACAAAGAGACACAAAACCACTACAAAGAGACACAAAACAACTGCAAAGATACCAAAACAACTACAACGAGACATAAAACAACTACAAAGAGATGAAGAACAACTACAAAGAGACGCAAAATGAAAAAAGAAAAAACTACAAAAGGCTAGTACAAAGATATCCAAAATTACTACAAAAGATACAAAACTATTACAAAAGGACTAAAACAACCCCAAAAGAGGCTAAACCCTTTAAAGTCAGTGAGTCTTGCTCATGTAGGAGACGTATCTGTGTCAACACATGAGTATCTATGTGGAGGAAAACAACCCAGATCTCCGGGACTTGGCAGCCTCTTAGTCCAGGACCGGATCTGCATGTGTGGAAACATGTTTACTGTGAGAGGAGAAAGAGAACAAGTCATGTGGTCGCAGCCCAAAAGGATACGAAGGCTCCCAAGATGAAGATGGGGCTGAAGATGTGGTTCTGGAAGGTGAACAGGGCCAAACCCATGTAGGAGAAGATGAAGTTCTCAGCCAGGAAGTTGAGCACGTCAAACAGCTGCAGGACGAACAGAAAGACACGTGTGAAAGAGCATCAACGTTTAGGTCAGCGAGGGGAAATAAAAGCTCTGGGGGTCGTTCCCCCCACCCCCAACTTCACCCCTAATTCCTGACATGTACTCAAAGTAGAAAGTAAAAGTATCCTTATGAAGGACATTTCTACTGGCTGTTTTTATACAAGACTAACTGAATCTCTCATCATATTAATAATAAATAAAACTAAAGTAACAAGCCTGTCTATAAAATGTGAGGAGTACAGATGTTAGATTCATGTCGGGAGGAAAAGTACAAAGATGTCAGAAAAATAAATACTCAAATAAAGTACAGATACCTGAAAATACTACTCAAGTACAGTAATGAGGTATTTGTACTTCATTACCTCCTTCCTCTGTTTAAATATGCAAATAAGACGATCTACAGACGTAAACAAAGTAGTAAAATAAATGTTGCAGAAGACCAACAGAGTAAGGCAGCGAGATCCTTCTAGAGAACCGAGAAGTCTAATCTCAAGGCTGAACCCCCTCTGGGAGGGATGTCCTCAGACGACCCCGATTAAGGTCACAGGAGGCTAAACATCCAGCCATCTGGTGCCCTGTAGGGGAGGGGGGGTCATGTACAGGAAGTGATGCTACCTGCTTGGTGCGTATGGTGGACTCCTCAGAGAGGTTGTTGTAGGTGTAGTGAGCCTGCGTGATGCCACAGAACAGCACCGCCACGACACCTGCAGGACACACACACACACTTATTAAGCAGGGAAAGATTAAAGTGAGTTGCATTGTGGGAAACATAGGATTAGTTTGTTTTTTTTGGAGCTTGATGTGCTGAAATATACGTCTAGTGCAGACTTCCCAGACTGCAACCACTTCCTGTCCCTGGCTCACCTGTGAACCCGCAGGCCTCGGCCAGCAGGAAGGTGCTCCAGGACATGAGGAAGAAGAGGGCCGTCTCCAGCAGCGGGAAATAGTGCAGCTTGGTGAACTTGGTGACGTGGGAGTCGAGTTAAAGAGACATCATTATAACACACCCGAGAAATTCCAACAGTCTGGAAATCACACTTTCAGTTGAAAAGAGGAAGGATATGAGAGCCGTGACCACACCAGTGGCTGCACCCATCACAAAGGAGCCGCTAAAGATACCCAGGAAAACCCCCACGGACTTGAAGAAGGCCGAGGCATCGAACATGTGAGTGTTTGCACCGCTGGGCTGGTAGGCCACGATGGACCTGAAACACAAAACAGGAGGTTCAACTTACTCAATTAACGACACACCTTCTAAAACATGTATATGGTCGGTAGTTACACAGACAATATTATCAAGGAAACGCTCAACGTGTTTTAGATGATTGTGTTGATATGTCCAGCAGAGGGAGCCAGGAGCCTCCAGTCTGTGGAGGAGCAGCGACGCAAAAAGCAGAGCTGGTCAGTGCTGAATATAAACATGGAGAGACTCGGAGGCCTAACAGACGGAGGTTAGAGACGGAGGTTACAGACAGAGGTTACAGACAAAGGTCACAGACAAGGGTCACAGACGGAGGTTAGAGAAGGAGGTAACAGACGGAGGTTACATACAGAGGTAACAGACAGAGGTCACAGACGGAGGTCACAGACAAGGGTCACAGACGGAGGTTACATACAGAGGTAACAGACAGAGGTTACATACGGTGGTAACAGACGGAAGTCACAGATGGAGGTCAGAGACAGAGGTTACAGATGGGAGTTACATACAGAGGTAACAGACGGAGGTTACAGACGGTGGTCACAGACGGAGGTCACAGATGGAGGTCAGAGACAGAGGTTACAGATGGGAGTTACATACAGAGGTTACAGACGGAGGTTACATACAGAGGTAACAGACGGAGGTCACAGACAGAGGTTACATACAGAGGTAACAGACGGAGGTTACAGACAGAGGTTACAGACAGAGGTAACAGACGGAGGTCACAGACGGAGGTCACATACAGAGGTAACAGATGGAGGTCACAGACGGGGGTCACAGACGGAGGTGACATACAGAGGTAACAGACAGAGGTAACAGACGGAGGTTACATACAGAGGTCACAGACGGAGGTCAGAGACAGAGGTTACAGACGGGGGTTACAGATGGAGGTCACAGACAAGGGTCACAGACGGAGGTTAGAGACGGAGGTAACAGACGGAGGTCACAGACGGAGGTCACAGACGGATTGAGGTCACAGATTGAGACAACAGACAGAGGTTACAGACGAAGAAAACAGATGGAGGTTAGAGAAGGAGGTGACAGACGGAAGTCACAGATGGAGGTCACAGACGGAGACAACATACAGAGGTTACAGACGAAGACAACAGATGGAGGTCACAGACTTACGAGGACAGAACGAGGGCAACGGCGTCGTTCATCACACTTTCTCCAAACAGCAGAGCGTACAGATCCCCGTCGGCGTGGAGCTCATTGAAGATGGCCAACACCGTCACTGCAGGCGGAGGAACACCGTCATGTTACGTGTACATATACGGAGCAGTGCCTCCTACAGGCAGGCACCCAACACTACACCCAACACTGGTTTACGATCCAGTAGAGACAAAGAAACACCTGAAATTTGAATGTTATTACGCCTGGAAAAGTAGTTCCTCGCAAGAAATTCTAACTTCTAACTGGAATTTGAGCTAAAGGGAGGAATTTAAAGACGAGGTGAAACAAACATTCTGGAACGTTTATTGAAGCTGAACAAAATGGAAACAAACAAACAATCTCACAATGTCTAAAAAAAAGTATTTGTGGTAAACATGGTGGAGGTTTATGTGAACTAGGGGGTCGATGATGTCACAGGTCTGGTCCTTAAAGACACTAAACTGTTTGAACACCTCTTGAGATGTTTTGTCTCCACCTAGTGGTTAAAAAAAACATTGGCCCTATTCTCTAAAAAACTGTTTGTCAATAACCAAGTTGTTTCTTATTCTCGTTTATTTTTTAAATTCTATTTTTTTCAAAAATGTATATTGAAATCGAAATTTGAGTAGATTATACAGCACAAAATATATCACACACACACACACACACACACACACACACACACAAGGTGTAAGTGTATGTTAAAGGTGAGTGTGTGGTTCGTACCCGGGTCCGTAGCGGAGATGATGGCGCCGAAGAAAAGGCAGTCAGTGTAGTAGAACTTGTCAGTCAGCTGTCCGATCGCCTGCATCAGCTTCACCACACCATACATCAGGTTCCTGCACAAAGAGGCAGCCGAGTGTTGCAGACAGCAGGAAGTGATCGTTAACGGTAACGAGGAGGAACGCGGTGATAATGACTCACCCGATAACGAAACAGGAGATGGCGGTGCCGAGGAACGCGTACGTGAGGATGGAGCCCAGATTCCTGAAGAAGTCTCTCTAGAGAAGATAAAGAGGAAATACGAAATAAAACAAGTTTAATAATTCATTATTTTTCTGCTTCAAAACAGCATAAGACAAGAAACTACAACGGTGTGTGAGGGGCATTGTGGGTAAAATGGAGCCAGGGGAGGGGATTCAGAGAAAATAAACAACATTTTCTAAATTAAAGGGGCCATATTTTGAAAAACAGGTTTTCTCTGGTCTCTACACCAATAAACTGGTCTTCCCTGAGCCTGTCAACTCCCAGGATGAGGAAAACAAGCAAATCCCGCATGGTCTCTGCAGCCCACCCTCCGGTAAAACGGCGCTCCTACATGCTGTTCAGATTCAGCTCCTTTCGTTACCTAATTAAAGGAGTCATTTGCATAAGCCCGAACTCCTCTGCACAATGATAGGAGATATCCAAAAGGAGGGCGTTTTGCAAACAAAGCAAGGAGAGCCAGCTGAAGTTGAATTGATGAAAAAGAGTATAAAATGGGAACTTTAAAGTCATACATTACAGAGAAAAAAAGTGGGAAATATACAAGAAAAAAAATTCACAGAAACAAAACCCTTCAAAATAAATTAAATTTACCACTTAATTCTGAGCAAATATCCCCGATTTCTCCCTTGTTTTGTTCTCCCTTGTTGATTTTAACCTAGAAAAATTTATTTCGGAAAATTCCCCCAGCTCAGTTTTTTTCAAATTTTTATTGAAATCGAAGTACTTTATACACCACAACATATATACATAATTTTCCCACAATGCTACAATGTCTCTTAAATCGCCGTCCTAAGAAACAAACAACATTTACAGAAATATATATTAACTGAATTAACAAAAAAAACAACATCCAACAACAGCTGATGGGACGTTATTTAAATAAGTAATAATATTAATAAAGTAAAGTAAAACTAAACGCTGTCGTTGGTATTTAATTCTGTTATTTGTAGGATTTTTCCCTTTTGGCCCCGAGTCGTTTATTTCATCGTTGTGAAAGCAGACTTGTAACATGTAAATGAGCTCTGATGCAACGAAACCCTGAACATATTTAACTTTCCCTTTTTTAAAACCTTGCAACAGGTCAGTAACGGAGGAGGTGATGAGCGGTTTGACTCGATCCAAGACAAACACACGTCTGTACGGGTCTGAGATATTTATCCAACACAAAGAGGGATTAACACCTCATGTTTTTACGACATTTACTACGTTTACAGTGTTTACGGCTCCGTTACAATCTGAGATCTGAAGACGAGTTAAATGTTTTCATGTTCTCCGTCTCTCTCTCTGAAGAAAGAACCGGGAGAACGCCTCCTCCCACTTCCTCTTTCTTCCACTTTCCTGCCGCCACTCATTCGACTCAGCAAATTCCATCTACAAATCACAATTTCACCAGAAAAACAACAGAAAAAAGCTGACACAAACTTTTTTGTGGGAGGGGTGAGGGAAGGTTTGCTGGATGATGTACATCATAGAGGCTGAAGCCTGAATCTTGAATTCACTCTGGAAACTCAAATCAGTGAGTATGCACACTACATGATGTGCTGCTGATGGACACTATTCTCCCACAATGCAATGTGCAAAGGAGCTGCTCATTGTTGGGAAAGAAAATGTAAATAGTACATGGTAAACACGATATATAATTTAGTATGTAGTACACCCGGAATTAATTTAGTACGTAGTACATACTTTCAATTAATACGCAGTGCACATTAATCATTAAGTGGTGTAGTTGCTATATTATTCTGAGGGCCCGCCTGCTGGAGGACTCCAGGTCTGCACTGTGACCCCCCCAGTCAGACTCCTATAAGACCCTAGTCACAGCAGCACCAGTTTCTCCAAACACAACAAACCTGCTGCTTCACAACCGAAAGCAGAAGCTGCTCGTATTGTCAGCGTCAGCCGCTGATTTCACAGAGGAAACGAGAGACATCTGCTCTGGACTTCCCCCTCCAAACCACTCAGGCTGCCTTCAGGAACATTCCACGGCCAACGAGGGGGGGTCACAGCTCGCCAGCTGTCTAATGAGACAGCAGTTTGTGGCATCCTCAACTCACCTTCTTCAGACTGTAGCCGGCGTGGAAGATGATGGGAGGCAGCAGTATGTTGAAGAACACTTCAGGGTCAAAGGTCACCTGGAAGAGATGACAATAAAAAAAAAAGTTTTGACGGCGTACATCTGGCGACGTCCGAAAGTTCGTTTAAAAAAATGTGTTTATTTAGGACTCTTTAATTTTGTATAATAATTAAATTATAATTAAATTATAATAAAATAAAAATAATATGATAAATATATTAAAAAATATAAATATACCAAAATAATTAGAAAGATATAATATATATATATATCAAAATAATGAAAAAATTAAAATAATAAAATTAAAATTAAAATAATATATATTTTTAGAATAGACTCCGTGAGTTTTCGAGGGGGTCCCAAATTACACAGTCACAACATAATAACTAAATAATAATAATAATAATACATTTAAAAAAAGAAAAGAGAAAAAAATTAATAATAAAAAGATCAAAACAGCAATGTACATACACAGGCAAAAAACAATCACATTTAATTATTAATTGATTTATTATTATGTTATTATTTTAAGTATTTTTCTCAATCTCCATTCTATCTCATTTATCTATTTACTCACTTATTAAATATAGAATATGATCAAATATGCCCTCTTACACTTCATACAGTTTCATCCCCTACAAACCTTCTCCCTGTCTGTCTTTTTGCCATTTGGTATTTCCCCTCTCTTCCTTTTTGTGTTGTTTTTGTTTGTTTCTGTGTTTCTAGTTTCTCTCTCTCGTCTTGTGACATGTTATTAAGTAATGAACGCGTCACCTTGCGCAGCATGTCATTCTGCTCCACGTTGTTGATCTCCCGGGAGTTGATCTCGCCCTTCAGCGTGTACTCGAAGAACTTGCCGCTGACATTGAGCAGCAGTGTGCTGACGGGCCCTTCCTTCAGCGAGCAGCTCGCCGGCGTCTTGTTGTGGTAGCTGGTGGCGGGGATGCCGTAGCGCAGGATCACACCGACCAGCAGACCTGAGGAGGATCAGGATCAGGATGAGGTTCAGGAGGAGCCGGTGTAAACATCCGTACATGAAGAACATCATTTTAAATCTTTTATGGACATTTGCATGTTGCCACTTTGTTTTGTTTGGCTTTCACTATCTTGTTTTTTTTTACAACCAAAAGTGATGTGATATGTGTGTGTGTGTGTGTGTGTGTGTGTGTGTGTGTGTGAAATTGAAGAAATTTGTTTTGGAGGTAGGAATTAATGCAGTAAAAATACTGTACTTTACTTGCTGCTCTGACATTTATAAACAACGGGTTAAAATAAATATTTCTACTTTTACTTGAATGTACATTTTCCTGACAAAAGTGTACTTTCCCTCCCAACAGGTTAAAACAAATATTTGTACTTCCTCCTCTTCACATTTTCAAAATGTAAATACAGTAAAGCAGTAGAGCCTGTACTCTTTTTGTACACAAGTATGTGTACTTAACCTGAGTATAAACTGTCTGGACATCTGGACACCACAATGACCGACCATCTGCTCTTTAAACGGCGGATCAATACCGTCCAAACCAGCGTTCCTACACCTTTTTCCAAAGTCAAATTCAAGCACTTTTCAAGTATTTCAAGGTGCATTGTCATACTTTTCCAGCACCTTCCAGCTGTGTTAAACTCTCTCTCTATATATATATATATATATATATGTATCCAAAACAATCCTCAGTATTTAGTCTACTTATTATTGCACTTGTTCACATTAAATGAGATGTTATTGTCCTATAAACAACCAACATGATGTTTGGTGACAGAACCACAAATGAAAGGAAAACTAATTCCACTAACAGATCCACAGAAATATAATCACCAACTATTTTGATCATCTTTTCATCATCAAAAGTCATTTTTCATGCAGAAATGTCAGAAAATGCTCTTTTCAGTTCCTCAAATATGAAGATCTTCTTTTCTCTCTGTTATATCATATATGTCATCACATAGAACATACATTTCAAGCACTTTCAAGCACTTTATTTTAAATCCAATCACTTTTCAAACCTTGAAAACACCACACTAAAATTCAAAGTGTTTTCAAGGATTTCCAACACCCGTACCAATCCTGTGATTAATGCGTTTGAACACAAAATGAACAACTAAACTGCCTCTCATATATGTGTTTTCTCACAGATTATTATTTAAATAGCATTTAAACATTAGTTAAACCAGAGTAAACTACATGATTATGTTGAGAGAAAAAAAACACAGTTTGGTTTAAAATGCCTCCAACATTGAGACAAAACCAGCGTTACTAAACTACCACCTGGATGTGTTTTGGTGGAAGCTTGGGGCGACATGAACAGCTGTCTGCTGGGTGAAAGTCCTGCACATGAAACCCTAAACCTGCGGTGAGAACCCGACCTGAATCAGGAAGTTTCTGATCTGCTGCCAACTGAAACTACAAAAAAAAAAAACAGATTTACAAAGAAATCAAAGTCCGTCTCCTTCAGGAGGAGATCACATGATCTCCGTTAATGAGTGACTGGCTGACTGGGATCATCACTGGGGAGATACGAGGAAAAAACGGCATGTGATGACATCATCGCTAATTCCCGCCCCTTCCTGCGCCCCCGTGGGATATTATTCCAGAATAAATATGCAGGCTAGTCAACGAAGGGATAGTAATCATGTTTTCATCCCGTTTTAATTGTTTAATTCCACATCCAATGTTTACTAATTTAAAAAGATTGTTTCTATGTCAAGAAGGTTATTAATGCTGCGTTCGTGTGCCCGTCACAAAATCCGACTTCCCACTTGTGTCCATTAGCTTGTCTCGCTAGATAGGTAGCTAATTTAGCTAGGTACATCACCAACATGCCTGTTAGCTTGTCTTGCTAGCTAGCTTGGCAACTTAGCTAGGTACATCGACAACACAGTGGTTAGCTTGTCTCTATAGCTAGCTGGCTAACGTAGCTACGTCCCGTCACTAAGGTAGCGGTATCTTAGCCAATGTGTTTTTATTCAGCGACTTTTATTATCAGCAGACTTTCATCAGGGGCATGTTCCAGAAAGTAAGCTCAACCAACTCTGAACCTAACCCTGAACTCTGAGTCAACCAACTGAGTTTTAGTTCCAGAACAGCTGTTCTGAATTAGTTCAATCAACTCTGAGTATGTAAACTCTGAGTTACGCGTGTGCCTGCCGACTCTACAAAGCCATCATTAATGGAGCTCTGATACTTCGATTCACCATGGCAACCAGGAAAGAGTTATTAGATATTACTGAGTGTTTATGTAGAAAACAAGCTCATTCTCAGAAAGCGGAGCAACATAACTGCATCAAAGTAGAAATAGTTGGCATGGCAGACATTTACGCCCAACTTAATACATATAACTGAATGAAAAAGTCGATTGATCTAAAAGGTGAAGTCTTTATTTTCATCTTCAAAGAGTAACACTGTGGTGTAGCGGTTAGCAATGCTGCCTACGGTGCAGACAACATGGGTTCAACTCCTGTGGTTCACAGAGCAGCGCAATGAACAAATAGTCATTTTCATTTTAGGTGTAATCCCCACAGGCACAAAGAGAAAGTGGCTTCAGCTGAAAATTAAGCATAAGAATATTGCAAAAATACGTAGACTAAGGCATATGGTTTTAATCATATTTCACATGTTAAACGTCTATTTCAACAAAGAAACATCCTTTTTCAGAAAACTAGCAATATGTCAGAAGAAAATATTGAAAATGTCAGAGAATACTGTTTAGAGATGTGATTGGTAGGAAAAACAGTAATTTCCTTCTAAGGAATCAAAATCATCTCCCGACGTTAAGCTGCTAGAATCACTTTTATTTCCATATCAATAAGATTGACAAGTTTCAGGTAAACCTGCTTTCGGGAATGGGCCCCTGATGTGGATTTCAGGTAAACAATTCAAACGGGATCAATAAATGATTTTTATCTATAAAAGGTCACATGGGGGGCACAGGAAGAGGCGGGACTTCCCGTTGGTGTAAGGCTGAAGGGTGCAGCCTGGTGCTGTTGTTGATTGATTGATTGATGGATATCATTGGTTGGTACCAGCTGACTATAGGCCCATGTTTTGTTTTGTTTTTCTCAGGAAGTAAATAACACTGGATTTTGATCTAAAAATACAAATCTTTGGGGGTATTTTTTTCGGTATGTAATTACTGAACAACATGAATGTGATCTAAACGGTTAAAAACGAATTTTGAATTGAAGTGGAAGATATATTTATTCAGGAGGGAACTCTGCTACATACGATGCTAGATTCTAACGGTGTCCTATGCAGTACATGCAGGTGCCTGTGGTCTAATGTGATCTCATGTGATCTACTGTATTTAACGCCACAGACGTCGTGTAAACGCTCGCGGAGACGTGACGCTGCAGCCTGAACGCATCTCTGGACTGAATCACGCAAAGCCTTGCGGGAAGGTTGCCCGCCTTGCTGCGCGGGCGCGTGCGTGTGGGCATGTGTGTGTGTGTACGTTTCTCGGTATCGAACCGACGGCGCTCGCTCACCGTAAATCATCGCGAGCCCGGTCTCGTGCAGGAAGCGCACGCGCCGGTGCTTGAAGAGCCATATGGTGAGGATGGTGAGGGTAAGCAGCAGGATGAACGTCAGCAGGTTGACGCTGTCCTGGCGGTGACTTTCCTCAGCCTCCTTCTCGGTGGTCAGCTCCTCCATTCCGGCGTCCTCCGCGCTCAGACCCGGGACCACCGCGCTCAGCACGATCCAGACCGGAACCAGCATCGCGTCCAGCGGCGGCGGCGCGGCCGAGGAGAAGAAGCCGCCGCCGCTGCACCTCTTCGGCTGCGGGAGGGAGACCATTGGTGCGGGGGGAGGGGGGGATGCTGCTGCTGCTGCGGCGTACAGCCTCTATGCCATGTCACTGCTGGAAGGTCCACACAGCCGAGCCGGGAGGGGGGAGGTACGGGGGAGTTCAGCCTCTTAAAGGGACACTGTGCCGCCCAACAACGGCCAGGAAGTGAGACTGCGCTGCCCTGGTGGAGGAGCCCCAACACAACTGCAGCCTCCACGGCCCTGCATGGGATCTACATGCTACTGAGTCATCATTACATGCTACCGAGTCATATGCAACTAGGTAATTACATGCTACTGAGTCATTACATGCTACTGAGTCAGCCACATGCTACCGAGTCATAACATGCTACCGAGTCATTAAATGCTACAAAGTCTAAAAATTAAATGAAGGTATATTCAGGTCATAATTAAGTTTAACATTTTTAAAAAGTTTGAAATGCAACATGATGATTTGAAAATATAAATTGACTTAAAAAAAATTAAATGCAGTGTTTTACAAGAAAAGTGTTGATTCAGTAACGTGGTCTGGTAGTGGTCTGGTCTTGGTAGTTCTAGTAGTGGGGTATGGAGGATATTTCTGGTTACATTTTAAAAATGTATTATTTTACAACAACTTCTAGGAATAATCAGATCATAATTAAACTTAAACAGAAAATTTAAAACGCAAATTATAAATGTAAAGATCAAACAGCAAAGGTGGAGATAAAGCTTAAAACAAATTCACACACAAAGTGGGAAATGAGAAGGAGAACACCGTTTGTGAAATGACAATAAAGATGAAATTGAAAATACAAAAAAGAGGAAACTGATGCAACAACACCTGATAATACATTTGAAGTGGAGGCCAGTCAGCCACCACGAGCACCACATGTTTTCTTTTTATCAATAGAGGAAGTCTGATGAAATGTTCACAAGACTTCAAAAAACGAATGTTAACTGTGATTTGTAAAGTTTAAAAAGGGACAGTGTGCAGGATACAGTGGCCTCTAGTGGTGAGGTTGCAGATTACAACCAACTGAAGACCCCTTTGCTAGCACCTCCCCGTACATGCATGTAGAGAACTTGAAAGGTTCTCTATAGAGCCAGTGTTTGGTTTGTCTAACCCAGGCTACTGTAGAAACATGGAGGTGCAACATGGTGGACTTTGTGAAAGGGAACCAGGTTGAACTTTTAAAATGCTTGTTTTCTGAATGGAGTCTGGTTGATGGGTGCTAGGCTATGCTAACTTTGTAGCTGCTCCATTAACACTCCAAATAAGGTAATCTAGACATAAATACTGCAGAGACCTTGTTGTTAGGATCACAGACAGTTTCTGGTTTCTCCACATAGTCTGGTCTGGTCTCTGGACTAATGTAAGCTACTATCATAGACCTCTGGGGGACCACAGACAGTCTCTGGTTTCTCCACATAGTCTGGTCTGGTCTCTGGGCTAATTTAAGCTACTATCGTAGACCTCTGGGGGACCACAGACAGACAGTCTCTGGTTTCTCCACATAGTCTGGTCTGGACTCTGGACTAATGTGAGCTACAATCGTAGACCTCTGGGGGACCACAGACAGTCTCTGGTTTCTCCACATGGTCTGGTCTGGTCTGTACTCCAGCTACTTACTGGTCATCGGTTTACGCCGATTATGAAAAGAGATGTACAGAAAGGAAGGAAAGGCTTCACAGAGGCATGATGGGGGATTATTACTATTATTAGCGTGGCCTGGTGGCTTAAATTGCGAGCTAATCTGACGTCTGGTTGGACATGGTTACGTGTTTGATTGTGTGTTTCTTAGCTTCACTCTCCACTGGAGCGTTCACATTCATGTAAGCAGCTTTTTTGTGTTGAAGACAACGCCCACACCCAGAGAGGTGTGTCCAACGTGGAGGGGACGGTGCATTCAGGGTGGTCTGGGGAAAACATCTTTTTGGTTGTCATCACCAACAGTGATGTACAGTATGTGGTGATGTCTGTGTAGTTGGACAGGACTGAGGATGAGCGGCAACACAGAGAAGTTATTATGGGATGTATGAATGTTTATGTGTATGGATATGCACGTGTTTAGGCTGCCCTGTATATATTTATATTTGTTGACTTGCTATGTTTATTTATTGTTTTACATTTTTATAATTTATTTAATCTATTACATTTTTATTATTTATATTTATTGATTTATTTGTTATGTTTGTCATTTTTATCTATTTTATTTTGCATCTTTTTTATTTATAATAAAGTGTATGGTTGGCACATATGTATCACTTTTTTTAAATCTGTGTTCTGTAAAAGAAAACATAATAAAAAGTAAATAAAAAAATAAAATGTAATTTAATTGGGCCAATGTATTTCACAATATACACAGAAATGATATGCTTATTTATGTTACTATATGGGGTTATTATATTTAATTGAACTTGGAAATGGTATCTTGTACATCTGTGTTTTTGTGTTGTTGTTTTTTTAAAGGTAAAATAATATGCATTAAAATATGTTTTCAATCATATGCGTAGATTTGGGGAAAGGGATTTAGTATTAGGAAGATGTGCAATTGTCCGATAGAAACATGTCATTTTTTTTTTTTTTTTTTTGCAACCTGCCATAAAACAGAAAGAAGATGACGCAACCAGAGGTGGAATGTTACTAAATACATTTACTCATGTGCTACCCTAAAATACTTACCTTAAGTATTTTCATTTTATGCATCTTTATACTTCTACTTCACTACATTTTAGAAGTCAATAGTGCACATTTACAGCACTACATTAACTACAGACTCAGATTAATGAATCACAATCAATTAATACATTATAATGTATTATTAGATATTAAACTACCATGCAATATTTAAAGTAGTTAAAATGAGCTCCACTTTTTACAACACGTAATAAACACATTCATGCATCAATACTTATAATTAAATACTATAATATTCTGCATGATTATTATCATCATTATTATTACTTTTCCCTTGTTTAAAGTTGACAAGGACAAAACTACCTACGAAAATATTCCTTTGTAAGTTTGTCCCCAAACGCTCCTCGAGCACACACCCCTTCTGCGAGCTTCCGTCACTCCCTCGACGTCTCGAGATTGGCTGCCGTGGCGACCGTCGGCGACGCCGATTGGTTGCGAGGCGAAGCTCCACTGTGGAAACAGAAGTTGCTTCGTATTAATCAGCTTCTGCCTGACGTTCGCTCGTGCTCTCTCTTCCTCCTTTTTTCCCCCAAAGAACCAACTGGTCGCCACCGAAACACCCGCGAACCCGCGAACATGGGCTGTTTCTTCTCGAAGAAATCCAAAAGGAAGTCCGAGGGGAAAGATGACCGAACGCCGACGACAACGACGGTCGACACCACGACGACAAGCAACGCGGTTCCCCTTGGCAACAACACGGACGAGGCGCCGAAGCAATACAGCTGGGACAAGCGCGAGAAGGTACAGTTGGGTTCACCGTCATGTAGGTCCGGACCGTGGAGAGAGCCGCTCCGAGCCGACGCCGGACGCCTTTTAGCAGCTCGCTCCCAGCCCGCTACGGCAGCCGACGAGCTCCGGCTTCAAAACGCTCTCTTTAAACGGGTTAAAAACGTAGACGGCATAAGACTGTCGATATTTCCTTTCTATCGTGATTTATATCGCAAAGCTGCGAAGGTGAACGAACGTTTGTTTACCTGCTCAGATTAATGACGTAGCCATAATTCATTAAATAAAGCCACATTTTACCTATCGGCCTATATATATATATATATATATATATATATATATATATATATATATATATATATTAATATATATACAAATTAAATATATATATATATATATATATACAAATTAAATATATATATATATATATATATATAACAAATTAAATATATATATATATATACTTATTTAATTTGTATTATTTTATTTATATGTATTATTTATTACTTATTTTATATATATTATTTTATATTTTTACAATTTATATAAAATATTTTATTTTTTTAAAAATTAAAAATAAATTAAAAAAAAAAACATAAAATTTATGCTATTACACTCTGGGATAAACGGTAAATATACACTATAAATATAAAATTTAGCAGCATTATTAGCATGTTAAATTACAAAATAAGCCTTTTTTAAAATAATGTCCTGTGATTATAAAAAAATTAACACGTGCCTTTAACTCACACTCTGTCAGTTCTTTAAAAAATAAATAAGTAGTAAATTAGCAAATCTAGGTGTGATTTTAATGTTTACACACAAGAAAACAAGAATGCTCTTCCAGTTTTTCATAAATATAAAATGGAGTGCAAATGTGCAAAAAGAGAAGAAGAATAAACATTCTTTAAAGCTTGTATACTAAAACGATCTATTCAGTCTGACTAATCAATGAAGGGCCTCCATATATTCTCAGTGATGTCATTTCCATTTTATTTATGTCAAGATATTCATCTTCACGTGCCATCTGCAGCTCAGCCAGCAGATTCATGCAGAACGAGTAGGACACCACTCCGCTGTTATCTCATTATGGGATTATGGCACCGTGCAGGTCAGCTGACAGACTTGCCGGCTTCACCGGAAATGAGAGGCATCGACTTAAAATTGTGCTTCCACTTCCGTTTCATCTCGAGGCATCGATGCACCTCAAAATGTGGTCAACCGCAGAAAATACCCAAGTAGCATCGTGCTGCTGGTCTGGAAACAGCTCAGAAACCTGCAGCTTCTCAAGTCTCACCGCTGCAGGGAAACGCTATGAAACATCAAATATAATGGATTAATTAGAGTAAGAAGTGGTGGGAGAAGTATTCAGATCATTTACTGCAGTAAAAGTACTCATGAGTACTCATCAGTTCAGCTTTGTGACGATGTCGGATACACAAGAGTCAGCAGCAGAAGTGAAAGTGAAAATAGATAAATGGATAACTGAAATAATAACCCACATTAAAACCAGACATTAAGAAACACAACAAAGTGATTGTGGTTGAACACTCTCCCATGAATATTAACATTGAACACCCCCCTCCTCCTCCTCTCACCCCAGGTGGATCCCAAGGACTACATGCTGACGGGGCTCCGGGACGTCACCGTCGGCCGGCTGCCTGGTAAACTCGCCGGCCAGCAGTTCGTCATCCAGGAATGCGAGAACTGCAACATCTACGTGTTCGACCACGCGGCGACCATCACCATCGACGACTGCGTGAACTGCCGCCTCTTCCTCGGGCCCATCAAGGGCAGCGTCTTCTTCCGGGATTGCAAGGACATCCGGTGCGTGGTGGCCTGCCAGCAGTTCCGCACGCGGGACTGCAAGAAGATGGATGTGTTCCTGAGCTGCGCCACGCAGCCCATCATCGAGTCGTCCACGGCGATGAGGTTCGGCTGCTTCCAGTACTACTACCCCGAGCTTGCCTTCCACTTCAAGGACGCCGGCCTCAGCATCTTCAACAACAACTGGAGCAACGTGCACGATTTCACGCCCGTGTCTGGTGAGAACAACTGGAGCCTGCTGCCGGAGGCCGCGGCAGTCCTGGACTCGGTGCCGGTCCCGGCCCCCGAGTCAGAGTTCAAGTCAGTGCGGGTGTCGGCGGAGGCGGCGCGCAGCATCGTGCCGCTGACGAAGGGCGGGAGGCGGAAGGACAGCGAGGAGTCCTGCCTCTTCGTCTTCTTCGCTGGGGAATACACAACAGCGAATGCCCGCAAGCTGATCGATGAGGTGAGGAGGAGAAACAGGAAGTGTGTCAATGACAGACAGGAAGTGTGTCACACAGCGTCCGTGGTCATGAAGTGATGAATGTGTTGAAGAGGAAAGAGGAAGTCTGGTCTCTGGCTGCAGACGATCAGAGCTGATGGAGGTTTAAAAAGGGTCGGATGACGTGATAGAGAAGCCGAACCGGTGCTGACTTAGCATGTTGTCTGAAGCTCAGAGAGATGAGTCAGCATTTTATTGTGTTCATACAAGAACCCCCAAAGACCCCTAGAAATGAACGAGTACACTTCAAGTCCACGTTCCAGTTCTCTTTACCGGATCGTTGTCATCTTGGCGCTGTGTGTCTCTCCTCTGTATCCATGCTGGTTCTTACCAATAATTCAACAGCTGTGTGCCTGTCCAGCTTAACTCTGGTCATGTGACCTGTGAAACTAAAACCTTAACTGAAGAGCGTTACGTGACCAAATCACCTTTAATGTGTGAACTCAAATAATCACAGAAAAATCTACAATAACAAAATGATGCGTTCAGGCTCTAGTCAGTAACAAATAGTCACGATGTGTTCAAATGTCATCCTGTAAAGAAACTCGACTAAATCCAGATGTTTGGATGTTTTCACGTTAATATAAAACGGATGTTTTAGAGGAATAGGTAGAGGAACGAGACCAGAAGTGGACCAGAAAGAGAACCGAATCCCCTTTTCTGCTGGTCCCCTTTAAGAGAACTGAGTCTGGTTCCCTTTAAAGAGGACTGAGTCTGGTTCCCTTTAAAGAGGACTAGATGTGAAATATAAAACTAATCACAGCCAAATCTTAATAAAAAAAAAAGAAAAACCCAAGGAAATATCCAAAGAAAAATAAATGAATAATAAATAAAAATAAATAAATAAAACTAATCGCAGCCTGCCAATATTTTCTATGAGGAACAGAAGTGTCATCTTAATCCTGAATGAGGGGATCTGCCAAGGGACTGATCCAGGACCAGCAGAGTGATCTGGTCATCGGCTTCATGTTGCATCATCACGTTGTCCAGGAAAAAACAGATAACAAGTCTTGTTTAAAATGCTGCTGAGGCCGTTTCCCCTCCATGATGATGATGAAGATGAAGAACAAAGCAACGCAAACATTCCTGTGAAGTTTGTTGTTGCCAGACAATCCATCACTCATGTCACTGAAGCCTGAGATCCAGTTGATCTCCTTTCTGGTCGTATAAACATCACAGAGGAGATTCTTTAAATACTTCATTGTTAACCCCTTGTCGTCGTTGTTGTTGTGCTATTTCCCGTTGCCTAGGCAACGGCTAAAGGCTTTGTGCTGATCCAGACCAAGGAAGTGTCGATGCGGCCGGAGGACGTGAAGCGAGTGTTTCAGAAAGACACTGAGGATCTGGTGGATCAGATCACCAAAGGTATTATCGAGAGACAGACAACATTCTGAATTTGGATGATGTCATTTCCTGTATTCTGGTGCATTTTGGGGGATGGCCAGCTGGAGAATGGCAATACCGAAATTTGTTCAGATTCATAGCCTAAATATCTCCACACACCCCCTGGTGGCCAGGGGGCCCCAAGCTTGGTTTGCTCATGCCTCGGGGCCGGCCCTGGTTGAAGCGAGCAGATTTCAGACGGTTGTGTTTCATGTGTCGCCTCTGAAGGTCCCGTCATCGCCCTGGAGCTCAACGGAGATGGCGTCGTGGAAACCTGCAAGAGCATCGCCCAGGAGGTCTTCAACGGGACCAAAGTGAGCCGGATCTGATTGTTTTAGACCTCATAGAATCTTTGTAGAAACCGAGAATATTAAGTCTGGTTTTGTTTTTCCTGCAGGTTTTCGTCTCTGAGAACAAAAACACGTCCTCTCAAGATGTCGACAGCTTCTTCAACTTCGCCGACATGCAGATGGGCTTGTGAGGGTCTGGGGATCGAGACAAACAAGAGTCCGATTTTCGTGATGGTCCGGCGGAGGTCGGATGGCGTTTGATTATTAGTCAGTAATGAAAACTCCAGTTTTACAGACTAAACACCCTAAAAAACATCGGCTGTAAACCACTAAACACCCCGCTGTGAATATTTATATTTCTATGAATGTACTTCTGTTGCTTCTTCTCGATGAATGTAGATCTTTTCTGTAAATGTGACACTTTTTTAATTTAAAAGCATTTTTTCTTCATCGTCTGAAAAAAACCCACGAATGCCTGAGGGAGAATATTTTATATATATAAATATACAAATTATATTTTTTATTTCTTCCGAGGATGTGTTTGTGTTTGAGGACTAGACCTGTTTGAAGAAACTCTGTTAGGCCAAAGCAGAATTTTTGCTGTTCACAAAGACGAATCCTGTAAACGTCTTATTGCTGTTTTTTTTTGGATGTAGACAAAGTCATGTGATCATTTTATTTTGTAACATGTGTTTTATACTCTACTGAATGTGTTTTTTGTATGTGGACACAAATTAATGTTCCTCATCGACTTTTTTAGTAAAAGTTTCATCACGTGTGACTTTTGTTTTGTGGTACTTTTTGACACCTGTGATGTCACGGTGATGCTGCTGGCAAGGAGCCTATGAAAACAGCAGCGTGGCGATGATTCTCATCAGGAGAACGGTCTGATATTATGGGATAGTTCTGATGTTGTATGAGGTTCTACAATAGAAACAGACCAGGATACCTCTCTGCTCTCTTCAAAGCCACCAGACTCCATTCATAAAAACAGTGATTTAACATCACAGAACACACAGGCTGCTGGTCAACCACCAAATATGATCCCAAAACAAAATGTCTATGAATATATTTAATGAATAGAGGCCATGGTGGTCCACTGGAAAGGGGCGTGGCTTAGCATCCTGTCTCCTCAGTGGGCATGGCAACGGTGTGCCTTTCCCCTCCTTATTTAGTGGATGGATAGCAGCAGGTTATAGTTGAATAGCGGATTTATATTTTAATTTGCTAACATTTGATGTGATGTCACAATGTTCAGAAGGCATGAGTCAGTCAAATGGGTTCCAATATTTGCTTCGGTGACTTCAGGACAAATTAATCCGTGTTCACGTTAATCTTCTCCCATTCGACTTAATAGACTCAGGAGTCTCCTGAAGGGGGCGGAGCTTGTACAGGAAACAGTCTCAGACAGCGACACTTCCATCTGTTAGTTCCTCTGTGTTGAAAACTAAAATCAGTGATTTTGTGATTGGAGTCTGGTGGCATAAAAAATATTCTAAATCAAGCGTTTACTGACACTAATAATGATCGTTTCAGGAGTCGACAGCAGCACATTACTTTGCTTCCACACTCCATCTATTGTACTACACCGAATGTGTATCTAAAATGTAATACCTATACTTACTTAAATAATATTAGTGTACTTTACTTATTTCTCACTATCCTGTTGACGTTTTTACTGGACATAGTATTTACAAACATCTCTGGCAATAACTCCAGGCTAATGCTAATGTTAGCTAACAGTAACCACGGTAGCTAACTGAAACCATGGCATGTCATTCACATGAGAACCTGTTGTTAGCTAGTACATCCATGACGAGCGCCCTGCAGCTAACAGCTTAACAGTTCTGAGGAACAACCTGACTCGTGTGTGTGTGTGTTTGACTGTTAGCTGTGGTCATTCTGTGTGCTAGAATGAGAGAAATGCCCCGTGTTCTCTGCCCAAATCCATTGACCTTAGGTGTCTTCACTGAAGTTGTTGCTGACAATTTTGTGACATTTTGCTGGTTTTTACAGCTTGAACACCAACACCCAATCAAAATGTAAGTGTTGTACAAGAGAAGGCAAATACGTTTACATTGTAGACTGAAACACGGTGGCTACACAAGAACATAACCGTGACCATGTGTTTATAAAGTCCTTTAATGCTCTTAAGGTACATCTATCAAGAGCACACTCCCAGATCCACGAACATTGTGATGCCACAAAAAAATGTGTTCCAGTGTCAACTTTGTGATTTCAAAGAGCCATGTGCAGAAAAAGATGTTTGTGCAGTTACGTAAATAAAAGCTTGATTGAGTGTAATTGACATGAGCAGTCTTGTGAGAATAGAGCAAGTCAAGATGATTGCAAACGTCTTTTTATGTATATCCAAATGTTTGTTTCAGAATGTCCTAAACGTTTTTTATGGTAAAATTGTATTTGTTTCCACGATGTGGCCATGGTTTAAGACAATCAGAAATGTTGATTTAAAAAAATAACTAACTAATCATTCTTTGTTGTGCTTACTTGGTTTTTCCAAGTACAATCGGTTTCTTTAATTCTACTGAGTAAAGACAACTGTTCAGTGAAGTCAGGCTAACTTGGCTTACTTAAGTTCTAATACTGAGAAAGATCAAGTTCTGTATACTTGCTATTTTTAAGTTGGACAACTTAATAAAATTAAGTAAACTTAAGGACTTTACTTACCTTTTTCAAGTGCAACCGGTTTCCTTTATTATTTTAAGTAAGTTCAACGTCAACAGATTTAAACAGTGTAGAAGTACTCCTAAACATCACAACCCTCACTTTTAGGGAAACACTGTGTTTCCCCTTTTATAACCTGATCAGCTGTCTTTATCTTTCTTGTTAATAATTCCCAGAGTTCAACGGGAGCTCTGAATGTCACTCATCATTCCAGTGATTTATTCTCCTCACCGTTGTTATAAACACATTGCATAAATATTAAAAGCTGAGTTTCCTTTCCTTGAACTGAGGAACACCAATTGTATCATTTTCCTGCATCACACTGTTTTTAGATCCGGTGACCTCACAATTAGAAACTTTCACTTCACTTATTCCACTAAAACAGCTGACTCATCGTTTGGGTCACTGATTTGTTTTATAAGCCGCTGGTTCACTCTGGCTTCAGGTTCAGCAGCTCCTCCTTCCTGTTTGACTGTTTGCTGTATTTATATTTCATTTGTGGTTTTAGTTTCGTTTTGTCAAATTTGTAACATGACTGAAATAAATAAAAATACTATTCAATTATTATCACTTTCCACACACATTTATCAACACAATTCCAATTAATATATGTCTGCATGCAAGTAATTGTTAAATATGCAAATGCACATTTCGTTTTTTTTCATGAACGGCCGAGGTGTGCGGCACTTTAAATGTTGTTCTCGCAAAGAATTGTGGGTCGGCGTGATCTCCTTTCCTTTCGTATAGGAAGGTCGGTAGCATCCTATGCTAAAGGAGCTCTGAAAGGACGCATTGGAGCTTCTTTCCTTTGCATTTAGAGAATTCGAAAGCCATTATCATGGTGGCCACTTGTTTACTTCAGTAAGGATCCTTCCTAAGCAAAATAGACTATTCGACCGCAGCCATTGAGTATTAAGGATACTTGAAATCTTTAAAATACTAAAAGGAGCCAAAACACAACGTTTTAAAAATAAACTCCCACTGAACTGAATGGAAGCTAAGACAGAGGCTCCTCCCCCCTTGTACAATAAGTATATTTATTTTTGTTTCTTATCCTCTTGTTTTATCTTGTCATTCTGTCAATACTATTTTATTATTATTATTTTTATTTTATGTCATTAATTTGACAATTGTAGGTACTTCTAACACTTTGTAACTTGATGCCATCATGCCATGTTTGAATTATACATATCAATAAAAAAAATAGACGTAAATAGTATGAAAGGGTTAAATCAAACATCACATTTTCTGTCATGGATTGTAACTAAATACAGTTACTCAAGTACTCTAATTACTGTTTTCAGGTACTTAATGATGATCTTTTTTTTTTTTTTTTTTTTGCAGATTCAGATTAATATTACAAAATATAACTAATACATGATGACGTGTTATGCTTTATATATATGATTCAATTAATTAAAAGAGCCGCAGCATTGAAGTTATAAACCCATTAATACATCAATAATTATAAATAAATACACATTATTCTGCATAATATATATATATATATATATGCACATATTTGTGTATATATATATTTACACAAATATGGGTAATTTCTTCTCCCACAAACGACTGATTACTTTCGTTTTAATCCATTTGAGTTTTGATTATTTTTCTTTCTTATTCTTTCTTTTCATTCTTATTAATACGACGACAGATTCAGGGGCTGTGTCCGAAATCACTCCCTACTCCCTATATAGTGCACTATATAGGGAGTAGGGAATGATTTCGGACACAGCTGAGAGTCTTGTAAAAATAAAAGAGCCAGTAGAAATGTACTTTTTGTACACAAATATTTGTACTTCTACTGGGGTACAGGACATGTGTACTTTTGAAACCTTCTGGCAGTATAACTGAAGTTCTGCGCTCCTTCCACCACGGAGAGACGCGCCGGTGAACAAACGGAGTGCACCCCGCGGTTGGAAGGAAAACCGGCGGGGTTTAGGACCCGGCGGGAGGCGCGGTACAATAGAGCTGTTGTGCCGTGGTGGTGGCGGCGGACAAGACTGGAGGTTCCCTTCCCCACCGCGGTGGGATACAAAACCCCCCAAAACCTGATGTCTCGCCCGAACCGGAGGCTGTGATCCGCACGTACATGTTGGACGCGGGGTCCGGACGGATATGTGGCGGGAATAAGGCGGACGGAAGCGCGTGGACTGGAGGTGAGGGCGCGAGGAACGCGAACAATATGCGCGTGTTTTCAGAGAGAGGGGCTCTGGGAGCAGGATTCACCCCGGACGGCGGATCCAGGCCACGGGGCCTGCTCGCTCCGCTTTCCCGCCGTCCTGTCTCCGCCGGAATGTTGGCGGCCGCGAGCCGGACTCGTTTAGAACGATTCCCGGGTTTCCCGCGGCGACTATCGTCGGGTTCGTCCCCTCCCCCTCCTCCACGGCGACTAGTGGACCCGGTCCCGGTCGGTGAACCTTCGTCTTCCTCGGCTCGAGGAAGTGACATCTTTGTACGATGGTGGCGCCCACGTTTGATTTCTCCACAGCCCGCTGCAGGCCCTGTGTGTGTGTGTGTGTGTTTTGTGTGTGTTTTGTGTGTGTGTGTGTCTTCCCATTCGCAGCTTCCGTTTCCGCCGTTTAAGGGGAAAGTTGAGGGAAACTTCATTTACATGCCTGAGCGACCAGTTTAAATGTGTTTGTGAAGGTTTTACATGTTGACCACATTGGACCAGGTCCAGGTATATCCAGACTGGTTAGGTCTACGTTAAGTTACCCTGGAGAAACCAGAGACCGGGTTTTATAATGTGTGAAAAACATTTATTCTATTTTTGAAAAAGATTTTCTATTATTTTCTATAGATATTCTATTGTTTTTCCAGAGTCGGTGTGTATTTTAACTCCTGATCCAGGGCCAGTGTGTGTGTGTTTTAGCTGGTGGTCCAGAGTCAGCGTGTATTTTAACTCCTAATCCAGGGCCTGTGTGTGTGTGTGTGTGTGTTAACTTTTAACTGCTGGTCCAGGGTCAGTGTGTGTGTTTTAACTGCTGGTCCAGAGTCGGTGTATCTCGGTGGGGAATGTGAGGAAAGTCCTTTAAACCTCCGACGTCCAGATCAGACCAGAGATCAGTGACAGGAGGAGACCGTGTTATTATTATAACGCTGTTGTCTTGTTGTGTTTCAGGATGTTACAGGATGAAGCGTCTCAGGTCCTCAAGCAGCAGCGACAGTTCTGACAATGAGAGTGAGTCTTCATCACCATGGAAACCGTTTCTCCTCTCCTCGGCTGTTATTCACCTCCTCTCTCTCCCTTCAGGTCCCTCCACCTCCTTCTGCTCCTCCAACAAGTATGGAGGCAGCAAGCCTGGAACGCCGGCCTCCGCCCACAAGAAGCCGGCTGAGGTAAGTACCTTCCTCATCGCCGTTAGATCCCGAGGATTGGCACCGCCGTGTGCCTGACCATGTGACCCCCCCCCTAGGTGTTCAGGAAAGACCTGATCAGCGCCATGAAGCTGCCCGACTCGCACCACGTGTCCCCGGAGGACTACTACCTGCTGGGGGACACCTGGAAGCAGGAGTGGGAGAAGGGGGTCCAGGTGCTGGCGAGTCCGGACACCATCCCGGAGCCGTCAGTCAGGTGAGGGATTGCCGGTGATCAATGTTGTATTGTCAACATCAGGGGGAAAAAAACAGAAACAGCTGCTCGTCTACGAGAAAAGAGTTCCTGTGTTTTTCAAAAACAAACTTAGATAATAAAAATTATTTATGAGCTCCAGCTGCAAGATGTTGGAATAAACCTGATATTTTAGTATATTTACATTCTTAGTATTCATATTTTGATATAAAAAATAAAGGAATTTACACCCTTAATTTAGTACATTATTAAACTTATGTAGAAGAGAAGAATCGACTTCGTCGTAGTGTGACGCATTTGACTTCCTTTGCCAATGTCCCACTTCCTGTCATGTGACCTGGCATGGGATGATATCAACAATCCCCAATATGTGACTGCTGGTCTGACGGGTCCTGATCGTGTCCGACGAGTCCTGATTGCGTCTCCCTCCTGTGTTCAGGGTCATGGTGGAGAAGCCCAAAGAGCTACTCTACACCCAACACAGGAAGTACATCCAGAGCTCAGGCCAGGACTCGGGAGAACCCGGGTACTTGAACATCAAGGAGCTGGCGGAGGCCATGTGTCGCTACGACCTGGACGACACCGACCTCTACTGGCTGCATGCGCTCAACAGGGAGCTGGACCGCATGGGTAAGGACCCGGGTACGGGACCGGGATGTAAAGGGATGTAGTCTCAACACTCAGCTTCGTAACAACTGGTTTGCCGGGGTTTCTCTGTCCATCCTGCAGGGGAGGAGCCCATCGACGAGCTGACGATGGAGCGTGCCATGGAGGCTCTGGAGAGCCAGTGTCATGACAACATGAAGCACGCCATCGAGACCGTGGAGGGTCTGGGCATCGAGTATGACGAGGACGTCATCTGTGACGTGTGCCGCTCCCCCGACAGCGAGGAGGGCAACGACATGGTCTTCTGTGACAAGTGCAACATCTGCGTGCACCAGGTGAGCATGAGGCATAAAATACACATAATTAGTAATCAACAGAATCTTTAATAATATATATATATATATATATATATATATATATATATATATATATACATATATATATATATAATCAAGGAAAATAAGTAAAAAGACTGACTTAAGTAGCCTGTTAATAGCATTTTTTTTTACCCTTTAGGTAAAAACATTGTTTTTGCTCTGTTTATCTTCCCTAATACGTCTTCTCTGTGACTTCTCTGTCTCCCCCTACAGGCGTGTTATGGCATCGTCAAAGTGCCCGTGGGGAACTGGCTGTGCAGGACGTGCGTCCTCGGCATCGACCCCCAGTGTCTCCTCTGTCCTCAGAAGGGCGGAGCCATGAAGGCGACACGGGCCGGCACCAAGTGGGCTCACGTGAGCTGCGCTCTGTGGATACCGGAGGTACGTAACGGGTGTTACTTTAACGGCCTGTAGACGCTGTTGGCGTGTTTGTGACGACGTTGTCTTCTCATCACGCTGTCTCTTGTGCAGGTGAGCATCGCTTGTCCTGAGAGGATGGAGCCCATCACCAAGGTGTCCCACATCCCGCCCAGCCGCTGGTCTCTGATCTGCAGTCTGTGTAAATGGAAGACCGGCGCTTGTATCCAGGTGAGTTTTTGGATGTTAATCTGACTTTCATTTACAGAGGTGCTCGGTGGATTTCACCAAGCTGGATTCACTAGACCCACGTGGGCTGGTTCACCACAGCTGGAGGAACCCAGAATAAAGTATTAATCTGTGATTTAATATCAATAACCAGATGAAAAGGGTGCTGAAATAACTCTATAATGATGGTGATCAGTAAAATGTGTGAAGTCATTCTTTGTTAGGTCTGTCTGCAAGACCACAAGATAACTACTTTTAAAATGCTTCTTTTCTGAATGGAGTCTGGTTGATGGGTGCTAGGCTATGCTAACACTGTAGTTGCTCTATCAACACTCCAAATAAGGTTGTTAACTCACGCTTGCTGTGACAGCGTGAGATTGATGGTGAAAGCGTGAGTGTCACGCCAGGAGCGTGAGAGTTGGCAACCCCGTCTAAACCATGTGAATTCTTCAATCTGACTCTGACCTAAACTCCATTACCCACAGTGCTCTGTGAAGAACTGCACCACGCCCTTCCATGTGACTTGTGCCTTTGAGCACAGTCTGGAGATGAAGACCATCCTGGACGAAGGCGACGAGGTCAAGTTCAAGTCTTACTGCCTCAAGCACAGCAAGTCTAAAGCCGGGGAGGCGGGTCTGAGTCCGGCTCGTGCCAAGCCCCCTATCGAGGCAGAGAAGGGGGGCCAGCGGGCCCAGAGACTCCAGGAGCTGGAGGAGGAGTTCTACACTCTGATCCAGCAGGAGGAGCTGGCCCGGCTCCTGGGACTGCCTGTGGGCCTGGTGGACTTCATCTATCAGTACTGGATGCTGAAGAGGAAGGCCAACTTCAACAAAGCCCTGCTGCCCCCCAAGGAGGATGAGGAGAACCTGGTCCTGCAGCCTCAGGAGGACAGCATCCACACGCGCATGAGGATGTTCATGCACCTGCGCCAGGACCTGGAGAGGGTGGGTGTCTCACATCTTTTCATCTTATATTTTATATCTGTGGATCATCAGGAGCCACACGGCCTCAAAGTTCAATTCGTTTTAGGGTCTCCGACCTGAAAACCAGACCGGGTCTCCATTAAAGGTCCTAAAGACTCTTAATGTAGTCTTCCTTCAGTCCCCCCTCGGAGACACACCCCCAAAGATCAGACCAACCTAAACAGACAACATGGCTGCTGTTAGTCCTCACAGCTGTCACGACGACGAGGGGTGATGAGTGACGGGTAGCTAGATGGGGAGGAAGGCAACAGGTAGGTAGCTATTCAGGTAGACAAGTAGGTAGCTGTACAGGGAGGCAGACAGGTAGGTAGCTAGACAGGTGGGTAGCTAGACAGTTGGGTAAACCCGTAGCTAGACAGGTATGTAGATAGGTATGCTGGTATGCTTTAAGTGTCTTCCTGTGGTCAGTTTGGGTAAAAATCAATTGTTATTAATTTTATTAACTATTGATCCATCTCAGTAATCTCCCATGATGCATTGCGGCAGAGAAACATTTTAAAACAGTGAAGTTAGTGAATCAGCTGAAAAGCTCTGCAGCGTGTTTTAGTGTTTTACTATATGACAAAGCGTTTTAGACATGTCAGCAGAAACACAGATGCCTCCTGGGAAAAAGATTTATCTCCCAACGACAAAACCAGAACTATGTAAACGTCCAGAAGACGAGCCGGAAAAACGCTGATCCAGCCGTTTCCTAAAGCTGCATGGGACATCTTCTAATTACCGTTCAGCCCAAAATATCACGAAAGAAAGAGACTGAAGATGATGAGTCATCAGAGTAGTTACGGATGAGTGTTTCTGATTGATGCTGCCGTTCGTCTGCAGGTGAGGAACCTGTGCTACATGGTGAGCCGGCGGGAGAAGCTGAAGCTGCTGCAAAGTAAAGCCCAGGAGCAGATGTTCAACCTGCACGTGAAGCTGGTCAACCAGGAGCTGTCTGCCGGTGAGCCGCCACCGCCCGCTTTTCCCCCGCCCACGCTTGAATCCCGGCCGAGTCTTGAACGTGTGTCTGTCTCTCTGTCGCCAGGTCTCGTCTCCTTGTCGCCGGCCGACGGCGTGCTGTTCCGTCCTCCACCCCGGATCACGCTGAAGCTCAAGATGCCCAAATCCTCCTCCACCTCCTCTTCTTCCTCCCTCGGGAACGCCAGCTCCAAGTCCGGCAACGGCCCGCTGTGCCCGGACAACAGCGGCAACGTTGCCGAGCAGGTCGGCGAGGGGCTTGGCCAGGGGAAGCCTCAGCTGCGAGGACGCGGGCGGAGGGAAGAGCGCTCCAACGGCCGGTTGTCCTCCTCCAGCCACTCACGCAGCTCAGCGCTGCCGACCAAGCCCGGCGGCAAGCCGCTGGCCTTGCACGCCGCACTACTGCACGGCCACGCCTCCTCCCACAGCAACGGCAGGCTGGACCACGCCAGACCGGACCGGGTGAAACCAGACCGGGCAAGACCCAACGGCCTCCTGGAGAAGCTGGCGGCGCAGAAGGATGGTTCCTGCCAGACCCCCGGGGACCAGAAACCCTCCAAGCCGGCGTTGGACAAGGGCGGCTTCCGCAAGTCCGCCATGGAACACTTTGGTCGCTCCTTCAAGGAGGCCACCATCAACCTGGTTCGGACCACCGAGGACCTGCGGGTCTCCGACAAACTGTCCCGAAAGGGCTCCGCCAAGGAGAGACTTTGGGCCAAGCCGGCGTCCGAGCACAAGGCAAGGAGCGCCCGCTCCTACCAGGACAGCGACGGCTACTGTCCCGACCTGGAGCTCAGCGACTCGGAGCCCGAGGCCCCGGGGAGGACCCGGCAGCCGGGCGGGCCGCCTCCACCGCCGGACGCTCCAAGGAAGTCGACGAGCCGCGGGAAACAGTCGCTGGGCTCCAGACATGCCGTGCAGAGGTGACAGCCGTTTCCCTCGCCGCCGCCACTCTCCCGACCTCGTGGCGGTCTTCCCAAGTGCCAGGCCGTCTCTGTGAACACGTCTCTCTCTATCAGGGGGGGGACCAGACCCGGACCCTGATGGGTAATGACCGATGGCCACATTTACACATTTTCGTGCTCTGTACAACTTTGTATGACTCGGCGGTTGGATTGGGTGTAAACATCACGTGTTCCACTTCATTTCAATCTGCTGCACCGGTTTTTATTCTTGCACATTTGTCCGTTCTTCCCCCGGTGACGAACTCGCCTCCTTTTCTTTCTGTTCTCTTGACATTTTCTGAGTTGTGGGGCTCGAGTGTGAACACTAGTGTGAACACGAATGTGCAGGAAGCAGCCCGACAGGTTCCTGGGTGTGGCTTGTAAAAAAGAGTGTAACCCAGAACCGGGTCCGAGTGCAGACGTGTCACGGAAGGCGGTTGTACTGCCTTTTCTTACTGATGGTCACATGACCAGCCTTGAAGCGGTCTTCTCTGTTACTTGTGTCACCTTGTTTTGATAATAAACGACCTGGAAGAACTGCTGGACGTCGTCGGGACTCCTTTCATGAACATCTCAGTCTCGTGTTTTCTACAGACAAAAATATTCTTTATTATTTTTTTATTTTTAATAAGGCATCATGTGTCTTATCATCTTTAAAATGACCAAAATCAATAAATAAGGATATCTGATCAAGAAATAAATAATCTGACCTTCATTTGGTGTCAACTCTCGCTCCATTTGGCCCCAGTATTTATTTAAGTTTTTTTTTTCCATTTAAATTTGTATTAAAGTTGGAGTACATTACACGGCACAACATATATACATAATTTTCTTTATTTAAAAAAAATGTTTTTTAATATAAATGTTTGATATATATATATATATATATACACTTATATAAATTTGAATGAGAATATAAATGTAAGGCAGTTTAAGTAGAAGCTATATTAAAGCATTTCAGTTAGTGGACACTAGATGGCAGCGTCACTGTTATAAAGTTTATGTTATAAAGATGTTTTATTGTCTTCAGCGTTTTGATAGCAGGACAAACTTCACACAACCAGATTAACTTCTCTAAAAAATATAAGTTATTTGAAAAGAAAAATAAGTATTTGAATATACAATATATCAACAATAAATATGGAAAAATATAAATAATAGATGTATATAGCAGTATAAATAATGCTTAAAATGGGATTTAATATTATATAATATAAATGAGAATATTAGTTGTATGAAAAAAATTTAAAAGTACATTTGTTTCTTAAATTCTTACAATTTCCATACAATAGCACAAACTGCCAATAAGAAACGGAGCAAAAGTCCAAAGGGAGTCTGACCTTATATATTAATAATAATAATAATAATAATATTATTGTGCGGCTGTGAGTCAGCATTAACAGCATGAGACCCGTAAAGATTAAAGAGCAGAACTAGATTAAGCGCATCACAGTCCCGGTCTGGTTAGACCTGATCCTGCTGATTAGGGCCGGTCTCAGTGCTGGTTCAGGTTTATTGACCTGCTGAAGAAGCTGACGATGACCCGATGGACCAGATCCTCACAAACACACAGGACTCTTCATCAATTAGACGTTTCGAAGGTCGGAGTTAGAAAACCATCACAGCGGCTTTACAACTCTTAAAGGCTGCCAGTGGAGTTTCTGTCCAGCGGGGGCGCTGTGGAGCAACAATTTAAAAAACGGATTGAAGTATCCTGCAGGAGCATTAATGAGCATAAGGATACTTCTATCTATAAATAAATGTTATTAACTAATTAATATAAGTGTCCTGATTAGTGTTGTTCCTCTAGTTGTTTGTGTCAACAGCAAAGAAGAAGAAAAAAACTAGCGAACACGAAGGTTTTATACAAAGAACCGGGTCCTGAATCCTGTGATGTGTGTCTGTTGATAACAATTATCAATTATTTGAAAATATGAAGTGTGGTCTCAAACTGGTGGACAAGAAAACACCGTCTGGGAAAAATAAAATCATTATTTGACAAAATATTTGTCAAAATATTTCATACACAAATGTAACGTCATTTGTTAATGAAATATATAAATACATATATCTACATATACAAACAAAATGATATAACACTCAAAACCTTCCACGGATAAAAAACCCATAAAAAAAACCTGACCTTGTTTGCAGGTTGAAGACGTTACAAAGGTACGACACGCATGCAATACCACCAGTGACCACTGAGCGGCGGCGCCAGTTCTCATTACACGTCCATGACGTAAACACGACCAAAATCCAATGATTTCTGAGCGAGGAAAAACCCCTCCGTACAATTGACCTTGCCACCATTTCAATAATCTGCTCTCTGCCCACGCCCACCGGTGACGTCACACCAGGTGTAAAACAGCTGATGGGGGGAAAAGAACGCATCTCTCAGGAAGTGGAAGGCTGCAGGAGTTTCCAGCCCCATTCATACAGTATATGGATATGTAGAGCTATAGATATATATATTTTTTATGAATAATTTATACTATGGTTGTTACGATAAATTATAATGATTTATATATTTTTTAACTGTGTATAAATATTGTATGTCTGATTAGGTTTCCCCTCACTGAAAAGGAATTTGTAACTGGTCGATATGAAATATTATTTGTAATAAGACAATAAGGAAGGTAGTATTGATATTACAACATTTCAGTGGGCTCTTTAAGAGGAGAGCTGCTCTTCCTCTGCTGATCTGTCAGCAGGGTGACCCCCCCCCTCCTCCCCCTCCTCCCCCTACTCCCCCTCCCTCCCTCCCTCTGCTGCTGATATCCGGACACCGAACACAGCAGCCGGTGAGCCGAAGCTCCCACTCTCATCAGATGCACCTGAGGCAACCGGCCGATCCGATCACACTCGGATGTCCGATCACGGTCGCGGTCGTGATGGATAATCGATAGCCGGAGCTCATGACGCGCCGGAGCCCGCGCGATCCTCGTACCGGTTCCTGCAGGTGTGGAAGGTAGAAGCGGACCCCTTTATCTCACCGCGTCATATATGTTCCGCGTGCAGCCATGACGCGTCCTCGTGCTTCGGGACGGACGACTCCTGGCGCGCGCCTCTAGCTCCAGTGTCTCCGTGCTCGCGCTCTGCGCCGGTTGGTCTGGTTCCGCTGGTTTCTCATCGGGAGGCGGAAGCGGCGGCGCAGCGCGTCGATCCGGTAAGTGGGAGACTCCCGTTCATCTTAATTATTCATCCTATTTATTCATCAGAGCCTAATTAACCCCCAACACCGATGACGACGGTTCGTTCTCAGGATGTACTCGGGGCTGGAGCCCGGAAGGAGGGACCGGAGTCTGGAAGACCGGAGTCTGGAAGACCGGAGTCTGGGAGATCGGAGTCTGGGAGACCGGAGTCTGGGGGACCGGAGTCTGGGAGACCGGAGTCTGGGAGACCGGAGTCTGGGAGAGCTGCCCATGGAGAGCTGGATGTCTCACCTGCCATGCTCCCTGTGGGACACCCCGCTGTACCACCTGGCCATCCCGGGTAGGCGGACACGTGACTATGACCGTGTATCGTACAGTCGATAATTTAAAAAAAATAAAATAAAAGTGGAAAACATAAAAATGAGAGGTCATGTTCCGAACACAACATAACGATAAGTGGATAATGTTGGAATAATAAAGCTCACATCCATTTATCATACAATAAGTCGATAATGTAAAAATTAGTGGATAACGTAAAAAAGCTCACGTCCATTTATCGTACAATAAGATCATAATGACCAAATAAGTCGATAACATAAACGTGATCGAGATTATGGCCTTACATCATACGTCGATAATGTAAAAATAAGGCAACTGCTTAAAACTGGGCGTAGTTGTGTCCATAGCAATAAGGTTGTTATGGCAACAATCTCAGCTGTGTGAGACCTTGAACACATCCTGGCTGTTATTTAAGGCGACTCGGCGCCTGATATTTTTTGTCTATATTCACGTTGTTTCTTTACTTTCTTGCATACGTTGATCTCTCCGGGCTGCCGCTGCCGTAGCTAGGACAGGAAGTGATGTAAGATGTGTGGTGATGCCAAAGTCTTTCCTCCAATCAGGAAGCCACAATGCAGTGACCTACTGTCTGGATATGAACGACCGATCCCCTCTGGACCTCACTCAGCCCGACCTGCTGCAGAAGATGGACAAGTACATGAAGCCGCTCATCCGCCCCATCGTGTACAAGTGGGCCGTCACCCAGGTAATTACCCAGGGAACACCTGGGTAACACCTGGACTACCATTATCACCAATCTGACAGTATTCCTGATTTAATTCATATTCTGGATTATTCTGAATCAATCGTTTTCAGATGACGTGTGATGAGTCCCATTCACTCTGTGTGATACGATATGTAATAGGGGCCTTGGGGGTCCTAACCCTGAAAACATTGAAGACCTCTGGTCTAGACAACAGTTAGTGAAGCCAAGACGGATGAACACTCTTTTCCATGACGATGGTTCCAATGGTCTCGATTAAAACACAGGAACAAAAAAAGTTCCCCATTTAAATGGCCAAAAACCTAAAATGTGTGGTTTGTGGGTTAACGTAGTCCATGTTTAACAAGCTGGACCTGGTCTCTAATGAGTCCGGTCTCCCTGTCTGTGTCTTGCAGGAGTTCCCCATAAAGCAGCAGCTGGACTCAGGGGTCCGGTACTGTGACCTGAGGATCGCACACAGACCCAACGACACCTCTGGGGACCTGTACTTCTACCACGGGGTCTACAGCGTGCTCACGGTGGAGGTGAGGCGGCGACATGCACACATGCACGTGCACACACATGCATGTGCACACACGCATGTTAACTGTGCCGTGTCTCCCTGCAGAGCGTCCTGCTGGAGATCAGAGAGTGGCTGGATGCTCATCCCAAGGAGGTGGTCCTCCTTTCCTTCAGCCACTTCCTGGACCTGAACCCAGAGCTCCACACGCTGCTGCTCGCCACCATCCGCGGTGTCTTCACTTCCACACTCTGCCCCAAAAAGGTACCACGTCACCTGGGAAATGTAGTCGACGACTCATTCCTCAGCACTGCTGCATTTACCCAGGAACACAATCGTCGGAAGGAAACAGCTAACGCCAGGCCATAAAAGGAACGACTCTACAGTCACATGGCTTCACTGTCACATGACTTCACGTCACCACTCAGCTAAAGGTGGACCAGCTAGCTAGCATTTAGCCGCTCATTTGCAAACTTCTTTTTTAAGACCATAACATATATTTATGATATAAAATACATCAGTAAATCTGGTGAATTCTGAAGCTTTCACCAGATTTACCGACGTATTTTTTGTATACTAGAACAAAACGTTGAACACAGAACTGATTTCAGGTGTCAAAAACATATTGACATGTAGACGAGGGAAAAGGAAGTGCAAACATGCTGACTCTGAATTACGTTTCTAAGGAAACGGACTCGGTTGTGGATCACGCTTGCTCTCGACATATTACAAATTTGTTCCAAAGGGTCCTTGAAGTCCATGTAGGGAGGAGGTCTGAGTGGTGGATGGGTCCACAAACAGGACTTTTACCCAGGAGACCCGTGTTAGTATCCCCCTATAACCAAGTCCTTTTTTCACTAAACTAACTGAAATGTAACCATGTATTTTTGTAGCATGTTTAGTTTAGTTGCAAACTGTTTAAACCGGCGACCGCTGCCACAGAAAAAACAAAGTTGCCTATGTTGCCACGGTAACGTGTATATTTTACGACTTATTCTTTCAATAAATATTCTTTTAAAAATCTTAACATCTTCTGAAAAAAACCCGTTTGTTCTGTTGGATTCCAGGAAATGTTAACTCTTCGTAACCTGTGGACCTCCGGTTACCGAGTCATCGTGTCCTATGAGCACAACATGGCCAGTTGCCATGGCGACCTGTGGCCCCACATCCCTTACTGGTGGGCCAACAAGTGCAAAGTCGAGGCCCTCGTCGAGGAGTTCGAGCACCGGAAACAACACGGCAGACCAGGTAACCTTGAACGCAGCACGCCAACATGTGTTCATTATGTTAAATGTATTCGGGTCGTACCATTCCTAACGACCGTGGGGGGTTCTGTTCCAGGCGGGTTCTTTGTCACAGGAATGAATCTGACGGAGGACCTGAAGTACATTTGCACACACCTGACGGGGTCCCTGAAGGACTTGGTGACGTCCACATACCCGAGCCTGCTGAGCTGGGTCGAGGAGCAGACCCCCGGACCAGGAGCCGGATCGCTCAACATCATTGCCGGGGACTTTGTCACCGAGAGCCACTTTGTGCCGACGGTCGTGACGCTGAATGAAAAACTACTGAAGCGGTCCTCATGACTTTTCACCGATTTGCAATTATTCTACCAAAAAAAAACTAAATCACAGCATGAAAATAAACATGAGTTTGTTTTGTGACAGAAAAGTATTAATAGAAGTATAAATGCACTTATTTGGAGGCAGTGACATGTTATATTTCACTCCTTAAAAAAAACGACTTTTTTGCACTTTGTTTTCATTCAGTTGAATGTTTATGCAACGCACTGTATCGATTTACACAAGTCGGCGAAGGTGGCCGGTTTTTAATGTGACGGCGACCAGAGCAATAATAATAATAATGTGACGGCTTACCTTTGACCTTTTAGATGAGTAAGCACAAACCGCGAAGCACACACACACACGACTGTAACTAGGTGATCGTCACACACCTTTTTTAACGATGATATGTGTTCCTCTCATATTACCCCATAGGGAATGTAAACGCCACGGCGAACTTATGCAAACAATGCATGGAAGTCTCATTGCATGAACCGGCGGTGGTAACGGTTTAACTCGTAGCTGACTTGAGCCAACAGTTCTGGTTTTAGGGCAACGTTGCACCGCTGTGCCTGTGGACGTCATGCTTTTACAATAAACAAGAGCTTTTCTGAGCCAGTCGCCTCTTTATTCACTGACTATTGTCCATATGAAGATTTCATGTCACGATTATTACAGAATCACCCAAACAAAACCAGTGTTAGGGTTAGGCAACAAAACCAATTTTAGGTTCAGGCAACAAAACCAATTTAAGGTTTAGGCATAAAAACTAATTTTAGGTTTAGGCAACAAAACCAGTTAGGTTTAGAGAAGTTTTAGTGTAGATACTTTGAAGTGAAACCATTTTAAATGAGGTCATCATTAAGGCTGACTATCGTGGGCTGCGGTCCAATAGTCTATTTTGCATAGGAAGGTTCCTAACTGAAGAAGTGACCCGGAAGTAAACAAGTGGCCGCCATGATAAGAGCCATACGGATTCTTTAAATGCAAGGAAAGGAGCTCCACTGCTTCCTGTCAGAGCTCCTTTAGCATAGATCCACAATTCTTTTTGAGAGCAACATTTAAAGTGCCCACACCCCGGCCGTTCATGAAAACAGATACAATTGAGAAGAAATAATACACCTGAAACATGAACCAACTTTAGGTTTCAGCAACAAAACCAACTTTAGGTTTCAGCAACAAAACCAATTTAGATTTAGGCAACAAAAGCAATTTTAGGTTTCAGCAACAAAACCAATTTAGATTTAGGCAACAAAAGCAATTTTAGGTTTCAGCAACAAAACCAACATTAGGTTATGGCAACAAAACAAATTTAGGTTTAGACAATAAAACCAACGTTAGCTTTAGACTGGGTTGATATTAAAATGCCTTTATGATAATAAATAAATACTTATAAAGAGGATTTAAATGAACCCAGTATACAAATATCCTGCTCTTCTCAAAATTATGTCCCACACAAAAACTATTTATGAATTTAATTTCAAGGGAAATTTATTTCTATTTTCTCTTGATGCTTCACAAATTAGTTTGACGGGAGTCAAAAAACATGATTTTCCCCAAGAGGCCAATGTTCGTGTCCTGAGTCAAGTAGTTTATGGAATTTTTGTTTTGTTTAATTTCATTGTGATTTCAAGCCAAACCACTATGATTTATACTAAACATAGTGTTGCAGTGTATGTTATGTTCATTAACCTTGTTCCAAGCGAGGAAAGGTTTTTGAGGGTGTGGTTTAGTTGTAGGGGCATGGTCAAGCGGCCTGAAACGGTCTAAAGACCAGTTTGTGGTTCAGTCTGCCAGCATGAGGTCTGGATCAGACGTGTCCTGGGTGCCTTCTTTTCTTGGGGTTTGAAGAGACCAAACTAATAATGTAACTAAAAATAATTTACTTAAAGATATGATCAATGACAAATCTGCTAAGATCAAAGAAAGGGTAGATCATATTTATCGTGATTGGCAGGTTAATATTTATGAATCACTTTGAAGGAAACTTCCTGAACATCATTAATGATTACGTATTAATGAGGACGCATCCAGACTTGCTTCTGATATATAAATAATTTATGAACTGAATCCAATATGACAACAACAGAGACAACATTTTTGTGAGGATTACGTTGTTTAAACTTCATCCTACCTCCACCGTGCTTTTGTGCTACACTGGTTAGAGGCTAAAGACACCTCGCCGCTAGGAGGCTATAGAGGCTATGGAGAGGGCGCAACACATACACCAACGATAAAATGTGAACAAAAAACACAAACAACTCATGACGACGTTTTCAACATGACATGCAAAAAGTATTTTTCCGTTCTGGCCGTTCGTTTCCAGGCATTAGTGAGTCTGATGGAAATGGGCACAACGCTGGACCTTAATCTTGGTCTCGGCCTTGGTATCGGTTTGGGTCTTGGTCTTGTGGCTGTACAGGCTGTTCTATCAGGGCTGGCCTGAGGCACAAGCGAACTTGGGCTTATGGCGGGGCCCCAATTGTGTCTTTCTTTTACTTATTAAATAAATTAAACAAGAGACATAAACATCAAAGTATGTACCCAAAGGATAGATAATTCTGATTCAATAGGGCCCCTTTATCATACAAAATGGGTTATGATGCCTGAATGGGCCCCCTCAGATAAATATCATAGGATATGTGATTTGTGATATAATTAATAATTAATACAATTCATAATGGAACATTACCGTGTGACATTTGTGTCAATAATCGTCAGGGGGTGGTGCAGTGGTGGTGGGGGGGTTTAGCTTAAGCCCCCAAAAGGCTTGAGCCGGCCCTGTGTTCTATCATCAGCTATTCTGACACAAACAGGTGTAAGTGATCAAAAGAATGATGGTCCTATTCCAGTGAGACAGCATGCCGGTCCTCCTAAATGGAACAGGACTACAATCGCTGTTATTGATCACACCTGTGTTCACCTCTGAACGACGCGTCAAAAAGAAAAAATCAGCAATCTCGGTGGAAGCAAACGTGAAAACTTGCTCCGAGTTCACCAGAAAACAGGAAAAGCAACTGTTTGGTTTTTAACCAATGGTGTGATACTTTAATGACACGCTTCCTGTGATGGACGGCTCTAGAGTTCACCTGACAGTGGTGGTCCGAGACCGCCGCCCCTTCATGGGGGACCAGGGAGTGGTGGTTTGGTCCAGACCACAGTTCAGGTCCGGTGTTCACAACCAAACCAAACAAACGGACAGACGGACACAAAACCGCCGTTGGTTTGGTCAGACACGCCCTGAGTAATTACGTGAAAAACGTTCCCAAAATAATGACTTAATTACTCAACATAATGAGTTAGCGTCGTTATATAATAAGTTAGTAATTCAACAAACTTCTCAAAACCAGAAAAGCATGCAGACCTGAGATCAGATCTCCACCAGACTGCTCCTTTAGCTGTTTTATCCCCGTTAGCTGTTAGCTCTTTTAGCTGGATTATTCCTGTTAGCTCTTTTAGTTATAGATAATTCTGTGATACGATTTTTAAGAGTCAGAGTCATTATTGCGATCATAGCCATTTCTTGCCTTGGGGAGGGCTATGCAAGATTCTGTTTGGAGGGGGGGCCCTATGTCAAACTACCCGCATAGTCGGCTTATAACAAAAAACGGCTCTGATTTAGACATAAATGTTTTTTCATAACATTGGCGTTAATAGGTTTCCATTGAATGTGAGAGATACTGTCTGTCTGCTCTCATAATTAACCTTATATTCGTAAAAATATCAATGTGCCAACTAGACATCAGTATTCTTATATTTCAGCTCAACTTCCCGTTTGAATTTAGCCCCGCCCCCTCCTGACTTCACACCACCGAGGCTTCAGCGTTGGTCGGATACAAGTCGAATCCCCCTACGTTTCGAGACTCGTCACGTGACTCAGAAACTCAGTGACGTAAGATAAGAGGACAGACAGGATCGACCAGATGATGACCGACCGACGCAGACATCTCTGTCCCTGGTTCAGAGTCAGACTTGGTTTTAGCGAGTCTCTCGTGCGGGTCTGACATGGAACCGAGAGGCCAGGACTGGATGTCGGTTTTACCGGAGGAGCTGTGGGACGTTCCTCTAACGAGCCTGGCCATTCCCGGTAAATACCATACTATAAGTATATTATATTCATCGATAGTTACGAGTTCAGAGTCCTCGATCAGCTGATGCACATCAATCACTCAATCAATAGACGCACGAGGGAACGAATGCGGAAATGACGTTGTTGGTTGTAACGTGAAGACAGAAAGGAGAAAATATCCACAAAAAAACGTTTTAAAACTAGTCTTACGTTCATTTATTCAATTTTTTATACTCGCGGACTAAACAACAACAACAAAGCGACGCAAGAGCAGAGAAGAGGAAATATACCTTTATGTAAATAATAAACTGTACTTCTATGAAAATAAGTTGGTCATTAAATTAAAAACGAAATTAAAAATACAGTTAGGTAAAAAGCCCTAGAATTTAAAAAAAATAAAGAAGATAATCTAATCAATCATAATTCAAATATAAAATAAGTCTTTTTTTTAGGATCGATAATTTGACATTTTTAAAATAGTTAGGAAATCAGCCCTAGAATTAAAAAAAAATAATGTAGATAATCTAATCAATTATAGGATAGATATTTTTTTAGATGAATTAAAATAATTTTAAAACTACAGTTAGGTAAAAAGCAGAATTTTAATTAATTTAATTATTTAAAATACAATTGTGTAAAATCAATTGAATTTTACAATAAGGGTAGATAATTTAAAACATTTAAAATATAATAAACATTTATCCATTAACGTGTTCATTCTCACCCGTTCATCCAGGCAGCCATGACGCCATGAGTTACTGTCTGGACATCAACTCCCCTCTGGTCCGGTCCGAGTCCGAGATCTTCAGGCTCCTGGATGGACTGTTCTACTGTTTCACCCGACCGGCCATTTTTAAATGGGCTACAACTCAGGTAGATCTAACAACACAGAACATTTAATTACTGGTGTCGTGCTGAGAAACAAGGATTACTTTGCGTTGCTCGACACGATTTATTTTTCCGTTAGTCGGGACGACATTATGCTACAAAACAAGGTAGCTTTAGACGAGAAAACCAATGTTAGCTTTTAGACTAAAAAAAAACGTTAGCTTTAGACTAAAAACAAAAGTTAGCTTTAGACTAAAAAAACAATGTTAGCTTTATACAGGAAAAAAATGTTAGCTTTAGACGTAAAAAAAAAAACCCTGTTAGCTTTAGACAAAAAAAAACACATTAGTTGTAGACAAAAAAAAAACAATTTAATTCAATTTATTTATATCACAACAGAAGTCATCTCAGGACACTTAACACATTGAGCAGGACTAGAATACGCTCATGATTTTCAGAGTCAATACAATTTCAAAGTCCCAACATTACCAAGGGGCAAGCGTTACAGAGAAAGTGGCCTTAATAGGCTTTTAGGCAGAACTCTCGTGCAGCCCAGGCCCTTGGTTTCCAACTGCATTTGGTGCCACGCCTGAGATGGATCCATACCAACCATGTCGCCATAGACCAAAAATCAGTAGTAGTTGAGCAGCCACACAGCGGGCAGGTGGAGCTACAATATAACGTTAGCTTTAGACAAAAAAAAAAAAAATCACACAATAGGTTAGCTTTAAACTTCAATACCAACGTTATCTTTAAAAGATAAAACCAACGTTAGCTTTAGAGGACAAAACCAACGTTGGCTTAAGACAAAAAAACGTTAGCCCCTATGGGGCTGCAAAGGTATTGCTGTGGTTTAACATTTTGAAGTATTCGGTTGTTTTATGAATTTTTCTTCTCGCAGGATAAAAGCATCGAAGAGCAACTCTCGATTGGGATCCGATATTTTGATCTCCGCATTGCACACAAACCTGACGACTCGTCCAGCGACCTGTACTTCACTCACGTCATATACACACATTTAACGGTGTTGGTGAGTCATCTTAAAAGGAACACACCTCCCCATAAAACTGGCCTGCCTTTAAACGCACCGTTCAAAGTGAAACCTCCGTCCTTCACAGGGAACGCTGTCGTCGGTCGCTGCCTGGCTGACGTCTCACCCAAAGGAGATCGTCATTCTTGCCTGTAGCCATTTCGAAGGAATCGACGAGCGGCTGCATCACTCGTTCATCTTCTCCCTGAAGAAGCTGTTCGGATCCAGACTCTGCCCCCAGGTGGATATCGTTCTGCAGCACAGCGGCATTTTCTGATGTGACGCTACTCTGTGTGATTGGGGGTCTTAACGGGACATGGTTACTGCAAACATTTCTTTTTAGGGAAGGTTCAAAGACGCAACAAAGAGGCTCAAAAAACTAAAAAGAGAGACCTAAAAGAGACACACAATGAACAGAAAGAGAAATAAAATGACCAGAAAGAGACAGAAAATGAGCATTTAGATGAAAATAGGCTACAAAAAGGGCCCCAAAGAGAATCAAAACTACGTCTCCTCAACTGTCCTGACCCTGACACTGTCCACAGGGATCCGTCCTCACCCTGCGTAGGCTGTGGATGTCTGGTCACCAGGTCATCCTGTCCTACGACTCCCAGACTGCAGTGGGGCATCCCGAGCTGTGGCCCCCCATCCCGTACTGGTGGGCCAACCGGGACTCGGCACAGGAGGTGATCAGTTACCTGGACTGGAACAAGGACCTGGGGCGTCCAGGTGAGTGAACACTTGGGTTCTGGCGTGTGGCGTTCACTGCAGTACGTAACATTCAGCATGTGGTGTTCAATAAAGTATGTAACATTCAGCGTGTGGTGTTCACTGCACTACGTAGCATTCAGCATGTGGCGTTTACTGCACTACGTAACTCTCACCGTCTGTCTCCAGAGGACTTCTTCGTGTGCGGTCTGAACCTGACGGCAGACCGGTTCTACATCACCACCAACCCTAAGCAGTCCCTGCGGACGCTGACCTTCAAGAACTGGGAGGGTCTGAGGACCTGGCTGGAGGACCAGGTCCCGGGCTCGGACCCCCAGAGCCTCAACATCATCGCGGGGGACTTCGTGGGTCCACTTCCCCTCTGCTCTCTGGTCATCGCTCTCAACCAGAAACTGCTACGCAGGAAAATCGTCAGATAGAAAACGTGTTTTTATTTTATTTTTTAATATTTTTGGTACTTCTGTCCGTTTGTTTCTGCTACATGAAAACGAGTCTCTGTCTTCGTTCTGCACATGCTCAGTAGAGATCTGGTTTGTTTGGGTCAGGTGACACGTGTTGATCCAGTATCTCTGATGTCAGCGTCACATCAGAACTCCTCTTCATCACACCATTTCCTATCCGCCAATGAACAGCTTCCTGTAGCGACCGTATGCCGCGGCGCCGATGATGACCTTGACGAGAGCTGAGCCGTCGTCTTCGTTCACTTGCACGTCCTGAACGGCAGCTTCCCGGTACAGCCAGCTGTGGAGGAAGACGCCGTTAACTCACTCTGAGCGTTAAAACGACGCAGTGATGAATAATCAACCTGTCTCACCTCAGCTGAGCTGATCTCAGATCAACGCTGATCTCCAACACGCGTCTCCCCGTCGAGCGTACAATCTCGTCTTCTACGACTCTCCTCAGATCGTCCAGACCGCGTTCCTCCAACGCCGACACAGGCAACGCGTCGACCACCGTCACCTGGTAGCTGACAGAGAATCATAGATGATATCATTATTATTATACGTTCATTCATTATTCTGTCAGTTCAGCACATTCCTTAATTTACTAACTTTTCCATCATAAAAGATCTTATTCTGTTAAGGTATGTCTTTGTCATTTTATCATTATACTCGTGTTTTTTTTATTTCATGTTTTTAAGCATTTTGTAACATTTTTAAGAAAACTGCTATATAAATAAAGTTTATCATGATAACTTATATTAACAATTTATTGTCATTTTATTATTATTCTGTTCGTTAAAGTCCCAGTCGGCAAGTCTGGCGGATCGAGGGCACTTCCCTCCCCCGTGATAGTGGAACGACCCGAGGGGGGAGGGGCTCTGTGTGTGCACGAACACAGCCCTGCATGCTGATTGGACAGGATGATCTGGGCACTGTCGATTTTTTGCAAAACAACAGGCTCTAGTGCAGGTAGAGGCGCTCTTCTTTTTAAAACCAAGTATTTATGTCGTTCTATCGGAGCATAGTGTTCAGTGAATATGATCAAAAAATTTTGCCGACTGGGACTTTAATTATTATTTTGTTATTTTATTATGTAATAAATGTTTATATTTTTTTAATTCTATTTTATTGTTATTGAATTATATAATTGTTATTAACAATAATAATTGTTAATAATAATAATACAATTATTTTATTGTTATTATATTAAATTGTTTGTTATATAATAATAATTATTAGTTATTATTATCATTGTTATATTATTGTCATAACTGTTTTATTGTTATTTAATTATATTATTATTTATTATTATTATCATTGTCATTACATTTTTATGGTTATTTAATTATGTAATTATTATTGTCATTAAAGTGTTATTGTTTTTTAATTATTAGTTATTTATTATTATCATCCTCATTATAATCTTCTGGGTTCCTGTCTCTTACTTGTCGACGAGGTCGATCTTGTTGTGGACTTCGATCATGGAGCTCAGCAGCCGGTCGGGTATTTGCAGGTTCTTCAGGACGCTCAGGACGTTGGCCTTCTGATTGGCTGTCTCCGGATGACTGATGTCTCTGACGTGGACCAGCAGATCCTGTGGTAGCGAGACAAAGACGCTTCAGCGACCCCATCAGAACTCTGGATCAAGAGTCTGACATCACGGCGAGCATCGGGAACCCACCGAGTGTTTGATGTCCTCTAGCGTGGCGGAGAAGGAGTCGATGAGCTGGTGGGGCAGCTGGGACAGGAAGCCGATGGTGTCCACGTACAAGACGGTCATGTGACTGGGCAGCTGCCCGGCGTGGACGGTGACGTCCAGCGTGGCGAACAGCTGGTTTCTTGGTCGGAGAGTGCTGTCGCCAGTCAACGCTTTGATCAGCGTGGTTTTACCTGGACGGAGAGATAGGAACAACAGAAATCAAAGTCGCCATCGCCAAAAGCGGTTTAAACGTGAAGCGTTCCGGCGTCTCACCAGAGTTGGTGTATCCCAACACGGAGACGGCGGCGAACTCCTTGTGTTTACGCTGAGAACGCAGCAGGTGTCTCTTCCGCCGCAGTTTCTCCAGCGCTGAGCGGATCTTCATCTCCCGCTCCTTCAGCAGCCGCTGCTGGACCTCCATCAGGGTCTCGCCTGCACGGACCAATCACAGCAGGACCAATTACAGAGCAACACCAATCACAGAGCAGAACCAATCACAGAGCAGAACCAATCACAGAGCAGGACCAATCACAGACCAACACCAATCACAGAGCAGGACCAATCACAGAGCAGGACCAATCACAGAGCAGGACTAATCGCAGAGCAGGAACAATCACAGAGCAGAACCAATCACAGAGCAGGACCAATCACAGAGCTGAACCAATCACAGAGCAGGACCAATCACACCGTGTGTGTGTGTGTGTGTGTGTGTGTGTGAGTGAGTGTGCGTGCTTGCTGTGGTCCCTTACCTGAACCCCCGATGTATCTGGACCCCCCTCCCTGCTGGTCCAGGTTTGCCATTTCGTTTTTCAGACGAGATCTGCCAACGCCACAAGAAGACAATTTTAAAACCCCAGTGGCTGATGGGAAATAAAGACGATAGGAGGTCAATGAGAGAGGTCCGTTACCTCAACAGGGGGATCTCTGCCAGAGAGATCTGTAACTTGGCCTCTTTGGTTCTGGCATTGCAGCGGAAGATGTGCAGGACCACCGAGTACCTGTCGAAGACCTTAACCCCCCAGGCCTCCTCGAACTCCCTCTGTGTGGACGACAAGATGGCCGCAAGCAAAAAACACAAATATATGAACACAAAAAATAACAATGTGGAAAACATGTTAGAGTTAAATATGTGCAGGGCGTCACCTCGGACAACGGAGACAGACGCTCCACGTTCACAAACACGGCAGTGATTCCTGCCGTCCTTCTGATTCTCTCTACGGGACAGAAGAAGAAAACGGGAGTCACATTCAGGGACCAACCATTTTATTTCTTTCTTTAAAAGGGCAACAGGCAACTTTGCACTGTCATACAGCAACTTTACACTGTTAACTCTTTCATACAGCAGATTAACATTATTAATATTAATAGAGCAACTTTATACTGATAATACTGTCATACAGCAGCTAATCATTATTAATACTTTCATAGAGCAACTTTATACTGTTAATACGGTCAAACAGCAACTTTACACTGTTCACACTTTCATACAGCAACTTTACACTGGTAATACAGCCAAACAAACATATTCAACTAAACTTGAGAAACATTTTCGGGAACATTCTGGAATGTTTATAGAATCTGGACAAAATGTAAACAAACAAACTATCTAAAAAATAAGGCAACGTTATATATAATTATTATTATGATTTTACATTTTTTGTTATTATTGTGCTTTTTAAATTATGTATAAATGCTGTGCTGTATAATGTATTCCAATTTCGATTTCAATAAAAATTTGAATGAAAAATAAATAAATAAATAAATAAATAAAGCAACATGCTGGAGGTTTGTGCCAACTAGATCTCACCTGTTAGAGACTGGAAGTTGCCTTTGCCGAATATCTTCTTCTTCTCTGGTGTCTTGGTGGACATGATGATCTTGTCCTCCACCGTCCAGCCGTCCAGAGTGTTGACCAATCCCACGGCCTCGTCCATCATCAGCTCAGCTGCTCAGACAGCATCATCATCAGCATCATTATCATCATCATCACCACCATCATCAGCATCATCACCACGTGATGAAGTTTCGTGACGTACCGCTGGTCAGATGCTGTTTCCGGCCTCCCCACTTAACATCCGGGTGGACGATGAAGACCCGGTGCTGCTGCTGACCCTCTCCGAGACCTGCAGGGACCTGAAGCCCAAACAGCTCCTCCACCTCGCTGTCATCGATCTCCTCCTCCTGCTCCTCGTGCGCTTCGCTGACGTCATCCATGTCCTTCCTCCTGCAGACAGACAGAGCAAACGTCCTGAGCTGTGAGGGGGGCGCAGCAGCAGCCGGACCACCCGGAGGACCCTGGAGGATCCTGCAGGTCGCAGTTCTCAGACCGCTGCATGAACCGGGTCTCTGAAAGGCCGGAATCCACCGCAGAATCCTCTGCAGCGCTGTCATGTTGACATCGTTCTGCTTCCGGCGACGGAAGACTCTTCTTCTTCTTCTCCTCCTTTCTGAATGAAGGGTCGCCAACCAAGCCTGTGGAGTGAACACCGCCACCTGCTGGTGTGTTGCTGTATCGCCACCAGAACAGGACCCAGACCAGCACGCTGGTTCCTGGACCACAGCGGTGTCAACTGTCAAGTACAGACAGTTCTCTACGCAAGGAGTACAAAAACTTGTGTAGAAGTACTCTGAACTACACTCAAAGTAGAAATGAATCTGTCGTCATATTAAAAATAATAAAAAATTATCAATAATTCTGCTCAAAACAAATTAAAAATAAAGTAACAAGCCTGTTTTGAAAATGTGAGGAGTATTCCTTCCATCCATCCATCCATCCATCGTCTACCGCTTATCCTGTATTCAGGGTCGCGGGGGGGCTGGATACGATCCCAGCTGTCATTGGGCGAAGGCAGGGTACACCTGGACAGGTCGCCAGTCACAGGGCCAACATGTAGAGACAAACAACCATTCATGCTCACATCGACACCTACGCGCAATTTAGAGTCACCAATGAACCTATCCCCATCCTGCATGTCTTTGGACTGTGGGAGGAAGCCGGAGAACCCGAAGAGAACCCACACTTACACGGGGAGCACATGCAAACTCCACACAGAAGGAATTGAACCCACGACCCTCTCAGGGTTGCCAACTCTCACGCTCCTGCTGTCACGCCAGGAGCGTGAGAGTTGGCAACCCTGCCCTCTTGCTGTGAGGCGACAGTGCTACCCTCTACACCATCGCGCAGATGTGAGGAGTAGAAAGTACAAATATTATTTTTAACGTGTAGAGAGGTAAAGTACAAAGTTGTCAGAAAAATAAATACTGGAGTAAAACTACAGATACTGAAGCTTCTACTCCTAATACTACGTCCAAATACTTTGTTACCTCCCACATCTGAATGTGAGGACAAAAATATTTTCCTGAGCAAAAAAACCCCAAACATTGTGATTTTGTCGGATTTAGTTTATTTAGATTCGGACAGTAATTTTTTTCTGTATCCAGCGTAGCATTAAAGAAAGACAGAATTAGCTAGCCGACGTTACACTACTTAGCTGACTAGCCACTCATTAGCTAACTAGCTGACAATCCGCTAGTTAGCCGGCTAGCTGCTCGTTAGCTAACTAGCCGACTATCCACTAGTTCGCTAAGCTAGATATCTAATATATAATGTGGTAAGAGGGATGATGAAGCAGTTATCAGGTTATTGTTGTCTCTGCTTCCTGTTATGACTCCACTGAATCATGTTTGTTAATTTAAGTGAAGTGGTCCCGCTAAAACGGTATCTATGGCAACGGTACACATAAAAATGGCCGCCGCTCGGACCTTCCTGCAACGTTTTGACCGAAGAAGCGTCTACTGCTCATTCACCACGTCTGCTATGTTACACCGTTCTTCCGTGTCAGTTTATTTGTTCGTTGTAACTATTGGTTTGTCTGGCGGGTGCCATAGTGACGTCATGAGGGCGGGGCCCACCTGAGAACGGGTTCGACGGGTCTTGCGGATCTGGCCATGGACAACATGGCTCCCAGCAGGATGATGTGTTCAGGTGGACCCGCATAGGGCTGAGGTCCGTGGACTTAAATGTGAGTCTGGTTCAACGGTTAGTCATTTAGCTCACACAGGTGAGACAGGCAGAGTGAGAGACAGACAGGTAACACGCAACAAGCCGCAACATGACCCACAGTGACTTCATTCAGAGGGAAGCAAGGTGTTCCGGGTCTGATCCGGAGTTGGCAGAGGACGCGAACTGAAGTCTGACGGGGATTATAATCACCTCCGTGATCCGGTTTACAGAGTAAAAGCGTCTTTATTGAACGGTCTTCACGTGTCCCTCCGCGAGCGGACGATGCCGGCGGCTCCACGGCGCTCAGGAGTCCCGACAGGAGTCCTGATCCTCTTCCTGCGTCTCTGCGCCAGTCTGGGTAAAGGAACTCTGTCGGGTCATGTCTGGTCCCTGGGGGGGGGGGGCGTAGTGCAGTACTAGTATTCAGAGAGGTTACAGCAGTACAAGTATAAACATTCAGAGAGTTAATACTAGTATTCAGGTTGTGGAAATACTCTCTGGAATACTGTTACCACACCTTAAAACTACTGTTACAGTAAAAGTACTCACACTACACTATAAAACTACTCTGTAAAAGTAAAAAATACCACACTGTAAAAGTACTTCCTTGCAGAAAATTACTAATACTACACTGAAAACTCTGTCTATTCTAGTTTTGTGACTGAAAAGCAGATTTATTACAATTAATTCAATTCAATGAGACATTCTGTACTTTGAAACATCTTTTTAATGGATCAAACATCACAGACTGTAAACATTCTTGTCTAAATAAGGTCACATGGTGGTCCACAGGAAGGGGCGGGGCTTCTAAACATACAAGATATACAAAAATAACAGCAGATATACTAGGGGATCAGAATATAACCAGAAATCCTAACTTAGTTTGTAAATATTTATATAGGGTTCACAGATTCAGGGTTTTAATAGTTTTTTTGTTTTTAGAATTTAAAATTGACTTATGTATTTATTGTTTGAAATAAATCATTTTTGAAAAAATTAAATATAGTGGTTTATGAATTGAAAATTTAACTTTATGTATATGAAATGCAAGTAATAGTATCACATGTATAATATAGTATGGGTTTGATTTGGTAGAGGAATAAAAAAAAACAACAAACAATACTTCGTCCACAGAGGAGGAGTGCGTCCTCGGCATCGTCGGTCTCCCGGTCTCGCTGCCCTGCATTCAGCCTCAGCTGCTGACCTCTGTGAACTTCTCCCTGGAGTGGCGGCGAGGCGAGGAGGTGGTGCTCCGGTCCGCATGGAAGGACGATGGCGACGTAGAGGAATGGAGTGTCAACAGGGCGACCACGCCCGCTGACGCCACGCTGACTGGAAATGTGTCGCTGCAGCTGCCGGTGGTCGAGGCGACGGAGGTCAGAACCCACTACAGTCTGTTCATCATCACTGGGGGCAACCGGAGTGCCGAGCTGTGCACGGCGTGCCTCAGGACGGCAGGTCAGTGCCAAACACACAGGAAGTCATCAGACCAATTTCAACAGGAACTTACTCCCATCTTTACAGCCAGGTTCAGCTTCCCGCTGCTGCAGCGGGACCAGGACCAGGTCCAGGTCCATCAGGGCGGCGAGACCTCCTTCCTGTGTCACTCCAGCGGCGGTTTCCCTGAACCGGTGGTCTACTGGCTCATCAACCACACAGAGCCGCCCCCCGAAGGCTCGGTGAGGACGCTGGCGGCGGCGCTCCCAGACTCCCAACTGTATAACGTTACCAGCCACCTGAAGGTCAAAGTGTCCAGAGATGCCAGCGTGTCGTGCGTCATAGAGAACCCAGCGATGAACGAAACCCTGATGGCCACAAACTGTGAGTAAAGGATTCAGTGGTTAGGGCCTCAAACGCACCGCTTATGGCCTCAAACGCACCGCTTATGGCCTATACACATCGCTGGTCCACTGATCTCTGGTTCCTGTTTCAGTCGGGACGAAGGGAAGCCCGGTGAGGAGCCGAGCCACGCAGGCCATGTGGATCTTCAGCACGGCTCTCTGTGTGGTGATCGGCGTCATGGTGCTGGTGGGCGTCGTCTACCAGATCCACCTGGACCGGATGAGTAAGAGGAAGAAGCACGAGTTCCAGAAGCAACTCCTCAACAGAGGTACAAATACTGTGAAAGTACAGTGTAAAAGTACTCTGTTACAGTAAAAATACTAATAATAATATAAAAGTACTGTGTGCCAGTAAAAGTACTAATACCCCACTGTAAAAGTACTCCGTTGCAGTAAAAGTACTAATACCACACTGTAAAAGTACTTGATCCAGTAGAAGTACTAATACCACAAAGTAAAAGTAATCCGTTACAGTCAGATGTTCTTTCAGTAAACGCAGTTTGTTGACACATTTATCATATGGTTTCAAACTGCTCTGTTAGAAGACGTTTCCATGGAAACTTGGGGAGAGTTTAGGTTATGTGAACGTAACTTTGTAGGAGACAGAGTTGTATTGTGTTTTATTCAGCGACTCACTGCTGGAGAAACCAAACATCTGTCAGGGAAGTAAATGTCTCCTGAACCGTGTTGATCTTGAACGCCTCCTCTGAACGAAACCTTTGCTGTCACTCAGGACATAAGAGGAGGAGTCTGGGCCAGGACCAAGACAAGGACAAGGACCAGGACCGGGACCTGGAGGAGGCGGAGGCCATTAAGCTGGACCCCAAGGAGACCAACGTGTGAAACAGGAAACGCAGCACCGATCTGTAAATATGTGTTTGTGCTGCGTTCAACATCCAAACCAGAGCTGGTTTTAAACCACGTCGATGTAAATAACAAAACACTCCACTTCCTGTCTTGTCTACGTTTAATGGATGCTCCCGTTCTCTTTGTGGCATCTAAAGCTTTAATAAAAAAAGATGCTTAAACAAAATAAATATATGCAGCTGTTTTATTTACATTCTTACCATCTGAAAATATGAACATTTACATTTTAAATCTCTGGTGACATAATAAAGACAATCTCTTATAATAAAAATACAAACTTGGTGCATTTTCTCAAGAAGGTTTAATTTCCACTAATATGAAGTGATGATTGTTTTCATTGTTAATTAATCTGCAGATTAATTTCTCGATTAAATCGATCAGTTATTTGGTTTCAGATGACATCACATTTCTTATAATATCAATCTGAGCAACAACAAGCCCCAGTAGCAGCACCCTTACTGGATTTGGATCCATCTGGATTCTGGTGTGAAGCTGCTAACAAAATGATTGACAAGCGACCTGTCAATCATCAGGCTAGCCCCGCCCCCTAAAGCATCCCCTGCTTATTTTCTCATAGACTTCTCTACAATCAGAGAGGAGTTTCCCCCTGGTGGCCAGCAGAGAGAATGCAACTTTAAGGACCTTCACCTTCACCTTTCAGGACTGAAAGTTACAATTTAAGTGTTTACTTCATTCATCAAGTTAAAATAATGTTTCTCAAATGTGGACAACCTGCATTCAAACTAATTATTTATCAGTTTGAGGATTTAAAAAAGACAAGCAACTAATTAATCGTAACTTCTCTCTCCTGAGACGAGAGCGTCTCCGTCTCTTCTCCACAGTTCAGTATGGTTCTAGAGACTGGTACCTCCTCTCTGGAGGTCACATGTTCATCTGGCTCCTCCTCCCTGCACAGAGGTCACTGCATAGAGGTCGTCTCGCCGCTGAGCCGTGATCGGGATCTGCTGCCGGACGTCGGCCAGGTACTGCAGGTCTGGGATCAGAAGACAGCGGGTAAGGTGGGTAAGTACAGAAACTTAGCTGGTTCACTAGTTAGTCGTCCACTCACCGACGTCGGCGTAGATCACGGCCTCCTCTGGTCCAGCCTTAGAGATCACCTCCCCCCTGCAACCACATCAGAGAAACAGGAGATCAGAACAGTATATTTTGATTTCAGACTTGTAGTATTTGTACTTTAACTGTATTGTTTCTGTAAATCTAAAGGACAGATTAATACCACGGGTTCACCACGCTGCTGTGACCCCACGCCACATATGAAGATGCCTCGTCTCTGGCTGGTGACGCCGTCGCCACGTACACCTGGTTGTCCAGCGCCCTGCAGGGAAACGCATCACATGGTACAGGTCATATGGTGCGGATCACATGGTACAGCAGGAAACTCTGTTTAAAACAGTGGTTTAAATAAGATCCTTTATTAGTCCCATGGCAACAAATATATAATTATTTATGTATTTTATATATTAAAAAAAAATAAGCAACAGTAAAGATATAATGAATGGATAAACAGTAAAACTAGTTAAATATAATGGTCAATGGACAATAATCATAATAAATGAAGAATGAATGACACTGTGGTGACTTATTATATATATTTTTTCTAGTTATTTTTGACATTTATTTAAAGCTACTTTATTTTGAAAAGAATATATTTTAAATGTGTATTTTCTAGTTTCCATTTCCTCCAACGAGCTCCTGAGTGACCTGAACTAAAGATGTTTGGTGGTTCTGGACTCTGACCTGCCCCTCTGGAGCAGCTCCCAGTGAGCCGGACCTGTGGTCATGTTGAAGGCCCCGGGGTAGACCAGCAGCTGGCAGCCTGAGGACATGAGAACCGGGTCAACGTTCTGTTGGCACAGTGACGAAAAAAAAAAAGAAAAAAAAAAAAAGTCACGCTCCAAATCGACCGTTTACCTTTCCGGCTGTAGAGCTGCGCGAGCTCGGCGAACCTGATGTCGTAGCAGATGCCCACGCCCACTTTACAGAACGCTGTCGGGGAGCAGAGAGGGAGCAGAGTCAGACGCTAGCGGTCGTCATGGAAACAAACGGTGGTTCGGGACGTTGACGTCACTTACGTGTGTCGAATGTGGACAGAGCGCCGCCGGGACTCAGAGTCTCTGACTCCTGGAAGCGGATCTTTCCCGGAACGTCAATGTCAAAGAGGTGGATCTAGGAGAGGAGAATCATTTTCAAAGCCCCGCTGATGTCACATCTGTGATGTCATCACGTAAATAAACCTGCATACCTTCCTGTGTTTGAGAATCAGCTCTCCGTCGGGCCCAAACACCGTGCAGCTGTTGTACAGCTTCCCAGCATCCTCCTCGGGGATGGATCCTGGCGAACAGAACGGGTCACATGGTCACATCCTCCACTGTTCAATCAAATATCAGCATGACATCATCTCATTAATTAATGACCGATTATCTGCTGGTAGGAATGTGACTAATTACTCATTTAAAAGCTAGCTAGTTAGCTAGCGAGCTAATTCCACCATGTTTTCATGCTACAGTTACTGTCCATTAAAACACACCACCATGAACTGCCGGGCTCAGTCTACATTTAACGTGAAGCGGTTCTTAAATTATGTCCATGCTAACCGTTACCCTTTCAATTAGCTTTCAAGAATCACTAATGCTAATCGCTAGCATGCTAGCTTTGTTATCATTATGGTTAACTTAGTGCTGTAAAGGTCAGGTACGGAAGAAAAATAAACAGTTAAACTCTTAGAATTATTTGTGTATTTGACTAGCAACACTAGCAATTAGCACTAAGGCTAGCTCTGTGAACGCCAGCGATAAGCATTAGCAAATTACAGGTTAATTGAAAGGTTAACTCAAATAATTTGCAGCTGAATGCATCAACAACAGCATGAAGATATGTTGGTTTTCAGCTGTTGGGGTTAAATACTACCATTCCTCTAACAACCCTGGTATGCTGGTTCATGCAGCCAAAGAGGCTTCCTCACCCCCCACCAGGTAGACCTTGTTCTCCTTGGCCATCTCTGACAGCACCTGGGTGGACTCTCCCGGGATCCTCTCGGCGTACTCAGAGAAGAAGCTGGTCCCGTACGGAGAGTTGAAGCATTCCTTAATGACAGGAGACAGGAATGAGATTCTGCTGAACTCCATACTAGAAAACCTGCATTACGCCACAAAGTGTGGTATTAGCGGTGCTATCGTGGCGTATTGAGGGGATCTACTTCCCGTGATTGTGGCGGGATCTCTGGGTAAAAAATGTTGTAACGTTAACTTATACAATTTCATCAGACAAATATTCACCGAAGTGCTATTTTTTTTAAGTGAGTAGAATTTTACTTTTGGTATTATTTTATTTATTGCTTTACCGGGAGCAACAAGTAGCAACACAGAGTAGCATAGCCTAGCTTGTTAGCCGTAGCTAGCTCGCTAGCTTCGGTACATTAGCCGGTATCATCACTACCAAGACAGGGAAGGCCGGAGCCGCCCACTTAGAGCTTCAGAAACCTGCGGCCCCTCCCCCTCCGCCCTTCTCACCGGCAGCAGCACCACTTGGCCTCCTTGGCCTGCGGCCTCCTTCACCAGCCGCCGGGCTCGGCTCAGGTTGTCTGCCTTGATGCTGGTCACCTGCAGCTGGACCACAGCCAGCCTGAACTCTGGGGAGACACAAGAGACCGTCACCCGGATCCTGCTGACTCAGGGGAACACGTTACAGTATGAAAAAATAAATAGAATTCTCATTAATCAACATGAATAAATATGAAATGTGTGAAAAGGATGAAAACTAGATCCTCCTTCATTAGGCCTACTTAAATAACTTCATGTCTTAGATCAGCTCTTATGACCGGAAGCTTTTTTTTTTTTTTTTTTTAAAGTCAACCGAGCTCAATGGTCGTGTTGCAGAGTTATGGCAGAGCCCACCGTTTACAAGTGTAAGTATATAAGCCGCCGTATTGCCATCAAACGTAGAATACGTCTTCATCTCAATGAAATGAGTCTCTGCATATTTTGTGTAATTTGGAATAGGCAGTATAGCGCTACTCCAACAACGTGTGGTTGATCCATGATGGTCTGGGCTGTAAGTGAACGAGGGCAGGTGTGTTCCATTTACCCCTTTCACTCCCCCTCCGCCCTCTTTCCCTCCGCCCTCCAAGGGGCCTCCGTGTGACGTCATAGCAAGGGCTGAGGGCGAGTGAGCGAGGGCGACTCAAACCGTTATTGAAACGCAGCTATGGTTCTTTGACGTTTAAGTGGTCATTTACCCACAAATCATAGCGTTGTGACGTTAAACACGGGGTTTCCAGGTGAAGGAGTTAAATGGAAAACAGGACCACTTGCGAACAGAGCGATCCGCAAAAGAGGATCAGCAACTCTTTTGCGGATTTCTCTTTTTTTCGTTTAAGTTAACGTTTTCTTTTGGCCGTAGCAGCCGGCCTCCAGTCCGCATTTGTGGGCACGAGCTTTCCACCGGAACCGGTTAAGGAAAGCTCACAAACATGGTTACGGACTCAACTTGCTCGTTAGCAGCTTCACAAACGAAGTTGTTACCGAGGAGACAATCGGTCGCGTTGATCGCTTGCACACATTTTCCGGTACGAGCTTTCCAACGGTACCAGTCTGTTGTTTGTCCAGAGATACACGTGACCTGGGGGAACACCAGACCCTTTGCTTCAGCCTTGTGAACGCTGAGGTAACGTTCCGCTGTGACGTCAGCCGGGTTTAATCTGCATATTCGTCCGCCGCTACTTTTTAATTAACAGAGAGGAAGTTACTTACTGGACATCGCTTTGGTTATCGCGGACATGGACGCGCAGCTCCGAGGAGACGGACGGAGCAGAAGACAAGACAGGACAAGTGCATCCGGACAGTTTGGTTTTCAAAATAAGGACCTGTAGTGTTAGGGTGACGTCAGGGGAGGCCTAGTAAAACAAAACACAGCGACGCATTAAAACGGCGATAGATGTCTGCAGATGCTCATTAATTATTGCTCTATTTTAAAAGTCACACTTAAGACAGTGATAGAGCTTATGTAAAGTTCATGACTTTTATTTTGAAGTTTGGAGGGGGCGGAACGTTTTCTGCGTTCAATAACATACCTTGACAAACATTAAAGTCCCAGTCGGCAAGTCCAGCGGATCGAGGGCACTCTGTCAGATTTTGAAAATTAATTATTAATTTGTTTTTATCACTCATAAATACATACTCATGAATACTCACAATTACCCCACTCCATACTAATGTGTATTAATAATTATAAGTTCTAGTGTCAAATGAAAGAACAATATTTCCTTTTCTGAAATTTTGTGGAGTATAAATACATTTTAAATAGAGTACTTGAGTAAATGTACACAGTTACATTCTTTTTGAGGTTCTCATTTTAATACACAACAGTAATTTTTGCTACTTTCCAACACAGGAAACAGTTGTTTCCTGTGTTGTTTAGTTATAATACAGTTGTTTAGTCATAATACAACGCTGTTGTATTATAACTAAACCTATTTTAATGAATAATTAACATATTCATCACATAATGAAAAGCAGGATTCTTCCACAGCTGCAGTCGAGTAATCTCCATTTATTAAAAACAGAGACGCTTAGAAAATAATAGCAGTACAGTAAGGTGCAAATTACACTTGTAGACATGTTGCGTTTTCGACTAGTGGCGACATCACCGCCGGATGATGTCACCAGATGACATCACGACCCCCCCCCCCCCCCCCTCGAGGATGTTCCAGTCAATACTGAGGAAATATCATTGAAGTTCAGCCCGGGTGCCGGGTTACACAGGAACGGAGCGGATAAAGACCAAATTTAGGCTATACGGCGGCGTATTGCGGTCATTCTAAGGGATTAACAAATTAAAATAAAAGAGTGAGGATGGAGACGGGGGACGGAGGAAATCGGAGAAGACAAACGTGACAAAATATATCTGATATTCTCTGAGGCTAATGTGGAAAATTCATGAGAAAATCTTTAATCGTCTCTGAGATTTTAAACTCATAAATCGTAGTATTTATTTATGTAAATAACTTCCTTGCTCAGAGGCCATCCTTTTCATTACAAAACATTTCCCAGGTTTTTTTTCCACTTATAACATTTGGACTTTAATCAGAGAATTTCTGTTTTTTTCTCAGAAATTTCTGATTATAATCACATTTTTTAACATTTACAATTTATCTTGTAAATTCTGAGGATTTTCTCAGAAATTACGCCTCCCTCCCCAGCTCCGTCATTTTTAATCTTTAACCTTTGACCGTAACACGGCGTCGTAAATTTATCAGTCTTCAATTCAAGTTTTAGTTTTTGAGCCGACATCCAAAATATGCTGTTTGTTATCACGTTTCTCTCCTTCAACGTGAAAATAAAGATGAGATAACCAGAACCTGGAAAGGTGCTGCGTCACATTAAACCTACATGACTCGACTTCAACGCAGAGTTCAGCGAGAACAATGCAACAAGTTTTAAATTAGAGAAGCAGCAAACATACTGCGATGTGTTGCCACTGCTGTTGCTGATGTCACACATCATCATCATCGGCATGAGGTCAAAAGGCAACAGTGGAAGCTAAAGCTGCTCGGTGTGCACTCGACTACCACAAACTCCAAAACACAGATATATGATGACGGCTTTTTTACATGATGGTTCCTTTCAAAGCTGCATCTGTCAGAGTGTTAGGGCCAATGTAGGGAAAAATATATATTAAAAGAAACAGAGCAGAAAGGTCTGGGGGAGCAATATTCCGGGGGAAAAAACTCACAGAATTTGCAAGATTAAAGTGGTACATTTCTGAGAAAAAACAACTTGGATGTTTTGTGAAGTCGCACATTTAAGAAAATGAAGAAGAAGAATTTCTTGGGGGGATATTATCCGCGATTAAAGTCGTAGATTTAAGGAAAAAAACTGACATTTTCTGCAAATAAAGTTGTCAATTTAAGAAAAAAAACCCCTGATATTTTCTGTGATTAAAGTCATAAATTTAAAAAAAAAAACATTTTCTGTGATTTAAGTCGTAAATTTAAGAAAAAAACCCTGATATTTTCTGTGATTTAAATTGGAAATTTAAGAAAAAAACAACAACCCTGATATTAGATTTGCGAAAAAAAAACACGGATATATTTTCTGTGATTAACGCCGTAGACTTGCAAAAAAAAAAGAAGATATTATCTAAGATTATAAAGTCATACATTTGCGAGAATTTTGTTTTTGTCTCAATTCCTTATGCTTATGATAATCTGGTGATTCAGAGCTAAAGTTGCGAGTATTTCCTTATTGCTAAATCCGATTGCAAAGTATAATTTGGTGAGGTCATCGACTACAGGCATTGTACACTAAGTTTTTCTAGTAAATTTGTGAGTTTTTCCTCAGAAATGTACCACTTGAGTTATATCTTTCTCCTAAATGTTTTACTTTATTCGGGAACGGTTTTAGATTTTCTCCGAATATTATCCCCCTCCTCCGGCCGTTTGAAACATTTTATAAAATATTTTTACCTACAACGGCCCGAATACACTGTCACAGAAAATCAGTTCTAACTATATCTGAATAGTAAAAACACTTCAGTGCTCTTAATATTGACACACACCGAAGCTCCTGTTGTAACACGAATGTAGTCCACAGGAGAACTACATCAGACGGCCATGACACCAGGTTGAAAAGCAAAGAATAAATTATCTCCAAGGAACTCGAAAAGAAAAAGAAAAGAAGGGGAATGTCCGTTTAGGAGTCAGTTTCCGTTCACTATCGGGACACGCTTTCAACATGACATTGCAAATATCTGTGCTGTTACAGAGCAGTTTACACAATATATATATATATATACACACACACAACTTTTTATAAACACCCTCAAATAGTTTATATTTAAGGCGGCCTGCTGGAAAATCAAAAGTTATCAAAAAGTGGTGTCGCAGTAGGAAACCCGACTCATGTGCCAACAAAAATGTGTTATTTGGGGGGAATGTGCATGTTAATGTTTGCTGACTCATGTTCTTGTAAAGAGATACGACTGAGGAGCAACACCATCAAACAAAGGAGTCAGAATTGAGATGTTTAAAAGTGATAGTTGTGTGATGTTTAGAAGTACTTATAAAAAGTTGGTGTATTAGTACATAGATGGAGTTTGAAAGCAAAGTAAAGGGCTGTTGTGGACGTATGTTACACTCCTAACACTATTAATATCAGTGTAATGATTCTTTTCTTTCTGACGGGGAACTGAAGCCGTTATCTCTCTCCTCTCGCCAAACCCACCAGACTCCATTCGCAAAAACAGTGAATTTAGAACTAGCCTCATATCTTCTGAAAACTACATGTTTCAGACAAACAGGAGGAAGTTAACTTTGTTTGAGACCTACTCAGCAGCACACTCTGGCAACAAGATCTGGCAACTTTGTGATCATTGTTGTAGAGCAACCCTTGGTGGCAAACCAGCAACTCCTGTATTCTCAGAGGTTAAATCACTGTTTTTGTGAATGGAGTCTGGTGGGTTTGGAGAGAGAAGAGATTACAGCTTCAGTTCCTCATCAGAAAGGTCTGACAGCAACATAAATTGGTGAAAATATAATAAGAATATAAATATAGCTCCAACTTACACTAATAATAGTCTAAAATACATCCACAGCAGCACATTACTCTGCTCCCAAATGACCTCTGCTGTAATAATACACTGACTGTGTACAAGTACTTCTAACTACCCTTTAAAGGAGGAAGTCAGTCATGTAGTGATGCACAGGTGGGTCAGTACGCTTCTCCTTTAAGGCCAGAGGGAGGTTGCCAAAGTAGAATTGTACTGTGATGAGATCAAACGATGAAGACGAACATACAGTTTAACTGATATATATCTTTAAGTTAACGTAAGAGAGAGAGAGGCTGGAGGACTCAACACATACACACAGTCCGTCCCTCAGTCCTGCAGCCGGCAGCGAGTCCACCGAGTCCCACAGACATGCTTCACAGCCAACACTGCTCCGGGCCGTCCAGCAGAGGGGGGCGACCGGGGGACAGCAGAGACACACCGGGGGACGACCGGGGGTGAAGGTTCACTCTCAGCAGACAAGAGACTCTTCTTACAGTTAGTGTCACGGTCCAGGACCCGGTCCAGGACCCGGTCCTCTCCCTCTACGAGCTCTCCAGAGCGTCCAGGACTTTCATGATCTGCTGCTTGATGACCTTGGTGGCGTCGCCGGCGTTGGGTATCAAATATCTGAAAGGAGAGAAGAAAAAAATATGTTAATAATAATAATAATAATAATAATAATAATAGATTTTATTTGTAGAGCACTTTTCATTCAGTGAATCTCAAAAAAATAAATGAGACAAAAATATTTTCCCAGCATGTGTTGTCAAATAGGTGAACAATATTCCGGCGGATGTGATGTAAATATCAGCTCGACTTTAAAGCTACAATTTTAAAGCTACAATGAATTTTCCTCCGCTGAAGTTCATGTGACACTATAGTTTTTTTTTTAAATGACAGCTTGAAATGTTGTACTGCATGCATCATCTGCAGACGAGCACCTCTCGACTGCCGAGATCTCGACCCCAGCAGCGTTGTTGCTGCCGAACTTGAACGTGATCAGCTCCGGGTGCTTCTTCTTTGACGTGATCTTCACCACCGAGTTCAGCGCCTGTCTGGACTGGATGTAGGCGAAGCCCTTCCTGGAGGCGATCTCCCGCAGGCAGTACATGTGGGTCGCCGTAATCAGCAGGTGGCTGGAAGAACAGCAGACGCAAGTCAGGGCTACGAGTCCTGGACTCGAGGACTCATGGTCTGTGGTTCTGGGTCCGTGACTCACCTGGGAAACATGTGACCCGTCTCCTTCACCTCGTTGCAGGGAATGTGATGCTTAACGTCTGGTTTGTTGGTCCAGGTCTGGACGTTGACAATCTCCTTCCTGTCATCGTCTGACATGGATGAGCTGTCGATCTCATCTTTCAAAATAAAATAAAAAAAGGTGTCATACAGAAGTCACTTTTAAAATGTTGCAGCATGCAATGACACTTTTACAGATGAGGATTTTTGCTATGCTACAAAAAAGAAAATCGGATATAACTGTCATTCTCCCTGCTGGCCACCAGGGGGCGACTCCTCTCTTGATTGTATAGTGCTTTGCTATCATAATGTGAAAATATCTTGTTCTGAAGTGAAAATCATCATTATGAAGTTAAACGTTTCATGTTATGACACTGATCTATTTTTTCGTCTCCCAGGCGTGGCAGCGTTAGTCTTCCATACACTTTACCTGTATCGTACTCCTCTTCGTCCCCAATGCTGAAGACCGGCTTCACTCCCCGGTACGGTTTGCCGACCCGGTCGCTGCTGCTCACGTGTCTGCAGACGGGACACAAAAACAGAGTGACTTAGAGCGCCGCGTCGGCGGCGAGCGAAGGACGTGAACATACGTTAATGTAATGATACACGGTTGCACACAGATATCGATGGCATGAAGACCTTGTTAGCCCACTACGGCCCTGTTACGCTGCTAAACTACAGAGAAAGAGGGTGATTAGTCAGTTCATGATAATCAGGGCTAGTGGCAGTCAATCACGGCTTTGTTGTGGTTGGTTCTGCGTAGCCCCGCCTATCATCTGAGAGAGCGATGGAATGGAAAGTGGCGTCTCTAGGCAAACAGCAGTGAAGGGAAAATTTAACTTCAGTCGTTGTCAAGGTTACGCTCCCGAAAGGCGTCGGCAGCTTCAGAGGTGAAACTGATTGTGGTTAGTGAAGCATGAAGACGGATCTCAATGTCTCGGACGGGTTGCACGTTACATGAGTGGGAGATGCTGAAGTTAGGGCTGCACGATATCTAGTCCAGTAAGCACGATGTCTAGTCCAATTAGCACGATACCTAGTCCAGTAAGCACGATATCTAGTCCAGTAAGCACGATATCTAGTCCAGTTAGCACAATTTCTGGTCCAGTTAGCACGATGTCTAGTCCAGTTAGCACGATGTGTGGAACAGTCACATGACAGGAAGCATGACGTTGAAGTCAAACACGTCACTACACCTATTTAGCTGCTTGTTACAAAGGAAAACTCCCATGATCCTCTTGTTCATGACTCATCCAGTATTATTGATCAAACACCTACAGCTACAGATATTTTACTGTAAGTGGGAGGAGCCTCTCACATCAGGTTAACCTGCTTTGTGCATCTAAGGAAACCTTCCGGTTCTGAAAAGTGTAGCCGACGCTGAAGTGCCTTAAAGCTGCATTCTCTCTGCTGGCCACCAGGGGGTGACTCCTCTCTGATTGTATAGAAGTCTATGAGAAAATGAGCCTACTTCTCTCTTGATTTATTATCTCAGGAGACACTGTAAAGTAAGTTTATGGTCTCAATCTCTAGTTTCAAGTCTTTTTCAATCCAGCATGATATTCATTTAGTACATTATGGTCCAACAGACCAGAAAGCAAGGGATGCTTTAGGGGCGGGGCTTACCTGCTGACTGACAGGTCACTACCACACTACCAATGCAGTTAGCTATGTTGCTGGTGGCAAAAATTGGCTACTTTTAACATACAGTCTGCGATCTAGTCTCTTATTTAAGCTCTCAAAGTGAATCAAATTGTAAAAAAAAGAAAATTCCTTTGTTCCGATATCGTGCAGCCCGAGTGGATAGAGTAAGCATGCGTTAATGTGGCACTGGCTGACCGCCTCCTACGGCCGGCGTGGCTCTTTGGCCGGTGGGCATGCTGGTGACAAACAGCTGGAGCTCTTACCGATCTGGGACCGCCTTCTCTGGCCACGGCAGATTGAAAGACATTCTAGCGTAGAATAAGGCACAAGGTCAAACTGAATGTCAGTTTACATTTTACATTTAGGGCATGTGAGATGTCCATGTTGATGTTTTAGCTCAATTTTGAGCAGATTTGGAAGATTTTCGGAATTAAAATAAACTTGAATTTGCACAGACAACATTCCACCGCTGCAAATGACAAAGTATCATCTAATTAACTAATGTTGGTGGAATTCATATTTATTTTCTGGATAAATTCATTTAATTTTTATTTCAACTACTTGACTTAAAGCAAGGCATTTAAAATAAAGAATAAAAGCTTGAGGAGGATGAGGGGGAGGGGGGTGGGTTATGGAGGTCTGCTGAGATCCCGAGGAGGAACCAGCTCACCTGTCGACAGGTGTGGACGTGTTCTCGATGAAGCTGATCATCTTCTCTTTCACGTTCACAGACTTGGACTTCAGAGCGAACGTCATCTTGTTGACCAGAGACTTGACGCCTTTGCCATCGCCGGGCGACTCTCCCTGGAACGGAGGAGGAGAAAAGACGTAAGAACGCGAAGGAAGTCAAACCGCTGATCTGCGAATGTGTTTGTGTTCCATACGTCGGCCGAGCTGAGGCTGCTGTGGGAGCCCGACGTGCTGACGATCCAGTGGAGGTACGACGAGTCCAGACCCTCGATGTTCATGTCCACCAGATGTTTCTGCAGCGCTGAAAAACACAAACATCCGTCAGGTTTCACTTCATATCCAACCAGGGGGCCAGAGGTGTAAAAGGTGCTTTAAATGTAAACCACAGAACCAGACAACATCATTCTGATGAGGTTTTACAGTTTTACAGTTTAAGTCTAGAGAGTTTCAGTTGTAGATCTACAGAGATTTAGTTGTCGATCTACAGAGATTTAGTTGTGGATCTACAGAGTTTTAGTCGTCTGGTCCTGAAGGTCTCAGTTTTCTCACATTCACCTACTTACCCATAAAACCTCCTTTAGCGATGCTGACGTATTCTTTGTTTTTCTGGAACAGAAAAGCTTTAATTAACAAACATGTTGGCGAAGAACACATGAATTGTGGGGAAAACGCTGTGTTCACACCAAACACGAAGCAAAGTTTCACTGCAGATTTATTTGTTTATTCACGTCTCAAGACGCCGCAGGGGGGAGGCTGGGCTTGGCACCAGAGAGGAGGTGGGGCTTGCCTCCACATAGACCCCAACCAGGTTTCCTCCATCACGGCTGAAATCACCACTATTGCTGCTTTGTACATCGCACTGCGTGAAAACGTTGCTTTGCTTGGTGTGAATGCAGCATGAGAGGAATATTCCTGGTTTCACTTCCTCCTCTCGTGCCGTACCTGCAGGAAATGGGCCAGCACCATGTTCATGTACATGTCCTCCTCCTCCCTCCCACTGCCCATGAAGCACAGGTGCTCCCCACTGGCGATGGAGCCCGACTCCAGAGACTGTTTCTGAGCCTCCAACAGGGACTTCACGGAGAGGGAGAACTCAGACGGGTTCTGGAGCATCTGCGAGGAGAACAAACACACCCGTTAACCTGCAACACAGAACCAACATCCTCCAGGTTCTAACACAGAACCAACATGGTGTCCTCACCAGGTCAGAGTCCAGGTGGAAGGCCGTGGAGAGATGCCCGGCGTTGTACTGCTCCGCCGGCCGGCAATCCACCACGAAGAACCGTACCCCGTCCTGAAGGGAAAACACATCATCATCACCATCAGGAACACCACGGAAAACTGACTACAGGTGCATCATGTTGCATCATGCACCTGATAAACTCTTTTTTACCGTCTTCACCAGAGATCACCAACAGGGCTCGGGACCCCTGAAGGTCTGCAGAGCTACTGCAGGGGGTCTCCGAAATTATTTTTTCTTCCAGAAATTTAAATATGTCAAAAAATACACCTTAAGATTAATACAACCTATTAAGCAAATATAAATCTTCCTGTTTGTTTTATATTATGTTGAGAAATTGTGATGTAGAAATGTCAAAATAGAATTAAAATATGAATCTGTCAACAATTATTATTTTAATGGCTTAGCATTGGCTTAGTACAAAGTACTGTTATACATGGCACTATAGGCTGCTCTACACATGACCCGGTTTAATAAGCAACATAGTTTTATATGATACGTAATAGGGGTCTATATCATCCTTGGGGGGTCCTTGGCCTGAAAACGTTGAAGTCCTCTGACCTACACGGTCCGACCTCACAGACTTCAGCCACGATGACAGAAAACTAAAAGGACTAAAAAAATCTCTAATTGTGACATCATCTCATCTTCCCTCCAGTGGACAGATGGACTGACCTGCTGCAGCTGGTTGGCCTGCAGGATCTCTGGGACCGACACGGGGAGACACAGAGCCTGACTCAGATCAGTGTCCTCTTCCTTCAGAGCCACCAGGCTGCTGCCAAACAGATTCTGGTTCATCTAGCAGGGTGGCGGGGGGAAGAGCAAATAATGAGTCCTCTGTTGGACTCCACGCGAGTCCAACACTAACACGCCGTCTCACCTTCCGGAGCGACAGTGGCGTCTTGCTCTGGTAATACTGCGCCAGAGAGAACAAGTCCTCAATGTCCTCCGAGTCCAGGTGAGACGGGGACGCCTCCAGCATTTCTGTCCCCAAGACAAACCAGGTTCAGCTGCAGAGTTCAACCCACAGACATAACCTACACCTTCTCCAAAGTCAAATTCAAGCACTTTTCAAGCATTTCAAGGTGCATTTTCATGCTCCCAGTATTCAGTCTACTTATTATTGCAGGAAAACTAATTCCACTAACAGATCCACAGAAATATAATCACCAACTAGTTTGATCAGCTGTTCATCGTGAAAAGTCATATTTTCATGCAGAAATGTCAGAAAATGCTGTTCAGACAAATATCAAATATGGAGATCTGCCATCACATAGAACATACATTTCAAGCACTTTATTCTAAATCCAAGCACATTTCAAACCTTGAAAATACCACACTAAAATTCAAGTGTTTTCAAGGATTTCCAGCACCCGTACCAACCCTCAACATGACAGCAGGTCAGACTTACTGATGATGTCTTCTCTGCTCTCACACTCTTGTGACAGGATGGCCTCTCTGAGGGTCAAACAGAAGATAAGTCACAGTTCACACTTAAGGTTCGTTAGTGAGGCGATGTGCAGGTTTCAGCCGCTGCTGCATACTTGGCGTTGACGAGGATGATGAGCATGAGGAAGAAGATGAGGAAGGGGTCGGCCTGCTGGAGGTAGCAGTCCCACAGGGTCTGGGTGACGTCGGGGGGGCAGTGGCTGGAGAACAGACTGCCCATCTGTGGAGGAGAAACACATGAAAATTCAATGGAGAATAAATTCTATCAACGTTGGAAAGCAGTCGGTTAAGGCGACGTCTGGAGTAGCAGGTCAGAGGGGGCGTGGCGTGAAAGCGTACCCAGTTGATGGCGTAGGAGTCGGGCGTGATCTTCTTGGTGTCCAGGAAGGAGCAGAGCTCCGGCTCGTGGTACTGCAGCAGGAGTCTGTAGAGGTGGAAAGGTCGGCCGCTCGCCACGCAGTCCCTGAAAGCACACATTTACAAGTCAGTCCTCCATCTCTCCCCCGCCGTTACCATGGAAGCGAGATAGGCCCGTTACTAAGCTCACCTGGGGATGTGTTTGTTCATGATGGCGTAGAAGCAGTTGTAGAGGTCGCTGCGGGGAAGCTGCAGGCCCAGCAGCGGTTTGAGCAGGTGAGGCCAGCTCAGCTCCGGCGTGAACAAGATGTTTCTGGACTTGCAGTAGAACGTGATGACCGACTCCACGTCGGACACCATGTCACGCCGCTCCGCCTCTTCCTCCTCCGACGCGTCCAGCTGATCTACACACAGGGAGGGGAGCGGACGTCCACGGTCACGACAAGAAGAAGGTCTCCAACGAGGAGGTTCCAGTCGCTCACTACCCATAAACCACCCTGTTAACCTGCTCAAATGTCTATCCAATCAAATTCCCAGACGTCCCACCTCTCTTCTGACACAAAATGATTGTGATGCAGGACATAAGCAGGCCAATAAAAGGCATACATTTATTCTATTTTCTTTATGAAAAACCCTTTGCCTATGTTTAAACTGTATTTAAAAGACCATAAAAGGAGGACAGAAATGATTTGAACACACTTTAATTTAATCCAATCAGCTCTGAGATGGAAAAAGGTTGGAGATTTAAAGCTTTGTTCACATTTTTAAATCCACATTCACATATTTCCTGTCTTGCTCGTCTGTAGATTTGTGTCAGGCTAAGATAGCTGGGATTAGCACTAAGGTCTGTCCTGGTCTTGAGTCTTATTCAGGAACCAACAGGGGACCTCCCAACAAACTAAACGAAACAGAAACTTTCTCAGTGTATTCTATAGTGTGAGTATTACATGTAATCAATTTCATTGTGTATTCCACATAAATATTGCTCTATATTCAAATAGATTGTAGATTGTGTACCGTGTATTTAATTGTTTATCATGTTCATAGTACAGAATCTCTCTTCTCATCTTCAGTGCATTTTATATTGTGTACCGTTGTTGTGTAGGGTGTTATTTGTTTTGTGAGTACTTAGTTGTTTTTGTGTCTACCTATATCTTATTTGTATTTTATTGTGTACTGTATCTTCTTGTATATACAGATGATTTTTTTTTTTACTAAATCTGGTGCACGCATCATTTTATTCTCTGAATAATTAATGTATTAATAGTAATGTTCCACATTGTCCCTTATCAAATAAAGTTAAAAATAAAAAATGAGTTACAGTCATGTGTGACACGTTTTCTCATGTTGGAGCTGAACTAGCTGCTGAAAAGGTGCTGACCGTCTGCTTTTCTTGCACTAATCCAGGATTGTGTGCAGGAATTAGAGGGCACTTGTGTTTACTCACCGATCAGCTGCTGACTGCGGTTGTGAATGAGGGTCTGTTCTGGGAGGTCCAGGACGCCGTCCCAGGGGGACAGGCTGTCTCCTTTCCCCGAGACATTCAGAGCGATCTGCCAACGAGACAAAAGGAATCACAGCTCAACATGCAGCTATGATGAAGAGAGACATGCAGAATAAGACCTGATCTGCAGTCAGCGGATCTATAGACGTGCAGCTGTGTGGCTTCATATGTTACTTGTGATATTCAGGAGACAAAAAAACAGGAATGAAATGTCTCATCAACAAAACGACCCAGCTGTAGTTCTTCACCAGATAAGAATCATTGGAAGCAAGATAACCACCGAAGAGTTGGTTGGTTCGTTCTAAAGGCTGGATTATGCTTCCGCGTCGACACAACGCAAGGGAGCTTGCGGACCCCTTACGTCCTTGCGGACCCCCCTTGCGTCGACGCAAGGGCCTGACGTGTGCCTCCCAAAAATCCTCGACGCGCGTCGAGGCAACGCAACGCCAACGCAACACCAACGCAGCGGCATCGGCTGTGATTGGTCCGCTAACTACATCCGCTGGAGACCGCTATCCGGTTTCCATTCATAAACACCGCCATTTAAACTTTTAAAAGGCTACTTTTATTGTTTTCACCTCGTTTTATTGTTTGCACCTTGTCGCTTTTGCACAAAGAAATAAAACACCAAGTTCTGAAAAATTGTGGATGTTTAAAGCCGGAAAGTAAACAAATACGCTATAACGAGGCTACGACGATATACGTCAAGAGTCTCGGTCGGTCAGTCAGTCTTTACAAAAAACATAGCGCCCTCTACCGGTGTGGCATTGAATTGCATTTCGACACGTAAACCCAACGCAGAACCATCACGGTCTCCCAGCAACTGCGTCGCCGTTGCGTTGCCGTTGCGTGATCACTACGGGGAAGCATAATCAGGCCTTAAGAGGTCACGGTCTCTGCTCTCTATACCAGACTCCGTTCACAAAAACACTAATTTTAACCTCTCAGAAACACAGGAGTTTCTGGTCTACAGCCGCCTCCATCTGTTAGTAAGTTTGCGTTACTGTGTGACTTTGGTGAATCTGAATTAACACTTTAAAACAATAAAATCACACAAACGAAGTGTTGGAGGCAGCGACTAGACCAGCAAGTCCTGTGTTCTGAGAGGTTAAAATCGCTGTTTTTGTGAATGGAGTCTGGTGGCTCTGAGGAGATCATCAATAATGGCTTCAGTTCCCTGTTGAAAATACTCTGATTATTTTAGCTGCCTAAAATACATCCACAGCAGTACATCACTTTGCTCCCAAACTCCATCTACTGTAGGAAGTAGTACTTGTCCAAAGTAGAGCTGCTAGTCCACATTGTTAATGAACTATGCTGCAGGTATGTGACTCTAACAGACAGGCTGAACGGTGGGAGTGTCTCCGTTTACATTCATGGAGGTGTTGGTCTTTCCAGTCTGTGGACTTGTTCCTTTACAGCAGGACTCTGACAGGGACTCTAACTCTAGTAGAGCCCGACCGATAAAGGATTTTGAAGGCCGATACCGATACAAAAGTTTCTTGATTTAAAAATCCGATATTCCGATATATTTTTTTTTTCAGAAAAGCGTGACAAAACATTAACAGATTTCCCTAACATTAGTTATTTGTAGTTATTTATGAGTCTTCTCTAAAATAATATGATAATGCAGTTTAAAAATAAACTTGTTTATTTTATTGTCCCAACGGAACAGAGGAACATCAAAATATATTATAGTTCTGATAAATAAAGTGTATAAAAATACAAACTTAAGGTATAAAACTTAACGTCCTTTGAACAAAAACACAATAACAACAACCACCAAACACAACGTTACCAGTATTAAAAGACTTGGTAAGCTTCATAAATATAACTTTGCACAAGACTGGAGACAAATTCTGTTAAGTTCTATAAGGGTGTTCCATCTGTTTTTATTTTATTTTTAAAATATTCATTTATCGGCCATTATAAATGCTGATACCGATAGTTTGGAAAACGCCTAATATCGGCATGATAATATTGGCCGCCGATATATCGGTCGGGCTCTAGACTCTAGCGGGGGACTCTAGCAACACATACACTCTGTGTGGACTTTGATACAGACTCTAACATGGACTCATAACTAATAACCAACTGTTTCATGTTTCAGACTACAGTCATGTGATAAGTGAAGCCGTCCGGCTCCTCACCTTCCACATCTTGGCCCTGTGTTGGGCTGAATGCTGCTGGACCTGGATCACGCCTCTCTCCATCTCCATGTCGGAGCTGCCCGAGTCCAGAGCCTCGGCCAGATCCTGGTCCCTGAGGGGGCCCCGCCAGCACACAATTACACAAGTTAACAACAGTAAACGTGATAAATCATCGCAAGAACACTTGTGTGTGAAATCATAAAATAGTTGTTCCCACATTGTTGTAATGTCTAGAAATTATATTAAATTAATAAATCAGAAAAATATGATTAAAACTGTTAAAATGGCAGCAAAACGCCCTGGAATCACAAACAATTTTTATTGCATCTCAGGTATTAGAAAATTTGTATTTGTGAAGATCTTTAAGGACAAATAATACATAATGTATAAATATATAAATAAAATCGTTCTGATTATTCCTGAAGGCCTATTTTTTTAAACCAGGCTCTAATTTTTTCATGTATCTTCCATGATAACGAGGTAAACAGCTTTTTCAAATCACTCATGTGATGATATTTATGATAATCTCAATAACGGAAACTCACCACGATCAACTTTTTTTAAAAATCGCACTAAAATCCGGTTCCTCACAGTAATATCTTATGAGCAGTCATGTGTATTCATGCTGTGAATGATGAAACATGTTGCTGTGCTGCTTCTGAAGAGATTTATGGCTTAAATCAAGTAATTAAACAACAAAGTGATAAAGATTATATCTGATAAACAACAAACCATCAACTACATTTTGACTCGCCATAGCAAGAAAGGCAGTAAAATTAATAATTAATAACAACAACGAGGGCTGAGTTCCATTATGTGTCCCAGGATGTGTTACACCAGGACCTCCCCTAAGTGGAATGCAGTCTTCATCATCATCAACGTTCATGGTTTTTATTCCTGCCTGCTGTCAATTTGCTCTCTGCCAACTCGTTATTATGAGCACTAATATCTACAGACAACATCGTGTAGACAAGATGTTTATAGATATCGATAAATAAATTAATGTCTTTACCGTAAAATCCCACGTACTTGTGGTTCTACAAATTACCACGGCAACCAACTGACACGTGCAGTTGAACATCATCATCGTTGATCTTTGCATTCAAGACACAAGGCTTTTTTAGACGGATAACCCATCATAATCACAGAAAGAAGACGCCTCAATACGCTGCGATTGCACAGTCTGAGACACCAGACTCCATTGACAAAACCAGTGTATTTACTACACAGCTGTTCTACCACTGCCTCCATCGGTTAGTCTCTGTTACATTGTGACTCTAGTAAATCTGAACTAACCCTTTAAAAACGCCAAAGTCAAACATTAACACCTACAAACTAACATCACTATTTAGAAAAAAAAATCATATTATTTTGGTTTATTTTATTCTCTGGCTAAGTTGCAGCCAGAGAATAAAATAAACCAAAATAATATGATTTTGAGAATTAAGTCATGCTGTTATGAGGTCATAATAACAATATCCGGTTGCTTTGAGTCATATGTGCATGTTTTAACATTTCCTTAGTGTCTCTGCACCGCCCCAGTAAGCAGATTCAGGTCTGGACTGATCCAGGTCTCCAGATACTTGCTTCATACCGACTCCACATATCATGTTACTGGTTAAATTCATCAAGAACCAGCTGTAGTTCTGCACCAGATTCCAGTATACTAACTATACTACTCCAGTCACATTTATACAGAGGTCTCTGCTCTCTTCAAAGCCACCAGACTCCATTCACAAAAACGCTGATTTTAACCTGTCAGAACACAGGAGTTGCTGGTCTACAGCCGCCTCCGTCTGTAATGTAATGTAATGTTGATGCAGCAGTGGTGAGATTACATGAGAACAAGTTGATCCACAAGAGAATTAACATTTTTAAAACAATACAGAACCTAGATCCTATATTATTAAATATGTATGTTTTCCTTTTCACATAATTATATATATCTCCAAACTTAAATTGTTGTATAAAACTCACCGGAACGTCAGAGACTGTTTGACATAAAAGTAGAAATGAAACCCGCGTCCTGGATTAGAGGAACAGACCTGATCCGGGGTTGTTGAGGCGCCGCTGGGACTCTGATTACACGGGGACGCAGAACTCAGCGAAACACCGGCTAAACTCAACCGTTAAGCTAGTTATCGTTAGCTCGACTGGCTAACACGCTTCGACCGTTAAAACGCGACAATGCGAGAAATAAAGTGACGTAAATATAAAACACGCTGTTCCGCGGATCCTACGTCACGGCTCGGCTGTGTCAGTCTATTGAATGACCGGGGGCTGCTAATTTGTCAGAACCCCTAGCAACACGGCTAATCAAACGTTAGCTGACTACTGGCCCACTGGCCAGTAAACGGTCACTAAAAACTGGGTTCCGGTTAGCATCTAGCGTCGACGTTAGCTTCTACACTTAAAACAACGTCCGGTGAAACGGACACGGCTGTTAGAGAGTCGAGAAAAGCGCGTCCGTTGGGATGTTAGTCCGACAGAAGATTGTCTCACCAGCTGCCCTGAAGTGCTTCCTCCACGGTATCCGCCATTGTTGTGTGTGTGTGTCGAGTGTGTTGACGGAGACACGTCAAAATGCCGTCAACAAGGCCGACGTGTCGCAAAACCCGCTGTCACTGACTGACGAGCAACCGGTTGTCTTGTGGCCGCAACTAATCGTCGACCATATGAAAGTAATGATATATATATATATATATATATATATATATATATATATATATATATAAAAAATACATAAAGTAGTAGTTAACCACATAAATGACAATAATCGTTACATTTATGCTAAAATAAAATAAAAAAAAGAAATATAATTGAAAAGAAGGATACGATAAAATAAAATAATAGAATATAATTACTTTATTAATAAAAAGTAATTCTTAATAAAAGTTTTTAAAAAAGGGTTGCAGGATGTGAGAAGAAAGTTGCTGCGGTGGAATTTATTTCAGGAATTATAACTTTATTATTCATTTTCTCTTTCACTTTGGTCACCACACATATCACTGATGAAATATGTCTAAACAGTATTTTGTGGATTCCCACAGATTATCTGCAGACAGTTACATCAACTCCTCAAAAGGTGAAACTTGCGTTTCCTCTACATCACCACATGTTCAATTAAATGCAGTCAGAGCTGCTGCTAGATGAATGAACATCACAGAACAATAGTGCTTCAATTTAAATTCTCAAAATGTTCCAAAACATACAAAACATTCAGCAGTGGTGGCTCATTTTTATTATTTTTCTCCTCCCAATGTACAGAAGCTTCTCGAGAACTAGATCGGACCCCGAACTCAAGAGCTGGTCGGGGGCCACCGAGGGTTAGAAACAAAATAAGGCCAGAAGAAATAAAAACCAGTCTGTTATTGTGTCAAATGTAATGTAGCATTAAAAATAAACATTTTACAATCAAATAAAAAAAGAAATCATGTTTCTCAATTAAAGTGAGCTAGGAAACACCACTGAATATCCAATCCCTTGTGACATTGTCTTCTGATGCTAGAGGCAAAAAAAAAAAAATCACATAAAAAAATAATTAAAAAAACAACTAAAAAGACATTTAAGTTGGTTTAGTTTTTTTCTAATCAGGTTTTTCTCCCAAAAGTCTTAGTTTTTTCCTCCTAGTGTTCAAGACAGCATGAGCATTGCATTTACATGTATTTATAAAGTTAACATGCTGCACAAAGTATGTGTGTGTGTATATATACACACAAACATACATATACACACATACATATATATATATACACATGTATGTATGTATGTGTATGTGTATATATACACACACACGCTAAGCTAATCTCTCTGTAGCCACGTATCCATGGATCCATTCCAGCATTACAAATAGACGTCACACATTGGACTATACTTTTAATCTGGCATTCAGAGCAGATAGTGTGTTACATATGAAAGGAGCTGAAAAAAAAAAAAAAAAAACAAAATTAAGTGAACAGCCCATTAGAATTCTGTAAATATCTCACAGTATTTTTCTGTAGATTTAAAAGTCTCACAAAAGCCTTTAAGTCATTAATTGGTTCAACAAAGTCAGTTCACTCACATGTCACATAGTCACGATTCATTTAGACAAGAATACATGGTTACTCATGTATGATTTACTCTCTAGATGACACTTCAGTCTGAGCAATAAAAGATTTGAAGACAAAGGGTCATGCTAAACCCTTTTATAGTATATATATATATATTAATAATATAATATAATTTATTAATAATATAATATATTAATAATAATATAATATATTAATAATAATATATTTTTATTTAGGGCTCCTCTGTTTTCTTTTATAATCCAGTACTAATTTATTTTTCTTCTTTACAAATCAAAAGTTACGTTGCATTTAAACGGGGTCGGTTCAGTGATGAAGATTGGTGATGGATTGGCAGAGACTTTACAGCGTCGGAGGTTTCAGGCCGTACTTCCTTGCCACTTCCGTCTGGGCGTACGCCGCGTCACATAACGAGTAAAGGTGGGCCATCTCCATCTCAGACTTTGCCAGGTTGATGGCCTTGTTGAACATTTCTATCGCCCTGTCCAGATTTCCCCTGGAACAAGAAAACGCTCTGGTTATTTCGACACTCAACAATAGTTTGGTTGGGTTTATCCGAGTGACCAGAGAATATCTAGTTAAAACTGTTCCTCATTGATTAGCGTGAAGTTTACAGAAAGTGATGTCATGAAGCCCCCCCAGTGCGTTTCATGTGGAGTGAGCGCTGCACCAGAGTCCATTTAAAAAATGGCCCTTTTAACTTAAGATTGATTGTCAGCAAACTATCATCAACCAGCTTTAAAAGTTAAATTTTTTATTTTTAAATCAGAGCTGTGTGGAGGATCTGACTGATGCGGATGTGAAGAGTTAGAAAAGAGAAAGATGATAAATATATGGAAAATCAACTGATAAATAAGATTAATTTCTTTGTGTTGGTCTCACCTCTGGACCTCGATGGTTCCCATAGTTTCGTAGGCAAAGTCACATTTGTTGTCTATTTCGATGGCCTTGCTGATGAGCTCCAGACCCAAGTCCAGGTCCTGTTTCCATTGAAGCTGTAACAAACTGGACACAAATGACAACGTCTGAATCACACGTCATCTTCACGATAAGCACCCATAAAAATGAATGATGCAAACGGAGTGGCGTGGATCTCCGCTGCAGATCAATTACACAGTTCAATGACGACGGCAGTCAGTAAAAAAAAAAAAGCACTTGCATTGAGAACAATAAATCTGTAATGAATCAACAGGAGTAGAGCGAGTTAATGTTTAATCATTTTGCTTTCGAAAGAACCGACCTTTGACCCTTGTGTCTCGGCACCTCATGTGACCCACAGGAGCTCACGAAGAACATAATTGGCTTATAATACAAGATCGTGCCGCTTTACAGAAGTACAGTGTCCATAAACTACATGTTCCACAATGCATCTCAATTTTGTTACAGCCGCGAGATGTACCGCTAACACAGAACTAAGTACGCTAACACGGAGCTAAGTACGCTAACACAGAGCTAATTTCACTAACAAAGAGCCAAGTACGCTAACACAGATTTTAGTATGCCAACACAGAGCTATCATCAACACCTAAAACTTATATTTGCTCTCTTTTTCCTGCTGATCCGATTCGTCTCTCAATGATACGATTCGAGCTGCGAGTTCAGCGATCCGTTACAGCCGGACAAATGTAAAAAAGAAAACGTGTTACCCCTTGTGGACATATGTGGTAGCGTTGTCCGGTTCCAGTTCAATACACTTGTCATACATCTCGTCTGCTTTTCCAAACTGCTGCTGATCAGTCAAAGCCTGGGGGGGAAGGAAAAAAAAAAAAAAAAAAACACACACACACAAACGGTCTTTTCAATACATCGACTTTCTATTTGAATTATGCAGCCAACACTTTAGAAAATGATCCAAAGCACTGAATGATGAAAGCAAGTTTCTGATTCTGCACCTGAGCGTAGAGAGCGTAGCCCTCAGCACACTTGGGGAACCTCCTGATGACGTCCTCAAAGCCGTCCATGGCGGTCTGTACTTGTGACGGGTTATTCCCCGTGTACGCTTGTCTGTACTGAAGAACACAAGAAGAAGAAGCTCAGCAGCTCGTCTTGAAGATAAATTAAGAGTCCAGATCTCTAAACTATTTAGTTCTGTAGTAGAAATGTCAATCAGTGAGACGTTGCCCCCTGATGGCCAGCTGAGAGAATGACAGTTCAAGGCACTTCAGCCTTGGCTTCACTTTTCTGAACCGGAGGTTGCCATGGATATGAAATGCCCACAAAGTAGGTTAATGAGACTCCATGTTTCTAGATGGGTTCAGGCTCCTCCCACTCAAGAGCTCCATTCCTCCCTTAAGGGTGAGAGAGAGGGCGAAGTGGTGAGGGCATGAGACCCCTTCAACCTGGGTGTCGCCAAGACCACCAGATACAGTGGGTCTAGGGGGGAGTGACCAGCTGGGGACAGGCTCCTCCCACTCAGAGAACAAATGCCTATAATTCATCATGAAACTGTGGCTGTCGATCATTAATCACTCATTATGGATGAGTCATGAACAAGACAATCATGGGAGTTTTCCATTGTAACAAGCAACTAAATAGTCATAGCGTGACGTGTTTGACAACATCACACTTCCTGTCATGTGACTTTTAGTTTTCATCACAATGTCGATGCTGAAACTAAATAGTGCAGCTTTAAACGCCAAGCTCGCATTTTTCTAACGATCTGCAGCCAATAAACTCACGAGAGCGAAGCATTTCTGGGCCTGGGCGAGAGCCGAGTCGGGTCTGAGCAGGATGCACTCGTCGAAGTCCCCTACGGCCTCGTCCACCTGGTCCAGCAGGATCTTCAGCTGAGGGGAAACAGAGTTTAGAGAGCGCTCCGTGGAACAGACCAAGACTTACAATAGTAAAGGTGGGAATCACAATACGATCAGTTTTATCTAAGTTTTTTGAAGTTTGAATAACTTCCTGTCACCAGCTGACTTTACCCATGATGCACCAGAAAAAAATAAAACTCACCATCTAGTGGACTAAGCAAAGTAAGAGTTACCAAAAGTTTTCACTTATATTTCAGGGTTCCTGCACCTTTTCCAAAGTCACATTCAAGCACTTTTCAAGCACTCTTCAAGGTACATTTTCATGCTTTTCCAGCACCTTCAAGCTGTGGTAAACTACATATTCGTATACAATCCAATCCTCAGTATTCAGTCTACTTATTATTGCACTTTTTCATCACATTAAATGAGATGTTTGTGTCTTATAAACAACCAACATGACGCTTGGAGACAGCTTTTTACAGAAGGATTACAAATGAAAGGAAAACTAATTAACAGATCCACTAACAGATCCACAGAAATATAATTATTTAAAAGTATTTTGTTCATCTGTTCATCATCAAAAGTCATTTTTCATGGAAAAATGTCATAAAATGCTGTTTTCAGTCCCTCAAATGGAGACTAAGTACCTCAAAAATCCACACTTCTATCAAGAGAAACTTTAACTGCAGCATCAGTCCCGTTCAGGTAGACCGGTACTACAGGAAGCAGCGGCCACCTACCTGGCCACGGTGGTGGTAGACGTCGGGGTTGCGTGTGTCAATCTCGGCCGCCATGTTGAAGTCCTGCGTGGAGAGCATGGGCTGTTGCTGCTGCATGTACATGCTGCCTCGCTTGATCAGCGCGTTGGCTCGTAGCTGCAGGGTGAGAAAGTTGCTCATAGTAGTCGGAACGTAAACTCGTAGACGCATTAAATCAACGCTGAAAGAGAAACAATATTGTTGTCACTCTTAAATAACCTGTACACACACCTGTGTTTTCTGTGTATGTACGCTATATTGCCAAAAGTATTCGCTCACCTGCTTTGACTCGCATATGAACTTGAGTGATTTCCGATTCTTAATCCAAAGGGTTTAATATGATGTTGGTCGAGGACTCTGTGCAGGCCAGTCAAGTTCATCCACACCAAACTCTCTCATCCATGTCTTTATGGACCTTGTTTTGTGCACAGTCATGTTGGAACAGGAAGGGGCCGTCCCCAAACTGTTCGTGCTTGACACCAATGCATCCGACGCTTTGCATTGCACTTCCCATTCCATGAAGCTCTCTACGCTGTTCTTGAGCTAATCTGAAGACCACATGAAGTTTGGAGGTCTGTATCGATTGACTCTGCATAAAGTTGGCGACCTCTGTGCACTCCATGCCTCAGCATCCGCTGACCCCGCTCCGTCATTTTACATGGTCCAGGTCTACCACTTCTTGGCTGAGTTACTCTCGTTCCCAATCACTTCCACTTTGTTATAATCCCACTGTCAGTTGACTGGAATATTTAGGAGCGAGGAAATTTCACTACAGGACTTGCACAGGTGGCATCCTATCACAGTACCACGCTGGAATTCACTGAGCTCCTGAGAGCGACCAACAAATGTTTGTAGAAACAGTCTGCATGCCTAGGTGCTTGCTTTATACCCCTGTGGCCATGGAAGTGATTGGAACTCAACTATTTGGATGGGTGAGTGAATACTTTTGGCAATAAAGTGTATTTTTGTCCTGTGGACGGGAGTTATAAATTATGAAGGACTAAATATGCCATAATAACTAAATAAGCAAATAAATAATATAGAAATTAAAGCCTCAGTTATTAAAACATTTGAAAATAAATATATTTGAAATATTTGAAATAAATAAATATATATATATATATATATATATATATCTTGCACAGGAATGGCTGTTAACACCCCTTAGTTACATAGGGGTGAAGAAATACAGAAACAATTATTACAACAATTAAAAGACGGGAAATAATTAAAAAAAAGGACATTCATGTAAACAGAAAATAATAAATTGCTAATGAAATAATATCTGAAAATACTACTAAACTAAAGACTATTTAGTACTCTAGTTTTTCTAATTCTTCTGTATTAATTTTGGATCAATAAGATTGTATATGAATCTTAATAAAATCTACGGGACGTTTGTAGTTATTTAAAGTGCATCCTGGTCCCACGAACCTTCACGTTGGCCTCCTGCATGTTGATGACCCGGTCCAGGTCTGGCTGAGCGGCGGTGGCATTTCCGATCAGCAGGTAGAACGTGGCCCTCAGCAGCAGGGCCTCGGCGGTGTAGCGGCCCCCGGACTCCACCTCCTTGGTGCATTCGCTGATGATTTTGTCGTAGTTCTCTTCCTCCATGAACTGCTTCGCCTTCAGGTAGCCGGAGCTGCAGGAGGGTAAGGAAACGGGGGGTTGCCATGGTTACTAAATGGTAGTGATAGGAATAGTCAGTCACTTCACGATTCGATTGCGATTCAGAGGGTCATGATTCGATTATTAACCCATCTCTACTTTGGATTTCAATATGACAATATTTTCTTCAAATCATTCAAACCAATTCCTATTTGTATGATACAGTTGATGTGCTATATTACTTATATAAAATTTGGAACGATTTCCCCAAAATAATATAATAATAATAATGATAAAAAATCGAATCGTTTCAACACAAGCATCGCGATGCATCAAAGGATCGATTACTTCTCCCACCTCTTATATGGATTTAAAAGTGAATTGATTGAAGCTCCGGATTGTAATGTTTGGCTTCCTCTTTGTATTTTCTTTGTTGTGGTTTTGCATCGTTGGATAAATAATAAATAAATGAAAATATCCCCTGACCTCTCGGTGACCTCGGCAGCTTCGCCCTCGTTGTCCTTGTCCTCGTCCTTCTTCTCGCCCTTCTGCAGCGGCTGTGAGATGATGTCATCGGTGAACGAGCTGAAGTAGGATTTGATGAACTGAGGCGAAGGCATCATCGGTTCACGGTTCTGCAGGAGGAAAGAGAATGAGTTTACTGGGACCCGTCAGATAAGGATTCAACATGTTCAACTCAACATAAAGACAAGGAGCTGGTACCAGACGTGAGGGGAGTTGAGCCATGAATACCTTGTATTTGTCTTTGGCCTTCTCTTTTCCCAGCTGTTTGAGCACCTTGTCTGCGAGCAGCATGCTCTGTTGGTTCTGGAAGGCCTCGAGGATGCAAACCGCTGTCACGTCTGGACAACACAAGGGAAACAACATATATTTAGTTTAACTTGGAAAATAACTTCTCTTTCGACTATATATTAATTTGTTTTCCTGTGATGTAGAAGATGGGACACATTGTGAAAGACAGACAGCTTCACCTTCTAGACACTCTTTCTTGTTGTCTAGCTTCTCCAGAGCTTTGGCTCTTCTGAACAGAGCCTTGACGTAGCGCGGATTCATCTCCACGGCCTGACAGCAGTCCTGCACCACTTCTGTCCACTTCATCTGCAATCACAAGTCATTGTGTCCGGTTATCTTCCAAAACATCAAAAAACACAAGGAGGATCCGTCAACCAACCAGAGGAGGTGGCTTTGGTGTGGATTAAGATATCTCAAGAGAATAAACTTCAACGTGACACGTGAGACCTCATGAGGTTGACTTGCAGGGACCGTCATCTGCAGACTGGAGGAGCAGCACCGTAGCAAAGCAATGAACTATATTAGGGCTGCTGCTGCTCTCCAAGACCACAGTCTATGGGGGAAATGATCTGCCCTTCCCATTCAGAGTCAAAATATCTAGAGTTCACCATGAAACTGTGGCTGTAGATCCTTGATCACTCATACTGGATCACTCATGAACAAGAGGATCATGGGAGTTTTCCTTTTGCAGCTAAACATTCATAGCGTGACTACTGCACATGTGTACATCAGAGTGTCGATGCTGAAACTATACATCGTGGAGCCCTAAACACAACTAACTAAGAAAAACCTTATGGACAAACATGACGGTCAACAGATTTGAGAAACGCCCACCAAAGACGAGAAACCGCCGTTTACTTTAAGATATTAGAAGTCAAATGAAGAGACTGACCCGCGTGGCTCTCCATCTACAACCAACTACACTAAGTGTGTCTGCAACATACGTGAAAGGATATTCTATTATTCATTTCTGCAAAAGAATGAATGGACTCGGTCATTGCAGCGAGGAGACAGACATTATGTTGAGGAATAAACTTTCCCTCATAACGAAGCTACCCGAGGGAGTTGTTGCACAGCAGGCGTTTATATATTTCATGTGTCAGATAAGAAGAAGCCGAGTGCTGACCTGCTGCTCATAGGCCGCCGCTCTGTTCTGGTAGAAGGTGGACAGGTCGGTCTTCTGCTCAGTGGGGCAGAGAGCGATGGCCTCCGTGTAGCACTGGATGGCGTTCTCGTACTTGCCGGCCTTGAAGTACTTGTTGCCTTTGTTCTTTGCTGCTTGGGCTCGATCCAACGGGCTCTAAATGACAGAGGTGGTGATTGAGATCCTTATTCACAATTTTACAAAGAGAAATGCAAATATACAAATGTTGACTGAAAAGGTGGACGCTGAAGCTGAATGTAGGGTTACTTACTAGGGTTAAGCTGTTTAATTAACAATAATCCCACCTACTAGTATTTGCTTATATTGCATTTCAACTCCTCTGCATTAATTTCCGTCATTGCGCTGCTGTAACAACTCTATGAATGTTGTTCATACCAGCGTTTCACAATCAGACCCACTTTCTTGGCCAAGTTTGTGCACATTGCACACATACGAGGAATTTGACAGGGCTTTTTTTTGGTTTGGGTTTTTTGCATTACTTTCAATGAATAGTGATATGCTGTTGCTCCTTCTTCCGACAAATGTACTTATTGTAAGTTGCTTTGGATAAAAGCGTCTGCTAAATGCCGTGAATGTAAGCTACGAACAAGAACAGATAAACGGTAAAGGACAGGAATACACAACTATTTGGAATACACACACACACACACACACACACAAGTCAAGTGTTATAATGCTTTCAAAATTGGATCTTAAAATGTTTTATTTGTTGTATATTTTATTTTACTCCAACCCTTAAAATGATTATTTTGTGTAAATTATTTTGTTTTAATGTTGTATTATAGGTTGTTGTTGTTGTTTTTTTAACCCTGCATGAGAAGCCCACCTTTCGCTTTCATCTTAAATATTACTATATAGATTCAATGAATTTAATAAAAGGATATATAAAGGATGGTTATATACATAATGTACATGTATACTGTGTGTGTGTGAATGTTTGTGTGTATAAATAATTACATGGGGTAGGATTTATATTTTCAGTGACAGATATGGAGAGGTTATTAAAAAATGTGTAAAAGTATCATCTATAAACAGCAGCAGGACGTTGAAGTCGACAAATACTTGAAATTTTTTAAAAGTACTAAAAAGGAGCCAAAGCACAACATGTATATGTAATAATGTACCAGTGATCTGAATGACAGCTAAAACTGCTTTTGCTTTTACCCCGTGTATAATATGTATATTTCTTTTTGTTTATTTTGTCTTTTTTATATGGCATTCTGTTATTCCTATTTTATTATTATTTTAATTTTAAGTCTTTCATTTCACGACTGTAGGGAATTCTAACACTTTGTAACTATATATATATATATATATATATATATATATATATATATATATATATATATGTATGTGAATATTTACCATTTAACAATCCCTTTGTATCAATGCAACCTGTAAAATGTGTTGATGTTGCCATGTTTGAATCGCACATATCAATAAAATGATAATAATGATAAATAAATAAAAACATTTAAGTCGACCATCATTTACTTAGAGGGTTAGAAGTCAAAGATTGGTCAAGCTAGCTAGCTAGTAGCTTGGGTTAGCTAAGCTAGGGTACGCTAACTAGCTGCTAACTGTGGCTAATCCGCCACCGCCGGTGAACCGGTTGCTATCGGCCTCGCCGTCACTGACAGTTGGGTGTCCTTGACGACACATTTAACTGCAATGACACGTTAACTAAGGAGGGGGCACCGAGGCGGGAGCACCGCGGGTACGGGTACGCTGAAGGCGGGGGTGGGGACGGAGCAGCCGCCCCCCCGGCCCCGCGGGGCTAACGGCGCCGTTACCATGTCCACCTGCTGCCGGCTGCCGGCCTTAGCGACGGCGTCGTCTTGGCCCTGCACCGGGCTGGCGCTGCCTTCCGGCGTCTTCCGCTCCCCGCTCCGCTTACTGCTGTCCTTCGTCCGGCTGCGGTTCCAGAGATAGACCGCCCCGACTCCCAGCACTATCGGGGTCCCGACCAACAGGGCCAGCTGCCAGCGGGGCAGTCCAGTCCCGGACTGCGGCTCAACTGGCTTGGAAGCAGCCATGATGTGTGTGTACGAGCGGAGCGACAGTTAGTTAGCCAGCCAGCAGTACCAGCGTGAGAGCGCCGCTTCTTCTTCTTCTTCTTCTTGTTCTTCTTCTTCGGCGGCGTCGTCGTCGTCGTCTTTTTTCCTTCCTGGGTTCTGAGGTCACAGACGCACTGAGGAATCATGGGATACTACTGGTGGACAAGCCACGAGGCTGTGTGTAGTTGTAGTACGACATTTGTAGTCCAAATACGTTGCTTCTTCTTCTTTTACGTTTTTTTTGTCGGATTGTAAACGCTTTAGGTGCATACCACCACCAAGCGTACCGGAGTATTTAGAACACCATGTAGTAGTTTACATTAGACCGTAAATAAATAAAAGAAAAACATAAAACACACAAATTAATGAATTTAATCAATTATTATTATGAATTTGCAGGTATGCAGGTTGAGTGCAGCCACCAGGTGGCAGTGTTGCTGACTCTCTCTATATCAGTTCAGAAATAACCCATCATATGTAAACAAACAAACTCTTTTTGTGTAGATGCTTATTTCTGTCATCCATGGAAAGTTTCCTCTCATAGTTTCCAGTTGTGAGAGTAATTTTCTTCTCTGGTTTCCAGCCTCGACTCTCAACAGTGGACCCTGATCGATGTGGACTCATTATATGAGTGGGAGAGAGCGTGTTTGTTGTCTTTGCCAAGTCCAGTGTCCTCCCCATCCCAGTTCACAGCTTCATGCTGGTTCGTCAGGAGCCTGACTCGATTAAAGCCCCGAGGCCGTCCTTCAAATTTAGCCGTTGTTCACAGCTGGTTGGAGGGAAGCAGAGGGCCCAGAATGATGATGAAGAGCCTCGTCTTACAGGACGGCTATTCCCTCACGCGGTGTCCTTCTATTCAAGGAAATTATGCTGCATTTCATCCTCTTTTTGGATTTAATCTAATTAAAAAGCAGCATTTTTAGCACTTAATAAACGTCCTTTGATTTATAAACTATATTTAATGAGTGTGTTTGTTGTTGAGTAGCTGACAACACTTCACTGTGTATATTTACTGTTAATGACATGCACCACGTTTATTATTTAAATCATTTGAAGGATTTCTGGAGAAGAATCTGACACATTGCATAAAGCGACTACAAAGAGACACAAAACAACTACAAAGAGACACAAAACAACTTCAAAGAGATACAAAACAATTACAAAGAGACACAAAACAACTTCAAAGAGACACAAAGTAACTAAAAAGAGACACACTGTGACTGTGACTAAATGAATATGTTGTTGTTGAGTAGCTGACAAAATGTCAACGTTATCTGTTTTTCACTGACACAGCAGTAAAAGATCAATTCTGCCACCCGGCAACACATATAGACACAATAACCTTGTGTGTCCATGAATGGTCTCTCTCTCTCTCTCTCTCTCTCTCTCTCTCTCTCTCTCTCTCTCTCTCTCTCTCTCTCTCTCTCTCTCTCTCTCCGGTGACCCAGATGTGGTTGCCGTAGAGATCTGAACTGACAGAGGTTGCAACAACAACAACGTCTGATCTCTCCCAGCTATTAAATGAGCCTTCTATTGTTAGAACAGGCTCGCTCCATTTCAACAGCTGGATGTTTGGTCGACTCCCACATCTGAGACTAATCACTGCAGTGAGATTATTTAATCAGATTATCTTCAGATGCTCAAGGACATTGTATCCCTGCAGGTTGATCTCTTAGTCTCTGACTGCACACAACACAATACTATTAAGTAGATGTGTGACCCGAACACGAACGTAAGAGAAAGCAAGTTAAATCAATTGTAGTCAATAGTCACGGACAGGATTTTAATAGACGTATTAAATCAATGCTGAATGAGAAATAATGCTGTCGTCACGCCTAAATAACCTGTACACACACCTAGGTTCATTATTTCTGTGTGTGTATTTTCTCCTGTGGACGGGAGTTGTAATTTATGGACTAAACCTGCTAATAACTAAATAAATAAAAAATAATAAAGAATGTAAAAATATAAGCCTCAGTTATTAAACAAATGTGCAGGTTAATGTGAAAATAAATATGGGTGAAGGAATACAGAAACAAATTTAAAAAAATTCTGGGGGAAATGTATTTCTAAGGAAATAGGCTACATAAATAGGGGACATTATTAAACGGGGAAGTAAATTTGAAAAAAAAAGGACATCAGTGTTAACAAAAAATAATAGATTGCTAAAAAATATCTGAAAATAAGTTAATAAAATAACCAGTCAAATAAATAAATACATTTTATTCTGTGCATATGTAATTATTTTCAACCTGCACGTTTATTTGAAAACTGAGGCTTTGATTTGTTCTTTTTTTTTATTTATTAAATGATTGAGTAATTTTTTTATCATAATGGTAGGTTTTAACATTAAACGCAGGTCCTTGTGCATAAATGTTCCGATTGTAATACTTCAGTTAATATCCAAATCAAATAGAATAAAACAACTAAGAATTTAAAGATGTTTACAAATATTTTAGTTTAGTTTAGTTCTGGATTCTGGATTGAACTGGTCTCCGTGGTCATATGACTAGAACAAAAGAAAATTCAAGTCTTCTTCAATCCAGCATGATGTTCATTTAGTCCATTATGATCCATTTAGAGTCCAACAGACCATAAAGCAGGGGATGCTTTAGGGGGCGGGGCTAACCTGGTGATTGACAGGTCGCTACCATGCTACCAATGCTAGTTAGCTACTAAGATGACTTTAACACTTAGCTGTAAAGTTGACCTTTAATTATAGAAGCTAACTTTGTTAGCAGCTTCACACCAGAATCCAGATGGATCTGGATTCAGTAAGGTTTCTGCTCGGGGTGCTGCTCAAGTCCACCCGTTGCTCCTCCACAGTCCAAATATGGTCACTTCTTTCTACTGGTTGCAAGATGGATGGATAGATGACGGATTTTTGCAATACTTTTATTTTGAAGTTAATTTTCTCAAATATGCACCAAGACACTAAATGTACGTTAAAACCTAGTTGACAATAAATTATATTCTGATCAAATATGTAATATACATTTTTTGGATCCAGCTGACTTCCTCTTCTGTCACACTTGTACTGGATCATTTTTAAATAAATAACAAAAATAAAGTGTAGCATGAAGCTCCCCGGTGTCCCGTGTCGAAGCCCCGGGCCTCACCGAGCAGCTCCATAAATATCGACAGCTTTGATGCAGCTTGAGTGGAAACTATGGGGACATTGGAGTCCCAGCCTGGGGCCCCGGCTGGGATGGAAAGATTAAAAGCAATCCCCCCCCCCCCTCCCCCAGTCCTAAAACACTGCCCCCCCTCCTGGTCCCAACACACTGGCCCCCCCTCCCAGTCCTAAAAAACTGGCCCCTCCCCCTGACTCTCAACCCCCCCCCCCCCCCACCGTTTTATTTTCCGCCGCCACGATGAACAGATCAGAACAGAAATCCACTTGTTTAAAGACTCGGAGCAAAAAGCTCTGCAGTTTGTTCTCAGAGCGTCCCAGAATAACATCACCTACCGTAGAACTCGTGGGACAGGCTTGTGTTGTAGACCTTCTGGGACAGAGACCTTCTGGGACTGCATTGTGTTGTAGACCTTCTGGGACTGCATTGTGTCATAGACCTTCTGGGACAGAGACCATCTGGGACTGCATTGTGTTGTAGACCTTCTGGGACAGAGACCTTCTGGGACTGCATTGTGTCGTAGACCTTCTGGGACAGAGACCATCCAGGACTGCATTGTGTCGTAGACCTTCTGGGACAGGGTTGTGTTGTAGACCTTCTCTGACCGAGACCTTCTGGGACAGAATTGTTTGGTAGACCTCTTGGGACAGACTCGTGTCCTAGACCTCGTCCCGCTGTGATACGTTGCCCCAGGAGACCCCATCCCCCCCCTGCACGGCTCCAACATGTCCCTCAGGCTGCTGCCGGCTTTCATCACGGACAACGACGACGACGATGACGGGAACTTCACCAAGTGGATGAGCAGCTACTGGGGCCACGGGGCCCAAGGGGGGCACTCCAGGGACCGGAAACGCAGCTTCAGGAAACCCGCAAGGTCCCACGGGGACCGCAGAGCATCGCTGCCGACTGTGGTGAGAACAGATCTGCTGTTGGAATAAAATGCTAACTTTAAAATTAACAAAAAACTACTGTAATGTAATCCAAAATAATAATGATATGAATAATAGAACATGTATTTATCATCATCATCATTAAAATCAGAGTTTACAAAGTGCTTTGATGGACAAAGCAAAAAGGACACCATGTGTTGTTTTTGTTGTTTGTGTCATTTGTGTTGTTTTGTTGTTTGTGTTGTTTGTGTGGTTTTATTGTTTGTGTTGTTTTTGTTGTTTGTGTGGTTTGTGTTGTTTTTGTGGTTTGTGTTGTTTTTGTTGTTTGTGTTGTTTTTGTTGTTTGTGTGGTTTGTGTTGTTTGTGTTGTTTGTCTGGTTTTGTTGTTTGTGTTGTTTGTGTTGTTTTTGTTGTTTGTGTTGTTGTTGTTGTTTGTGTTGTTTTTGTTGTTTGTGGGGTTTGTGTTGTTTTTGTGGTTTGTGTTGTTTTTGTTGTTTGTGTTGTTTTTGTTGTTTGTGTGGTTTGTGTTGTTTTGTTGTTTGTGTTGTTTTGTTGTTTGTGTTGTTTGTCTGGTTTTGTTGTTTGTGTTGTTTGTGTTGTTTTTGTTGTTTGTGTTGTTTTTCTTGTTTGTGTTGTTTTTGTGGTTTGTGTTGTTTTTGTTGTTTGTGTTGTTTGTGTTGTTTGTGTGGTTTGTGTTGTTTTGTTGTTTGTGTTGTTTGTCTGGTTTGTGTTGTTTTGTTGTTTGTGTGGTTTTGTTGTTTGTGTTGTTTGTGTTGTTTTGTTGTTTGTGTTGTTTTTGTTGCACAAAGAAACAACGAGTCAGTGCTTCATCCTCAACTAGAAGAGTCAAGTAGAGGTACACAGTGTGAAAAAATGTAAAAAGTACTGAAATGTACTCAAAGTAGAAAGTTAAAGTATCCCTATGAAGGACATTTGGACCGGCTGTTTTTTTACAAGACCTACTGAATCTCTCTTCATATAATAGTAAAATAATAATCAATAATATATAATATATAATATATAATAATTCCCCTCAAATGCATTAAAACTAAAGTCTGTTTATGAAATGTGAGGAGTACAAAGTAGAGATATTAGTTTTAATATTTCGAGAGGAAAAGTAACAAATACTCAAGTAAAAGCACATATACCTGAAGATGCTGCTCAAGTACAGTAACGTTGTATTTGTACTTCATTACTTCCTCCTCTGGTCAGAGGAGTCACATGGAGGTCAGAGGTCAATGACAGCCACATAACTGGCTCATACTGTATTTACTCATTGATGGATTACTGATCGGGTCTATTGGCCACCAGCCCAGGTCCCTAAAGGATCAAGGGCCCTCCTGGGTCAGGGGCCCTAAAGGGTCACATTTGATTAATTTGTGGGCATGAATGAAATCATTACATTCGTTGCTATCATGTCCCTGATTGGAGACGAGGCTCCGGCTAACGATTCTTTTCGTTGCCGATTATTTATTTCAGTAGTTTGGTATCTTTTTTTTTAAACTAGCGTCAAGCTTCCTGTTTCACTTTCTCAGGAAGAAATGAAAGAAAAAAGTAAATAAATGACGAATGATGACTGTCATCCTTTACGGTAACCATGGAAACACAGCGCCGCCGTTCACCCCTCGTGTTGTTGGTCCACAGTCCCAGCTGGACGCAATGAAGCTGAACCGGCTCCACGCGGCCTCCATGGCGCCCAACCAGAGCCACGTCAAGGCCCGGGAGGAGAAGGCGGAGCTCCGGCCCCACCAGAGGGCCCGCCGCGCCTCCTCAGACGACAACTGCCGCTCCAAGTCCACCGCCCCCGAGAACCGCATCACCACCATCCCGGAGCTCGCCGAGTCCTTCGAGAAGAGACTCTTCCTGCGGGACAAGAGGACGCCGTCTCTGGTGAGGATGGACAATTGTTAACTGAGGGTCAATCAGGTCAACACAGTATTATAAAGGTGTTTTATATTAAATCATGTCCACACATTACTTTTTATCACATTTTATGAAAGAGATACAAAACAATTTATTTGCATATTTTACATTTTTGGAGCTTAAACTTCTTTGTATATGGTTGTTTTTTACTGTTAATGACATGCAGCACGTTTGTTATTTGCATTATTTAAATCATTTGAAGGATTACTGGAGAAGAATCTGACTACAGAGAGACACAAAACAACTACAAAGAGACAGAACAACAGCAAAGACACAAAATGATAAAGAGACACAAAACAACTACAAAGAGACGAACACAAAGCACAAAAAAAGAGACACAAAACAACTACACGACAAAGCAGACACAAAGAGACAAAAACGACAAAGACACAAACAACTACAAAGAGACAGAACAACGGCAAAGACACAAAATGATAAAGAGACACAAAACAACTACAAAGAGACAGAACAACGGCAAAGACACAAAATTACAAAGAGACACAAAACGACTACAAATGAAGGTCGAGAACAGGGTTAAGCATCCAGACAACATTATAAATATACCAAATAACTATACTGCAGTATTACTATTCACTTTGGTCAAATAAAGGTGATTCTGTGTGTTTTTACCAGAGTCATGAGAAGCCATGTCTGATCTGCCATGAGGACGTTAGAACGAGTGGAGGAGGCGTTCAAGAGCTGCACTGTTCACATCGCTTCCACAAAGAGGTGAGATGTCTTCATCTGGTCCACCAAGTGTCCTCTCCAGTCCCAGCATGTCCCACATCAGGTCCGCCATGTGTCCTCTCCAGTCCCAGCATGTCCCACGTCAGGTCCACCATGTGTCCTCTCCAGTCCCAGTTTGCTCTCGGGAGGAGACTCGTGGGCCTTTTGCATGTCTCTGTTGTCTGTCTTCTCATAGTCCGTCCATGAGTCTGCATGAAAGCCAACCTGTCTGTGTGAGCAGCTGAAGACGAGCCCCTCACTGACCTCGCTGTTTCCGTTTGGCGAAGGCAGCTCGCCGGTCAGAGCAGAGTCGACCTGCTCAAAGCACCGACGAGAGGAGGAAGTCTGCGGACGGACCGATCTCCCTGGAGGAGGAGCAGCACGCACCTCGCCGCCAACTCTCCCTGAGGAGACATCGCTGAGGCCTCGGCGGCGGCCATGACACCGTACATCAGGCTCATCTCCTGAACTTTCACCGGTGTGACGTTCAAGTGTCCAACTCTCAGGACCTCTCAGAGCCGTCACCACTTTTTCTCCCCAAAATTTGGAGGTTCCATGAATCAGAATTAGAAAAAAAAAGTTTTTAAAATCTGAATTTTCCCAAGATTACTTTTTTGGGATTCTTGATGGAAAAGAATGAGTGGGAATATGATGAGGATATGATGATGAATTTCTGGAAATTTCCTGCTTGTATTTGCTTATATATTTACCTACAGCCGTGTTGAAATACACGCTATGCTAATATGCTAATATGTGCCTCTTTTATAAGTGAGATGTTAGCTTCATAATATTATAGATGTCAACTTGTTCACTGGTCATGTCTGGGAACTTTATTTTAACTTAGTGTCAAATGAATTGATTGATTATCACACAAGAAGAATATTGTGTTTCAACAAAACTACAAAAAAATTTAATTGTAGAGAGATACGGCACATTAACAATGAATTTGTCTCAGCTGATTTGATTTTGCCGCATCATTCTATTTCTGTCAATAAATGTCAATAAATATACAAAGAGTCATAGTTTAAAGTTTAAATGGATGTATGTGTTTTACCTGCTTTATGACAGCTTGGAACTCTTTTATAACTGAACTCCTTCAACAATACAGTGAATTTACAATAAAGTCAAACATGTGACAACAGTGTCCTTGTGGCTTGTGTGTGTGTGACATAAGCTGCCAGAAACAAATGATCATTAAGTATATTATTTATTATTTCTTCTGGATTTTTTGGCAGCTTTTGCCCTCCAGAGGTCAGTATCAGTGTTTATTCTGTGTTTATAAATATTATGACTGTACTTATAGATACAAGCAGATATAATAACCCTTTTTAAAGTGTGTTTCAGTGCATGGAGCAGTGGTTATGTAAAAAACAGAAGTGTCCCACATGCCGAGTCCACATGTCCATGCTGAAGCCCCTCTACTGGTCTTCGTCCCGCATCAGAGTCCCATAAAGTCCTGCACCTACACCTGCATGTGACCCACTGACCCCCCCGGACCTCCTGCATGAACCCCCAGCGCTGCTTATTAAGACCAGATCAGACTTTTATGTGTAATTTGATGCCCGCATATAAAGTCTTTATTTTTCCATAGTTTGTCAGTTTCAAACATTTTGATAATGTAAAAAATATATATTTTTAAAATGTGACACGACGGGTCAAATGCAACGCTTACACAACAGACATAAAAAAATAACAATAAAAAAACAATAATAATAAAACTGTGAACAATCTTCATCTTATCCAACTCATTGATTTTCAGCTTGCAATTAATCAGATTTTGATAAATGATATACAAATTAAAAATGTACTTGCAGAGTGACAATAGAGAGCATTTGCATATTCAAACTACAGCCAGTATGATTTTGAATGCATTGTAGCGCAGAAGAGCAGGAAATATATCCGATGAGGTCAGAAATAATAACATGTATGTGCTGTGTTGATGTTTTCCCACTGATCTCAGGTCTGTGGCGTCTAGTTTTCCGTCTCCCGCCTTTTCTCTGCTCTGGTTTTGCATGCGAGCTGCGTTTCCTCTCTTTTGCATCTCGTTCCCGCCAAGCACGTGACGAATACGGCTGCCTGTATGTAAATGTTCCTGTATGAATATGAAATGACACAAATGTGACTTTATGTCTAGTTTCTTTCTGTTCGTGTGCAGGACGATCTTCATTCATGTAACTCACCAATAAATCCTGAAATCTACTGAGATCTAACTTGGGGTCGGAGTCTGTTTGCAGCACGGATCGAGTTAGTTGTGATTATTATAAATAATAATGTCTTTGCCAACGTTTTGGAGGTTGCAGTGACACTCAAAGACAGGGATGTTACACTGACGTCATCAACAGTTACTTTCCACAAACACACATTAAAGAGTCTAAATGTTTCACTTAATGGTTCTCACTTCATTGTGCGTTCTTTGTTCACTGTATAAAATACATAAACTCAAGTCCCATAATAACAACGGCGGTTTCTAGTTGCAGACGTCGTGACTTTGCAGGTAGGTGATGTTAAAATGCCTATTTGACCCTATCAGATGACATCAGAGGTCAAATTCTTCATTTGTATAAACAACTATCTAACAATTTATGAAAAATAAATCATTAAAAATCTTTGCATTTCAAAAATGTGAAACGTTTGCTTACATCAGCTACCCAACAATAATATCATGACATCCATCTGTGAATCAATCTGGAACTTTCAGAGATAATGTGTGAAGCCTCAGTCCTCTGAATAAATGTAAATATACATTAATTAATTAATAAATAAATACATATTTAAATAAATATACAAATGAAGAAATGCATACCGGTATATAAATATACAATTTTATGTATTAATGAATGAATAAATAAATAAATACATCCATTAATTAAAATGTATATTTAAATTATAAATGAATACACATCCAATTTAAGGTATAAAAATGCATGAATTAATGAATGAATAACATAAACAAACAAACGAACAACAATACATACATACCAGTGGATAAATAAATATATAAATCAAAAATTGAATGTATAAATGAACGAATATATAAATAAAGTATATGATGTTTGTTTAGTTGTTTGTCTTGTGGACCACCGTGTGCTTCCATGTAACACCAACGTCCAACTTGCTCTCCGACTCCCTGAAGGAGTCTCCCGGCCTCAGGCGGCCTACGTGCGGCGGGTCTCGTGCCGGCGTCCCGGCAGCGACCCGGTCCGCCCGCCGGATGGAAAGTAGCGGTTTGATCCGGGAGACTGGTTACCGAGCCGAGCCGAGCGGAGCCGAGCGCGAGCAGGCGGAGTGAAAGTGCACACGTGGACAGTGGACAGCTGTGACTGACGTGGACATCAGCCAGTGATAGCGCACCTTGATGACGTCAGCTCGCCTCTGTAAGCCAACGGGATCGCGCGTTGGGAGGAGATAGCCTGAAGCGTTCGGAGTCGGAAAGGAAAGAGGAAAAAAAAAAAAGTTGTGAGACGGTCTGTGGAGGTCTGGTGGTCTGGAGGACTGCAGGGAACCGGACTCTGGGGGGGACACCCTGATGTGGATTTCGTGTCCTGCCTAGGACCGGAAGAGAAAACTCATCTGAGAGATGAGAAGATGAAGATGCTTTGATTTGTTTGGTTGAAGAAAGAAGCAGTCGAGTCGAGCACAGTTGTTATTCTCCGGAGGCAAACAGTCTGCCGAGGTAAGAAGACCCTTCCTCCTCCTCTTCCTCTTCTTCTTCTTCCTTTCCTTCCCCCTCTTCCTCCTCTTCTTCCTCCTCCTCTCCCTCCTCTTCCTCATTCCTCCTCTTATTCCTCCTCTTCCTCATTCCTCTTCTTCTTCCTCCTCCTCCTCCTCTTCTTCTTCTTCTTCCTTTCCTCCTCCTCCTCCTCCTCCTCCTCCTCTTCCTCTTCTTCCTCCTCTTCCTCCTTCCTCTTCTTCTTCTTCCTTTCCTTCCTCCTCTTCCTCCTCCTCTTCCTCTTCTTCCTCCTCTTCCCCATTCCTCTTCCTCCTTCCTCTTCTTCCTCCTCTTCTTTTTATTTAAAAGAGACATAAATATCAAATCATTTTCTTTTAATAAAACATAAAAAAACAAACACAATTTAAGATTTCAGTGAAGAGCTCGACAGAAATGTGAATATCGACGTACAAAGCTTCAGGTGCAGAAGGACGCGTTAACCTCTTCATAGACTTCACAGAGAAAACGTGAGCGTGTGTCCTTCAATGGTTATTTTTGGGTGAATTTTGGACTTATTCACCGCAGCCTTTCCCTGAGGGAATTACCCACAAATCATAGCATTGTGGCGTTAAACACAGGGTTTTCCCAGGAGAAGCCCAGAGGAAAGTTTCTTTTTGTCATAGCGGCCGATGGGAAGGTCGAAGAGACTCCAATCTTGACTCGAGTACTTGTTTTCAGTTATGAACTTACCAACATTCCAAGGTTGGGAAGCTCAAACCCGTAAACACGGGGACGAAACTAACTTCCAGGTCGTTTTTTTGCACCTTTACGGACAAAGTTATCGCAAAAGAGAGGATCTGTTGCACTGAAAGTTTCTTTTCGCCGTAGTGGCCGATCGGAAGGTCGTAGCAGCCGATCAGAAGGTTGGAGGGACTCCAATCCTGACTTGAGTACGTGTTTTCGGGTATCAGCGTTCCAGTATTGCTCATACCCGAAAACGGGTCAGCCAACTTCCTGGTCGTTTGCACCTTCATGAACAAAGTAGCGCTGAAAGTTTCTGGGTTCTCTCCGGGTTCTCCGGCTTCCTCCCACAGTCCAAAGTCATGCAGGATGGGGATAGGTTAATTGATGACTCTAAATTGCCCGTAGGTGTGAATGTGAGCATGAATGGTTGTTTGTCTCTACATGTCGGCCCTGTGATAGACTGGCGACCTGTCCAGGTTGAACCTTGCCTTCGCCCAATGACAGCTGGGATCAGCTCCAGCCCGACCCTGCGACCCTGAATACAGGATAAGCGGTAGACGATGGATGGATGGAAAACGCCTCTTGGATCAGCTGGAACATTTAAACATATGAGGTTCTCCAAGGACGTATGCGGATATTCATTTAAACCTAACATGCAACATGCTCATGAATGCAGCAGGAATATGAATCCAGAAACATCCGATCTATAACTGCATCAACACTTCTACTGGAACTGCATTTCTATACTTTTATTTTACTTGTAGTGTTTAATGAGTAGTACATGATGTGAGTACTGAGTATAGTACTGAGTAAACAGCAGGCGTGTTATTGTCCTCGTGGAGGAAGACGAGACGAAGTAGAGCAAACCGGCTGCACAGATGTTGTTGACTAATCAGCTGAAGAGTCCTCCGGTGACCTCATTGAGCCATCGCCATGGCGAGCAGCTGAAGTGTCTCCTCCGTCCGGAGAATAGGATACGGATTTAATGTTTCTCCTTCAACACGCCTCGTTTGTCGTCCCTCATCTCCATCACAAAGAGTCCAGTCGCTTCCTCTTCCTCCTCCTCTTCTTCTTCTTCTCTGCTCGCCGTCAACGCCGCTGTATTATTTACAGCTTCATAAAGCTTCTTTGTCCCTCTCAGTTCATACGGTGAAACCAGGCGACACACGGGAGATAACGGAGAGCAGCAGGTTGTTTTTCATCATTTCTCCTTTTGTTTGCTGAAATAATAAACGCGTGGCATTAAACAGCAGGCGATGACATCACAGTTCAATCAGCTGCTGAAGACATGATGGCTCACCAGTGTGGAAGGCGTTTCATTCAATGTGAAACAAATGGCTATGAAATATCCTGAAATAAATGTAGCAATAAATAAATAGGCCTATTAAATAAATCCTGAAGTAAATAAGTAAGGTAATAACAAGTATTGTTCAATAAATAAATAAATGAAATTGAAAATGAACAAATAAATGAACATGAAATAAATAAATAAATAGTAAAACAAATATTCCTGTGAAATACATAGATAAACAAATCCATCCATCCATTGTCTACCGCGTAGACTAGGTACACCCTGGACCGGATGCCAGTCTATCACAGGGCCGACATGTAGAGACAAACAACCATTCACACTCACATTCACACCTACTGAAGTAAATAAATAGGGTAATAATAATAAGTATAGTTCAATAAATAAATAAATGAAATTGAAAATGAACAAATAAATAAACATTTAATAAATAAATAGTAAAATAAATGGTTAATGAACAAAAAAATATATTTGCGATAAATAAATAGTAAAATAAATAGTAAATCAACAAATAAATAGAAATAAATAAATCATAAAAATTGCCCATTTATATAAATCCTGAAATAAATAAATTAGGCAATAAATATAATAACCGTAAATAATTCATACTCATTATGGCTGAATACAGTGTTTAACACACACACGCTCACACACACACAAAACAAAGCAACGCTTCCTTCTCTCTGACGTCTCAGAGGAGATAAACTGTGTTTTACAGCATTCCTGTCTGCAACGCTCCCCATCACCAACATCTCTGTTTCCTTGTTTCGCTGCAGGCCGCAGGGCATCATGGGAAGCTTCAAGGGCCACGCGCTCCCCGGAAGCTTCTTCCTGCTCGCCGGGATCTGGTGGACCGCGAAGCATTCCCTGTGGCACGCCACCCGCAGGAACAAAAGCTCAGGCTCCACCCGGCTTGCCAGCAGGGCGTCACAGCGCCGCCTGGAGGTCGTGGAGAGCTCCATCGTCCTCTTCTGCTCCTTCGTTGGTGAGTTGCCCTCTTCTCCTACTTCTTCCTCTTCTCCTTATCCTTCTTCCTCTTCCTCTTCTCCTCTTCCTCGTGTACATTTCTCCCACATTGACCTTACCCAGCATTATCTAACCCTCCTCAGGGATGTTGGCGGAGCAGTTTGCGGCCGACGGGCCAAGGCTCCACCTCTACGACTCAGCAGAGAATCACTGGGAGCAGCTGATGAACTGGCAGCACACCACCATGTACCTGTTCTTCGGCCTGGCGGCGGCCGTGTCGCTGGTCGTCCACGCCACGGAGGCAGCACCGCCGGCACTGGACAGGCTGATGCTGGCCGTAGCGTTCTTTAACGAAGGTGAGTTACATTCGATTTTACACGTTAAACCAGACATGTTAAAAGCACATCGTCCTGTACTCAAGTAGAAGTACACATACTCAAGTAGAAGTACACATACTTGTGTTCGACAAGAATCTGATAGAAGTACTGATTCTACTTCTTTCCGCAAGTAAAAGTGTAGCATAAATTAAAAAAGTAAAGTAGAGATACCTGAAACAGTACAGTAACCAAATATTTGTACGACCTCCTGAAAAGTAATAACACTGGCTCACTATTTCATCTGTAGAAAGAAATGTAGTAACAAAACAATGAATAAAAGGTGTTTTGTAAAAGAAAAGTAAAAAAAAAACCTCCAAATGGAACAAGTGAGAATTATTTATTGAAACAAGATGTTTAAATTAGCTGGGAAAACTCATTTAGAACTGTATTTCATTATAGTTATATTAGTGTTGTGTCTCATAATGGGCCTGGAAAGCTCAAAAGTTAGTATTGTTTCACTTCAACAAGATCTTCAAGGTCTGCAATCAGACGCATCTCAATATTTCTTTTTTTGTGATCAATTATTTATTGGTTTTTTAACAGACAACTGATAGGGCATGAAAGGAAACACAATCGGTGGGGTAGCATAATGAAATAATGCCTTGTTATCTTTGTTTTACCCCATTAATCCCCTTCCCCCCACCCTCCTCCCGATTGGTATATTGAATTAACAGAGTTGTTCAATCAATCAAAACCAAACAAACAATAATATTAAAAAACAACAACAACAATAACAACAAAAAAGACAAAACAGAACCAACAATATCCCAAAGCGCTCACTCATACATCATTCATTCACTCACTCATTCTACCCTAACCCAGAAATTCCATGACCACACACATAGCCAGTATGTCTGTTGCATGCACATCTGTACATGTACATTTTATAAGTTTTAGTCAAATAGACAGACCAAAGTACATAAGAAATAGGCAGTTCACTGCACAGCCAGAAAAATAAATAAATAAATAAATAAAAATAAAAAATACAATTCTTACATTAAACTTTCAATTTTTTTTACCACGTTTGACCAACAGCTGACATTTTGTGTTTTAGCTGAATGTAATCGTGCAGTGGTAAGCTCTAGCTGTGCGATGTCCTTGTATGAAGAAAGCCATTCCTTGATTGACATTACATGTGGGGGTTTCCAGCGGCAGGCTATCATCCTCTTAGCTGCTGTAAGCCCAGCAAACAGAAGACGGCTATTATTTGTTGTTAGTTTCAGAGAAGAAATATCATTAAGTAATAGTAGAGAAGGAGAGCAAGGAATAGTTCTCTCCACTACAACAGACAATATACTTGATATATTTTCCCACAATCTGTTAACTTCCGGGCACTGCCAAACTAAATGAAAAAATGTACCAACGGTATTGCCTGAACAAAAATCACAAAATGGGTTACTTTTAAGTTTCATTTGATAAAGTCTTTGGGGTGTAAAATAAAATCGATGGACAAACTTATAGTGAATCATCTGATGATTCGGGTTTCTAGATGAGATAGTAATATTTGACCATATAGATTGCCAGTTGAACTCTAAGGAAGCATTTATAATGTCACTTTTCCAAAGTCTATTTAAAGGCAGATGTTTGTATGAAGCCTCCACAATCAGTTTGTACAACTCAGAGGCAATACCCTTATTTTTACCTTTAGTATTCAGTTTAATATGAAAAGGATGATCTTCTAATTTGGAGTCCCACGGAACACCTTGAGCACGCATTGCTGCCCGTAACTGTAAATAAAAGAAAAAGGAAGTGCCCGGAAGATCAAAAGTTTTTTGTAATTCCCGGAATTCAAGGAGACCTTGTATCCCTATAATGTCCTGGAGTGTATTAACTCCTTTATCACTCCACTGGGGAAAAGAAATGGGTTTCCCATCTATTAAAAGACTAAAGTTATGAAAGATTGGAGACTGACGAAAAAATTTTGAGTATATTTTTGCAAACTGTTGGACTTTAAGCCACACAGTGAAGAGATAGGAGATAATTGGTCCAAAGTCACGTTTCACTAGCTTATGAGAAATATTAGAATGTATCAAGTTATGCAGGCTATATGGAGATGTTAGTTTCTCCTCAATGGGGAGCCATGAAACCTGACTGTTTGGATTTAACCAGACAGCAAGTGGACGTAGGACAAAGCTCCACGAGTACCACTCAAAATTGGGCAAGTTCACACCACCTGCTGATTTGTCAGCATCTCAATATTTCAATAGATTAACGGCCTAAATAAAGCACATGTGGATGAAAACAATAATAGTTGCCACAAAAAAAATGGAGCTGGGGAGGAGGAGCAGTATTCAGAGAAAACCCTCAGAATTTTGTAGATTAAAGTTGGACATTTACGAGAAAAAAAACATTGATATTTTCTGAGATTTAAGCCGTTCATTTCTGAGAAAAAAAGAAAGATATTTCCTAGGATTTAAATCGTACATTTCTGAGAAAAAAACTCACAAATTTACAATAAATATTCTCTGAGATTATAAAGTCATAAATTACGAGAAAAAGGAGGACGATGACCTCATCAAATTCAAATTCATTTAGCATTTAGCAATAAAAAAAACCTCACGGCTTTATAATCTCAGAGGATATCCAATATCCAAGTTATTTTCTCATAAATGTACGGCATTAATATTGTTGTACCTACCATGGCCAGGCTTCCTGTTCTTCTACCACCTCCACGGCCGCAGCATGCTGGACGTCCATGTGCACCAGCTGCTCCTCTATGCGGTCTTCGGCGAGGCCCTGGTCTCGTTCCTTGAGGTCTTCCACCGGGGAAACATCCTGCTGGAGCTGCTGCGCTGCACCCTGACCCTCCTGCAGGGGAGCTGGTTCTGGCAGATCGGCTTCGTGCTGTACCCCCCTGGTGGCCCCGAGTGGGACCTGAAGGACCACAACAACATGATGTTCATCACCATGTGTTACTCCTGGCACCTCGCCTTCGCCATGCTCGTCGTGGGCGTGCTCTACTGCACCGTCAGCTGGTGAGAAGTTTTATTTTTCAAATAGTTTGGATTTTTCATTGATTACTTCTTACAGTGTGTTTGCTTGCTTTAGTTTCAGTTTTGTTTTTACACATTTAGATTAAACATCTGATTTGTACGGAAGAGGATTAGGGCCAAATGTGTTTTGTTCTAAATTCAAAGATTTTTAATGTCAGAATTCTGAGATTTTGCATTTAGAACAACAACAAATAATGCATATGTGGCCCTGATCATCTTCCGTACAAATCAGATGTTTCATCTTCTCTTCACTTGGCACACGGAAGAAGTTTCAGTTGGTTGCAATCTGCAACCTCACCACTAGATGCCGCCAGATTAAACCAGGAGGCAACCTCCGGTTGCTGAAAAGTGAAGCCGAAGTTGAAAAGTGAAGCCAACGCTGAAGGTCCTTAAAACTGCATTCTCTCTGCTGGCCACCAGGGGCCGACTCCTCTCTGATTGTATAGAAGTCTATGAGAAAATGAGCCTATTTCTCTCTTGATTTATTATCTCAGTAAACATTGTAAACATGAGTTTATGGTCTCAATCTCTAGTTTCAATCCAGCATGATGTTCATTTAGTACATTATTGTCCATTTAGAGTCCAACAGACCAGAAAGCAGGGGATGCTTTAGGGGGCGGGGCTTACCTGGTTGATTGACAGGTCACTACCACGCTACCAATGCTAGTTAGCTACTAAGATGACACTTAGCTGTAAAGTTGAACCTTGAATTATGAAGCTTATTTTGTTAGCAGCTTCACACCGGAATCCACATGGATCCAGCTCAGTAAGGGTGCTGCTTGAGATAACCAACTTTCTCACAACGTGTTCATTGTGGTTTCTCTCTCTAGTGTGGTCCGCTCCAGATTGAGGAGGACTCCCCCGATGGAAATGGGACTCCTGAAGCCCAGAGACCGGGACCCGGAGTCCGAGGATGAGGTCTTGTGAAGAGGACCGTGGTGACTCCCGCATGTCACCGTTAAATCAGGGATGTGATGTTTGCAGTTCACACAGAGAAAGGATGAGGAAAGATGTATCTCTACCTCCGCCTTCCTCCATCAGCTTCAGCCTCTCACGACGTTCATCCATATTTATTTTACTGTCGCCATCTCGTCGTTTTGTTTTTACATTATTCTTTGCACACACGGTAAACGTGAACATGAACTCAGCTTTTTATGTATTGCATGCTTTTTTTGTTGTTTCGACTTGCCAAACATTTTGTCTTCGGTTGTTTTAAGTGGCTTTTTTATCATAAAGTTGAGTCAAACCCAAATGCCAAAAAAATGAATTTTATTGAAATTGTTAAAATTTTTAAATTTTTGCTGTTTGACGTTATTATTTCGGATTAAAATGTGGTTAAAACTCTTGTTTCTGTCTTTATTACAGTGTTTTAGTAACACTTTCCCTTGGGAGACACTTTGACACTATAATTAATTTTCCTCGTGAATTTATATATATGTATGTATGTATGTATGTATGTATATATATATTCTTGGTTATATAAAAACACTATTATATTTTGATTTATTCTCAAGGGTTTGAAGTTTGTGCTCAACATTTCAACATAATTGTCGACATTTTAACTTTATTCTCAATATTTTGACTCTATTTCTCGATTGTCGTCTCCTGATTATTATTTTCTCGGTCTGCCAAAATAATTTTCTCTTTGGGCCCTAATAACTTCTATGGTGGTTTTACATGAACTAAATATCTCAAACAAACCGTATAAGTGATCAGGCTGAATAACCTGCTGCGATGACGTCACAGAGGCGGATTTAAGATGAGGAGGAACAGAGTGAGCTGACTCACCTGGCCGCCAGGTAAGTTTCCTCCTCAGGTTGACGGCGGCGGCGGCGGCTGCCACGTGACGTTGTTGTCATCCACACAGATTTGAGGAAACCGGCGACTGTTCTCTCTCGCGGCTCCAGGAAACAACCCGAACCTCTCCACGACTCCGGCCGAGCTTCCGGGACCCTTATGGATAAACTCAAGTCGGTGCTGAGCGGAGAGGAGGCGCGCACGGACAACCGGACCGTCCTCCAGGTAAAACCCTCACCCTACACCTGCTGAGGGTCTCACCTGAGACCCGAACTGACCCAAACTGTGTCACCGCAGACGGTGAACGAGGCCTCGACCTTAGGATGGGGGAAGCGCGTCAAGGGCTTCATCGCATGCTTCGTGATTGGGGTCGCCTGCAAACTTCTGGTAAGGCTCTATAATATTAATAATATTAATAAAAATACTATTCAGTGGCATGTCGGCATGGTAACTTTCTATCATGTCATCTGGAGCAGGGCTGTTCTGTAAAAAAGGTCCAACTCGAGAGATAATACTCTAATGATGTGAAAATATTATGATATAATCAAATGTTCCCGGACATTCTAATCTGTATTTATAGGCCTACGTGTTATGATTGTTGTAATATTTACATTTTCTAAGAGCTAAAAATGCCTCCACTTTATCTTTATAATGTATTTTAAGAAAGTATTAAGAACGGGCATTATTATAAAAAATAAATAAAACACTTGGTGAATATTATTAATAAAGCTATGCAACAATGATGAAAACTGTAGAATTTGTATTATTTATATTTGTAATTGAAGTTGAGTGAAGGTGATTGGGGACATGCAGTTCAGCCTACTTGAGAAAATCAGAGTGAATCCTGGGTACATACCATTGTGTTCTGAGGCAGCAGGGAGGAGTGATGTAGTTGTACTGGTTCTGCTGGTCTGAGGAATGTTGGAGATGCTCGTTCTCTGGCTCTTATATGACGCACATATTTATATACATAATTTTTTTAATGTTTCACTTATTAATATATTTTTTTATACATTAATTTATTTGTATATATTTATGTATTATTTTCTTTTATATTCTATTCATGTGTATATATATAAATATACTTGTATGTATGTATATACAGTGTGTATATACATATATATATATATATATATATATTATTTTCTTTTTATATTTTCTTTATTTATATATTTAACTATATAGTATTTATTTATATATAAACATTTTCAAAGTATTATTATTATTATTATATATATATCTGTCTTCCAGGGAGTTTGTCTGCTCTTCCTCCCCCGGATCGGACTCACTCTCTTCATCATCCTGTTCACGTTTGGAAACATTTGTGCTCTGGGCAGGTCAGTGATTGCAGCATTGATAAGTGATCAGATGAAAAGCAGCTGATTGGTTTTATTTTAAAGGTGTGATTGGCTCCATGAGACTGAACACACAGAGACCTGTTACCTCCCTGTTGGTGAAACTCTTTATAAGACGATTTACAGTCTGAGACTTCAGTTAGAACAACAGGAGACTTTATTAACTTTAAACTGACAAACATCACAATCTGGAAGTCATGGAACCATTCAAACAGGATCAAAAAACACGTTCCCTTGGTGATCCACCGGAAGGGGCAGGGCTTATTATCTTGATTCATTTGTTGAATTTTTTCAACAAAAAATCTGGCCATATTTGACACATCATAAATTCTTTCATGTGATGAGAATTTATTCTTGACTTTATTCTCCGTTCCCGTCCAACAGCACCATGTTCCTGATGGGTCCAATGAAGCAGCTGAAGATGATGTGTGATAAAACACGAGCCTTGGCCACCGCCATCATGATCGTAAGTGATTTGGACTTCCTGTTGAGCATCCCGTCTGCACAGCTGACCTCTGAAGGGAACTTAACCACTTTGCTTTCATTGTGTTTGCAGACTTGCCTCGTGTTGACTCTCTGCGCGGCCTTCTGGGTGAGCTATCGCCTCTAAATAATTCAGAATGCAACAGAGTATTGATTTAGTCCGATCTCTCTAATCGTATATATTTTCTCTCTCACAGTGGAAAAACTTCGGTCTCGCTATACTTTTCTGCATCTTGCAGATCTTGTCCTTTGCCTGGTGAGTCTCGATTCTCTCCTCGTTGATTTCAGTCTGAAACAATTATTAACATGTTTTTGTGACATAAAATGTGCTTTTTGTTTTTGCAGGTACAGTCTGTCGTACATCCCGTTTGTCAGGTTTGTTATTTATTTAAAAACGTTGTTTACTGAGATCAGCTGCAGGAATGTTGAGCTGTATTCTGTGTGGATGTGTGATCGTTCGATTACTTTGCAGGGACGCCATACTGAAGCTGGTGGCAGTTTGTGTCTGAGTGCCGACGTGGTCCAGAGGGGTTTCTGGATGGATGAATACGTTTTCTTTTTTAAGAAAGGGGGGCAGGTTGAAACCTCCTGATCTCCTGGTCCTGCTTCAGAGGGTCTGAGTTTGTCTCTGTGTTATCTTCTTTTTGCTTGTTTTACGCTTCATTCATTGAACTGATTGATTCTTGGTATGTATTGATTACTTGTACCAATTTAATGAGTGTGGGCTTGGTTTGTAAAATGTGTAAATATTTGTAATAAATGAATGCGTTTTGTAAATGAACACAATAGCCTCATTAGCCTCATTCCATTCATCTCATCATCATTGTCTACCGCTTATCCGATGTCGGGTCGCGGGGGCAGCAGCTTTAACAGGGGACCCCAAACTTCCCTTTCCCGGGCCACATCAGCCAACTCCCAGGCCATTGTGGAGATATAGTCTCTCCACCTAGTCCTGGGTCTTCCCTGTGGCCTCCCCCCAGCTGGTCGTGCCTGAAACACCTCCCTAGGAAGGCACCCAAGGGGCATCCTTACCAGATGCCCAAATCACCTCAGCTGTCTCCTTTCAACGCAAAGGAGCAGCGGCTCTACTCCGAGTCCCTCATGGATGTCTGAGCTTCTCACCCTATCTCTAGGTGAGACGCCAGCCACCCTCCTGAGGAAACTCACTGCCCCCGGTGCTCCGATTCTCCAGCCAATCTCACGATCCATTGTCCCCTCACTCGCGAACAAGACCCCAAGGTTCTTGAACTCCTTCACTTGGGGTAAGGACTCATTCCCTACCTGGAGCAGGCAATCCACCAGTTTCCTGCTGAGCACTATGGCCTCAGATTTAGAGGTGCTGATCCTCATCCCGACCGCTTCACATTCGGCTGTGAATCGATCCAGTGAGTGCTGAAGGTCACAGACCGATGATGCCAGCAGGACCACATTATCTGCAAAAAGCAGCGATGCAATCCGCAGCACACCGAACTGCAAACCCTCCCCCCCCTGACTACACCTCAATATCCTGTCCATGAATATCACAAACAGGATTGGTAACAAAGCGCAGCCCTGGTGGAGGCCAACCCCCACTGGAAACAAGTTTGACTTACGGCCAAGTACCCAAACACAGCTCTCGCTTTGGGAGTACAGAGATTGGATGGCCCTAAGAAGTGACCCCCTCACCCCATACTGCCGCAGCACCTCCCACAAAATATCCCAGGGAACCCGGTCATACACCCTCTCCGAGTCCACAGAACACATGTAGACTGGATGGGCATATTCCCAGGCCCCCTCCAGGATCCTTGCGAAGAGTAAAGAGCTGGTCCATTGTTCCACGGCCAGGACGGAACCCGCATTGTTCCTCTTCAATCAGAGGTTCGACTATCAGCTGAACCCTCTTTTCCAGCACCTTGGAGTAGACTTTACCAGGAAAGTTGACTAGCGTGATACCCCTGTAATTACACAGTCTCACACACTCTCTGGTCCCACTTTTTGAAGAGGGGGACCACCACCCCGGACTACCTCTCCTTAGGCACTGTCCCTGACTTCCACACAATGTTGAAGAGACGTGTCATCCAAGACAGCCCTTCCAACACCAAAGCCTTCGGCATTTCTGGACGGATCTCATCAATCCCTGGGGCTTTGCCACTGAGGAGTTGTTTGACTACCTCAGTGACTTCCACCAGGGAAATTGACGATGATCCCTCCATCAGCTTCCAACTGTGCCTCCACCGTAAAGGGCATGTCAGTCGGATTCAGGAGTTCCTCAAAGTGCTCCTTCCACCGCCCGATTACCTCCTCAGTTGCGGTCAACAGTGTCCCATCCTTACTATATACAGCTTGGATGGTTCCCCATTGCCCCCTTTTGAGGTGCCGGATGGGTTTCCAGAGGCACTTTGGTGCCAACCGAAAGTCCTTCTCCATGGCTACTCCGAACTCCTCCCACACCCGCTGCTTGGCCTCCCTCACGGCAGAGGCTGCAGTGCTTCGGGCCTGTCGGTACCTTGCAACTGCCTCCAGAGTCTTCCGAGATAACACATCCCGGAATAACTCTTTCTTCAGTCGGACGGCTTCCCTGACCACCAGTGTCCACCACGGTGTTCGAGAGTTACCACCCCTTGAGGCACCTAAGACTCACAGCTCACCACTGCAGCTTCGGCAATGGAGGCTTTGAACATCACCCACTCAGGTTTGATGCCCCCAACCTCCACAGGGATGCCAGAGAATGTATATGTATAAACACATATACATTATATAAATATATATGCATAAATCTGCATGTTTTTATATATATGTGCATATATTTTTTATATATATTATGAAGAATATAGTTTATATTATATAATATTTATATTATACACTATATATATATATATATATTTGTCTTCAACGTGCGTCATTAAAAAAACAACAAATGTTTCAAAAAGGCGCGCTCAGAGGGTCACGTGACCCAACCAGGAAGTGCAGTTGGACTCGTCTCTCGGCTGTCTGAGCGAAAGTAAGTTGAGCGTCTGTTTGGAAACATGAGTGACATCTTGTTAAGGATCAGAAACAGCGTCCCGGAGAAGAAGAAGAAGACTCCGGTTCGTCAGAGCGACCTGCGGACGTTCGGTTTAAGAGGTTAGTAACCTCTCTGACGTAAAGCGACGCGTTCGCGTAGCCGGTGAACGTGAGCTATCTAGCGGTGACGTTTAAGCTAGTTAACAGTTTGTTTACGCTAGCTAAAAGTTTGTTTTGAGTTCTCTGAGATCACTTCGGTGGTCTCTGATCCTTTGAGATGCTGGATCTGGTCTAGTTGGTCTTGTGGATCTGGTCTAGTTATACCCCCCTCAAAGTGATCCAGCTGACTGTGTGCAGTGGTTAGTCCAGTGATTATTTGAGATGCTGGATCTGCTCTAGTTGATATTGTGGATCTGGTCTTGTTGCCCCCCCCTGACAGGGATCCAGCTGAGACCCTACCAGCTGGATGGCGTGCAGTGGTTGGTCCAGTGTCTGAAGAACCAACAGGGATGCATCTTGGGGGATGAGATGGGTCTGGGAAAGACCTGCCAGGTATGAATAACACAATAACAACAAAACATACATACATATAAGTTAAAATGGAAATAAAATAGACCAGAAAGTCAATAAACTGTAAAAGAAAACAAAGATTTGTCTTATCTGATGCAATAAAAATAATTGTTTCTTCACCTAATATAAAGTAATTCCTGAATGTTTTTAGTGTCACTTTGAGTGGTTGAAGCATATTTTGATGATTATTTTTGGATAATTATAATTTTGGCAGGATAATCGTGACATTAAAATGCAACATCTTTAGGTTTTGGACAATAGCGCAGCGTTACTGTAATATTAATGTTTCCCTGCAGACCATCTCTCTGCTGGTCTACGCTTCGGGAGCTCTCGGGCAGAAAGGTCCATTCTTGGTGCTGAGTCCGCTGTCCGTCATGGAGAACTGGAGGACGGAGCTGGAAAGGTACCATCAACACCCACACATGAGTCTACACCCACACATCAGTCTACACCCACACACGAGTCTACACCCACACATGAGTCTACACCCACACATCAGTCTACACCCACACACGAGTCTACACCCACACATCAGTCTACACCTACACATCAGTCTACACCCACACATCAGTCTACACCCACACACGAGTCTACACCCACACATCAGTCTACACCTACACATCAGTCTACACCCACACATCAGTCTACACCCACACACAAGTCTACACCCACAAATCAGTCTATCACCCACACATGAGTCTACACCCACACATCAGTCTACACCCACACACGAGTCTACACCCACACATCAGTCTACACCCAAACATGAGTCTACACCCACACATCAGTCTACACCCACACACGAGTCTACACCCACACATGAGTCTACACCCATACACGAGTCTACATCCTCACATGCATGGAAGAAACAAACACATGGAAGTTTAGTGTGGTGTTTTCAAGGTTTGAAAAGTGCTTGGATTTAGAATAAAGTACTTGAAATGTACGTTCTATGTGATGACATATGATATAACACAGATAAAAAGAAGATATCCATATTTGAGGGACTGAAAACAGCATTTTCTGATAATTCTGCATGAAAAATGACTTTTGAAGCTCAGCCCTGATGTGGTTACGTTTTCTCTCAAAGTCATTAACTGTGGTTTGTGTTTGCAGCTTCGCTCCATCTCTGACGGTGTCGTGTTACAGAGGAGACAAAGAGAGACGAGCCGAGCTGCAGAGGGAGATAGAGACTCAGGACGTCCACATTCTGCTCACTACCTACGAGGTCCATGGTCTTCTCACGGGAAACTCAATCATTCCTCCGTGTTCAAACTGACCTGTTTGTTTTCTTTTTACAGCTTTGTCTCAAAGATGCTTCATTCTTGAGACGGTGAGTTTGTTCTGTTTTACAAAGAAATCAGATGACGTTTGAGTGGAGATTTTACACAAAGAAATACTTGTTCTACAACCTGGCAAACTGCTTTCTTTAATTGAACACTTTACAGTTTCTTTAAATATTCATCAGTTGATTTTTCAGATATTTATCATTAGTCTCTTTTCTAAATGCACATTAATTCTTCACATCAGCATCACTTAAATCCACGACACAGCTCTGATTCAAAAAGAAAATACATCAATTTTAAAGCTGGTTGATGACAATCTAGTGTTAAAAAGGTTATTTTTAAATGGAGTCTGGTGCAGCACCAGCTCCACATGAAACGCGGGCTACATTACATAACTTCCTGTAAACTTCACGTTGAACACTGAGGATCAGTTTTAACTGAATTTTCTCTGGTCGCTCAGATACAGTATCATAATAAATATTAACAGTAGTGATGATGTCACCCATCACCTCAGATGGAGGTGGAAGGTGCTGGTGGTGGACGAAGCTCACAGGCTGAAGAATCAGAGCTCATTGCTGCACAAGACCTTGACCCAGGTAATGAGCTGGTTCGGCTGCCAACTGTTTGTCTCTTCATCCCTTTTCCACCGCTAACTCCGACGTGTATTATTCTTCGTGTAGTTCTCAGCTGGTTTCAGGGTCCTGCTGACGGGAACACCGATCCAGAACAACCTGCAGGAGCTCTACTCTCTGCTGAGCTTCGTTCAGCCCGGCGTCTTCGCTGCCGCCGACTCGGACGCCTTTGTCAGCTCTTTCTCTGATGTAGAAAGTCAACCTGCTCTTGGTAGGAAGGACGTTACTGTCATCACATACCCAAACATCCTCCCATTAAAAGTACAGTCCTACAGTAGATGGAGAACTGCTGACGATGTATTTTAGACTCCAGAAACAATCAGTACATCTTTGCAAGCCACCAGACTCCATTGATATAAACAGACATTTTAACAATCAGAATACAGAATTTTTATTGTGTGACTTGTTGTTTTAAAGGGTTAATTCAGATTCACCAAAGTCAAAATAACAAACCAACTAACTGACGGAGGCAGCAGTAGACCAGCAACTCCTGAGAGGGAAAATTACTGTTTTTGTGAAAGAAGTCTGGTGGCTTTTAGTTTCTCGTCTTTTGCTCTCTAACAACACCCTAACTAACCAACCCTTTGATTTACCACCACTTTGTGTCAATTCCCATAGCAGTGCTGGTCTAGGAGCCAGGTTACTCTGGCCGAGCCGCTGAGCCAGGCTGTAACACACAATTATCAAACAAACAAACAACAGAGGCAGCAGTAGACTGTTTTTGAAAACCACTGTTTTTGTTAAAGGAGTCTTGTGGCTTGGAAGAGACACTAAATATAGCTTCCACTTAGACTGATTAACTGTTTTAGGTTTCTAAAAAACATCCACAGCAGAACATTGCTTTGTTCCCGTAAAACAAAATCAGAAATATCCACTTTCATTGTTTTGAGAAATGAGGTGTTGAAAAGTATTATTTGGATCATTTGTCTGATTAGCCAATGAGATAAAAAAAAAGAATCCTGTTTGATGAAACCAACAGTGGCCTTCCTTCTGTGCTTCTGCCTCCAGCTGCCGAGCTGCAGAGCGTCCTGGAGCCCTTCCTGCTTCGCAGAGTCAAGTCGGAGGTGGCGGTGGACCTGCCGAAGAAGACGGAGCTGGTGATGTACCACGGCATGTCGGCGCTGCAGAAGAAATACTACAAAGCCATTCTGATGAAGGATCTGGGTAAGGAGTGCGTGGTGTACAGGCAGACCCATACTGGATTTCTGAGGCCGGTACTGCTGTCGATATTTATTTGTTTATTTATATATTAAAAAAGGGAATGTAGCCTCTCATTTGGTGTAAATGCACCTTTACCCCTTATATCCCCCTGGGAACTGAGGCAAAAAAATGTATTCCACTTTATTTGACTTTGTGACTTTCTGCCTATTGAGGGGTAATAAACAAACTTACAATTTAGACTTTTCGAAATTTATATTTATATATTTAATTTTTATATATTGGCGAAATAAAAACATTTGCAAACGTAAATATCGTCACAAGTGACTTAAAAAAGTTATTGGGTTTACATGAAAAAAAATATCCTGTGAAAAATACAGGATACAGAAATATATTTTCAAATGTTTTTTTTAAAAATGTATCTATCCTTTATGCAGGGGGACTTATCATCTTATTTATTATCATCTTATTTAACACTTTGTTTTTCACACAAAAAAATGTGTCTGTGATGCACATCGCACAAAATAGTGCCAAAAAAAAGTGACATCAGAATGTTTCCGAGTCATTTGAAGAATTTTAAGCATATTTTGATGATTATCATAATATAATATAATGACTTATTATTTTGGCCGCAATAACCGTGTCAAGATATTATCATATCGTCCCATCTCGACATTCAGGGGTTCAGACCTACAAAGTGACTTTACTTCTTAAAAGCAACTGGTAACGAATTTCAGCGACTCGTTCATTACGAAAAAAAAACAAGAAATATATACTTTGAAATCTCTCTGTTTTTTCAGACGCTTTTGGAAATGAACAAGGCAACAAGAACCAGCTGCTGAACATCCTGATGACCCTGAGGAAGTGCGTCCACCACCCGTACCTGTTTGACGGTGAGTTTCATTCAGCAGCGACGCTGGAAGTAAAGACGCACCTCGTATGAAGCGTCTCATCATCATAATCTCTGTCGGCATCTTACAGGAGTGGAACCGGAGCCGTTCGAGATGGGCGAGCATCTGGTGGAAGCCAGCGGGAAGCTGTGTCTGCTGGACAGCATGCTGACGTACCTGCACAAAGGGTGAGTCCATCCACGCTCTTCTAAATCAACACTGAAGACTTTTCTGTTCAACGCTGCCTTTCAGTAAACAATACAATTTATGAAGTGCTTAAACTGCACTGTGAGTTCTATTCTTTTTATTTTATTTATTTTATTTTATTCTATTTACTTAAATTGATTTGCTTATTTTAATGTTTTTTTCCAGTGCTTTTATTGTATTATATAAAGCACTTTGAATTACCTTGTTGTTGAAAGGTGCTTTTGATTGCCTTGTTTTGCCTTGCATCGGTGTAGGGCGCCACCTAGTGGGACGTCAGGCTCAGTACACCTCATCAGCTAAATCCGGACACATACAACATAGTGATCACTGGGAGGTCGGGCTGCACCAGACTGGACCACATTCATTTTTTCCTTATGAATAATCTGTACATTTCATGCAAATTTTTGTGCAGTTTTAGGGTAATTGCATCAGTTTGATGCATATTAAGTCTAGATACTTAGTCTAGATCTAACGAGATGTGGCAGGCGGGTTAAGGCCCCTCCCACTCTGGAGTCCCTTATAAAGCGAGTACTTAGGAAGCGGTGAGGGCTGCTGGAAAACTCCCCTTCAACCCAGGTCTCTCCAAGACCACCTGATGATCCGGTCTACGGGGGAAATGACCTGCCGTGTTGATCATATCTCACTCTGCGTCTCGTTGCATGTCTGCGGGTGAAGAGGCCACCGGGTCCTGCTGTTCTCCCAGATGACCCGGATGCTGGACATCCTTCAGGACTACATGGAGTACCGAGGTGATCAGGACTTGAACTAGATCTCTACAAATAACCAATTAGCTAATTAAAAACACAGTTTTAACTACATTAACTTAAGTATTCCTTCATCTACACCACCTTTAACCTCCCAGTGGAAACGTAACAGTATATTTCTCTCTTTCCCTCCACCACTTGATGCTAAATGGAGCTTTTTTTCTGTCCAGGCTACAGCTACGAGCGTCTGGATGGGTCCGTCCGAGGTGAGGAGAGGAATCTAGCGGTGAAGAACTTCAGCAGCAAAGACATCTTTGTGTTTCTGCTCAGCACTAAAGCAGGTACCTGAACAGGAAGTTGTGAAATGATTAACAACAAAATGTATTAATATTATTGATTTATTGTAGATTTTGGGTTGAAAGTAATCTGAAAATTACAATTTTAAAAAGTGAAAAACGTAGCTAGTGTTAATATGTCATTGATTTATTTTTAATTTAACTTTTCAAATCGTGTCGTTGTCTCTTGCTCCTATAAGACTGTAATAAACTCTATAGCTAAAATACAACAATCAGAAATGTTACATTCCCACTTTCAATCAAGAACTTCAAAATTTTTCTTTTTACTATTTTCCACCAGATATTAATTATATCATCCTTTATTAACTATATTAGCATCAATACATCCTGGTTTCCACCAGGGGCACCGCTGCTGTATTATAGAGCACTGAGCACAAAACAAATGTCCCCTTCAGCATTTAGTATACGGAAAACAATTACATGTTTACATAAAGAACAACAGTTGCATTAACAAACATTTAAGGAGGTAAGATTTTTATATATTAGTAGTTATGATCAGAACTGATGTTGGTTAAAATATTTATATATTTAATTCCTTGTTAACTTTTTCAAGCATTTTTTTTCGTCAGTTAGATGCATCTGAGCAACTTTTCTTTTTTTTATTTCACATTTTTATTGAAATCGAAATTGATGTACATTATACAGCACAACATATACATCATTTTCTTAAAATAAACTACAAATATACAGTGTATATATATATATATATATTATATATATATACACATATATATATATATATATACATATACATATACATATACCACATACACACCAACATATACACATACAAACATAAACATACATACATAAATATAAATGAAAGACAAGAATAAAAATAGGTGTAAAACAAACCAGCCTTTGTCCAATAATCACTGCTATATGTTCCCGTCTGGTTGTTCAGTAAAACAAGGTGAAGTATTGTAAGAAATTAATAAAGTAGAAAAGGAGATAAACTATAATTATATGAATACGTAGTCAGAAAAAGATCCTTATTGTTTATTTACACAAGCCAGTGTAGAACACAAAATAAATAAATAAAAATTGAATGAGTTAATAAATAACATTTTTTCACGGTTAAAGGTGTTTGAATGCAGCTGCGACAGGAAGGAAGGAGGCTGATGCACAGATAAGAGCTGCAGCAGAATGAACATGCCGGCGTTTTACATGCAAACCTCATTTCCTGTCACAACACTCGAGGCCAAAAATCAGTAAATACAAGCATGTAAATAAGAGTGGTCTCTCTGCAGGTGGAGTGGGCCTGAACCTCACCGCCGCCGACACAGTCATCTTCATGGACACCGACTTCAACCCTCAGAATGACCTGCAGGCCGCCGCACGCTGCCATCGGATTGGTCAGAGCAGGTGATGTCACGAAATGTTATTCCAAGCAAGCCGCTTTGCAGTGTTGATGACGATTTACTAGCCCGCTGTGTGTTGTGCTCTGGAGAAGGAAAGAACCCTGATGATGTCACAAGGTGTTGAGGTGCAGGGATGTAGCGTCGCCCTGTCATAGTTGCGTTGGCAGTCGGTAAACAGTGATGACGTCCTTGTGTGTATACACACTTTGTCAGTAGGTAATATAATAATAATAATAATATTCACATTGCTCACATCGCTCAAATCGCTCACACATCCAGCCGGCCGTATGTAAATAAAACAAGACGCTCCATAACAACACACACAGAGGGAGAGTGACTTCTCTCTCTGCTCAGGGAGACATGACTCCACTGTATCTTATATATCTATCTAGCAAAGACTGAAGTAATGTTCCTTCCTTCCTCCTGTGGAAGAAAACTCTTCAGGTCCAATTCAGTGGCTGGTTCAAATGAGGTTTAATCACTGACAGTGGAGAAAAGACAATGTCGCGGTTGCCACACAGCCCAATCTGCCATGATGTGAGGCAAGAGACAACTTATACAGAACCAAAGGGGCAGGTCTAAACAATGGATTTACATAGATTCAATACGCGTCTCACAGAGGGGAAGAGACTTCCTGAGACAACATAAAGGTGTGACTTCCCTCGGAACAGCTGGGTTCTTTCTACATAGTGTCACAACAGGGGCCGTTCATGAAGGCCTTGATCAAGTATGTGAGGTGAAGGTGTTTCGGGGACGGTCCAGGAAGGGGGACAGACCAGAGGGTCTTTTCATCAACATGACAAGGCTTACATACAATGAATGCAGCTCAGCAGGATATTTGATGTTTAGAGAGAAAACAACATTATACCAAAACCAAATAAGAATTGTAAGGTAACACAATTTCTTCTACACTCCCTTCCTCTCTTCCTTTCTTCCTTCCTTCCTCCCTTCCTCTCTTCCTTTCTTCCTTCCTTCCTTCCTTCATCTCTTCTTCCTTCCTCTCATTCTTCCTTCCTTCTTTCCTTCCTCTTGTTTCCTTCCTCTCTTCTTTCCTTCCTTCCTTCCTTCCTTTTTTCCTTCCTTCCTTCCTTCCTCCCTCTCTTCCTTCCTTCCTTCCTTCCTTCTTTCCTTCCTCTCTTCCTTCCTTCCTCCCTCGCTGCCTTCCTTTTTTCCTTCCTTCCTTCCCTTTTTCCTTCCTTTCTTCCTCCCTCTCTTCCTTCCTTCCTTCCTTCCTCCCTCGCTCCCTTCCTTCCTCCCTTGCTCCCTTCCTTCCTTCCTTCCTCCCTCTCATCCTTCCTCCCTCCCTTCCTTCCATCCTTTTTTCCTTCCTCCCTTCCTTCCTTCCTTCTTTCCTTCCTTCCTCCCTCCCTCTCTTCCTTCCTTCCTTCCATCCTTTTTTCCTTCATATCTTTTTTCCTTCCTTCCTTTTTTCCTCCCTTCCTTCCTTCCTTCCTTCCTTCCTTCCTTCCTTCCTTCCTCCTTCCTTCCTCCCTCTCTTCCTTCCTTCCATCCTTTTTTCCTTCATTCCTTTTTCCTTCATTCTTTTTTTCTTTCCTTCCTTCCTTCCTTCCTTCCTTCTTTCCTTCCTTCCATCCTTCCTTCCTTCATTCCTTCCTCTCTTCCTTCCTTCCTTCTTCCCTTCCATCCCTTTTCCTTCCTTCCTTCTTTCCTTCCTTCCTTCCTCCCTCTCTTCCTTCCTTCCTTCCATCCTTTTTTCCTTCCTTCCTTCTTTCCTTCCTTCCATCCTTCCTTCCTTCATCCCTTCCTCTCTTCCTTCCTTCCATCCTTTATTCCTTTTTTCCTTCCTTCCTTCCTTCCTTCATCCCTCTCTCCCTTCCTTCCTTTTTTCCCTTTCCTTCCTTCCTCCCTTCCTTTTTTCCTTCCTTCCTTCCTTCCTTCCTTCCTTCCTTCCTCCCTCTCTTCCTTCCTTCCTCCCTCCCTCCCTCCTTCCTTCTTCCCTTCCATCCTTTTTACTTCCTTCCTCCCTTCCTTCCTTCCATCCTTTTTTCCATCATACCTTTTTTCCTTCATTCTCCTCCCTTCCTTCCATCCTTCCTCCCTCTCTTCCTTCCTTCCATCCTTTTTTCCTACATTCCTTTTTTCCTTCATTCCTTCTTTCCTTCCTTCCATCCTTCATTCCTCCTCTTTTCCTTCCGTTTTCCTTCATTCCTTTTTTCCTTCCTTCCTTCCTTCCTTCCTTCCTCCCTCTCTTCCTTCCTTCCTCCCTCCCTCCCTCCTTCCTTCTTCCCTTCCATCCTTTTTACTTCCTTCCTCCCTTCCTTCCTTCCATCCTTTTTTCCATCATACCTTTTTTCCTTCATTCTCCTCCCTTCCTTCCATCCTTCCTCCCTCTCTTCCTTCCTTCCATCCTTTTTTCCTACATTCCTTTTTTCCTTCATTCCTTCTTTCCTTCCTTCCATCCTTCATTCCTCCTCTTTTCCTTCCGTTTTCCTTCATTCCTTTTTTCCTTCCTTCCTTCCTTCCTTCCTTCCTCCCTCTCTCCCTTCCTTTCTTTTTTCCCTTTCCTTCCTTATTCCCTTACATCCTCCCTCCTTCCTCCCTCCCTACCTCCCTTCCTTCCATCCTTCCTCCCTTCCTCCCTCTCTCCCTCCCTTCCGTCCTTCCTTCCTCCCTTCCTTTCTTCCATCCTTCATTCCTTCCTTCCGTCCTTCCTCCATTCCTTCCCTCCATCCTCCCTCCTTCCCTCCTAAATTGGAACACTTTTTTACTCTGATCCGATTTGGATCCTGTTGAACTCAAGTGTTTAAATCTACTAACTCGTCTGAATGGTCGGCTGAAAAGTAGTAAAAAAGTCTCAGTTTTTTTATCCAACACATTCTTCTCCCACGTCAAAAAACCCCCCCTCCTGTCTACGTTACCCACAATGCAACAGAACCTGGAAAAAGATTCCGGTCCGCCATGCATGCTCGTGGTAGCTAATGGCGTTAGCTACCACGAGCCAGCTACCAGCGATGGGCAGCAGGCTCCAGAGGTCTTTCGTTTTCAGCTGCCGCTGACTCAAGTGACATCATCGCTGACCTTTACCACGGTTCAGGCAGGAGTCACAGAAAGAGCCTCGGCTTGTTTTCACATGTGCAGGAGTGTTCGCCAAACGCCGTAAATATCTTTGATGTGGAGAAGCGGCGGAGTTCCCCGTCGAACACTAGAGACCAGATATTTCTCAGAGAAGCTGCTTCATGTTGCTGAAGATAAGAGCGTTTAGGAGGAGGTCAACGAGAGATGCTGTTCAGCTGCATTATGGGAGCTTTGAAACTGAAACTCTGGCTGCCTCCGCTACATCGGAGATAAAAAATAAGTCTCTCACACATTCCCCCCCAGTTAAAGGGACAGTTTGTCGTCTTGTCTCTTATCAGTCTGGAGGTCTTCAACAGTTTTCAGGCTAAGGACCCCCCCAAGGCTTATACAGACCTGGTGGAGGGACCCCTTATTACATATCATATAAAGCTGTGTTCCTTATAAAACCGCGTCAGTAATAATGTGTAGAGCAGCCTATAGTGCCATGTATAACCGTACTTTGTAATGATGTATGTAAACAATGCTACGCCATTAAAATGATAATTGTTGACAAATTCATATTTTAATTCTATCTTGGCATTTCTACATCACAATTTCACAACATAATATTAAACAAACAGGAAGATTTATATTTGCTTATTATAGTTTGTATTCTTCTTAATGTGTATTTTTGGACATATTAAAAAAAAAGGGCCCCCAACCATGATATGAGTTTACATAAACCGTTTACTATCTGATAAAAACAGAATATCAGTAAAAGTAATCTCCATATAACTTCTGAGTGAACATGAATGCAAACTGAATTTTGACTACTTTCATTTCCATGTTACCAGAAGAACATCTCGGTCAAAGTCATGAAAATCATCTCACGACCCCCCCTCTCGGCATCTCGCAACCCCCCAGTGTGGGAACCCGTGATCTAGGAGCCCGATAACTGGAAACCAATATTTGACCTGATGAGCAAACAAACAAAAAAAAGTTTTTTAGGTCTTAAAGTTTTTAAACGGTTAAAATACATAAAATAAAGATCAGAGAGTTGTGACTGCAGCTGCATCAGAGCCAGAATAGTGCATTTTAAAATAAAAAAATGGCCGATAACCATAAAAAAATGCTTAATATCAGTGGACCCCTAAAGAATAATATGCAAAATAAAGAAACAGGACCCCCTTTTGTTTTCCTAGACGTACGATCATCTAGTGATGTAACGTTCCATGCTGGGTTCCTCCACTAAATACATGTGCATATATATATATATATATATATATATATATATATAAATTTGTACGTGTGTTTCCACGGTAACGCACGTCATCACTGTCTACAAGCTGTAAAAGTGTACTAATATTTCTGGAGGACCCCCATGAATCTGTGCTGGACTGCCTCATTGCAGACCCGTGAAAGTGATCCGCCTGCTGGCCAGAGACACCGTGGAGGAGATCATGTACTCTCGGGCCGTTTCCAAGCTGCAGCTCACCGACACCGTCATCGAGGCGGGACGTTTCTCCCTGCTGGACCGGGCGCAGTCCGCCGCCGCAGGACTGCAGGTGGGAAGTCTTTGAGTCCTGCAGGGTCTCGTGGGTCCACGTTTATGGCTAAAAATCTCTCTCTCTTCACCACGCGTGGTTTCCTGTCTCCTGCAGCTGAGCGAGATCTTGAAGTTCGGTGTGGATAAGCTTCTGTCGTCGGAGGAGAGCTCTGTACAGGATGTGAAACTGGAGAAGATCCTCGGGCCGTCGTGTGGTGGCCGGTGGGAGGACGAAGCCTCGCTCCAACGAGAGGAAGACGAGGAGGCGGAGGAGGCGGTGGTGCATCAGTCTGACGGGCAGAGTACGTGTTCCATCATCTTTTAAAATCTCTTTGTTCGTGTTTGGAGAACATTCCGAGCGTTTAACCTGGTTTGAGGTCGACACGTGTGACTCCTCAAACTGCTGTGTCAGTTATTCTGCTGTGAGAACGTCTCGCTTTTGCTTTTGGTTCTCAGCCTGCAGACGTGACCGCTCATCCAGTATGATTAATGAGCTGCAGCCACAGTGTCATGACCACTAATCTGAGTGGGAGGAGCCTCTCCCCAGTGGGAGGAGCCTCTCCCCAGCAGGTCTTTACCCTGTAGACCGGCTATATCAGGTGGTCTTGGACCCGGGTTGAAGGATCTGACCATGAGCCATTCTAGAAACACAGAGCCTCATTAACCTGCTTTGTGGGTGTATTCATATCTATACAACCAGAGAGGTTATGAAGGCATTTATTACTAAAGAATTAAATAGTTTAGGGATCTGGACTCTTAATTTAGCTTCAAAGTGAATCAAGTTGATTGAAAAATGTACGAAAATCTGGGGTGAAAATTCCTGTATGTTTACATATTGTAGTATATATTGCTGAAAAAAAATGTTTTGCTCTTTAATCGGCTCTGACGGCGTCATAGCTGGACACACAAACAAATCCTTGTGATGCCGATGTGTTCCCGGCGCTGCGTAGGATTTTCGTGAGCAAGTCCAGTGTGGCGTTCGGCGCCACTGATCTCGCCGCAGGTGGCATCGGCCGCAAAGAACAAATCCCAGCAGTCTCTGAAACAAAGAGACGGTCTGGTCTACGGAGGATTTCCTGTTTGCGTCACCAGCTGTTCCCGCCCCCACTCTTTGCAACTCCCGTCGCCTAGCAACCAGCTGCAGTTGACAAGTAAAAGGGCAACAGAAGAGGTAGCATATAATCATCATGACATATTTCAGGCTGAGAAAGTGTATTCTGATGTTGATCAAGAGCCACTGAATCTTGGAATACGTTGTGCCCAGAAGGATCCATCCTGGATCCATCGTTGGTCCATGGTGGATCCATGGTGGATTCATCCTGGATCCATCCTGGATTCATCCTGGATCCATGGTGGATCCATGGTGGATCTATGGTCAATTCATCCATCCTGGATTCATGGTGGATCCATCCTGGATTCATCCTGGATCCATGGTGGATCTATGGTCAATTCATCCTGGATTCATGGTGGATCTGGATTCATCCTGGATCCATGGTGGATCCATCGTTGATTCATCCTGGATCCATGGTCGATTCATCCTGGATTCATCCTGGATCCATGGTGGATCCATGGTTGATTCATCCTGGATCCATGGTGGATCCATTGTGGATCCATGGTGGATCCTCTGAACCAGGAAAACATGTGACGGCCTCGTCTTAGCCGCTGAACTGGGATCAGCTCCAGATGTAAATGGATTTAAAGACTGACATGTAACCAGTGACTTGGTGGTTAACAGTTGATATCCCGACTTTGTTGAAAACTCTAACGCTCTCCGTCATTTCCAGACCACATGTACTACTTTGAAGGGAAGGACTACAGCAAAGACCCCAGCCCCGAGGACCAGAAGAGCTTCGAGCGTCTGCTGGAGGAGCAGCTGGCCGAGGTCCAGAGATCCGCAGGACGAGCTCTGAGACACAAAGCCGGAGTGAGTTCCTGCTTCCTTCACTTAATGACGGGAACGTGTTTTTCAGGGTTGGGCTCGCTGAAAGTGATATCCCTCATTTCATTGTGGAGGTTTATTCAGAATATTTTCACCTCTTTTCCTCAAACAGAAGCCGTTATCCAAGCTCTCTTCAAAGCCACCAGACTCCATTGACATAAACAGTCATTTTAGATTTAGATTTTTCAAATAGACATCAGTTGATGACAATAGAACACTCTCTCTCCCCAAAATATAGAATGATTTAATGTTCATTGTTTTGTTCAACAATGTAAAGTCAAAGTACATTATTTAATATTTTTATAAATAATATGTAAAATATAAATAAGACAAAACATTAATCACAAAATAATCTCACACAAAATAGTACTCATTTCTATCATTAAGAAGTATTTGTGGAGATAATTTTTGAAAAAGCCAAACTCATGCAAGCAAACTCACTGATAAAGGCAGCAGCAAACCAGCAACTCCCTTTTTGTTAAAACAGTAAGTTCTTTTAAGTTGTCTAATCAGAAACGGCAGCCAAATACACCAGACTCCATTGGAAAATACAGTGATTTTACCCGTGTCTTAAACACACTTCGGTCAGGCTCGGAGGAAACAATCTTCTCATCAATTTATTTCTAGGTAGAAACTGTAAAATGTGCTCCAGGTGTTTGACCATGGACGGAGCTGCCTGTGATTGGCCAGTCTGCGTTCAAGAGGCGGGACTTAGAAAAGCGTCCATGGATGTAACTTATATTTTTCTTCACCCCTTCCTTACCGTTGCCTCGATCAGTTTGTCTGTGAAAATGTCTGAATGGTGAATCAGCAGCTCCTGTGTTCTGAGCGGTAAAATCCCTGTTTTTGTGAATGGAGTCTGGTGGCTTTGAAGAGAGCAGAGATAACGGCTTCAGTTCCCTGTTTACATACACTGATATTGAATTATTTGAACTTTTAATGCTTTTGCCTGGTGTGGAATGAATAAGACAGACCTCTGTGTGTAGATGATTATCTGTCAGTTTTGCTGTAGCACTCCATCTGGTAAACAGCCTTTATTTAGGGCACGATGGTTGACGTAGAAACCACTGCAGGAGGTCACATCCACGCCGGCGGTTTGTTTCCCTTTGTACACGCCGACTCATCACAAACACAGAACTACGTCTTCACAAAAGGACTTTTTACTGAAAAAAAGGGTGAAATCAAAGCAACACATGAAAGGAGCTGCCAGAGATGTTTCATTTTTAATTTAAATGCTGCTCAAGCTACATTGTTTGTTTTCACCAAACATCAACAGATTATGTTTCGCTGGAATGTCCCAGTTTGAGAGTTTCATATGTTATTTAAAGTGACAGAAACTGTGAAAATCAAACAGTCAGCTGGGCTTTATCTGTTATAATCACACATAATATAACATGGAAGTCATCATCAGAAAGTGGTTCATTTTTTTTAGCCTGATAGAAAACTGAGTCCATCCATCCATCGTCTACCGCTTATCCTGTATTCAGGGTAGCGGGGGGGCTGGAGCCGATCCCAGCTGTCATTGGGCGAAGGCAGGGTACACCCTGGACAGGACGCCAGTCTATCGCAGGGAGACATGTAGAGACAAACAACCATTCACACTCACATTCACACCTATGGGACATTTTAGAGTCACCAATTAACCTAACCCCATCCTGCATGTCTTTGGACTGTGGGAGGAAGCCGGAGAACCCGGAGAGAACCCACGCTTACACGGGGAGAACATGCAAACTCCACACAGAAGGAACCCGGGGCCGCCCCGGGGATTGAACCCAGGACCCTCTTGCTGTGAGGCGAGAGTGCTACCCACTACACCACCGTGCAGCCCAAACTGAGTCCATTTAGGTAAAAAAGAAAGAAAAGATTACAGAGAACGTGGGAAATATCAAGAGAAAAATCATATCATTTCTGGGATTAAAGAGGGTCGTGTGTGTTTTCGGTGGTGTCTTTTTTACACTTTTTTAAAAAATGTTCTTGTAAATTTGTGACTTTAATGTAAAGTCCCTTCTACGCTGCCTTTTTCCTTGTGAGACAGGGTTGGTATGGGTGCTGGAAATCCTTGAAAACACTTGAATTCTAGTGTGGTGTTTTCAAGGTTTGAAAAGTGCTTGGATTTAGAATAAAGTGCTTGCAAGTGCTTGAAATGTATGTTCTGTGTGCTGACATATATGATATAACACAGACTGGTTCCTCCTCTGAGCAGCGATGAAGGTCGTCTCAGAGGAGAAACCAGGAGAGACCACCTCAGTGTGAACGGGGGAGAGCCGGGAAGCCGGAGCAGATTGTGAGATTTCGCTGACGTGTCATGTGGGCAACCCGCCACCAGGGGGGTTTAAAGAGCGCAGAAGAAGAAGTTTCATGTTGATCCGAAGAAGATAGAAAGCTGAGAAGAATTTCTGTGAATGCTCAGCTGAAAGGGTTTCCTTTCTCCATGTTTAACAGGCTTCCCTGACGGTTGCCCTGGCGATGCCCACGAGGAAGAGGAAGCCTCTGACCGAGGATGAGCTGAAGCTGAGGCGCCAGAGACGGGAGGACGCCGCCGCCAAGAGAGCCAAACTTCAGGAGGAGGCCAACAGGAAGAAGCAGGAGCAGAAACACAAGAAGAAGTTCGTCCAATCAGTTTGTTTCAGCTCTCTGTGGCGACTTCCCTGATTGAGCTTTTAAAACAAACCGTTTTGGTTTCCGTGCAGGATTGCGTGGTGGGAGTCGAGCGGCTACAGATCCCGGTGTCTGCCGTCGGTGGACAGTGAGGAAGATGAGGATGAAGATGAGGAGGACGACGGGGGCAGCATGTGCTCCACAGACTCCGACAGCACGGCCATCAACTACGTTCTGGGGGACGTGACTCATCCTCACGCCGCTCAAGGGGACGCCATCATCGTCCACTGTGTTGGTACGAAACTACACTTTCATATGCTTTTATGTTCCCGACACGTATTTAAAAAGACAGTCAGAATTTAAGCACAAGTCAATGAATATTTTGGCTTTTTCCTTCGTATTTAAAGAAGAATGTTAGGTAACACATTCTATGAGGGGCATGTTTATGATGCATTATTTATAACACATTATAATGCATTTATAAGGTGTTATAAATGTTTATAATGCATGACACCTTTATGATTTATGATGATGATGATGATGATGCTGCTGCTCGTCATGGTTACGTGTCCTGGTGGGTTTTTGCAGATGACTCGGGCCGGTGGGGCCGCGGAGGCCTCTTCACGGCTCTGGAGCTGAGATCTGATGAGCCACGCAAGAACTATGAGTTGGCCGGCAAGATGAAAGGTAACCATAGTTACAAAACACACCGTCTGAGTCTGCTACGTGTCGGTTGACGTGAAATTTTGAAGTGTGATTTCTTTCAGATCTGGACATTGGAAATGTGCTGCTCTTCTCCATTGATGACAAACAGTCGAGACTCGACGGCCGGGATCAGGTTGGTTCTGTTCTACTCTTTATTAATATTAATAATATTAATATTAGTTTTCATCTTCCACTTTAAAATCTATTAACAGACATCAGTCCTGATCTTAACTAGCAAATATTCATTAACGCTTTAAATGCCAGTTTGTTTACATAATACCACTTTTTATGCTGTTTTTAATTAAGAAAATGTTAAATTAAGTTTTACTGTGATACTTTAATGTATTTCATTATTTTTGTATACTAGATATTAGAGTGTTTACAAAAAAGATTAGCAAAAACATTGATTTTGATGCATTTAAATTTTTGGTGCAGTGTCAGATTAAAAAAAAAAAGAATAAAATACTCCTGTTATTACATTATGGGACTAAAATATCCACTGAAATATTTTAACCAACTTCAGTTCTCATGAGAAATATCAAATATCCATTCATTTTTTCATAATTTTAACCCTTTAAGTGCCCTTTAATTACATAATGACACTGTGTTGCTGTTTCAATGGAATAAAGTGCAAACATGTAAAAAATTCTGTATGCTAAATGTTGGGGTTTTTTTTGCTTGAAAGACGATATCAAGCGTGATGTGATATGTCAATGATTCTCATCAACATTGATTTTGATGAATATCATTAAACACAGCAGCCGTAAAACTGCAGCGATGCCCGTAGTTGAATCCAGGAGAATAACATGTATTTGCTTTTAGGACAAACATGAGAAAATGACTCAACCTGGTGGAAAATAGTAAAAACATACAATTTAGAAACCAGGACTCTAGATTTAAAGTCTGTTTATAATAGTATGCAGGACTTAATGATGTAATGGCCTCAAAGCTGCATTCTCTCTGCTGGCCACCAGGGGGTGACTCCTCTCTGATTAAATGGTCCTACTTCTCTCTTGATTTATTATCTCAGTAAACATTGTAAACATGGGTTTACGGTCTCTAGTTTCAAGTCTTCAATCCAGCATTGTAGTCCATGTAGAGTCAAACAGACCAGAAAGCAGGGGATGCTTTAGGGGGCGGGGCTACCTGCTGATTGACAGGTCGCTACCAATGCTAGTTACAACTAAGAGGACTTTAACACTTAGCTGTAAAGTTGAATCTTGACTAATAGAAGCTCACTTTGTTAGCAGCTTCACATCCAGAATCCACATGGATCCAGATCCAGTAAGTGTTCACTGGTTGCTAAAATTCCAGAATGGTGATGACCAAAAAACAAACGTAGTCGACAAACAAAGTGAGTGATGTCACACTGAATAAATGAAACATCAGAAGCTGCACAAAGAAACTATCTGAACTCTAGAGACGCAGTGTGCTTCTTTGCAGCGATGAACAGCTTGTGACACTCTGGGTCTGGATTTAGGGTTAGGTGTGGTGACATGTAAACAATTAATGCCCCGGGCGGTTTCCTTCCTGCCGCCTCAGCTGGCCTTGATCGTGGCGCAGCAGAGGGAGGAATCCAACAGCCTGTCAGGGATCCTGCTAAGCGCTCTGGACGGAGGTCTGAGGAAGATCTACGCTGCAGCCAGAAGAAGTAAAGGTAACAAAAAATGTCTGTTTCATGAAGTCTGTCAAAGGTAAAAAAAAAAATTAAAAAAATCAAGAAATCCAGTCTAAAATTAGCATCCCGCCAATAACTCTGCTGTAATTAAGTGTGAGGACATGACTCGATGGAAGCGCTGCCTTTTTCGTCAGACTTGACTGACTAGATATGCAGGACTGTGTTAACTTGGTGGCGCCACTGTGTGTAGTGGAGTTGTTGTCCTGGCTTCCTCACGATGGAACCTCGTTTTTTTGATTCCCCTCCGGTTATTATGCAAGAACCAGTACGGTCACCTCACAGTGTTTCATGCAAGGTTCCCACGGGCCAGTGAATATCAGGGAATTTTACATATAAAAGTTTTCCTTTCATTTGTGGTCCTTCTGTAAAAAGCTGTCTCCAAACATCATGCAGGTTGTTAATAGGACACCAACATCTCTTTTAATGTGATGAACAAGTGCAATAATAAGTAGACTGAATACTGAGGATTTAATTGGATACAAATATGTAGTTTACCACAGCTGGAAGGTGCTGGAAAAGCATGGAATTGCACCTTGAAATGCTTGAAAAGTGCTTGAATTTGACTTTGGAAAAGGCGCAGGAATTTTTTTAAAAATTTCTTCACAGGGGTTGTTTCACCTATATCCCCACCCTACCCATTTTGTAGAGTGGTTGTTATGGTTACCTGTTTTTTTAGCACCGGTTTGCACTGTTTTGTTGCTCAACACAAATAATCATTACATCAGCATAGTAGTCAAACTAAAGTAGGGAAACAGTGAATCTGACCCTCACCAGATCACTTTATCTGCCCCCCCCAGCAAGTGTCCATCTTCCCCGGATCGGCCACTCCACCAGAGGCTTCAACTGGTACGGCACCGAGAGGCTCATCAGGAAGCATCTGGCCTCCAGGGGAGTCCCCACCTTCATGTATCCTTCTCAACAGATCGGATCTCACAACGGGATGTTTCTCAGAATCTTCGTTTCCCTCAACATTACTGACAGATATTACCACGGCAGGGCGTCTCCGGCTCAGACATCCACCTCGACGCTCACGCTGCTGCCGCCGCCTCACGCCAACAGGACGGATGACGAAGCCCCCGGCCCCTCGGCTCCTCTCGGGGGGCCCTCGTCGGCTCCTCTCGGGGGCCCCTCGAGCCTCCCCAGCTTCATGAGTGGAGTCCATGTGTTTTTCTACAACCTGCCTGCATCAGAGAAGAAGAGGCTGAGCCGCTACCTCATTACATATCCTTTAAGATTACTTCACCGTTTACAGCAGGGGAAGCCAAGAGAGAGGCTAAGCCTCGCCCCTTTCCTGCGGACCACCACGGGACCAAGATATGTACGGTAGCCAGCGTTATTACTCTTTGATCCTCTGCCATGAGTTACTCAACAACGTCTCTGGATAAGAGTTGCTTTATAAAAACACATCCGCTAAGATAACGTTACATTACTGACGGAACGTAGCTAAGTTAGCAAGATGAGCTTACGGCCGTGTTAGTGACGTACCGAGCTAAGTTAGCTGGTTAGCTAGCAAGACGAGCTAACTGCCGTGTTGGTGACGTACCTAGTAAAGTTAGCTAGTTAGCAGGACGAGCTAACGGCTGTGTTAGTGATGTAAGTTGTGTGAGACCAGAGATGTAGTTCACTGAGTGGTTTCATACTAAACTAAATGATGATAAACCTACAACAAATTGATATTTTATGGACTTAGCCAGACCAGTCCCCATTTCGTCTCTTAAAAAAAAGGCAAGTCCCCACATTGTGAGTGTGTTATCAGTCCCCACATGAGATGTAAAACAAACAAACACACGCACACACACACACACACACACACACTGGGCTCGTTATCAGGCAGTAATATAACCGGTGTGCCTTTTAAACGGTGTATTATGTTTACATGTGGCAGACTGTGGCTGTGTTTGCACATCATATTACACGTCTTAAATGTTTTTGATGCCGCTCAAATCTGGCATATGACTTTATGTCTGATTGTCTGACCATCGCTATGATAACAATAAAGCTGATACTGCGACCTAATCACAGTACAGTTTCAAAAGGATCAAACATTATTCGTTTCTCCGGTGACTACTGTACATATCTGTTATGAAATAAGGTCTCATGGAGGACACAAGAAAGGGCGGGGCTTCAACTCTACAACTGTGAGCACCTGATCACCTGCAGGCACTTTTTAAAAAAAAGCAGTAAACAAGTCACCAGTAGACTTCTTCGGTCCAAGCGTTTTTTTCCCCTAAGGCCAGTTTTTAAATGTTTTTAACAATGTTAGTACCAGCAGACTCTATTCTGCTCCTAGTCTCTATTCTGGTCTGAGTCTCTATTCTGCTCCTAGTGTCAGAGCATCTTTTCCGTATCATAGAAACCAGACGCAGCACCTCTCTGAACGCTACCAGCTAGACTTGCTCAGTTCTATGTTCAGCTAGCAGACGTTTCCCTCTCTGGCGTTCGGTGCAGTTCACGTCAGACCTCTTTATTGTCTATGATCACAGTGTGATATCACAATGCCGGCGCTCCTTAACTGCAGCTCACGTATGACGGAGACGAGGAGGACGTCATGAGTGCGGAGGTCACCCACGTAGTCGCCGAGGTGGAGCACCAGATCCACTCGCAGGTCAGTGTCCACTCACAGGTCAGTGTCCACTCACAGGTCAGTGTTCACTTGCAGGTCAGTGTCCACTCACAGGCCAGTGTTCACTCGCAGGTCAGTGTTCACTCGCAGGTCAGTGTCCACTCACAGGCCAGTGTCCACTAACAGGTCAGTGTTCACTCGCAGGTCAGTGTCACAGGTCAGTGTTCACTCGCAGGTCAGTGTCCAATCACGGGTCAGTGCCACAGGTCAGCGTCCCTGACGGAGATCCCCCATCCAGAGTCTTTATTATTAATGTTATATGTATTATTAATGTTATTGTCATTGTTCCCTGTGTGAACCAGGAGCTCCAGGACCTGGTCCATGGGTACTCCCAGGCGGTTACCGTGCAGAAGGAGTGGTTAATCTCCTGCTTCTCTAAACAACGAAGAGTCAACACGGCCACCTTCCTGCATCCGCTCAGATAACACGCAACGCGCTAAAAGCGTTTAATTAACCGTCAACAGAGACCTCCCTCCGACACCGCGTCACCGCTTTATGACGGATATGTTGATTCATGATACTTTATTAGAAAGATACAGATTTTTATTGAATAAAGAATAACACGACAGCGGTGAAGTGATTTTCTAGTTCTTTAATAAAGAATTCAACGTAATATTACAATCACCAAAGATGATAAGTTAAAGATGCTTCAGACAAACTGTTTTAAATCTTGGGAGCGTCTGGGTTAATATGTTATTTTGTTATTACGGAGGCTGATTTAAATTTAATGCATCAGTTTTGACTTGAACAAATACTTTAATGAATTAATTACATGTAACAGATGACATGTTATCAGGATTATGTTAAAAATGTCAATAAATAAAAGAAACTAGATAACATTGATTATAGTTACATTGTTGATTATGTTTCTCAGGTTGTCCGTTTGTTTTAATGGAGACTTAACTAATATTTATTTTTTTAATGAGTATTTATGGATACTGTCTTATCAATATGGAAGATGGACATTCGGGCTGAGTAATAAAAATATATATTTATTTATGCTGCATAAAAGAAACATCAAACATCTCTGCAGGTCTAAGATTTTCACGACTGTAAATGCTGAAAATGTATTTTATTTGCACTGAAATCGTTTGAAGAGAAAAAATTATATTTATGGAACTAAAATATTTCAATTGGAAACAGTCTGACAGTATTTTATTTTATTTGCACACATAAAACCCAGATATGAAAACCATGAGGAATGTGACATCCACATGTTTATACAACTAACTGAGTTAAACCAAAAACAACAAAGAAAACTCAGCTCAGATATTCAGACCCAAACAATAGAATACCGTCTGGAGGAAAAGGAAGCATCCCATTACATCGGTTATTATTAAAATTGCTGTGTAATTTTGTCTTCAGTAAGTGGCAACATTTCAGTGTTATGAATCAACCCAGAAATTTTAATAATCACATAGTAATCACATAAACACTCACAATATGCTCATTATAACTCACGAACCAAATATGAACACTGAGCTGTTGACACTGAGGATGTTACAGTTCAGTCAAGTGGAAGAAGCACACACTCTCTCTCTCTCTCTCTCTCTCTCTCTGTCTCTCTCTCGGTGGGTAAAGGGGTGGGGCTTATCAGAGGGGGCGGGGCTCCCTCCCGACCTTCAAAGTAAAGAACGAAATGCTTCCGTGCGCCAATATTTCCCCGCTGCCTCGCGGAGACATCAAAGGATCGTGAACGTCTACGTTCAAGTCAGAGTGGAAACTTTTACTCGTTTTTGGAGGTTTTCTGTAAGTTACCGAGTGGAGGAGGCGGACCGGGAGACCCGGAGACCCGGAGGAGACCAGAACAGCATCGACGGTGAGGGACTAGAACCAATTCCACACGAGTCGCGGCTCCGACTTGTACTGACACGATGTTCATGTCCTGATAAACGGCTGTTGCAAAACCCTGCTTTATAGACCTGCAGGCAAACTCGCAAAGTTTCTGTGATACTGAGCTCTTGTGCCCCCTGAATAAATAAATATATATATACATATAATACTATTATATACATATATATGTACTTCTACTTTTTGGTCTAAATTAGCTAATTTAATTTTTTTTTTCTGTTTTTCAATTTCTAATTAAAATGATAAATTATAATGATAAAGTTATTTATTTGAAAACGTTTCTCGTTCATTTTTTTAGATACTAAATCACTTTTGAGAAGTGATTTTGATAAAGTTTTAATATTCATGAGATACTAAGTCATTATTTGTAAGAGAAACTCAATATTTTGAGAAACTAAATCAAGTTTCTTTTTAAGACTCAAAGTCATTATTAAGTGATTATTTCAAGTCATTGTTTTGAGTTTCAAAGTCATTATTTCAAGAAAGTTTATCATTATTTTGAGATCATTGTTTAAACTCTGTTACTTGTAAATACTAAGTCATTATTAGTGTAAATACGTATTCATCAGTCTTCTTTGAGGGTTACATGTTATTTTTTCCAACTGAGAGATGTTTTGGTTTCGGTGCGTCTGTGGTGGGAAGTGAATTATCTGTTCATCAAATTTGTCGTTACTAAGAAATCCAGAGACACATTTTGTTTTTATCTCGACGGTTTTGATTTTCCGTTCGAGTCTTAAGAGCTGTCGATTTGTCTGAATGTGAACCGACAAAGAGAGAAGTCCTGAATGTTGCAGACACTTTGTCTTAAATGTTGCAAATCAGAAACACTGAGTGCAAAACTGATTTTCATTTTTTATTTTTTTTTCATTGTTCTCTAAAATGTCGCCAACAGTATTTCAGAGGCAGCGTGAACCGGAGACACATGGACGTCCGGAGGAGGAGGCCCGATTATGCTGCCCGCCTCCATGCTCTCGGCTTCGCCACCCAATAGGTAACAACAAACACGCCACTACACCTTGCACTAGACATGGGGCAACGTGCTGCCGTGGGCAACGTGCTGCCGTGGGCAACGTGCTGCCTCGTCGCTGCAATGTTAAACGTGGATGTCGTTTCTAGCAGCCACACAGGAAACCGGGCTCTGATAAGTGGAAGGCAAAGGCAGAGCACGAAGGCACTGCGACACCTCACAAAGTCATTTATCGTCATGGTATCACATATCGCCAAGCCGTGATGCTCACGTAGATCTGTCACGTACGTGGACGTTTTCTTCAAGCCTGTAGATTATGATGTCTGGAAACGTGACACGCCGTTTACACAACTCCACCGAAGAAGACGTCTGGCTGAAAAAAGAGCCGTCACTCTAAAAATCAAAACAGTCAAAGCAATTATGAGAAACTTCAAACATCAAAATAATGATGAATTTTTAAAAAAGTGATTATTTTGAGAAATGTCTAATATTTTTTGATACTAATTCCTTAATTTGAGTAGGTATCAGTAGTTTTCGACACTGAGTCGTGCTTTGACCTCCACTAACATCGTCTGTCTCCTGCAGTCGCGTCAGCCAGCTGAGCCGACTCCTGAGCAGCCACCACAACACGCCTGAAGAGGACGATGAGACCATGAGCACGGAGGAGCGAGAAACCCATGTAGTCCACAAGCTGGACCCTGCTGACGGCCCTCCGGAGCATGCCGCCCTCCCCAATGACTCGCTGTTCATCGGAAGGAGGCTGGTCCGGGACCGGGAACACAAACACAGAGAGGCTCTCCCTGAACCCGGTTTGAGCTATTGCTCGTACCAGCCTCACCGCAGCCTGCCGACCGGCTACAGCCAGCCCACCCCGTACCCGAGCCAGGCCGACGGCGCCTGGCTACACCCAAGCTTTGCCAGCAGCTGGTCGGGGTATCCCATCAGCCTGCCGTCCTCTCTGAGCCAGAAGGATTCGTCCGGCTTCTCCGGAGACGGCAGCCTGTCGGGGTACAAGTTCGTGTCCCTCCCCGGACGCCAGAGTCCCAGTATGAGCAGCTTCGAGCAGCCGCTCTCGCTGTGCTCCAACCCGCCTGTAGGCGGCCCGTGTCACCGCACGCTGTCCCCATACACGTGGTCTTCTCCGGGTGCTGCCTGCTGCGCTCGGTGTCCTGCAGACGCCTTCCCCATGGGGCCAGGGGGCAACAAACCCCCCTTTCCTCAGTATCACCCAGTTTACGGCCCATACTGTGAGTCTGCTACTGTAGATGCTACCCATTATACGAAGATACCATGTCATTATTTAGAGATTCCGAGTCATTATTTTGACATACTGATTACATTTGAGATGCCGAGTCATTATTTAGAGATGTCGAGTCATTGTTTACAGGTACTGAGCCATTATATTTAGATACTAACTCATTCTTTTGCGATGCTGAGTCGTTGTTTTGAGATACTGAGTCATTATTTTGAGATACGGAGTTACTGAGTCATTTTTTTGAGATGCTGTGTCATTGTTTAGAAATACTGAGTCATTGTTTAGAGTTGCAGAGTCAGTATTTAGAGAAACGTAGTCATTGTTTAGAGGTGCTGAGCCATTATGTTTAGATACTAACTCATTATTTTGAGATACCGAGTCATTATTTTGAGATGCTCAGTCATTGTTTTGAGATACTGAATCATTATTTTGAGATGCTCAGTCGTTGTTTTGAGATGCTGAGTCGTTGTTTTGAGAATTAGATAATGGTTCTTGTTGTTTTTAGATACTAGATTCCTCTAGGTCTTCTACTCTGTCTGTCTGTCGGAGACATAACAAGGACTCGAGGCAGTAAATGCTGTAGTTCTGTGTTCATAAGAACAATGTTTTCTTTAGATCCGGGCGCCTGCAGACGTCCAGGAGCTGGATACGCACACATGTGAGTTTTCTTCTTCTTCTTCTGTAGCAGTAGGTATATACGATCCACTTCCTGCTACTAACTCAGTGACCTTTGACCCCATGCAGTGGCCACAATGCTCCAGCTGAAGATAGACAACCTCCTCATAGCATGCCGCTCTCTCTGGAGCAGAGTAAGTGTTGACCAGCTGCTGCTGATGTCATTATTCACCTGTATGTGTCACTTCCAGCATTAATGCATGGCTGTTTAACAAAGGAAGGGTGTTTGTCACGTACGAAGCGGACAACGACAAGCACGTCAACGAGATCATCAACTTTGTTGCTCTGCTGCGACACAACGGCTTTGATACGCATGTATGTATAAGCTTTATGATACACATGTATGTACAAGCTTTATGTTACACATGTATGTACAAGCTTTATGATACACATGTATGTACAAGCTTTATGATACACATGTATGTACAAGCTTTATGATACAAATGTATGTACAAGCTTTATGATACAAATGGATGTACTGACTGATGTCTCTATTCGTTTCAGATTGATATTTTTGAGCAGCAGTTCAGGAGTATTAGCAAGATTGACTTCATGGAGCGCTACCTCAGTGAGGTAATCAAAAGTTAATGCATCACCATTATTTTGAGAGTTTAAGACATTATATGAGATACTGAGTCATTATATGGAGATGTTGAGTCATTATATAGAGATACTGAGTCATTATATGGAGATGTTGAGTCATTATATACAGATACTGAGTCATATGGAGGTACTGAGTCATTATATGGAAATGCTGAGTCATTATATGGAGATGTTGAGTCATTATATACAGATACTGAGTCATTATATGGAGATGTTGAGTCATTATATACAGATACTGAGTCATATGGAGGTACTGAGTCATTATATGGAGATGCTGAGTCATTGTACGCAGATACTAAGTCATTATATGGAAATGTTGAGACATTATATAGAGATACTGAGTCATTATATGGAGATATAGAGTCATTATATAGAGATACTGAGTCATATGGAGATGCTGAGTCATTACATTAGATGTTGAGTCATTATATAGAGAAACTGAGTCATTATATGGAGATGTTGAGTCATTATATGGAGATGCTGAGTCATTGTATGGATCCAAGTCATTACTTTTGACTGATACAGATTTTTTTTTTCTGATTTGTATTTTGAGATAAAAAAAACTAACTCTGAATTTTGAGGAAAATCTCAACAAAAGAGCTTTTATTTTGTTAACGGAGGAAGTTGAGTGTTCAAGAGCAGCAGGAGAATGAAAACAGCTGATCGTTGTCCTCAGAAAGAGTACCTGATCATCATCATCATCAGTCCCAAGTACTACGAGACGGTGACGGCGTCGCCCGTCGGCTTGGAGAACGACGAGAGGACCTTCAACACGGTCTACATCCACAAACAGGTTCAGCCCCCCCCCCCCCGACTCCAGAACGAAGACATGCTGCTGATCTTCATGTTGCCGATCTTCATCACTTCTTCTTCTTCCTCTTCTTCTGCATAGCTCCAGAATGAGTTCATCCAGAATGGAAGCAAGAATTTCCGGTTTATTCCCATCGTCTTCCCCGGAGCCAAGAAGGTGAGTGTGTGGACCTTGTCTTGGAGGTCTGCTGTGATCCAGGTCGTGGTCTCGTCTTAATGAAACCTTTGTGGTCTGGCTTTGCAGTGTCACGTCCCGAACTGGCTCCAGAACACACACGTCTACGAGTGGCCGCTGCACCGCGACGACATCCTGCGGCGGCTGATGAGGGTGGAGAAGTACAACCCGCCGCCGGTCGGCGAGCTGCCCACCATCGTGTCCATCCCCATATAGACGCCGGACTAAAAACCCAAAACCAAATGGCCGTCGCCACCATATGTTGAGGGGGGCTCGGGACCCCCCCCACCTTTTAAAAAAAAGTTGTCGTCCCCCCACATTTGCCATTAAAATATTAAATATTTGTCCAGCACTCTCTTCATTGCTTCACGATCAAATCCGTTCCACTTTATCAGAAAATAATACCCACAGCAATAGGAATCCACTCTGCGTTTTCTACACACACACACACACACAAGCACCAAAGGAAGTTTGCTTCTTGCAGCTACTGGCCATCGGTCATATTTTAATTTCAGATGTTACAATCATGAATCATGGACGTATTAAAACAGGTGATGGTACGGCCCTCAGCCGCAACACTGCCATTTAACGCATCCACAGACAGCGGGCCAGTTCCATACTGTCAATTAGAGAAGGGGGGCTGCGGCCCCTCTCAGCTTGGACTGCTCCACTTTTTGTTCAATCTGATTGGCTCTGACCCTTGGCCAGGTCACCGAAGTTACACAGAGAAAAGAATAAATGTTGCAACGAAAAAAAGGTGGTGGAGATGAGAAAGAAATGGGTGGCATGGATAAGTTAAGTAGCTGAAAAAAAAGCCTTGTGTAAATTAACAATGCACTCTCAGATTAATATTTAGGATATCGTGAGCGTATACCACTCTGTGAAATATCTTGTGCAAAAGCTTGTTTCTTTGATTCTGTAGTCCGTTGTATAAATACTATTGCAAAGGCATTATAAAACATGTCAGTATAACAATGATAGGCTTATTTCATTTTCATTTCTAGGAACAAGAGACATTAGATACGTAAGAGACATCTTCTAAAAACATGTTGGAATGCACCAGAATTTGGGAAATCTACTTGATTCCAAAATTATCTGGGGGAGGACCCCCCCATATCAAATGCTGCTGACGCCCCTGGGTTAGGTTTGGGGTTGGGATTAGCGTTAGGGTTAATTCCTTTTTTAAATTTCAGCTGTATCCCCAGAACGGTAAGTCGTAGAGACGCGGGCTAAAGACTGGTGTGCGAATTAGGTCCGACGCCACCCACTCCCGAGTCTCTATGACCCTCCGTTCCCGAGACATAAGCAAAAAAACAAAAACAAAAAACGGACGGAGCCGAGAGGGGGGCAATATTCAGAGACATTTTTTAAATAAATAGAGTGAAGTCTAAAAATAGAAAAGAAAATACACAGAAATCACTTAGAATCAAGGGGCAAGACAATTATTTTTTGTATTACTGAATTTGAATGTTAAAATATGCAAATGAGGTTTTATCTAATTGTAACTTTTGGCGAAATCTACAAACAAAACTAGGGAAATAATGTATTTCTTTCCACCAGTCTGAAAGGACAAGGCGTGTTACGGAAGATGAATAGAGCAAAAACTGAACGATGGCTCAGACAGGAAGTTGCATGTAGATAAGGAGACGATGCGGCCGCCTGGCATGCGGGGGGCTTCTCGAGAATCAGCACGTTTACGCTGAACTGGGTCACGGCTTGTGGCTGGAGGAAGAAAATTCACGTGTAAACATCACGACGCGGAGAAAATGTTCATGTTTGCAGAATATAATGCGTTCTTAATATCCGGTTTATCACCTGTAGGACTTCAAAAAAACATTCAGACGTGGTTTAATGGTTTTTATCTTCACAAGAGGTAACACTGCAGATGTTCATACAGACATCATAGAAAAATCTGAATACAGTGTTTCATATATTCATCCATATAATGAAAAGTACATGAAATAATATTAATTTTAATAACATAACAAAAAAGGACAATGACATCTGTAATAAAAGTGGATTACAAAGTGACATTTGTATGTAAATAACTCTTAAGAATTATGAAACAGAAACAAAATAGTTCCATTTAACTGTATGTAAAAACATTGAAGTGCTATTTGTTCAAAGCTACACAATACACTTAAAAAGCAGGAAGCGTTTAGTTTTTAATTTCCTTCAAGGAAAAAGTACTATAAAATAAGTTACAGTACAGTGAATTTTGTCCAAACCGACTTTTGTTCCCGTCTTCCAGCCTTTTGAAAGCACAAACGACACAAGTGAAGAGAAACTTTTTCCTCCCGAGAGGCGTCGCCGTCAACGCATTTCTAATGTTTGTAAGAAAAGAAAAAAAACCTTCTAATGTTCAACGTCATCTTGGCGCTGCCGGTCCTCCGTAGAAACAACTTTGTACTTCATGAGCTCAAAAAACGAGACAAATACTTCATGTTGAGTTGCGGCGGCGAGTGCTCAGACGTCGTCGGCCGGCAGCGGAGGTATGTTGAACCTTGGTCTGGTGAAGAACGCCATCTTCTCTCTGCAGAGTACACAAAACTTTATTTATAATGACAAACACACATTCTGGCCTGTTGTAGATCACCATGACGATCTCTTGAAAGGTCTTCATGTGTACTAGTGGATTTAAAGATTTTGTCACCGTGTGAGATGTTGAGTGGTTTACCCCAAAAATCTGTTTTTTAAAAGTAGTTTCAAACTCATCATCGCCTTCACAGTAGTATGTCGAAAAAAGTCCTGAAAGAAGTTGTACGTCGATAAAAGTCCTGAAAAAAGTTGTACGTCGAAAAAAGTCGTAGTATAGTATGTCTAAAAAAGTTGTGGGAAAAAAATTACAGAAAAAAGTCGTAGGATGGTGAGTCAAAAAGTCCCGATCAAAAAAGTTGTGAAAAAAAGTTGAAAAAAGTCACAAAACATTTAGTAAGTGGAAAAAGTCCTGAAAAAAATCGTAGCATAGAAAGTCGGAAAAAGTTGTGAAAAAAGTTGTAAGTTGAAAAACATCCAGTGGTAGTATAGTAAGTCAAAAAAGGGACGAAAAAAGTGGTCAAATAGTAAGTTGAAAAAAGTCCTGAAAAAAATCGTAGTATAGAAAGTTGGAAAAAGTTGTGAAAAAAGTTGTAATTTGAAAAACATCACGAAAAAAGTGGTAGTATAGTGAGACAAAAAAGGGATGAAAAAGGCGTAGTATAGTAAGTTGAAAAGTGGTAGTACAGTAAGTCGAAAAAAGTCCTGAAAAAAGTTGTAAGTCGAAAAAAGTAATGAAAAAGTTGTAAACTAAGTCGAAAAAAGTCACGAAAATAAGTTGAAAAAAGTCATTATATATAGTATGTAGAAAAAAGTCACTAGAAAGTCTGCAGTGCAGTGAGATAAACTTTCCCATATAGATGTTTAGATTCTGGAGTTTCTCAGACGAAATAACTCCCTAAAAGTGAAAGTTAGTTTAAAAGGTATATCTTGAGGTTTCAGGTTACAGGAACAAAATGGGGACAGCCAAGAATTACCGGTGAGACAGCAGGAGGAATAAAAAGGGTCATGTTACCACACTGTTGCTCATCTTGTGGTTTACTTGGAAACATGTGTCACATTACTGAAACCAAAGACGCTCTAACTTCTACTAAGACAAATCTCTGAGAAGTGAACACACCACCCTCACCTGAACGTCTGCACAGGTAGGGGCTCCTTCTGGCTCTGGCCCCTCATCTGCAGGACCTCTTTGGAAGCCTTCCTCAGCATCCTCTCCGCCGCCTCTTCCTGCCGCTGCTCCTGCTTGCTTTGGTTGGCCTGTAAGCAACAACAGAACAGGGGGGTCAGCGGCTGCCGGGCGAGACTGCGTGGTCTCAAGCGGTCTCACGCAGTCTCACGCGGTCTCACATAGTCTCACGTGGTCTCACCTGTCTCTGGGCCTCTCGGAGTAGGCAGCGGAAGCGCTCGTCCCTCAGGGCCCAGTGGGGCAGCTCCGTGGTGTCCCTGGCTTGCGGGTCCTCCAGCCTCAGCTTCAGCTCCCTCAGGGCGCTCAGCTCCTCCAGCAGCTGCCTCTGACGTGTCCTGCAGGCCTGGAGGTCCAGCTCCAGGTCCAGGGAGGTGCGCGTCGGCTGCTCGGCCAGGGAGGAGCGGTACGACTGCTGCTCACACACACATAGACAGACAGGCAGGCAGACAGACAGACAGAAACCAGCTCAGAAACCAGACTCTAATTTAAATTCTCGGCTGGAGAAGAAGTAGAGACGTACCTGCTTATACCGCAGCGTTCTTCTCTCCAGCGTATTCCTGACAAACGGCGTTTTCTTTGGTAGAGTTGAGCTGTCACTGTCGCTGCGATACAACTGAGAGGTGAATATTCAGTTAGTTTATGGAAGAAAGAACTAAAACATTCTCAATATCAGAATAGAAAAGACAACAATTATTCAACCAGAAGCGCTTCAACGTACAGTAAACAGAGCAATGTAACGAGGGAAGTCACTCCCATATCATACAACACAACTAAATAACATATCCAGGGTCCTCCACCTTCTCCATGGTGGAGGACCATTTCCATGCTTTTCCAGCACCTTCCAGCTGTGGTAAACTCCATATTTGTATCCAATACAATCCTCAGTATTCAGTCTACTTATTATTGCACTTGTTCATCACATTAAATGAGATGTTATTGTCCTCTAAACAACCAACATGATGTTTGGAGACAGATTTTTAAAGAAGGATCACAAAACTAATTCCACTAACAGATCCACAGAAATATAATCACCAACTATTTTGATCATCTGTTCATCATTAAAAGTCATTTTTCATGCAGAAAATGCTGTTTTCAACTTGCTGTCTTCTTTCCTCGGTGTTACATCATAGAACATACATTTCAAGCACCTTATTCTAAATCCAAGCACATTTCAAACCTTGAAACACCACATTCACAAAAATCAAGTGTTTTCAAGGATTTCCAGCACCTGTACCAACCCTGGATATATGGTTTTTAAAACCCCATAAAAGAGCATCACTTCTGAAGAAACTTTACTAATCGTTAATAAGTACTCCTGAATGTTCTCAGTGTTTCTGTGTGGCCTCCAGGAAGTAGAGCTTCTGACAACGCTGACGGGATCTTAATAAACAAACCAACGTTGCTCTCACACTCTGCAGACTCACCCTGCAGACGTACTGACTGCGAGCTCCGGGAGAGAACGTCTGGGAGCGAACGATGGTGCTGCCGCGCATGAACGGAGAGGCGTGACCCCAGCGACCCCCCCTCTCTTTGGGCCGGACTCGCACCGGCTCGGGGAACAGGCCTTCCGTCATCGTGGCCTTCTCCACCTGCAATAACAGACCATGTAGATGCATCATGATTATTATTATTTTATTATATTTTTTTCACACATGCTAACCAATAGAAAAGCCAGTTATAGGGTCATTTATTTATATTTGTTTTTGTTGTTGAGACAAAGAGAATTTATACTTTTTATTTTCAATATTTATTTTACGTTTGTTATTATATTTTGGAGGGAGTGGGGACACTTCCTGTTGTGCACAAACACACATAATAGCATTACTATTTTTTTTTTACTGTAAATCCCTTTGTTTGGAAAAGCGTGATACAAATAACATTTTTTATTATTATTATTTTTTCAGATTTAGTTCTTTGACACTATATTTTCAATTATTAATATTGTTAGTTCATAGGTAAGTTATTCCTTATGAGTTTACTTTTTTTTTTAATAAAAAAAATATACATATATATAAATATATATTTTTTCAAGTTCACCTTGTTTGTTTTTAAAATTCTGGGTTTTTCATTTGACATTTTTCACCGTCTTATTTGAATGTCTTCCATCTATTTACTAATTTAAGTCAAATAAGCTTCAATAAGCCACATTTAAATAAAATGCTGACGATGAGAGGAATAACCTGTTTGTGTTCCATGTTAAATCTTTGGTGCTAAATCTTCTGTGTAAACACAATGAGCTGGTCTGTACACTCCGTCCACCTTGTTTGTTTTAAAACTCCTCCGGGGCTTCAAGCCCAACATAACTCTGCATTTAACGTCAAAAAAACGCTAGGACTTGTGGGTAATTCCCCTTCAGGCACAGTGTGCAGAAATGTGGCCTGACAGAAAGTGCCGCAGTGATCTGACGGGAGGACAGACTTGACCCTCGAGGACTTTCGGGCCTTCACCTTAACTGTAGACAGCTTGCTGGTCGTCTGGTCACAGCGCCCCCCGGTGGTGATGCAGATGCCCTCTGCACACAGGCCCTCTGAGAAGGGAGCGGTGAACGCTGTGCTGTTGCTGCAGCCGCTGTCCACCGACTCCGCCTGCCAACTCCTGCAAACACAAAAACCCTCGCTGTCACTTTCACACACACACGCTGGTTTTAAAGAAAGAGTGTGTTCTGAAGAATAACGAGCAGCATAGAAGTGGTGCCACCTCTCGGACGCCGCCTCCCCCGGCTCATCCTTCTTCTCCAGCCTCTGCAGCTCGCGTCCCTCCAGATGGGCGGTGGAGGCGGTGTTGTTGTTGTTGTTGGCGGTGTTGTTGTTGCGTGACAGCAGAGCGTCCTAATGGCAAGAGAGAAGAGAATCAACCTCCATCCTCACGCAGCTCACATTCCTCCACCCGTGGGTTGGCGGTGTGGGTTCATGTTTGGCTGCTGAGACGCATTCCTGTCGCTTACTCACTTTAACAAGCCTCAGACCTGCAGACGGAGCGATTTACAGCAGCGAGGAGAGGAATCTCTCCCCAAGGCAGCCGCTGATTTACAGCTACACCAATGAAAAGTGGCAAATACTAATGTCTGTAGTCGAGGGTAATATGTGTGACATAAATCTTGCCTGCTTAAGGGTGAGGTTGACATGCTGATTGTACGCGCGTGTAGAGTTATATTTATTCTATTACTATTTCATTATTTTGTTTCAGGAGCAGGGCGGGGTTCGCCAGAAGGAGAAATTACTGTCTAGAAACTAAAAAACTATTGTCATCGGGTTTGCTTTGGTTTTTTTGGCAGCAGGTGGATTTTTTAAAAAGACAATCCCTCTGCAACCTCCGAGTACAGTCTGGCCTAGAAGTCATTGTATAGCTTCATCACAGAAAAGTCACAGTATGTGGAAATATTTGTAAATAGCATATAGTATAATAAGAGTATAATAGTATAATAAAAAGTAAAAAGTATACTATGATAAAAAGTAAAATATTATGTCATAAAAAGACATAAGTCACAGAACAGTATGCCCATATAATGTCTATAAAAAGTCACAGTATAGGATGTAATTAAACATAATGCCACAAAAATAATACAAAGTCATGGTATATTATGCAAAAAAAAGTCTTAGAAAACGTATAGAAATGTTGATAGTTGATGAGTGTAGCATGTCTTAAAAAAAAGTGATAGTATATGAAAAAAATCATAAAAATGTCCTTGTAAAGTTTATTATAAAATGTTATAGTGTAGTATAAGTCTTTAAAATGTTTATAAAAAAAGTGAATAAAACGTCATTAAAATAAGTAATAAAAAAATTAAGTGAATAAAAAAGTGAATAAAAAGTCAGTATAATAAATAAAAAAAATATTTAAATTAATAAAAGTGAATAAAAAGTCAGTATAATAAGGTGAAAAAGACATTTAAAGCGATATGAATACTTATTATGAATCTAATATTTCCTTCATTCATTTAACTGAGCTCTGAATTGAACTTGCGCGTGAGACTTGCGCCCCCTGGTGGCGTCTAGTGAACAGGGCTCTCTGAGGACTCACCACGGCGCGGGGCCTCTGCTCGTCCTCCGGGCCGTCCTGGGGCCTCCGGGGGCCGGCGCTCTTCTGTTCAGGCCGGAGCGTCTCCGGAGTCCCGCCCAGCATCTGGACCCGCAGCCAGTGGTAGACCATGTCGGCGCTCCCCTCACACTCGGCCAGGCTCACCTGGGCCGTACCCTGCAGGGATCACAGAGGACGCCGTTTAGTTTAATGGGGATGCGGGCACCGTGGAGCCGGTCTGCTGTCTCTGCTCGGCCCTGCGGACCCACCAGGAGCTCCTCCTGAGCCTGCGGTCCCAGCGAGCAGACGGACAGCTGTAGAGCGCACAGAGGCAGGGCGCCGGCAGCGACGGGGATCCGGAAGCCTTCGTTGAAACTCATCTGGGTCTGCGGGTCCAACGCCGTGCAGCAGTAGAAGGCACAGACCCGGCCGGCGTCCAGGGGGAGCAGGTTCACCTTCACGTACCTGCAGGGGGGAACGCAGCCAATTAGAGAGCAGCTAACTGATGTCAGCAGCCAACACATCTACACCACCCTTTCAAATAAATGGGCTCATTGTTTGTCAGATTTTGGTCAACAAATCAAATGACACCTATATTCAAAATAATAATAGTAACAATAATAATAATAAAATAGAATATGAGAAAAAAAAAACAGAAAATATATATTCCTCCATTCATCTGCACTATTATCTGATCAAGCCACAAATTAATTCCCAGACAGGCGACGTGTTGCCTAGTCATGTTAAATGATAAATAAATATGAATCTGACCAAAAATAAACGGGATCCTGGAATGCCTTTCAAATTTGGTTAAGAACATTTCTTTTTTATTGCGTCACAGATAAGACACAAATCTTTTTTAGGTGAAAAACAGGAAGTACTCACACTTTATAGCCGTCCCTCACCATGGACCTGTTCAGGCTCTTCAGCTGGAGCAGATGCAGTCGGAGGGACTGAGAAGTGGACTCCCACCTGGACAGAGAGGAGAGTTCAACAGACGCTTTAGTGAGGCGCCAACAGGAAGCCACCACGTAGACCAGGACCAGCTTACTCACAGCAGCCCCAGCTGGATCTGGGTGGGCTCGCTGACGGGGGTCACATCTTTCACGTAGGACACCTCCTCGGACTCCTCGGGCCTGTTTGAGGAGAGACCACCAACAAACGTTATCGTCTCTCGGCGGACACAAACTGAACAGACCAGTGAGGAAAAACACACACAGCATGAAAAGAACGTTTGTGTTTCAGTCAGTAAACTTTCAGACGAACCCTCACTGAGGACAGAAACTGTAGTTTCAAAAGTCCAGACGTCATATACTCAAGTAGTACAGGAGAAGTCAAAGTGTATTAGTACAGGCTCTGAAATGTACAAAGTAAAACATTTCGACTGGCTGAATCTCTTGTGATATTCATAATAAAATAATAATCAATTATTCCCCCCAAATAGTAGAAAGTACATATTAGTTTTAACATGTCGGGAGGAAAAGTAAAAAAGAAAAACTCAAGTAAAAGTACAGACACCTGAAAATAGTACTTTATTACAGTAACTAAGTATTTGTAATTTCCTCCTCTGGGTGTGTTACTTATATATTAATTACAGCTACTTTACTACACACACTGTACTTTCTGTCATTATATTTTAATTTAGGATTTTTCACGTTTCACTTGATTTCTTCACTTCCTCTTTGAAAGGGTGTATTATGTGTATGTGTGAATATGTGATTATATTATTATATCATAAAATGGTCTTGACATCTTTACACCGGAGGCCTATTTTCCCAGTCATTGCTCACATTTTTTTTCTTCAACTGTAGTTATTTGAGTACTTTCACACGCAAGACGAATATCACGCAGTTTTCACTTTTTTATTGTCACTATATTGTCTAATCCCGTGGCAAATGTTTAATATTTATTTAAATGCAGTTTTTGTTCAGTCAATTCTATTAATTGTTAATTAAAAAAAATATATGTTAAATCATATTTTTATATCTATTTTTAGGGTATTTATTCTTTCACATTCCAATTCATGTCTACATATTCTTAAGAATAGGAAAAAGAAAGAAAGTTATTTTTTCTTCTAATTTCTATTATAAGCCGTTTCTGTGTGAACGTGATATTTGTACCTCAGATTTTCCCAAATTTAATTTTTATTTCCAAGATCTAAAATGTATAAATCTTTGCTTGCTGTCTGACAAGGTGTGATGTCATTAGTCAAATTAAAGGGGACACAAACAGGACTATCAGAGTGGAAGTGGAGTGCATTGTGGGTGCTGCAGGTTTGCTCCTCTGTCACTAGGGGGCGGTGTTGCTCCAGGGAGCTGGTCGTTGGTGCCCTGTCAGGGTGGACCTGCTCTCACCTTCGGCCCCAGGCCTCGAACACGCCGCTGTCTGTGGCGAGCGCGTCCTCCGACACACCGGCGGAGACCCTCCTGGCCCGACGGCCGCTTCTGTTGCCGCTGTTCCCCCTCAGAGTCACTCCTAAAGGGGAGACCACATCCAGTTAGTCCCCAGGTGGTCTTCATTCTTTGGTACATGGATCCGATCTTTTTTTACTTGCCTGTGGAGGTGAACGCCCCCTGGGCGCCGCTGTCTCTGTGGCTCTTGTTGTCCAGCTGATGCATGCTGGCGGGGCTGACGGCGTCCTCGCCGCCCAGCATGGCACTGTGGGACGGGGGTTGCGACTGGGCCCGCAGCCCCTCCAGCAGGCCGCGCCCCGCCTGCTCCATGTACTCCTCCGTCATCTGGGTGAGCGGGCAGTCGTGGGGGGCGGAGTGGTAGGAGGGGGTGTCCATGGGGGAGCTGGGCGGCGACAGCGAGGACAGCGAGGAGCGGGAGGAGAGCGACGCCAGGGACTGCGGCGTGTCGTGGGAGCGCTTGGCTTTGCTCTGGGTCAGGTGGTCGGAGGTGAACATGGAGCCGTCTCTGGACGCGGACTCCGGCGGCAGCAGGAAGCGCAGGTGGGGGTCCAGGGGCTCGCCAGCGGCATCGTGGCGCTCATACTGCGGGAGGCCGTAGATGTCGCTGAAGCTGATGGAGCTGAGGGAGCCGCGGCTGGATGCCAGCGAGCCACGGCTGGACGCCAGCGAGCCGCGGCTGCTGCTGGACGACACCGTCAGGGAGCTGGCCGACAGGCTGCAGGTGGAGGAGGAAGAGGAGCGAGACAACAGTTAGAGGAGACACAGAGACGTTGAAGATTAAAGGAGGAGCGGGTCGCACCTCTTCAGCTGGGAGTGGAGATAGGTGGTGATGCGTGTCGCCTCCTCCAGCTGCCGCAGCAGAGCGTTCCTCTTCTCCTGCTGGAGGATCCTGGAACACAACACAACAACGTTCAGGCAAACAGGCAAAGGACTTCATGGAGGGACCTTTGGATATCTCTTTGTACTCAGAAAACACTTTTATACACTATTAAAAAAGCTGCTAAAAAGTGGGGCGGGCTTTCAGCTTGATGAAAGGATGTCATTGGGTGAAACGGCACTAACTTACACAAAAACACATCGTTTTGTTTTACAGGATGAAAAGATGACTGGATTAAGGTATAAATCTATGACGACGAGGGATTTAAAAGGGTTTCATCTGGACTTTAAACTGTGATGTGAGCAACTCACAGCAGTCAGGAATCCAGCGTGTATTTATATTGAATAACTCTACTTGCAAAAAACACATGAACCCAAGTTAGAATCAGGTGCAGTAAGAGACCAGTGCGGGACTAGTATGAGACCAGTATGAGACCAGTACGGGACCAGTATGAGACCAGTGCGGGACCAGTATGAGACCAGTGCGGGACCAGAACTACGTTCCTCCTGCTCACTGGGATTCGGGACGACTACGGCGTTCCAGTGGATCAGCTCAGCGCGATGGAAGAACCCAACAGGCGTCTCTATTAAAGCCACACACACATCAGAACCATCATAAAGCCATAATAATAATGTGGTGGAGGAGATGATGAGGTCTCCGACTCCACGGGGCTCTCCAAATACTCTCACATAAAACTATGTTATTGAGACAATAAAGCATTTTGCCAAGTTGAAATGTGCTGCAGCAGATGAATGAAATCACTGCGTGTGTATGTGTGTGTGTGTGTGCTCCTTCAAACCTGCTTTACATTGAAAGTTACAATATTCACACTGATGTAATGAGAACACATTAACTCTAGCAAGGCAGGAAGAATGTGTCAAGGCAAGTCCCAGATGTTCTCACCTCTGATTGGCTCCCTGGCTCTGGGAGCTGTGGGCCCTCTGCACCTCCTCCTCCAGCCGGTGGCGCTCCTCCTCCAGCTGCAGCAGCGTCTCTGCAGAGTGCTGCTGCTTGCTGACCAGGATCAGCTCCTGCAGGAGGGCCTCCTTCTCACGCAGGAGCTGCATGAAGTCCCGGTCCCGGTCCGCCTCTGCCCGTCCCGACCAGCTCTCACTGTCCAGCTGTGCTAGCTGGTGCTGGATGCTCTGCACCCTGGGGGAGGGGGGTGCCGAGCACATAGTTAGGATTCTGGCACCGGGTCAAACATGTGATACTGTGGGAAGCGGGCAGGTCCGCGCATCTACGTGGTTTACATAAACTTCACTGAGCCAAACGTGTCTGGCAAGAGTTCATGTGTCAGTCACTAAAAAGAAATAAATAAATATTCATTCCCATTGTTTCTATAACAGCCTCAATAACAATAATAAATAGGCAGTTATTTTGATTGTGCTTAAAAATAATAACGATCATTATCATTATTAATTAATACATAATTTTACGTGATTTTGACTTGAGTCTAATCTGCGTTTTTAAAAACACTTTTTTATGAATATATGAGTACGATAGTTAACGTGTTGATTGAGTGGAGCCTGTTGACCCTGTTGACCACAGTGTTTATATAGTGACACAGCAGAATCAGCTCCAAGCAGGCACTTAATGCTGCCACTATGATGCCGTATAAATCACCTCTACCTGCTGCTTCGGCCTCACAGGTGCGCGTCACCACCGCGGGGTTAACTCTGAGGGAATAACTGTGTTTACGTGTGCTGGATGCCAGACGCCGTGACTCAGTGACAGAGCATGCAAGTTTCCACAGGTCTCTCCTCTCCCTCCCTGCCTGATGTCATGGTTGGCATTGCTGTTGCCTGGTCACCACACAGCAACACGAGTCCTTCTGTGCACGGAGCCAGCAAAAACAACACGGCGACTCTATAATCACCGCCGTACGAACGCCACCCCGTCACCGATCACTCGCGACAACGCTCGACCTCGTGTGTCCGACTCACAAGCAAAAGCTGGTTCCACCGACACATAAGACATAACTCGCCTGTGAGAGGGGGTATATTTAACCAGACCGTGTGTGCATTGAACCACCTCGTGGAGGAGAGTGCGGCGGCAGCGGCGAGGCAGAGCTGCTCTCCCCCGGCTGCACAAAGGCAGCACACAGTCAGCAGCACTCAGTCAGAAGCGGCGTGGCGAGGGAAGAATGTGACCACCCAGCTTATTCCACTGGCCAGACATCACTCAGCCGGTCGCAAACACCATTCATGACACGTCCTCCCGCTGGACGACGTGCACGGCCCCAGGAACCCAGAACCGGGACCTGGGAGGGTGCTGACGGGGGGCCGGCGAGTCGGTGGCGTGTCATCACACGGTGGCTGATAAGCAACAAACACAAGAGATGTTTACTTACTTCTTCTTGGCTTCCTCGTACTGCCAGTTCACTTTCACTTTGTCCACTAAATGTGTGGAATCCTGGGAAAAAAAGAAGAGAGGAATAAAACCATTGAAAGTGCAGCACACTTAGGTGACGAAGGCGTAACCATGGTGACGGGAGTATAGGGAGATCCTGCAGCGTATCAAACCTGAGCAGAAGGTTCTCTGACAGAACGCATTCAAAGTTCAGTCAAATTCATGGAGGAGCCTGAACCCACCTGACCTGTCCTTTACAACGAGTGGCTTCATGAATCTTTTAGACTCTAAATTTAGTTCTCAAAATCAATCGAAATGATGCATTTCATTTAAAAATGGACGAAAAATTGTGTCTGGAAATCAATCTTCACATCACAAATACATACTGCAGAAAACATATATTGCAATGTCATGCAGTCCTGCAAGATAGCAAACTTTATTCCTCCTTTCAACCTCGACAAAGGCGGCGCAGTTCTAACCTTTCACAATAAAAGCCCTAGACCCCCAGGTGTGTAAGTCGAGCTGAATCTAAAATCAGCGCCCCCCCTGTCCTCTCTGTAAACCTGTTTTACGGGGCGATGGCAAGCGGCGGCGGCGTCTCCTACCTCTCCCATGACGTCGGTCTGACAGCCGGTGTCACAGTACTGCTGCAGGCTGCACGGGTCCGCCACACTTCCTGTGCTGTTTGCCGCCTCGCCGGCCGAGTCGTGGATGGACAAGCTGCTCTGGAAGTTCGCCGTCAGCTTGGCCAGGCACTGTGGGACGGGACAGCGATTAAGAAGAGGAAACAGGAGGACGCATTATAATAAAGATGCAATGTCGATTTTTAAGGGATGGATTGTGATTTCTCTCGCGCAGAAATAGACGATGACACGACCAGGAAACTCCTCCGCAGACGAGGCCTGACAATCGGCCTGAATCATGGTCTATTATTCATCGTGTATTACAGTTTCGTGGTCGCTGACTCAGATGTCTGGAAATGCGTTTTATTTAAAGACAATGCTGAGAAGCAGCGGGACAGTAGAGGTGAGCGGACACTAGAGGTCAGCAGAGAGCATTCCAGTGTGGCACCTGGATGAGGTCCTGCCTCTCCTTCTCGCCCGTGCTGATGGACTTCTTGATGCTGCGCAGCTCGTTGAAGATGGCCTGAGCCTCATCCAGCTTGTAGTTCGTCTGGCTGCAGGACATCTTCCTGTCGATCCTGACACACACACACACACACACACACACACGCACACACAACACACACACACACACACACACACACACACACACACACACACACACACACACACACACACACACACACGCACGCACACACATTTTATATTTAAGATTTAACCTCTAAACGCATTCAGAGTAAATAAGAAAGAATGCATTAAAATAATAACTTTGTTGTTATTAATTTATCTAAATAGAGTGAAAAATGTTTTTAAAGCAACACATTTTATTGAACTTCCAATCAGATAAATAATCATAAATAAATGCATTAAAATGAATGAAAATAATAATCATATAAAATTATTAATTTATCTAAATAGAGTTAAACAATTTATTTAGCCTCTAATCAGATAGTAAACGATAGTAAAAATGTAAATACCTACTAATGATGAAAATGATTTAAATGAATAATAATCATATTTAAAGGGAAATAAATCATAAATTAAGTACTAACAAATTAAAAAGTTTAAAATTTAAGTTTTTTTCTTTTCCCTTCATTTACAAATTCAGGTATTGGGTTTATTTATGAGACTAACATTACGACATGTTCTTTGTCTGGTTTTATTAATATAATATGATGAAATGTGAGAACAAAGTCCATCTATGGATGAATCAAGTCAATAAGTAAAATGTAAAAAATTCCAAAAGCATTTTGTTAGTTTCAGGCTTCCATACAGGTTAATATTAGAAGTGAATAATCAGGAAATCAATGAATTTGGATAAATATACACCAGAACAGCCATGTTCTACAATTTGTAAGTGCATTTATGAATTTGCGATATCATTAAATCACATAATAGTGAGGAAAAAGCTGTCAGGAAAAAAAGACAAATGTGCAGGAAGAAGAAATAAGAGCATTAATGAAAAATGTGTCGAAAAAACAAAACTATGATCCCGTCATGTTTATAGATGCTTTGTTGAAATATTATAGATCTGTGTCCTCGGGGACAAGATGGTTGATTATTGATTAGAATTCTGTGAAGAAAAGTCCTCTTTGACACGCCATCTGAAAGTTTAAATGTAGCTGCTGGGCCTTTTTTACACTATATACACACACAAACAGCCCATTATCGCTTTCACAAGAATCCATGAAGCACTTTCACATTAAGAATGACATCTTTCATTCACTAACTACTAACAGTGGCGACGCTTTGTGTCAGATATCAGGTCAGTGGAAAATAAGAAAGAGAAGAAGAAAAAAAAAATCATCATCAGATGAACATCTGAAGTATTTTTGTGCGGGAGGTTAGAGTGTTTATTTTAGACTGTGGTCAGTTATGAAATACTGACACTGCATGTGACAGGCCAGTGTAAATGATCATCTCGGTTTGTTTCCACACGCCGAGATATTGTTTCAGCCTTTCAAGTGCTGCTTCCAAAGGCGCACTCGTTTGGGGGAGAAACCTCTGTCGCTAACGTTTAAATCATTAAGATCCCTGCAGGGAGTCTGATTAAAGGGACAGTTAGGATGTTTAGAGGTCTGGTCTGATTTAAGACACCTAAAACAATCAATATCAGTACAAATGTACACAATATTTTGATTATTTTCACCTCTTTATGTTGCTGACGGGGAACTGAAGCCGTTATCGCTGCTCTCTTCAAAGCCACCAGACACCATTCACAAAAACCCTGATTCTACCTCTCAGATAAACACAGGAGTAGCTGGTCTACCGCTGCCTCTGTTTGTTAGTTTGTTTGTTATTGTGTGACTTTGGTGTTTTAAAGAGGCTTTAAGGTCACACAACAACACAAACAAACCAACAGATGGAGGCCGCGGTAGATTGTGTTCAGAAAGGTTAAATTACTGTTTTTGTCAACGGAGTCTGGTGGCATATGATGAGCAAAATAAACTCCTGCTATGAAGTGAGCTGTCTCTTATTCTTCAGTGAGTGAGTGTTGTGTGTGTGTGTGTGTGTGTGTGTGTGTGTGGGGGGGGGGTTGTTGGATGGAGGAGCCTCCATCACTGGGCCTGGCATGTGGCCCCCCCTGCTCTCACCACAACCCGCTTCCTTCACCTTCCTTCAACAGCAGGTACTGTTCATCCACCCGACCCTGCCTCTTCCTCCCAAAACAAGCTCGGCTTTGTCCCCCCCCCCCCCCCCACACACACACACCATTGGCAAGGCTTGGGAGTTTATATGCTTAGCCAAAAAAAAAAACGGCGCTGCCCACCCCTCAGTGCCTGCCTGTACTGAACCCCCCACCCTGTGTACTGCGGAGAAGCAAATATGCTCAGGTTTTCTCCAGTTCCAGGTTGGACTTTGTCCTTAAAAACCCACCGGCTGAGAGCCTTCTAGAGTTACGTCTGCACAGCGCACTCTGAAAACTCGCTCAATTCAAGATAAGGTGGAATACAGATGAGCAGAGAAGATACTCGCACCGTCCTCCGACTTCGGCGGGGCGTTAACTGCGTCGCCAGCTGTTTGTTTGCCTTATCTGACGCACGGTGGTGCGGGGAACAATTAGGCTACACTGCTGACAAACAGCTGAGATTGGGGAAAAACAACGGCCATGGGGTGAAGAAAACAATAGGAACATACTCATAGACAAACAATGGCGCACACACACACACACACTCAAGAGGAGGATGCGTCCATGTTTTCTGCTAGCTGTGTATTCTCCCGGCTATTCTGGGAATCACTCGAGTCGTGTATTATCTGAGAGATAAGGGACTCTTTACCAGGACTCAGGAAGTGCAGAGGAATTTGCTGCCAGATATCTCTGTGTTTTTAAACTGCTCTGGAGCCAGCCCCCTCCCCCCTCCTCCCCTCCCCCTCTCCGTGGAGCAACTTCCTCTCCAGGCTGAGCCTTGGCTCCCTGCACTCCACTGGTGCATCCTCTTCCTGAGGTGGAGTCCCCTTTTCCATCAAAAAATTCCCTCCATTTGCCTTTTTTTTTCTCAAACGCTCTCTTTTTCCCTCCGAGAGGTGGAGCCTCTGATTCCAACATGATATTTGGCTCAGAAATGTTCCCAGCACAAAAGACGCTTATGCGTTTAAATACCGACGCAAAAAAACTAAAAGGAAAGTAGAAGCGAGAGGAGAGACTCTTCTTTCTGTTTTGGGTGTCAAAGGACTTTTTTTGAAATCTCACCATGTCCCACTTAGATGAAGCCGCGTGAAAGTGAAGAAAAAGACGGTGTGCTAAAGTACATGTAATATTTGAGAGAGTTGAAGATGGGGAGGGGAGAGGGAGCTGGGTGGGGAGCAGCAGGAGGAAGGAGAAGGGTGGAGGTTCAGGGGGAGGAAGGGAGGGCAGAGGAACACTCACTCCTGCAGGGTCTCCACTCCCATTTCCTTGTACTGCAGCTCCTGCTTCACCTGGGCCAGCTCCTGCTTCAGTCTGGACAGCTGCTGACACACACACGGACACACACACACACACACACACACACACAAATGCTGAGTCATGACTACACACACAGGAACGCCATGTTTACACGCCAGTGAACACACGCTCATCCACATTCATCGTTTTCATTTTGGACTTAGGTTTAGTTTGTTTCCTTCAGAGCTGGGACAAACGGAGCTACATGTACATACAAGCTGTGTCCCGACTCAGTGTCCGCATCCTCAGTGGCCTTCTTTCCCCGATTCAGGAGACCTGACTGATGGATTTGCCTGGATTTTAAATCAACTTGGCGTCTATGAGTGGATCAGAATAAACTCCCTCAGCCTGAAATACATCATGAAGCAAATCCTCCATCAGGATATAAAATAATTGTGCTGTAAAATGTTCTCCAATTTCAATAAAATTTGAATAAAAAAAACAACCTAAATAAACAGGACCTGTTCTGGAAGGATGCAGCCACTGAACTTAATTCAATTCTTAGTATTTATAGTGTCATATCCCAACAAAAGTTATCACAGGACATTTCTGAGGGTTTTCAGAAATCTGTTAACGTGGCCTCTTGCACGACCACACTCAGCTGGTCGGATAAATGGCATTTGATCGACTACGATATTCAAATCTTGAGCATTTTTAATATTTAATCCTAAAAACAAAGACTCCCGGGGACTTTTCTGTGTGTTTCTATAAATCCTACTCATCTTCTAAAGTGCAACAATCCAGGAAACGCCCTCACCCATGTGACCGATCTCAGAGCCGCGTCCAACTTGGCCCTGTGAGTCAGTGACCTAGCCTCTGCCTGACCCTTTGATGATGATCTCACCCTCATCCTCCCGAGGCCCCACGGCTAGAGCCACAGTATCCTGTAGGGGCCACACCCCGGCCCCCCCCTCTCTCTCTGTGCCTCTGAAGGGCCCCCCAGCTTCAGCCCATTGTTCTCCAGCAATAATGACTTACCCGCTCTCGTCTACCAGCTATTTCCACTTTTATTTGGTCGGGGTCGTATTTGGCATTTGAGGATGAGCCTGAGAGTGCTGTGGACACATGGAGAGAGAGGAGAGAGCAGTTAGACCACGGCAACGATGTGTAAAAGTAAAAGAAAGAAAAGAGTTAAAAGAGGGGGGGATCCGGTGTCGTCTCCCCGGGCGACAGCTGGCTGGAGTCGGAGGGTGAACTGGGTGGTCACCGCTCAGACTGCCCCCCCCCCCCCCCCCCGCTTCCTGAAGGGACATCAACAATATAGCCGAGTCCGGCTATATTGAGAGAGATAATCAGGTCGGTTAAGGTCGAGTGTTTGGTCATCATAGAGTCTTCCCGTTCTCTCATCTGTTAAAAGACCCTCTAACAGCTGACGTCATTAAAAATATATATGTGCTGGTGTCCTGAGTCTACGTCCCGTTGTCCTGAGTCTACGTCCCGGTGTCCTGAGTCCACGTCCTGGTGTCTTGAGTCTACGTCCCGGTGTCCTGAGTCTACGTCCCGGTGTCCTGAGTCCACGTCCCGGTGTCTTGAGTCTACGTCCCGGTGTCCTGAGTCTACGTCCCGGTGTCCTGAGTCCACATCCTGGTGTCCTGAGTCCACGTCCTGTGTCTAAGTCCCGGTGCCCTGAGTCTAAGTCCCGGTGCCCTGAGTCTACGTCCTGGTGACTAGGGGTGGGGGAAAAAATCGATATTGCAATATATTGTTGTGCTCTCTGTCGCAATAAATAAATCGATACACTGACGGCAAATATCGATATTTTGGGTCTACGGGTTTTTTTAGACTCCGGTAGTGTTTACGGTTCTCCGGAGCGGATCCGCGGGGGCCGCCCGCTGCCCGGTCTGAGCTCCAAGCGGGTTTCACACAGCTGGGTTTGATTGCCTATTTATGGGCAGGATTCCGAGCGGCGCGCTAGAGTTTAGAGGCTCACGGACTCTGGCATCGGGTACCCCGAGGCGGAGGAGGAGGGTCCGCCGATGTGACCCGCCGGCTCCCCGCCGGCTCCCCGCCGGCTCCCCGCCGGCTCCCCGCCGGCTCCCCGCCGGCGCTGCTCTCGTTTCCCCCGCTAGAGCAGCACCGGTTCAAAAAAATTAGCGTCATGCGCGAATGAAGCAAATAGTCCAAAATGATCAAGCGGCGCGATACATGCGTCTCACGCGATTGTATTCGCGTCTATCGCGTCCGGTGTGAACGCCGCATAAGCGTGGCCGTGTGCTGGCCGGTGCTGTTGTGAGCTTCAAGCGCTTTTCACACAGCATTAAGGGCATGAAGACCCACTTTTCGGCCGGGCTCGATTGCCTATTTACGGGCAGGATTCCGGGCGGCGCGTGTTTACCGTCCGCCGGAGGTGTGTGGATCCGCGGAGCCGTGTGCTGCCCGGTGTTGCTGTGAGCTCCAAGCGGTTTGAGGCCCGACTTCCCAGGTACTGGATGGGTGAACATAACTCTGCACATAATTGGTTGCATACTGAAATGTACCCAATATTTCATTTAATTCTGATGTTATTCTTATCTTGTTTAGCTATTGTTAAACTAAAACGGGCCCAAGTTTACATAAAACAAGTTGCTACTGACTTTTCAGTATCAGAAAGCACTGTCCTGGTTTACATAAGACATGTTATTAATGTTCATGCACTTTAATGTGTCCAGCTGGACAGTGTTTATTCATTTGTACATTGTACAAAGTTTTGGAATTTATTTTTTATGCATATTTTTTCTTTTTCAGTCACATATCGTGATATATCGTTGAAATGTTGAAATGTCTTGCAATATATCGAATATCGCAGATATCGTGTATCGTGATATTATCGTTATCGTGGGCCAAATATCGTCACAGTATCGAATCGTGAGTTACCCGTATCGTCCCACCCCTACTGGTGACCTAGGTCTACCTAAGTCCAGAATGGGAATTTCAAGATGGCTATGGCCCTGCACTTTGGCCTTGATGCCCTGTGAAAAAATGTTCAATTTATGGCCAAGGTGGCCTTTGTGCCCCTGTCAAAGTCCCAGTGTAAACAGCACTAGTGACGTGGTGAGCTTTTATGGACTTACAGTCGCCCTCGTGCGTACAGTCGGCTCGTCCCGTGTCTGTGGATCAGAGCGCTGCTCTGCTGTGATTGTTCCAAAATACAACTTGTGCAACTTCGTGAGCCGCGCAGGTGAAGTATCAACATCACATACAAGAAGAACGTCAACCGTTCGTCAGCTTAATTACAGCCACCCGAGTGGAGCTGAGCGAGCGGGCAGTGGAAGCACACAGCGGTATTTGTATTCTCAAAGTACCGGTCCGGTTCCCGTACGGTTCCGCTCCGGCGTGCGCACATATTCCTAGTCAAGACGGGCGGAGCAGAGCGAGCAAGTGGCCACGAGCGGGCAGCGGATTTTGCAGAGAGCTGTATTTTTATTCTAATAGTACCGGTCTGGTTCCGCTCCGGTCCCGCTCACACCACGAGTCTGAAGCCCAAGCCCAACCCAGAATCCTGCTGTGTCATACACAGTCATCAACAGTATGTTCAGTCATAAAACGGCTCGATAGCGGGGTTGAACACTGAGTGATAATGAGAGGGACTGCCTATCGATTAAAGTATACATATGAAGATTTCATACGGAATATGTTTTATTGCTTTCAAGTAGTAATTCCTTTGTAAGATGTTATTTAAAAAAGTTCCAATGTAACATTAACTTGATATTGGTATAAATACCTAATTCATGTTTTGTTATGAATTAGGATGTTATGCTATTGTAGAAGAAAATGTGTTACCTTCCAATTTGTTTGTTTAAATATTACTTCCTCTCGGGAACCTCAAATGTCTTGCTGAGCTGCATTCGTTGGGTTGTGTGTCTGTTTTGATTCATTTTTCCCAACCTACTTTAGTTTTCTTTTAAATACATTATATTCTATTTTTTTTCTTTCTTTTATTTTCTTGTTACTAAAGACTGTTAGTAACTTGCCCTTTATCCCTTCTCTAGCTAGTTGGGTTGTCCCTCTGTTTTAATTAGTTTCCCCCTCCCTGCCTTTTGTTATTTACTTTTTTGTTCCTTACTGTAGTTAAATTGTTTAGCCTGTTGGTTTGTTTATTTTATTTTATTTTATTTTAATTCACTTCACCCTACCTACCTTTTATCATTTGTAAATATTTTTTGTTTTTCAATTTTATAATTTCTAGTCTCTCATAACTTATACTGTACCTTATCCTTCTGGTATTATCATTTCGTTTGAGCCGGTTGTTTCTGTATTCATTAATTTGCCCCGTTTTATTCTTTTTTATTATTATTCTTTTTTTTACAAATGTTTTTCCCAATTTCTTAAATATTATTATTAATTTTCTTGTTAATCATTTTATAATACTTTATTTTTTGATTCAAGTTAAATTTTTATTTTATTTTATTATTTCTCTATCATTCTATTTTTCTTTTTGTTTTTGTTGTTGTATTATTATTTTATTTTATCTTTATTTTAATTTTTTTATTTGTTATTTCTATTTGTCATTTAGTTATTTTTGCATTTATTTGATTTCCAAGATGGGTAAAACCCAAAGCAAACAATGGGTTCCTGAGAGAGGGACCCTTGCATGGTACATGTATGTGAATGTCGGAAGTGAGTGTGTTGAAAGTGTGCCAGACTGGTTTGAATGGACACAAGGGACAGATAAATGTTTTCCATTAGAAGGATCACTCGACAAGAGCATATTAGAAGCTTTAAAAAAGATATTGACTGATAAAGAAAGGGATAGAAAACATAAAAAGAAGGTAAACTGGCTGAATTACATGGCTTGGTGTGAGGAAGGCGAACGAAGGAACACAGCCAGCAAACTAGCCAGTTTGAAGAATACTTTTGAAAAACAAATGCAGAAAGATACCAGTACTATGATGGTTGCAAAGACTGATAAGAAAAGTGATAAAACCAGAAAAGACGCGCATCAAAAACAAAAAAGAGTGGACACATCCTATCCACATTTGCCAACCACTCACAGTGACAGTGATGATGATGACCTTTCTCCCCCCCCGTATGCTCCGTCACCTAATGCAAATGAACAATCAGTTCAAATAGATTCACCCCCTGCGCAAGCTAGTGCACCAGGTAACAATATGCAGCACGAACCCCATACCTCTGCATATCCAGACAGCACGACAACTAGCTCTAGAATAACACGTTCACGAACTGATAACAATACTTGCAATGCAGGAAATACAAAGACTCAAATGCCAATGAGACAAGTAGCAACTACCACAGGTACCACCGAGGTTTACAGGCCATGGTCTCCTAGTGATCTGGTATCTTTAGTTGCTAGTTTCCCTGTCCTTAAGAATGACCCTGACAAATTTGTTCAAAAACTGAAACAAATAGTGATTTGTTATAAACCTACAGCAGCCGATATCTGTCAACTGCTCTCCGCTGTACTGGATAATCAATGGCCCTCCATCAAGAGTAAGGTTAATTGGCCACAGACTCTTCCAACTGACCAAACCGAAGCTGATCATGTATTTGATCAGCTGTACTCAACATTATTAAACATCTCCCCACCGATAGTCAACTGGAAAAGAATTAATCAATGTAAACAGAATGAAAAAGAATTGCCTCAAGAATATCAACTGCGTTTGACAGAGGAATTCAAGAGACACTCAGGTTTAAAGCCAGATCAGTGGACTACGCTTTTTGTTTGTTATTACGTAAATGGATTGTTGCCTAGCATATCTGAATCTTTGAAACAGTTGTGTGTGTCATGGGAAGGGAAAGAAATGTCAGAAATTAGCCTGACAGCTGAACATTTGCATCGCCAAATGAAGGAGAAAGAAACTAAAACAGCCCAAACGCTGTTAGCAGTTCAAATCAGAGCTTATGAGAAAATGGCAGACAAAACAGACAACAATCTTAAGAGACCAATGCAACACAGAAGAGTTAAACAGAACAAACAACCATTTCGACAATATCCAAATCCTGATCTCACCAAACCATGCAACGGTTGTGGACGATTGGGACATTGGATAAGAAACTGTCGTAATCAACAACAGCAACTTGCAATACAATCGCCTGAGACTGCCTCCTGGACAGTTGCCAGGCCTTTCCCTAACAACCAATAGGGGTGGCCAAGGGACACATCATCTCAAATGCTCCAACGTCTCACAAAAAATGTTAATGACGAGCCCATGCTTACTTTATCTGTAAATGGAAAACCTGTTAACTTTCTTGTCGACAGCGGTGCTTCGATGTCAGCCATCAATCCTAAAGACCTGCCCTCTGTTAAATTGTCTTCTGAAGTTGTTAACACAGTAGGTGTCTCCGGTATCACTAAACAAAACCCAGTAAGTATTCCAATGACAGTGGAATTAGGCCCCCTATCTGGAGAACATGCTTTTCTAATGGCTACTGATACCCCTCTGAACTTACTGGGTCGTGATTTATTATGTCAATTTGGCTGCACCATTAAATGCACCCCTGATGGGGTATATATTGATGTACCTGATGCTAACGTTAATACTGTGTTTTCTATGCTACAACAGGTTTCCCGATCAGTGAGCTACGCTTGGCAGTTGCCCTCTCCTCAACTTTCTTTAAAACTTCAAACAATATATGACCATATAACCAAACAACCCACTTCTCCTTTCCTTTCTTGGCTGATTTCTGAAATATCTGACTCTTTGCTCTGGTTCCCCTCACTCCATTGTCTAGCTCATCACGATGCAGTTCCAAATTCTGCGTATACTCAAAAAGCAGAGCAAGATGAAGGAGCAACCTCCCTCTTGCATGTTAATGATATATATTTTGGTCATGCTGGAATTGCACTTGATGTAAAACTATCTCTCACTCAACAACCTATGTTTCAGAAGGATGACGGTGTCCCCCACATTGCAATAGCTACCGCTAAAAACTGCGACACCTTGGAGCTGGGCAAGATGGTAAAATTATTCCAATGTTGTAATGACAAAACATTTTGTGATACTGTAGCCAGTTACCCACTGTACAAGGTTGGCTCTTTGGGGTACATCCTGTGTGTCTCTTTTGAACCACAACCTGTTATCTTCTCAGCCCTTTCGCAGACAGAACCACACCAAGCCCCCCAGCCTATTTCTCCATCCACAACCTCCTCCCATCTTCTCTCCCAGATCCCTCCTACTTTGTGGTCCTCACACCCTAATGATGTGGGACTGATTCGTTCTGCTTCTAGTGTAAAAATTAATGTCAACCCAGATAAACCACTCCCAAAGAAACGCCAGTATCCCCTTAAACCCGACGCAGAACTTGGAATTGCACCTGTGATAGAGTCCCTGTTAGAACAAGGTATAATAATACCTACCTCCAGCCCCTGTAACACTCCCATCTTGCTTAAGAGCAGTAGCTGCCGCTGCATATGCTGTAGAGACTACCTCCTCCATGGTACTGGGATCTCCACTAACACTATTTGTTCCCCACTCTGTCTCCTCTCTTCTCCTCCGCTCTGAAACTCAACACTTTTCCTCCGCTAGACAGACTCGTTATGAGATAGTCCTACTTTCCACACCTAACTTGACGATTGAACGCTGTTCACCCCTTAACCCTGCTTCACTCCTACCTACCCTAATTGATGGTGAACCACACAGCTGTGAAATCTTAGTTAACCACATGCTCACCCCCCGCCCTGATCTACTAGACAAACCACTCGCAAATTCTGAGTTGATTTTATTTGTTGATGGCAGCTCATCCCGCTCTCCCACTGGAGAACTTGACTCAGGTTACGCAATCTGTTCCCTATTTGAGACTCTAGAAGCTGCAAAACTCCCCCCCTCATGCTCAGCCCAACAAGCTGAGCTCTTTGCTTTAACTAGAGCCTGCATCTTTGCAAAACATAACTCTGCAACAATTTACACGGATTCTAGATATGCCTTTGGAGTAGTGCATGATTTTGGGACATTATGGAAGCACCGCGGTTTTCTTACCTCTTCTGGTACACCAATTAAAAATGCTAAATTTATTTCTAATCTTTTGGAGGCTGTTTTACTACCTACCAGGCTTGCTGTTGTAAAATGCGAGGCGCACACGGGCGGCTCAGATGATGTGTCCCGGGGAAACGCAAAGGCTGACATTGCAGCCAAGACAGTTGCTGTTTCCTCAAATTCTCTTGTAGTGAAAATGTGTGCTTTAACCACTTCCACTGTACAGCCAGTTCCCGCTCTTCATGACGTGGCTGCCTTACAAGCTGCCACCGACACCTCTGAGCGTGCTGCCTGGTTGTCAGCTGGTTGTGTTCTCATTGATGGACTGTGGCGCTTCTACGACGGCCGCGTAGTGGCCCCACATGCCCTGATTCCTCAACTTGCTCGTGCGGCACACGGTGTGTCACACAGGAGCAAAGGGGGAATGGTTGCTGCAATAAACAGACACTGGTTTGCTCCTGGTATAACAATGATTTGTGAACAATTTTGCCAAAGATGTGTAACATGTCAGCAGCATAATCCAGGAAAACCTATAAAGACAATCCAAGCAGCCCATCCCCCCCCCTGGGGACCTTTTGTAAATATACAAATTGACTTTGTACAAATGCCAAAATGCTGTGGATATGAATATGTTCTTGTGATTGTAGACATGTTTTCAAAATGGACTGAAGCCTTTGCATGCCGGAAAGCAGACGCAAAAACAGTGGCTAAAGTGCTGCTCAAGGACATTGTCTGCCGGTTTGGAATCCCGCACAGCATTAACAGTGACAGAGGCACTCATTTCACCTCCTCTGTCCTGCGAGAACTCTGCAAAGCACTTCAGATAAAACATTGCTTTCATACTCCTTACCATCCTCAATCTGCCGGTGCAGTGGAAAGACAGAATGGAGTACTGAAAAACAAACTTGCAAAAATCTGTGCTGAAACAGGTTTAAAATGGCCTGACGCTCTGCCCATTGCTTTAATGACCATGAGGAGCACAGCCAACAGAAAGACAGGACTGTCACCTCATGAAATTCTAATGGGTAGACCAATGTCAACTCCAACAACTCCCCTTCCCCCACTTTCACGCTTAGAACTTGCCCTGATGGATGAAACTATCATTGACTTTTGCAAGGGACTGTGTTCTTCTGTCAAAGCTCTACATTCACAGGTGATTGCAGCCCAGACGTCTCCTGCTGACGGTGACTGTCACAACCTCCAGCCCGGCGATTTCATCTACGTGAAGCAGTTCAAGAGAAAGAACGCTCTTCAGCCCAGGTGGACCGGTCCGTTTCAAGTTCTACTGACCACCAACACTGCCGTGAAGTGTGAAGGACGTCCCACGTGGATCCACGCTTCACATTGCAAAAAATCAACAGCCCAGCAGGATGACAACCCAGAGCGGGACTCAACCGACCAGATGCCGACGGAGGACACCAATGTTGCTGCTCATGACCGGATTATTGTTCCTGTGGCTCCTTGACATTGCCAGCATGAACCTAGGGGGACAGCAGGTTGCTTTGGAACATCCCCCTCTTAATACTGCAGCTACGGAGCCACCAGAAAGAAGCATACCAGGGACAGCTCATCCCTCCTCAACTGCAGTCTCCAGCCATCGTCAGAAACGGGAAACTGGACCAAATGCAGTCTCCACACACGACCAAATGATTTCCACAAACACCTATATCAACCTGACTAGGATGGTAGCTTATCACAGCTCAAATTCTACCAATTGTTACGTATGTGGTTTCATCCCACATAGCACAAATGAAGGCCTCCCCCTGATGGCTCTGCCCATTTCTGACTGTGACACGTGCCATTTACTTCACCTAAATACACAGACATCTTACACCCATGAACTGTGCCCAGTTACACCTGAACTGAGACCTTTACCTTGCAAAACATCCACAAGCAAGTGTCAGACATGCACTGATGTCCCTGCTGCCATCCCTCTTAGGGTAGTTCCACGACCATTAAAGTGGTGCATTAAAGGTACCGGAGTTGGTCATGACATGGGACATTCGAACTGTGACTCGCTGTTTTATCCAATACCAAGAAGTTCTCCCAGAAAATGGACTTCGGACTACATCCCTTCACCTACAGCTTGTTCGACACTTGACATTAACTTTTCTAGGTTAGCCACAGCGGCTTCTTTTTGTTCCGTCCCAGCTGGAAAAGGGATGTACTGGATATGTGGACAAAAAGCATATGAATATCTTCCTACGGGTTGGAGCGGAGTATGTGGCCTGGGCTACGTAGTCCCAGCAATGCGAGTTGTGAATAAATTGCCTACAATTCCCTCAGGATTAAGGTCAACAAGATCCAAGCGAGATGTGTTAGTCACTCATTCACAGACATATTGGAGCCGTCTATTCGGCATGCTTATTCCAAGTTATGGTGTATTGTCTTCCCTGAATCAGATAAGAGATCTTTCCAAACGTATAGAGGATTTAGCTAATACCACTTCCCTAGGTTTGTCTCTCTTATCAAAAGAGCTGGCTGCAACCCGTCTAGTTGCCTTACAGAATAGAGCAGCTTTAGACTATCTTTTAGCATCCCAGGGTGGTACTTGTGCAGTGATTGGTGTTGAATGTTGTACTTATGTGCCAGATTATAATGCTAGCCTTTCTGATGTCATTGCACATGTTAAACACATTGCTGATGAAGTGCACACCAGCGATATTAGTAGCCCTTTTGAATGGTTGGAAACACTCATTGGCCGTTGGGGTACAAATATAGTTCAATATGTTTTTGTTGGTTTAATCTGTTTTATATTTTTTGTTGTTATTTTTTCTTGTATCAGAGCAATGTGTAAAATTATTACAGCTAAGGTGACTACTAAAATGATGATTCAACGAACTACTCACAACGTACCTAAAGAATTATTTCCTGATGTTTTCGATGAATTGTGTAGAATTGATGTATTGTAATTTTCTTACTTCACTTGATTACATTTTCTTGTGTATTTACTGTTGTCCTATAGGACAAAATGGGGAATTGTAGAAGAAAATGTGTTACCTTCCAATTTGTTTGTTTAAATATTACTTCCTCTCGGGAACCTCAAATGTCTTGCTGAGCTGCATTCGTTGTATGTAAGCCTTGTCATGTTAATGATGAGACCCTCTGATCTGTCCCCCTTCCTGGACCGTCTCCGAAACACCTTCATCCCACATACTTGATCAAGGCCTTCATGAATGGCCCCTGTTGTGACACTATCTAGCAAGAACCCAGCTGTTCCGAGGAAGTCACACCTTTATGTTGTCTCAGGACGTCTCTTGCCCAGGGTGAAACGCGTATTGAATCTATGTAAATCCACTGTTTAGACCTGCCCCTTTGGTTCTGTATAAGTTGTCTCTTGCCTCACATCAGGGCAGATTGGGCTGTGTGGCAACCGCGACATTGTCTTTTCTCCACTGTCAGTGATTAAACCTCATTTGAACCAGCTACAGAATTGGACCTGAAGAGTTTTCTTCAACACTATTAATCTGAAAGGTAAAACCATCCCATTTTACTCAATGGCCTCTGTGCCCTGTCATGTGGCCTTTGTGCCCCTAAAAAAAAGAAAGAAAAAAGAAAAGAAAAAGAAGGCCAAATGGCCTTGCCCCTAAAATGACGAAATTCCAACCCTGCCTAAGTCTACATGAATCTACGTCCTGGTGTCCTGAGTCTAAGTCCTGGTGTCCTGAGTCTAGGTCCTGGTCTAAAGGGGTCTATGGTCTCATGGATCTGGATGTTCTTACTGCTGCCGATGGAGCGGTTGTCCTCGGAGAGCTCATGGAGGAGCAACATTTCCTGCTGAGCCAGCTCCAGACGCTGCTGCTTCACCAGGTACATCTCCTTCTTGGCTTTGAGGGCCTCCTGGGCCACCACAAGGTACTCCTTCAGCATGCGCTCCTGCTCCTGGCGCCATTGAGTCCGCGGGTTCTCGATCTGGGTGGTCTCTGGAAGGCGGGGGGGGGCACACAACACAACTGGACTTAAAAACCTCTTTCACACAGAGCTCTAGGTAAATTACCTGGATAACCTGTCAGGACAAACAACATAGGGATGAAGGAGCAGACGGTGGGGTGGGGGTGGAGGGGTCGGGCAGGTGGCAGAACACACCAAAACACCAGGAAACTCAACAGAAGAAGAAGATGAAGAAGGGCCGATGAACATGTCTGAATTCATTTCAGGAACACTGCTGACGAAGGCTGTTTTTATCCAAAATAATCATCAAAATCTGCTTAAAACATTAAAAAACGGCACTAAAACATCCCCGGAATCACATGTTTTTTTTTTTAGAAACAAATATTTCATTTCGTCACAGATCAGACACATATTTGCTTTTAGTGAAAGACGATCAAATGAAGATACATCTATTTTTCACTTCTCTACCTCGACATCGAACTAGACCGCTTCTTATAAACCACACCCAGCGCTACTAGTTAGCCACGTCTGCTCCCGGATTTCAAACAGGCTCTCAAACAGACTCGCTCGGAAACCGATTTCCCTTAAAGTTAGTGTTTAAGTATGTTTTTGTCAGTTGGTTTAGTTGTTCTGTATTAACTAGCTTCACGAGGAAGCTGTAGAGTATAGTATATTGTTCTTGTGTTACTTGGATATATCATATGCAATTGCGTATGTAAGTAAGAAAAAAATAAATCACCAAAATAGTTTAAATGAAATATGTCCTTCTGAAACATTTCAGGTCAGAAATAAAGCCGAAGAGTTGCTAAGTCGTTATGAAATCAGAATTCCCTGAATTATCGATCTCATTCCCTAGCGAGCTCCTGAATGAGATGTTCCTGAACGCCTCGTAGATGGACTGCATGTGTGAACGGGGACTGAATGAGCAAATAACAATAAGGCGTGTGATGACAGTCTGTAGAGAAGAAAGACGCCGCTGTGGGAGTTCAGACGGGACACAGACGAGTCCACTCGCCCATCATCCCTCCACTGTGTGTTGAGTTTAAGGCACTCGGAGACTAATGGGGGATGTACTCACTGTTGATGTGGTCGATGTAGTAAACTCCGACTTGCTGGTCGTAAACCTCCTCCCACCCGAGTGGCAGCTCGTCCCCGACACAGTCGGCGAACGTCAGCGGCTTGGTGATCCTGAAACAATGTAGAAGTGTGTTGAGTGCAACGGTGACCCCGAGGAATGCTGCTCCACACAGTCACACATTCTCAACTTGGCTAAGTTTAACACCCGGCTGGAGACTGGGACCAGAACACCCCCCCAAGTTGATTCCTGACTCAAAAGAAGCTCTGAAACTAGAGAGGTTTTTGGATGTTAATTTAACTGGAGAAGATAAAATCGCCCTTTTTACGTTGACCAACGTTGAATTAAAATGTTAGGTTGTTTCATGTTCGGTCCTCAGAATCAATGTTATAACAGACTTCCATGGAATCTAACAGGATCAGGACCGTTTGGACCAACAGGTGTTTCAGTAAAACCAGTGACCGTGTTAACTGGTGACTTGCAGCTGAATGCATCCGGTGTTTCTCATAGTATTTCAAACATATTGAAGGCATTTATGAGCACCCCTACATGTACTGTAGGCCGCCGTCACCTGGACTAAATAATGGTCCAAACCTGGATTAAATACTGGTCCAAACCTGGACTAAATACTGGACCAAACCTGGACTTAATACCGGACCAAACCTGGACAAAATACTGGACCAAACCTGGACAAAATACTGGACCAAACCAGGACTAAATACTGGACCAAACCTGGACTCAATACTGGACCAAACCTGGACTAAATACTGGACCAAAGCTTGACTAAATACTGGACCAAACCTGGACTAAATACTGGACCAAAGCTTGACTAAATACTGGACCAAACCTGAACCAAATACTGGACCAAACCTGGGGCCCGTTTCACAAAGCAGGTTCAACAAACTCTGAACCTAACCCTGAACTCTGAGTTGAACAACTCTGAGATGGGAAACTCTGAGTTTTCGGTTTCAGAACAGCGGTTTTGAATTAGTTCACTCAACTCTGAGTATGTAAACTCTGAGTTACGCACGTGCCTGCCGACTCTACAAAGCCATCATCAATGGATCTCCGATACTACGATTCACCATGGCAACGGGGAGAGCGTCATTAGATATTACTGAGTGTTTATGTAGAAAACGAGCTCATCCTGAGAAAGCGGAGCACCGTAACTGCAGCAAAGTAGCGATAGTTGGCGTGGCAGACAATTACTGCCCGATCTAATGTGTATAACTGAATGAAACAGTCTATTGATCTAAAGGTAATAAGTGTTTATTTTCAAATTTGGAGAACGACACTGTGGTGTAATGGTTAGCAACGCTGCCTATGGTGCAGGCGACAGGGGTTCAGTTCCCGCAGCTCACAGAGTAGCGCAACAAATAAATTATTATTCTTATTGGGTGTAATCCCCCCAGGCACAGAAAGAAAGTGGCTTCAGTTGAAAATTAAGCATAAGAATATTGCGCAAATACGTTGACTAAGGCATATGATTTTAATCAAATTTCACATATTAAACAGTAAATATAAGCAGGTATTTCAACACAGGAATGTACTTAAACATTTCATAAATCTCCCGTTCGCAAAAACACGACCTCCGCAAAGAATCTGGTTGCGGATTATGTCTGCGATATGAAATGTTGAAAATGTCGGAGAATATTGTTTAGATAATATCTAATGTGATTGGAAGGAAAGGTAATCAAAATCCTCTCCCGACGCAAAGCTGCTAGAATCACTTTTATTTCCATATCAATTAGGTTGACGATGAAAGGACGGCACAATTTTTCAGAGTTGGTTCAGATTCCGGAAAAAGGCGGAGACATGTAGGGAGAAACTCAGGGTTTGTTGAAGCAAACCTGCTAGCGAGCAGGTTAATTTCACGGAGCATGTTACCCAGGTAACTGACTCAGATTCAGATTTATGCTGAACTGGCTTTGTGAAACCGAAAAACCAGAGTTTCCCTCATCTCAGGGTTAACTAACTCAAGGTTTTCACTAAACCTGCTTTGTGAAACGGACCCTAGGACTAAATACTGGACCAAACCTGGACTTCATTCTGGACCAAACCTGGACTAAATACTGGACCAAAGCTTGACTAAATACTGGACCAAACCTGGACTAAATACTGGACCAAACCTGGACTAAATACCGGACCAAACCAGGACTAAATTCTGGACCGAACCTGGACTAAATTCTGGACCAAACCTGGACCAAATACTCAACCAAAGCTTGACTAAGTACCGGACCAAACCAGGACTAAATTCTGGACCAAACCTGGACTAAACACTGGACTAAACCAGGACTAAATACTGGACCAAACCAGGACTAAATACTGGACCAAACCTGGACTTAATTCTGGACCAAACCTGGATTTAATACTGGACCAAACCTGGACTAAATACTGGACCAAACCAGGACTTAACACTGGACCAAACCAGGACTAAATTCAAACATATTGAGACACACACTGCCTTCGAGATGAGGGAACAGGAAGTGTGAAAATGCCGACGCACTGATTGGTCACTACTAACCGACACAGATAAGCGAGCCGTGAACCGGCTGGTCTGCTGACAGCAGAACATCCAGTTGCTGTCTGATTGCCATTAATCAGCGCAGACAACAGGGTCTGGAGTGACGCAGCCACAGTGTGCTCACAGTGCCGGCGGTGAATGAGGCCCGACCACGGCGGCGAGGCCTGACCACGGTGGGGCGTTCACACAATGAGGGGCCGGCCTGGAGAGAGTGGCAGAGGCATCCTGCACCACATTCCTGTCTGCACACGGGACACTTCAGCATCTCAGCCTCCGTCTGGCTGCTGGAGCGCCGCCGCCGCCGCCGCTCTCAGACCAAAACGCCAGCAGCACCGAGCAAAAACACAGATGAGCTCCCACGTTCTTAAAGACCCTGAATCAAGCCTTTATCAGGGCCGCATTCCAACAATATCTATAAATATATTAGCAGCACCTTCAGAGTTCTAATTCTAGTCATAAATCGTTCAATTGATGGCTTCATTGGTAAACAGAACATTCAACAGCAATCCTGTATAAATCCAGGGATGCAATAAATGTACTATTAACTATGTATTATTAATAAATAGTAATTACACAGATCCATTGTTTACAATGACTTAGAATATGATAAAACAATGAAAAGAAAAACAAAGTTGCCAGACAAAGATTCTTCTCATTACGCGTGCATAAATATGATTTGAGAAAAGATTTGTGGGCCAAAAGATTAAAAAAAAGAGATGATTTCTATTATCTGGGTTAAATTATGGACATACATTTAAGACAACTTGCTTTTCATTTACCAAAGACTTGTTCATAAAGCGATCTTTAAGGGTCTTTTTCTGGAGGCTTAAATTGTAGACTGCACTTACACTAGTGCATACTATTTGTATTTACTGTATTATGTGTGCTGACTGAATTAAAACTTCTGCTTAAAAAAAAAACTCCCAACAAACACGTTTTTAGGACAAAATGAACCATTTCCACCAGTTTACAATGATACAAACCACAGAAAGAAGCTGAACCAAAGGAACATTTTCACTTGGAAACAATTAACTTGAGTAGCAAAATAACATTTTCCACCCATGGGCTAGGACAGTAGTTTAGTTTAGTTCCTGAACTCCTTTGGCTTGTGACCCTTAGAAACAACAACGTCAGCACCCGACCGCACGATCAGCTGATTGGTCATGTGAGTTAAATATTCACTACGTCAGAATGTATTTGACCAGCATTTCAATAATCCATTTGGAGCATCAACTTGTTTTCCACAAAAGCAAAAAATACACCTGAAACCAGCATGAAATTGTTTTCAAAATTGCGATCTGATAAAATCCTACACCGTCCCGAGAAAAGCAGTTTTAATGCAATCAGCTGTGCATTCATCATCACAGCAACAGAAAACATTGCAGCATCCCTTTTTGTCAGCTGCAAAGCTTTGAATACACAACATTACAACTCTCTGTTTCCACGTTCCCGACCCGTTTTCCTCAACAGACTCCGGGACGGGAACGTGGCCGGCCGGTGGGAAGGACAGAGCCTGCAGCCAAACACGAGGGCAAAGCAAACACAGGCACGCTCCCGTCACCTGCTGCTGCTGTTTTCACTGTTTGTTGAAGGTAAACAAACGTCCAGACACTAACTACACTGGTAAACACCCAAAAACACACACACAGGGCGGTCCGCCTTTAAGTCCGTAAAGGTGTAACCATGACAGCAAGAGTCACGAGCAGTAAGCCAGCTTTGATAGATTCGGAAAGGTCAGAAAGGTCGTAGAGGTGGTGGGACGACCGTGAGGACGTCGGGACGGGAAGCCGTGTGACGTCAGAGGGAGTTCAGCCCTGGACTGCACTCCGACCTCCGACCTCCCCGGAGACAGACGGCCGGGCACGTCCTCTCACAGATCTGGATCTGAATGTTTGTCTTGTGACAGCAGCCTCCAAGTCACGTCTCTGGAGACTCGAGCTGAACGGACAAGCAGAAGAGTCTGAACCCTCAACGTGACCACGTACGATCCGAACCGTGTGAAATCTGCAGAGCGTGATGCATCTGTACAATCGTTTCCATCGAGGGGAAAATACCCGAGTCATTGTCCGAGTCAGACTGACACAGTGACCCGGGTTAAACCGGAGGTCCGCTCCGCTCTCAGGTATCTGAGGCCGCACGCTGAAACAACCGGATTACTGCAGCGGGATTACTACAGGGCTCTATGGGTCTGGTGGTGGTCCACACGTTTAAAGGAGGCTGCCGGTGTTTGGGTTCAACCCATGACCCTGTTGACTCTCAGCAGAATGCGTCCACGGTTGCCCGTAGCGACGGCAACAGAAGGTGTAGGAGTCTTCTCCAATCAATATTAAGTACAACTGTGTTTATTATCAACCTTAAAAAAGTCAACTCCGTTATCCACCAAGTTCAACAATTTCCTCAACTGAAATAATCCTCAGTCAACTTCTAATAATAATAACTTTATTTGTACAGTACATTAAAAAACAGAGTGTACAAACAGATAACCAACCAGAAGACAAAACTTTAACACTGAAAACAGAAGTATCGATGGTCAAACAAACCAAGACAATTCACATAAAATGAAAATTGTAAGAGCAAAAATAAATAAATAAAATGGTAAAAATGTGACTGACGACTATGATTCTGCCAGAGACTAAGAGGATCCAGCCCTGCTAGTTGATGTCTTCATTTCTAGATAAAGGTTTGTTTCTATCTGCACATGACACAGAAAATAACCCCTATAATCACACATCATTTAGTTGCCATAAATAATAATAATAATACATTTTCAACATCAGCTGGTTATTTAAATCTTTATTGCAACAACAAGTAACTTAAAAACTAAACCGCGGACGAAGCTGTGACAAGTAAAATAATATATATATGTTGTAACAAAAAGCAATGAACAAATGGTGGCATGGTTGTTCATAACTCCGCCAGCAGTCAGAGAATGAGATTATTAATACGTTCTCAGGGATCCTCTTTCAATCCGGGAGGAAACAGAAAATAAGACAGATATCTGAAATAGAAAAGTTGGAGAGCGACAGAATGACAAGCATGTTCAGCTGTGGAGGAATGAAATGCTGCTCGACCTGCTCGCTGCGCTCAGCGGCGGCAAAATATAGATTTAGTTGTCAAAGACATTTGCTAATTCTAGAATAATCCGTGCCATCCTGGGTCTACCCGGAGGATATTTCTATCTGCAGCGGCTCTGCCTGACGACGGGAGAGGCATGTGAAACTGGAGTCTGGGCCGCTGGTCCAGCTCTGGACTGGTCTGTACTGGTTCGTACTGGTGTGGACCTGTTCTGGACTAGTCTGTACAGGTCTGGACTAGTCTGGACCGATTTGCAGTGGTCTGTACCTGGTCTGTACTTGGTCTGTACAGGTCTGGACCTGGTCTGGAAATTTAAACACAATATTCCTTCTCACGCTGGCGTAATTATGTGATGGTTCATGAAAGACCTTCCATGGTCCCAGCGAGCCAGCTGCTGGAGCCTCTAAATAAGAAGCACGGCCTGACCCCCGGGTAACAAGCATGCATGCGTGGCAACACCTGCGCGGCGTGGCGGGCGGCGTGGTGGGCGTGGCTGAGGTATGAACAGAAAAATCTGAGTGTTTAAACTCTAATGTACAACACAAACGCCACCTGCTTTCGTTCCCACAGCATTCCCACGAGAGGCTGATGGACGCTCTGAGAAAAGGAAAAAAAAAAAAAAAAAGAAAAGGCCACAAGTGTTGTTGGTCTACAAATTCCTCTCGGTGTTAAAAAAGAAATGTGGAAAACAACTTTGGGAGGAATGTCATTTATGTGCAGCGTCTCCGAGGGCTCGGTGCTGCGTTTCACAGCGAGGAGGAGGCAGCTGACACACGCCAGGGTCTCCTGGTTGTGTAGAATCTTATGGAAATAGGTCTCCTATAAGTAGACCGCCATTCTCGTCTCCGGACACATACAGACGCCATCTGGACACGTGGGAAGGGCTCGGCTCATTGTGAGAGCAGAGTCGGGCGCTTTACGGTGGCAGCATTGCATGCCGATTAGAGATGCAAATCGTGGGAGGAGCCTCTCCCCAGTGGGAGGAGCCAGCAGGTAATTACCACGTAGACCGGCTATATCAGGTGGTCTTGGAGAGACACGGATTGAACCCGGGCCTCGTGGAGCCGACTGCGGCTCTTCTGTTTTTTGTGACATTTTCTGGTCGTCATAGAAACAAGGTGCATATCCAAGAGGAAACTTAACAGGGCGTACCCACCAAACGCGATGAAACGCGACAAGATTACATGTAAAGTCAATGCAAAGACGCGATTAGACGCTTCATCGCGCCGGGCGACGCGATGGACGCGATAGCGCGGCGCGATGGACGCGATGGACGCGATGGACGCGAAAAATCGCTTCATCGCGCCATCGCTTCATCGCGCCATCGCTCGAGTTGAAATAATTGAACTTTTGCGGCAAATTCGCGTGAAGACGCGCCGCGACAGCCTATCAGCGTTGAGATCGTCACCGACGTGCTGACGTACGGACGTCCTGGTGTTCCCTCACTTTTTGCCGGCTTGCCGCTCCAGTGAAGAAGATGGAGGAGACACTGATAGTCGCCGTGACCGCTCACCCAGAGCTATATGATAGTTCCTGTCCCCTCTACAGGGACAGGAACAAAAAGGACCGGGCCTGGGTGAGCGTGAGCTAGAGTAGATACAGTGCAGCGATGGTGGTTATCTCAGCCATGATCGACGAGAGAATGAAATGGCGGAAGAAATGTTGTTGTTTGGGCGGGCTTGTCGCGCGACGCGATGCCGCGATGAGGCGTTTTTTGGCATATTGGACCGGCGTCAAAACTGGAGCGTCTAGCGCGACGCGATTTTATTTGTCGCGCGATTAAATCGCGTTCATCGCGTTTGGTGGGTACGCCCTGTTAGGCGTTTGTACCCAGACCTCCCGCCATAGGACCTCAATACACAGCAATCACACCGTTTATATTAGATTTTGGTTTGCGGTGTAACGCGTGCACTAGTGTTGTCACGATACCAACATTTTGGTACCGGTACCGGTACCGGTACCAACATGTGTTTCGGTACTTTTCGGTACTTTTCGATACTTTTTCAAATAAAAAGTGAACGCAAAAAATGTCATTACTGACTTTATTTTAATAGAAAATCTTAGAACAATAACATATTAATCAGCAAATAAAATAAAATACCACAAAGACAAGCTTTTCTAATGCACACAATTTTAAAAATGTTAAAATATAAATACAATAATATAATATAAAATATAATAATATAAATAAACCAGCTCTTTTTTTCTTCTTCCAGAGCTACTTTTGTTAAGAGTGAAGGGGGGTGGCACTTGCTTTTAGCACTGAATGTGGCTTTTTTTCCTGAGTAAATGACCTGTCGTTCCCTGAGCTCAGTGTGCAGGTCTGGGTTCTTGTCCTTTAAGTGTTTGGCTAAGTCGGAGGTGTTTCTGCCGTAAGCCATGCGTGTTTTAAACACCGTTTACACAGTGGTGCGTCGGCGTTAACTGCCTCGCTTCGCGCATTTGTTTTAAGCTAAAGTATTGCCATATCGCACTTCGCGGCGCTGGTTTGTCCGCAAGTTGCGGCGTGGTGACGGTAGCAGCAGCCGTTCTCCTCTCCGTGCTTCGCGCTCGCTCGCTCTCGCTCGCTCGCTCTCCCGAAGCTGCGGCTCGCTCCTCGCTCCTCTCAGCTGTAGTTACAACGCGGTGACGTCACGTGGCGAGTTCGCCGCGCTGTTGCGGCGCTGCCGGTGAGACACCCGATTTGGTTCCCCCCCCAGTTCCTGTTCCCCTTTACGCCGATTTACTGACGATCCGTGCGTAGTTGCTGTGTTACCGTACTTATTTACGGAAAAAATCGCAACGTGAAAACAGCTGGAGTACGGAAAGCGAAATGGGACAAACCTCACACCAGGCTGTGCGGCTGTAATGTGCTGCGTTGATTTTAGCGTCACAAAACAACTAGGCCTATATTGTGTAGGCTACTGTTATGTTACTTATTACATTAAAGCAAAAAAAATGTAAAGGTATTTGCTTGACCAGCCATTGGTTGGCTGTTTGTACCACTTGGCTTTCCGTAGATCCACTTGTTTTGGGTTGGTCCTGTGGGCGGAGTCAGATAACATTGCATTTCGAGGGGGAACAGGAATTCCAAGGGGGAACCAAATCGGGTGTCTCACCGGCGGCGCTGCAAGTACCGGTCCCGTCCAAATGCAATATAGTACCGTTTTAAATGCCTCAGTACCCCGGTACCAAATTAGTACCAGTATACCATGCAACCCTAGCGTGCACATTTACACGACTGTGCACATGAAGCTGCTGTTCATCATAAGCAATATGTTGACGATACAAACCTCGCACGAGCAACTACTGTCTTACCCGATCCAGGGAGGGACGGTGAACGTTTACTAATGTTAACAGCCTAATCCTACTCATTGTGCCTTTAAACAACACGCCCCAAAGTCAAATACAAACTAACAACAACAACAACAGGCCTCCAACAGAGCATTGTGTTAATGCTGCCTTCAGTCTGAACGTCCGCTGAACGCTGGTGTTGTTGTCACAGCGCCAGACGACCAGCAGAGACTCCAGGAAGTCACCGCGCCTGGCCAAGAAACGTACATGAAGCCCTCGTAAAAGTGTCCTTTTACACTGGGATTAAACAAACAGCATGTTGAGCAGTGAGCTTCAGAGGTGCTACAAGGTGGATCGTTTTACGCCTTTTTAAAATAAGGTAGTCCACCAGAGGGGGCGGGACTTTCAAATGTCCTTAAATCTGCTTCACAACTGCATCACACTCACTTCCATGTTTATATAATGCTTATAAATGACGATGTTAAAGGGCTCGTTTTAAAGTGAGCGCGCTACAAGAATGACAAGCGGCTGAATTACAGCGATTGTTTGGGCTTTAAAAACAGAAAAGGTGCACACAGTGAATAAGAATTGTGCAAATGTTTGGAGGGGAAAAAAACAAAACAAAAAACAAAACAACAATGGTGGTCCAAGAGCTGGAGGTTGGTCCGCTGAGTCTGGCATGTCCTGTTTAGGTTGCATTCTTCACAATCTCCCAACTCCGCCTGCCGAACGTCACACAGCCGGAGAAGTGACGCGGGGCAACATGGAGGCGTTTAATCGTTAATTGTATGGGAATGACCCCCCCGAACACAGAGGTCACCTTTAGGGTGAGGCTGGACACAACAGGGGGTGGGTGGAACTTTCAGAACAAGGTGGAAACTGAAGACAAACATATTGTCTGCTCATGAAAAAAAAAAAAAAAAAATGCCAATGAGACCGGATCAAGCGAACCCCCCCCCCCCCCAAAAAGACAAAAAAGAGCCATCATAATGAAAACACTGGGGGAAGCAAAATAACAGCGGGGTTCAGCGCATGTGAATAACCTTTCGGTGCTGGAAACACAGCTCACCCTTTCCAGAATAATTGAATTTGGTGTGCTTTGTGACCAAGGATAAAGGCCTCCCTTTGCCGAGCGGCAGGCCAGCCATGGCTGTTGCATAACAGAGCTAATAAAGGAGGCCTCCGGGGGCCCCGGGGATGGAGAGGAGGAGGCAGACACGTGGGAACTGCCTCTGTCCTGCTGCTTTGTCTGGGGGGGCCGGGAGCGAGCCGGCAGAGAGCCCCGGGGGCATTAATGTAGGCATGCCTGACATAACGCTCATTCCTCAAGAACAGAAAAGCCCCCGCAGAAGTGCCGGGCTTATCTGCGGGAGCTGGCGGGGGGAGGAGGGGGCTGCTCCAGGTGTCCGCTGGAACAGTCGCCCCAGACGGCGGCGTGACACTCGGTTCAATGGTTGGACGCTTTTACGCAGCCATCTCATTTTTAATGCACGAGATGCCGGCGTCTGAACCAGACGCAGGTCGATGCAGCTTGATTCTGACGTCCAATCACGTAGCGGCGGGGAGAAACACACTTGACCTCTGGTTGCCTCCGTTACAGCTCATCATTGACAATTATGTTATGAGCTCAATGGCTCTTGTGTTTTAGTGATTAGGGCGATAATCCGCCACTGACACGCCTCCCCGAGGGTCAGCAGACTGGATGCTCGCACGCGGCGACCGCCCTCGCCGCCGAGCTGCACCATAACGCCACAAAACTGACATTGCAATATTTTTTCCGTAAATATATATATATATATTGTGAATTTTCAACCTAAATGTTGCGGAAGGCGGAAATCTCTGGATGTGAAAAGTGAAGCCAACTTTACGGTGTCTTAAAGCTGCATTATCTCTGCTGGCCACCAGGGAGTGACTCCTCTGATTGTATAGAAGGCTATGAGAAAATGGTCCTACTTCTCTCTTGATTTATTATCTCAGTAAACATTGTAAACATGAGTTTATGGTCTCTCTATTTTCAGGTCTTCCATCCAGCATGATGTTCATTTAGTACATTATGGTCCATTTAGAGTCCAACATACCAGAAAGCAGGGGATGCTATAGGGGGTGGAGCTTACCTGCTGATTGACAGCTCGCTACCACGCTAGATAAAACAGCATGTGACAACGTTGAATTCCTTCTTCTAGCTCAAATTCAAGTTAGAAGTTCAGTTCTTGTAAAAATAACATTCTGGGCTCTGTTGTGATTGACAGCTCGGAAGGCGGAGCCAAAGTATAAAGAAAGTCAACGATTGGCTGAAAGTCGGATCTCGGGCTTGTGTGAGTTTCAGGCTTGTACTGATACAACTCAACATGATGTTCAACTTCTCCCAGTACGTCGTCCTCATATTCATACTGGGAGTGTTGGGAAGTTCTATGATTGTGTATCTCACCACTTCCTGGTTACAACGTCCAATCAGAGCCAGAGAACTGTCGTCCAATGGTAAGCAGCCGAGGGAACACGTGTTCCTTGTGCAGGAAGTAAAAAGAGTGAGCTTGTTATTGGGGTTTAAATGAGACTCTCTTGATCTTGAAAAAAAACACTTTTAGTCTTTGGCTTTTAACTCAGCATGAGACTCTGTTCTGTTTTTTAGTGTTCTAGTGTTTTATTGTTTTAACATCTTTATTGTTTTTATTTTGTCTCCTACCTTTTTATGATTGATGTTTTATTTATTTTCATGTACAGCACTTTGTCTCAGCTACGGCTGCTTCAAGCGCTTTATAAATAAATTTGAGTTGAGTTGAGAAAATAGTGGCTAGCTCCACCCGGGCCACTTAGGTAAACTGGAACCCAGAACCTGCAGACGGGATCTGATATCAACGAGTGAATATTAATGTCTTTTATTAGAGTTATACAGTAATTTTTATATCAAATAAACAACAGAAGGTTGAGTTCCTTAAACCCAGAGACTTAATGATCTCTAGAGGGTTTTTACAGCGTTTCTACATGAACATCAGTGAACGGAGGTTAAAACTAAGGATGCAACAAATATTCGTCCACCGAAATACTTTTATCACTTAAACAACACGGCCAAAACAGAAAGTTGTGATGACGCAAACAAAAACCGCGGCCAGCACATACTTGTCTGGATAAGCGCCAACATGTCTGCGGTGTGGACGTTTCGCTGAGATCTATTCGGATCCTCTGCACTTCCTCTGGACTGTGCTTGATCCGTGTTATAAAGATCATGACTTGGATGCGGGATTAAAGCAGCGTGTATGAGAAATTATCCAGGTGTGATGGATGCGGAGACCCCGTTTGGAGACGGAGAAGCGCACAGCGCAGGAGAAGGAGAACAAAAAAAACTCATCTTTCTGCACCAGATGAGGGGCATGCACCCTCGTTGTCCGATATGTTCGATGAGACATTAAAACATTTTATTTGGATTTTTATTATTATTATTATTATTATTATTATATACTGTGCATTGTTGTAATGTCAGTGCTAAATAAATATTTTCAGACTTTTGTAATTGATTTATTCTTTGAATCAATGCCTTGATTTTAGTGAGGTTAGTACACAGTCATAGCCATAAATGCAATGGTACTAATAATTGGAATATTCATTTCTTTCACTGTTTCGGTTTCGGCCTTGGTTTCCTCATTTTCGTTTTCGGCCAAGAATTTTCATTTCGGTGCATCCCTAGTTAAAACAGGGAGGCGGAGCTACTGGGGTAAACACTGATACACTGATGGAGACAGGAGGAACCTCTGCTGATGGAAGGGAGTCAGGACTAGAATGGCATGGTCCTTTAAAGGGGGTCAGAGTTTGACTGGTGTGGCCCTTTAAAAGGGGGTTAGGACTAGACTGGTGCTGATGACGGCCTGGTGCTGATGACCACAACATGTGGTAGATACCAGACGACAACCCTTAAAACCATCAGCCTTTGATTTGAGTGGTACTTAAACCAGAACAGCTGTCAAACACAGAAACATATGAACTCGTATCAGTGCCGCCGCTGCAGCTGATGCAAAGTACAATTTTTTTTTTCTACTTTTTTTCTTGAAGAGCTGAAAGGCTGACACTTTGAGTATCTGTTGCATTTTAGCGGCGGAGAGTCAGCTTTAGTGCCGTTATGTTACACGTGACGTGATTTATTGGAAAGTCTGCATCAGGTGGTGAAGGGAGACACATTCCTCCGGCCGAGATAAAAACCTATAAATCACCAAGTAGCACCAGAACTAATGCAGAGAACATTCTTTAGTCATGCAAACGTAAAAAAATAAATAAAAAAAACACGCTGACGACTACACGATCTTGTGAAACCACTATGCTTCATCAAGAAGGAGGGAGGAAGGGGGGGGGGGGGGGGAAATTCGAGGAAATCAGGTTTTTCTTATCTGGATTACAATGCAGCTACTATGTTGTTCCCACTGCCAACAACAAATCTGCACTTAAACTTTCCACAGAAGAAGAAAACCAGAGTTACATTGTCGCTATAATTCCCAGTATAATCTCACAAAGTCTGCTTTAAAAATGCCTGATCGAGCCGGTTTGTGGGGCTGGTGAAATCCCAGTACCCCCCCCCCCCCCATCACACACACACACACACACACACACACACACACACATCCTTGCAGCTCTCTCCCAGTGGCCCAACTAGCATTCCTCACATATTTTCACAATGATTTCTGGGAGTTGGAGTTTAAATGGAATACAGTGTAACACACATTAATGGGTCGTTTTTTAAAGGGGAGGTTGGGGGGGGGGGGACAAACATTATGTTGTATGAGAAGGAAGAAAGGGGGGGGACCTGGATTAACAACTACCTCTCCCTGTGTTTTTAAAGTGAGTTAGGGAACCAGGAGGGTCACTGGAAGTCATAAATCTGCTGATGTGACTGATCTGACATCAGGACTCTCTGCTCCTCCGTGAACACAGATTATATTGTAGTTGACAGTTTGTGTGTTGTAGCAGAGCGGACCGGGGGGAAAGGCCGGGACATTTACACGTCAAAGAGCTGTCAGATTTAAAACGCGCAGTGGGAGGGGGAGAGGGAGAGAGAGAGAGAACGTTAACGTTAGCGGACCGGGACCGTACCATGGGGCGTCACATTCGGGGGGGGGGGGGGTTGGGGGGTTCGGCGAGGCCACTGCCAAAGACCTGATCCATCAACGTAAAAAAACCCACAACCTCGTGTCACATTAAAGGGGATGTTAATGAAACTGCCCCCCGAAACAAAACACAACACAAAACTCTCCAGTAGTTACCGGGCTGAATTAAAGACTACTTTGTGTGTGTGTGTAATCCCGGTTAGTCCCGGGGTGAAGGGGGGGCTTCAGCATACCTATCTCTGGGGTCAATCCACGAAGTCTGCCGGGTGTTGTGGTCGATGAAGAAGACTCTGCCGTCGTAATCCCGGGCTTCCTCCCAGCCCGCGGGCAGCGGCAGCTCCGAGCTCTCCCTCCGCTTCCCGCCGCTGACCCACGGCATCGCGACGGGACGGTGCGCGAGCCCCTCTGCCCTGGTTCTGGTCCCCCCCCGCCCCCTCCCTCCCCGAAATAAAAAAAAAGTCGCTCTTTCACTGCATTACAACGAGCCTTCTCCGCCTCGACGCGCTTTCTGTCGGCGCGAATGAGAAAAACTTTCCGGCGAAAGTTGTCCGCCCCCCCGCCGGAGCTACATCCACGCGTCTCCTCCCCCCTCTCCCTGAAAACAACACACAAATAAAAAATAAAAAACGTCGCGGCGTCGCGGCGCTCTCACGGTCCTCGGTCCTCCATGTTCGCCTCCTCCACCATATTTCATTCCTCCGTGTCCATATTCGGCTCGAGCTGATTTGCATAAAACGGGTCGGCCGCGAGCGCCTTCTCGTCCAATAGGAAAAGAGCCCCCGGAGCTCGGCTCTACCTTAAAAAAAAAAAAAAAGCGTCGCCGCACTTTTACCGTAAAAAAGTTTTAACTTCTGCGCTGAGAGAAAGAGAGAGAGAGAGAGAGAGAGAGAGAGAGAGAGACAGACAGACAGACAGACAGACAGAGAGGGGGGTAGGGGGGGAGAGGAGTAACGGCTACGACGACAAGAACACGTTTAAATAACTTTATTGTTCAGCTGTCGGACAACAAGCCGGTGGAGTCACATGACGTTGCCGCGCGTTAAATAAACGATAGTTCGTTGTGTGGAAACTGACCTGAAATCAGGTAGTTAGTTTAACGTTAAACACAGCGACTCCCCCCTCCTCCCACCGGGGTTTGTTGCTGCTGACTGCGGGCTTATTTAAATGGTACAACACCGACACCTGGCGTCTCCTGCAGGTACAACACTGTCACTTTTAATTGTGGGTCATTAAACACTTTTACGTTATTTCTGAACTGTTTCTTTTCCATAACAAGTCTTATTCCAGACTGGTGGAAGGAAAAAGTTTACTACTTTGTCTATTTGTGTTTTTTTTTTTTTTTTTTCAAAAGTTGCCATTAGATCATAAAGGACCAAATAAACACATCGTTTTAGAAAACCTGTAATAAAAAGCTTCAGCGATCAGCTGGAAGAGTCATAGTGACATCAGTTAGTGAAATGTCTCATTAAAGTTCAAAGGTCACAGTGTTTCATCTCCTCATGGGCACTAAACGATGATAAGAAAAGAGAATATAAACATGATTATATGATAAGAACTTTATTATCTTTATTTACTGATCCACTACTTTGAGATCTGTTTCCTTTGTTGTCTTTTTGTTGTCATATTTTGTCTTTTTATTTTTTTTATGGTAATTTTGTTTTTTGTTATCCTTTTATGTCCCTTTTAGTCATTTTGTGTCTCTTTCTCTGGAGGAAAATGAAGATTTTTTTCCAGTGGGGTTTGGTTTTTCCAGTAACTGACCAGTACATCTGACTGTGTGCATGTGTGTGCATGTGCGTGTGCGTGTGTGTGTCCAGACGTCAGTTCAGTTAGCTGAGCATTTTGCTCTCTAGAAGTAGGAGGAGTTTATCAGGCCTTGGTTTTTTTTTCATGTGTTTTTGCATTCTTGTGTGTGTGTGTGTGTGTGTGTGTGTGTGTGTGTGTGTGTGCGCGCGCCTGGGTAACATGCTCTCACATCCCAGCTTTGATGCTCTCCTCCTACACGGCTGACAGCAACAATCAGCTGCTCTGTGTGGCATCACAAACACAGAACGAATCCATCAGAGAGAAGAGAGTCCTGCATCGTTACATCTCATTACACACGAGTCAGCGTTAATAAGCAGGTTTCATCGCCCTAGCATGATTTCATTACGCGGATCATAAATTAAGCAAGTCGAAGGCGTTTCCATGTTTCTGAAGGAAGACCTGCTTTCATTCTACATTATCAAAATAGATAATAATAATAATAATAATAATAATAAAATTATGCATGGTTATGAAATAATTTTGCATTTTATACTGTATTCTGATTATCACGTTATTTTTATTCCAAACAATTTTGCACACTTTTATTTATTTTTTGTTATCGTTCTTGATATGAAGTGAATTAATACACTTTTTATACATTTTACATATTATATTTTGGTTCAAACAGCCCAGTGATGGATACGTTTACTTTTATCTTCTATGGAGAATCAGGTGTTTATCAGTCAGAAGCTTCATTCATGTGAATTTAAAGATCTAAAACTGGTTTGAACGCCTCTTCAGCAGTGTTACGGCTTCACCTAGTGGCCAAAAAAACACAGTCGCTTTTCTTTGTAGAACTGAAGCTCATTTTACTGTTCACTTCGTGTCTCTTCGTGGTCGTTTGGTGTCATGGTCTTTGTGTGTCTTTGTAGTTGTATTTGTTCTGAAACTGTGGAGTGAAGTCTTTTTTCCAGTGGGGTTTGGTTTTTCCAGTAACTGACTAGTACACCTGACTCTGTGTGTGTGTGTGTGTGTGTCTCCAGACGTCAGTTCAGTCAGCTGAGCATTTTGTTCTCCAGAAGTAGGAGGAGTTTATCAGGCCTTGACTTTTTTTGTGTTTTTGCATGCGTTGTGGTCGTGTGCTGTTGACGCTGACCATCTCCCCCCCCCCCTCCTCTCTCCCTCACTGCTGCCTATTGGCACAGCAGCCAGAGCAGGAGGACCAGAAGGGGGAGGTCCTGCAGGGCCCCCCTCTCCTCGCTGCAGCAGAAGATGTGAGCTCCTGTTTGAGAGTGAGCTGCAGTCTGCCTGAAAGCTCGCCACCCGTCCTCAGGTGTCTGAAGAGCTGCCAGAGAAGAAGAAGTGCAGCCAGAGAAGAAGAAGTCGGCCGAGCGTGGAGGAGAGAGAGGACATGGATTCGTGCTCCTGCGCCCTGCAGCTGCTCGGCATGCTGGTGTATGTGGCGGCATGGCTCTGCGTCCTGGCCTCCACCATCCTGCCTCAATGGCTGACCATGTCCACGGCGCTGCTGCCTGTGGAGAGCTATGAGCTGGGCCTGTGGGAGACCTGCGTGGTCCAGGACATCGGCGGCATGGAGTGCCGGGCCTACGACAGCCTGCTGGGCCTCTCCAGAGACCTGAAGCTGGCCCGCATCCTCATGTGTGCCTCCCTGGCCGCGGGCATGCTGGGGGTCCTGGTGACGGTGCCCGGACTCCAGCTGGTGAAGAGCTTCAGGGGCCACGGAGGCCTGAAGAGGACTCTGACGGCGACGGGGGGCGTGCTGGCGCTGGTCTCCGGCGTGCTGTGCCTGATCCCCGTGTCATACATGGCCCACATGGCCGTGCTGCATTTCTTCGACGACAAGGTGCCCGACGTGGTGCCGCGGTGGGAGTTCGGCGAAGCCTTGTTCTGCGGCTGGGCCGGCGGCTTCCTGCTCATGGTGGCCGGCCTCCTTCTGGTCGCCTCCTGCTCCTGCTCCCCAGAGGAACAGCCGCCGGCGGGGCCGCAGCAGCGCAGGTACCGGGTCATGAGCACTGACGTGTCCTTCAGGAAGCGCTCCGAATACGTTTAAAGGAGAGTTCCCAGCATGCAACACAATCACCTGACAAACACAATCACCTGTAGAGCTGCACCTCCGACCGCTTTCACAGTAACCATGGAAACGTTGTACACCGAAGACGACGACATCCGGCTTTTTTAGCGCTCGTGTTGATCGATCGCTTGTCTTCTAGAACCTGCTGTGAGCCGTAAAAACTAAAAAGGATATTTTTTTTTAAAGATGTGTTTTATGAGATGCTTTCTATTCCTTATTCAGGAGGTTTCTCTGATCAGTGCAAACAAAGGACACAAACCTGTTCTGTAGCTTTTAAAATGCTGTGATTGTTGCTGTGAAAGTTATTCTTGATAATAGATCATGAGTTGCCGATGATTCACATAAAGAATATATGGAAATGATGTTGAAAAATCGTCCTTTATTATGTAACATGTTTGTTTTTTGTAGATAAAATGAGAAGCTACGACATGTTTTCTGGCTGCTCTTTTCCATTCGGTCCCCTATTAGTCACATAAACCTGACCCCCCCCCGTCCCGGTCTGAAGCGGTCCCTGGGGCACTGGAAGCCGTCAGGTGTGTCCGTGGCGGTGGAAACGCAGCTTGAGACTAATTCCATCAGATTTCCTGGTTGCTCGCTGGGCTAAGCTGTGTTTAATGAATGCTCTAATGGGCGGCATGTACGGGGAAGAATGCGGAGCGGGTCGCCCTCGCCGCTTTGACATCATTACACAGATTTGTGGAGGTCAGAGGGCATCTGCAGCGTGTACACAGGTACGGTGGGTTTGGTGTCGTCAGCGCAGATAGCATGAAGCTAATGAGAGATAACGATGTTGTCGCAGAAGCAGATGTCGACTAGAAGGAGAACCTGATCATAAAAAGTGGTTCTGCTCAGTCCCCGACCTCAGACAAGACCTCGACTTCACTTTATAGCTGTTGAGCCTCTCGTTTTAGTTGGTCGAATGATGGTTGAAGACATCCGACTGCAAACAAGCAAACACTGAAGGGGAAACATAATCCCATAGTTTCCAGTCCAGGAACCTGATCCTCTAGACTCACAGTTCAGATGCAGATGCAGATTAGAAGTTCAGACTTTGATAAGATATGATTGTCATGTCGGGAATTACCGTCTTCTGTTGCTCAACACACTGATGAACAGATAAACCATCATCATAATTTAACTACACTCACATTCACCAAACAACCACTGAACGCTCCAATCAGTCTCATCTGGCGTCAAAACAGAGAAACACAACCAGGTCTCCTCCATCACAACTGAAATCAGCACTATTGCTGCTTTATTCATGTTGAAGTCCCAGATCCATCAGGAACCGAAATGGCGTCCTGTCTGGGTTAATGACATCACGCGAGGTGTTCGCTGGATGTCACCAACCTGGATTCACTGGATCTAGCAAGACCCACGTGGGCTGGTTCACCACAGCTGGAGGAACCCGGAATAAAGTATTTATCTGTGATTTAACATTAATAACCAGATAAAAAGGATGCTGAAATAACTCCATAATGATGGTGATCAGTAAAAAGTGTGAAGTCATGCTTTGTTAGGTCTGTCTTCAAGACCACAAGCTAACTACTTTTAAAACGCTTCCTATATGAATGGAGTCTGGTTGATGGGTGCTTTCTATGCTAATATTGGAGCTGCTCCATCAACACTCCAAATAAGGTCATCTAGACATAAATATGGCAGAGACCTTGTTGTTTGGACCACAGACAGTCTGGTTTCTCCACATAGTCTGGTCTGGTCTCTGGACTAATGTGAGCTACTATCCTAGACCTCTGGGGGACCACAGATAGTCAGGACAAATTTCTCACTCAAGTTGAAATATTTGCGATGCGTTAATTATTCATATTCATCTAATTCGTTTCGCGACGTTTGCTTAAAAAAAAAACAACCTCAAATCAGCTTTATGTTTATTGTGAACGCAGCATGAAATTGAACCAAAACAACGAGCTGAAAGAAAGGGGAACGGACATCATAAATATAAGATATAGATTATTTTAATGTTGTGCTGTTCTAAAGTGTTATGACATCACTTCTTGTTCTTACAGATAACAAAACGCTCCATCATGTTGCCAGAGTTCAGGGCCGGACAGATGTTATAATAAACCATATCTCTCTCTCAGCTGTTATTCAATAGCAACACTCGGATCCAGCAGTCTGAGCCGGGGGGGCGTGACACGGCGAGGTGTGGGATCCTAGCGGGTCAGGTTGACTATGGGGGGCGGGGTCCCACCCCGGTCACGTGACCCGGGTGGGAGAGCAGACATGTGAGTCCTGAGAGGAGGCCAAGGAACAAAAGGCCTCTTCAGCCGAGGGCGCTCTCTGTCAAGTTCACCCCCCGCGAGTCCCACAAGTGGATGAACGGTGGAGCAGGTCTAGTTCTGTGTCCCCCCCCTTACAGCAGCAGGACTGCTGTGATCAGGATCACGTTGACTTTATTATTCAGAAGCATTCCTGCAGATAACAGATTTGGGGGGAAAGTATTCAAGTAATTCTTGGTCTCTGTGTAAAGAAAACTCCCACATCTCCCTGCTGCAGATAAGGTAGTTTATCTCGTCTGTAAAGCAAAGTCATCTGATGCATCATGGGGGACGGCAGGGGGGGGGGGGGGGGGGGGTAAAACCACCAACGCCACAAAGGTGACATCTGATCTCTTCAAGAGAGACGATTGGTGGAGAAGCTCCGAGCAGATGAGCCATAGACTATATAATCAGGATCAGAAACCAGTTATCAAATCCGTTCCATCTCTGTGACCCACGTCAGTCCACTTGAGTCTTCTTAAAGCCGTAGAGATGAATGATAAGCCTTGATAAGCCTGATAACGCATTTAACGGCGTGTTAAACATTAAACCAGTTAAAGTTAAACCAGAGACCAGACCAGACCATATGGAGAAACCAGAGACTGTCTGTGGTCCCCCAGAGGTCTACGATAGTAGCTCACATTAGTCCAGTGACCAGACCAGACCAGACTATGTGGAGAAACCAGAAACTGTCTGTGGTCCAAACAACAAGGACTCCGACGTATTTATGGAGCAGCTACAATGTTAGCATAGCCTAGCACCCATCAACCAGACCCCAGTCAGAAAACAAGCATTTTAAAAGTAGTTAGCTTGTGGTCTTGCAGACAGACCTAACAAAGCATGACCTAAGACTTTTTACTGATCACCATCATTATGGAGTTATTTCAGCATCCTTTTAATCTGGTTATTGATATTAAATCACAGCTGAAAGGTTTATTTGGGATTTGTGGGACATTTTAGTCTTCTAAAGATAACCAGTTTCTGAAAAATGAATGAATATTATTTATTTATTATTAACAGGGTTGTTTGTTGTTAAAAAAAGGTGTCTTTATCTGGAAAAAATCTTCTTTTTTTTTTTTATTCACTTACAAAAAAAAGGCAAATCCTTTTTTTACTGTTCAGACTTCGGTTCAGTGACTATGGATTGTGGGTAATGTTGTCTCCGGTAAAAACAACATTGTCTTCAATTTTTTTTTCCTTCCAACAATCCAACAGACACTCAGCGAAGCTTTTGCCATCATGCGGTGTCTTCGTCGTTAAAGGCGGGATTATCTCGGCCCCGGGTGCCTCCGCGAGACTTCCCTTCCAGGGCCGTGTGAGTCCAGGGTCCGTGGAGCGGGTCTACGGGGGCCTCGTTGCTCAGGGGGGCCCAGACGTAGCGGTAGCAGAGGAACAGCAGTCCGCTCACGAGCATCAGCACACCAGCGAAGACGCCCACACCGATGGCTGCGCCAACCTGCTGTCGGAGGGGCGCGGCGGGGAGGTGGAACTCCGGGGGGAAGTCTATGGTTCCGTTGTTCAGCACCGAGGTCATGTTCCACGTCAGCGGCACGAAACACAGCGCGCTCGTCAGAAGGTACAGCGCCCCTGCCAGCACAAAGGCCCGCCTCACGTTCCCGCGGTCCTCCACCCAGAAGTACACCTTCCTCATGGCCACCGCGCCGCTGACGTTCCCCGCCAGGCCACAGAGCAGCGCCAGCACCATCAGCACCTGAGCGGCGGGGATCTCAGCGGGGGCGAAGGAGTCCAGGACGCCGATGCCCCGGCAGGTCTCCATGCGCGGGAGGGCATGGCTGTAGAAACACGCCCTCCAGATGCCCACCCACGCCACGCCCGACGCGACCACGGACACGTCTGCCACGTGCCACAGGCGCCACTCGTTGAGGCCGGTGGCGGCCAGGAGGAGGATCCACGCCAAGGCGCCTGCCATCAGGCCCAGGAACTGCCAGTGAGCTGTGTGGGCCAGGTACATGGTCCCAGCCTGGCGGGGTGCAGCTAACGTTTGGAGAGGCGCATTGACGGTTCACGCATTGTTGTGTAGTTTCTCCTGAAAACACAAACAGATAAGTTCTGAATCCACGTTCTCAGAGTCCACATTCTCAGAGCCCACATACTTATTCGGGCAATAATCTACATTTTATTTGGTTTCTGTAAAAGGTCAAGATCAGGAGAAACCTGGACCTCTAAAAGGGTCGGTTAACCTATATATAATTTATTTTATTTTTTATCTTACATCGTAGTTAAAATGTAATGTTTTCGCTTAAAATTGCTACAAAATTGAAACAAAACAACTTGTTTCTAATGGGACACAAACTTCGGTCTCCTGGCTGAAAGTCCTGTGTGTGTTTTACTCGTCCACCATCCAGACCTCCTTCCGACGTGGACTCCCACAGACTTTTTTGAAGCAAGTTTTTGATTTGTCAAGTGCAAACATAATCCACAACAAAATATACAACATTTTTTAGGAGACCAGGCCGGACCCATTAACTCCCTTCAAAAGCAGTTTGTCCATTCTAACAGCTAACGGGTAATTTTGCTAACAGCTAATAAGACTAATAGAGCTAACGGCATCGGCGTCACTAGACACTTTTTACTGGGGCACGTGCCCCAGTATAATCTCACGTTCGAGTTTTAACGAGCTACTATTTTTGGCCGCGGATTCATTTATATTGATAATAACGGTAAAATAATGGATTTTCTTTCTCATCCACAATCTCAAACCAACGCAGTTTAACTCAAAATACAAGCTGAGGCGCGCACCTTGTGGTCCGGGTCCGGCGCACACATTACGTCCGTGCAAGGCAGTGTGCATGTCGTAGCCGGGGCACCGCGACGCGCATAGATAAATGCAAAAAATATATATACCGGTAAATCAGTTATGTTGTTTTTTAAACGCAAGTCCGTGTTTGACAAGCTTAAACATGGTCAAAAAAACCATAGACAGGATATGGTTTAAAAATACAACAGACCTCCCCATCACGTCATGGTATGATCCATTTCTCTCTCCCACCTGCCCCGCTCGCCCCGATGCCCGCAGTAGCCGGCGTGAAGCGGCACAGTGCGTGTAGTTTCTGACTGTGTTGCGGTCGTTCCAGTAAGTAACTTAAACAACGACGTGTTACACATTTCTATTACCGCTCAATAATCACCACCAGTCCTCATTCCTGCTGCTCTGAATCACACATCACTCTTTGTGTTGTTTCATAGGAGTTAGATAGCTGACGGTTTACCCCATTATCTTTTAATTTTAATACAATTTCTTTGTTTACCAAGTGATGGCTAAGCATCAAAGTAAGATTTACAGTCACAGTGATTTCCCCAACCCCAAAAGTCTGATGTTCTTCATTCACAAATGTGGGAATGATACTCCAAAATCAACAAAAACATGTTGAGCATGTTCATAATGTATGTTGAAATAAATATGAATTAGAGATTAATATCTCTACATTTTTACCTTTCACTTTTAGCAGCAGCAGTATGGCTGTTGCAGTAATAGTGGGCTAAGCAAGGGAAGTTTATATAGCACATTGTATAGCACATTTCATACACGCAGCGGGAATTCAAGGATGTTTTTTGTGATTTTAGTAATAGGGGGCCTGTGCCCCAGTAGAGCTTTATGTCTAGCAACACCCCTGGCTAACGGGTCTAGAAGAGCACCAAACCTGAGGTCTTTGGGGTCCCTGAGGGTCTTGGTCTCTGTGAGGGTTCATAATAATAAATCAGTATCTTTCTTATATCAACTTACACACACTCAAATATCTTAAAACTGCAATATATAAAAAAAGGTACTTACATAGTTTATGAACAGGTACAACAGGTGTGTCAAACATTCTGTAGTATTTAACACTAAACTGCTAAACGTTACGTAATTAAAGGTGATTAATAAATCAAGTTTGCTATTAAAAATATGATCAACTCCATGAATGTGACCAAAATAAAACTTCTGCATATAATAACGCATGTTATTGCAATTATTCTACTTATTTTCCATAAGCATGTAAAACTCATTTATTATATTTCGACAAATATACATGAATAAATATGTCTACAGAAGAAGAAGTTGGACTTTAAGATCTAATTTTTGGTCCTTGGCACAAGACATTAAGAAACTTTCAGTAATCTTAATATTTAAACTGTATTTTAAGTTGAAAACATAACATCTACAAATACGACAGCAATGACTTTTGCATGTTTTGGAGAATTTGCATCAATATCTTCCAAAATTAAAATTCAAACTATTTTGAAAATTAGAGAATGATTTAGATCTCAACATAATAAATAGAAACTCACCTTGATGCGTCTCAAGCCGTCTCATGAAACAAATCCTTCCTCCGCTGCTGTTGATCACCGAACACCGGATCCACACTTTGTTTGGTCTCTGTGAGAAAGTGGCGGTCGGAGACTCCAAAGTCTTCTCCTGCGGGGCGTGGAGGCGTTAATGAGTGACAAGCCTAGCGCCGGACGACAAATCAATCAGACACACAACGACGGCGTGACTTCAGCAGACTCTTTATTTGATAAGACGGCCGGTGAAGGTGACGCTGAGGAGTTGGGCTGCAGCAGCAAAGCGCGTGAAAACACAAAAACAAAACGTGCAGAACAAACATCCTCCGGTGGCGTTTACCTCCGCGAGGACAGATTCAATCCTTCCAGTTGCTCAAAATCATAACTTCCACATATTTGGCTGCAACAATACGGAAGAAGAGAAGAGCAACGTGGGATTTATTCATAGTTTTGAGTCAGTCTTTAGGTCAGAATTCTGTCTTAAACCTCTGAATAAAGTAAAAATTAAAATTCTTTGAAAAAAGTCAGAATTATTATTTTAATCTGAATACAGTCAGAAAAAGGCAGAATTCTGACTTTAAATGATATGATGGTATTAGGGCCACTGTAGAAAAAAAACAAACAAAAAAAAGGACGGAGCCAAGAGAAAAAAAGGTTTGCCATATTGGGGGGAGGGTGGGCTAAGATGCTAGCAGTAGCTTTCCCTTGTTGTCATAGCAACGACAAGCAACTTCTATTTAACTTCTAACAAGTGAAAGCTACTGCTAGCATCTTAGCCCAACCACCCAAATCAATAAACAGCCATAAGATTTGGCCTCATAAAAATAAAACCAACTATAACCATCAACAGCCATCACCCTAACCCTTAACGAGACGTTGACACACGTGATGTATTAATTAAGAAAAATACATGCCTACATTCACAGGAAGTTAGCTAGCATAAATGCCGGTTCTTAGCACCGTAATAAACTCACAATGTGCAACTTTCTTTCTCAGAATATTCCCCCCTCTCTCAGCTCCTTTTTAAAAAAAAAAATTTTTTTTTTAACTACAGTGGCCCTAATATGCTGTCCAAAAATAGGACTTAAACTCAGAATATATAAAAAAAAACAATAATAAAAATTTTAAAAAATCACATGTGGCCCTAATAGTCTTCCGTACATAAATGATCAACCTGAACCTGAAGTTATTTTTTTAGTGTTGAAATTTAGCTCAAAACAAGTGTAGTGACTGTGAACATCAGAACAGTGAAAAAAAAACAAAAAAACAGACAGATGGGAACATCGGCGTCTACACGAGTCCGAGGCACTTCAGTACGTGGATTTAAAGTCTGGATGTGAAGCGCTGCGGTTCCTCTGAGACCAGGATTCGCTCTCTCCTTGGGTACATTCACAACATCCCAATGTTCTTCAGTGAGCTCAAACATCTTTAGTAAAAAGGCCACTAGTTTATATATATATAAATGTTTTTTTTTAAAACAAACAGGTTAGCATTTAGTGAAATATCGGGGCCAGATTTAATGCGTTTCAGATTGTGAAATTATTCAAACATGATAAATACTAGTTGCTCAGCATGCTGCTCAAAACGATAAAATACTGTCCCCTCCTGCACAGATTCAAAAGGCTACAATAAATTACTAAAAAAAACAAAAAACCATGAGGATAAAAACAAGGGAAACGTGAAAGACATCAGGTTCAGTGGTTGGTTGGTGGACGAGTCCTCATCTCTGGCTCCCCCTGCTGGATGCGGCGCTCCACTGTGGACTTACAAGGCCAGCCGCTGCTCCATCGGCAGGCTGTCCGTCAGACACTTGAGCTGCTCCTCGCCCAGCTTGATCTTGTCCTCCAGCTTGCGCTGCTCGATGATGAGCGCCGACTTCATCTTGACAAAGTGCTCGTAGTCTGTGATGCTGTCCTCTGGCAGCTGGTTGGCCAGGATGTCGTAGACCACGCGCTCCCGCCGGTCCAGGTTCTCCTTCAGCTCCTTGGCGTCCTCGTGCTGCCGGATCAACAGCTTCCTCTTCTCAGTCAGCGTGCGCTGTGGAGGAAGGAGGCGGCATGTTAGGGTTCAGGTCTCCACCGGCTCTACTGGGTCTGCAGCGAAGATGTGTACTCACCCTCTCGTCGGCGGTGGCGTCCTCCTCCAGGCTGTTGAGGGCGTTCTCCACACGGGCCAAGCGGCCCGACAGCGACAGCAGCAGGCTCACCACCTTGTCCAGGTCGCCCACGAACATCCGGAACTTGTCCAGCTCGTTGGGTTTGCAGACCTGCTGGACTCGGGCCTCCACCTCGTCCCCCAGAGCGTTGTTGTCCAGGACGTCCTCCTGCAGACTCTCCCGGGCGTCTCGCAGCACCTGCAGCTTCCTGCTGAGGCTGTCGATCAGCTCTTGCTGCAGACGAGACACCAAAACCCTCAAGCTTTATCTGATCTGACATATGTCTGGGTTCAACCACCTAGTGCTCATTAATCATGTGGTTGTGGTGATTCACCATTTTATTTTTTATCCTCCTCCTGTTCGGTGGAAACAGGAAGTTCTGAGAGACGAGCTGCTGCTAACGTGCAGCTTGTTTCTCTGAGAATTAAATCCTTCATCTGGTTGAAACCTTGTTCAATGCACATTTTGTACTCGTCTTTTTTTCCCCTTTATTTTGTGTTGGTTGGATGTCTCTCTTGTATGTTGTCATGAAAATTGATGCAGCAATTTCCCTATTATCCGAGACAAATTTCTCCTTGGGGAGACCAATAAAGTAACTTTGACTTTGAAACCCATGAGATCTAAAAAGCGTGTCGTAGAAATGTAGCTAGAGACTGAAAAAAAAAGTCAGTTTCTGACACCTACCTTCATTAAAATGACAGATTTACCTAATATGACCTAATATGATTTTTCTGCGATTTTGTACATTTAAAAAAATAAATCCATCAATTTGATTCACTTTGTGAGCAAATATTAATAGTCTATTTAGTAATAAAAGTATTGGTAACCTCACTGGTTGTTCAAATATGAAACAGATCATATCTGACATCCACAGACAAGTTTGGTCTTCGATGTGACACGAGACAAATAAAATCCCTGGTTTGTTTTTTGAGACTCTTCTCTGTTTGGGGAGAAATCTGCACTCGTAGTTTTGTGATGTCTTGTGATTCCGTACCTTCTTGTTGGCCAGGTCGATGTCCAGCTCATCCTCGGAGTCCTCCTCCTCCTCCTCCTCCTGCATGTCCTTCATCTTAATCAGGAGCTCGGCTTTGGGGGCAGACGTGCTGTAATACGTCGAGCTGGTCACCATGGTGACGGCTGCCGCCATGCTGTCCTCCTTTTCCCTGTAAACCCAGTGATTGTCACGTGACTGAAGCGAATAAAAAACATGGCAGGATAAACGACGGCGGCGCATTAGTTAACAAAGTTAACAAGTTAACAAAGCGTTGAATGTCTGTCAGAAAATTAAAACAAAAGTCCTCATTTAAAAAAAAGTGATTAAGTCTTTTTAGTTATTTTGTGTTCAACAAAGTCACACAATAACACAGTAACTGACTGACGGAGGCAGCTGTAGAGCAGCAGCTCCTGTGTTCTGAGGTTAAATCAGTGTTTTTGTGAATGGAGTCTCGTGGCTTTGAAGACTAGACAGCATCAGTTCCCCGTCAGAAAGAGGAGGAAATAATCTACATAAAGCGTGCAGCTAAACTGATATTGAGTGTTTTAGTCTCTAACATTCGTCCACAGTGGTTGTTACTTTACTCCCATACTTCCTTCTGTTTCTCTGAACTCCATCTCAGCAGTAAACCACTGACTGGGGATCAGTAGAAACCCTCCAGCTGATCACAGACATAAACAAAGCCAAAGCGAGAGGCTGACCTTTCGTCAGCAGGCCGGCTGGCGGTCTGCTTTGGGGGAACCTTCCGGCGTTGGTGGGCTCCCTCGAGCAGTTGCTCCCCCTGAGGGAAGATCCCCTCCATCAAGTGCATGGTGGTCTTCATCTTGCTCTGATCCAGGATGTCAGCCAGGGATTTGTCCTTGTCCATGATGTCCCTGGCCAGCTCCTCCCTCTTCTGATCCTCAGACAATGGTGTCGTCTCTGGCGGCGGCAGCTGCTCGCCGCCAGCATTGACGTGATCTCCCACTGTGGTCATGTAGGCGTCCATCTGAGCGGCCGCCGTGCTGTCGGCCTCCCTCTGCCGAGTGAACGCACAGAAGACTGAGTCCTGACCCATGGCCCCCAGGCCGCCGAGCCGAGCCACGTCGGGACCCTCGGCTTCCACGGTGGGGGGGTCGATGCGCTGCAGATATGGACTCAGCTCCTTCTCTGTGACGCCCTCCGAGTGGATGATCCTGATGGGAACCTTCTTCACTGCAGAATGTTGGTTTTCTATCATGTCTCGCGGCGTCCTGAAACTGGAAGACAGATAGTTTCAATAGAGAGTTTAAGGATATTTGTTTTCAGTCACTTCAGGCACAACCAAGATTTAAAGTCCAGCTGAAACCAGAGTGTCTGTCTTCCATAAGGTGACGGGAGTAAAACGGCAAGCGGGACTTAACGTCTAAAAGGCATCTGATTTGTGAGTGTGATGTTAAAAGTTGTAGACTGATCAATGGATGGATATTATATGTTGGTACTAGCTGAGCTCATGTTATATTTTGTTTTCCAGGCAGAAAAAAAATTGAGATTTTGATCAAAGAGAGCACCGATCAAACCATTTAGAAAGAATATAAGCTGATTGGTGGCTAAATAAAAATAAAACATTTACAACACTCAACATTAAAGCTGGATGGATATAAATGGCAAAGGTCAGTGGAGAGTCAGTGGAGTAAAAACTGACATCCCGACTATAAACTATCAGCTTTTTAAGGCAACAAAAATCTTCCTGTCATGCTACAGAGACAACCTCTGGTGGCGTCTGCTGGTCACTACAACATATCACATCAAAGCAGCATCATAGAAGGAGCAGCGTCTGGTCTGGATTCATGACACGATTGTGAATCTTGCCAGGTTTCTAAATACCGGGGTTTACCGTCACACCGCCCAAGCATACCCGGGATGTGATCTTAAGGTTAAAAACGTGGCTCGGCTTAATAAGTTATTTTTCCATGTCTCAGTACTCTGAAGACATCTGGACCCCTCCTCCCACCACCACTTCCCTGCTCACTGTAATAATCCTGCTGCTCAGAGAGAAGTTCACGACAGATGATATCAATTAGATCCGAATCAAGAAGATGAACAAACAGCTTCACGTTGCATTCAGCTCAAACCGAGGCGAGCGGCTTTTACAGAAATGTGGAGAATCCCTCTAATCGACAGCGGCTCACATGTTCCTTCAAAAGCCAGCGACTCTCAATAAGCTCCTTTGTGCTCGTCGCATAAAAACACGAGGAGTTACAGCGTTGGGACGGAACTGGCTGTTTAACAGCTGCAGAGACACTTTAGAACAAATCTGATGAAACCAAAACAACTTGTCACCTGTCAGAGTCTGAGTCCTGCAGGGAGAGCGGAGGCTTGTCGCTGAGTCTCTGTGGTGAGAACTGTGGCGATGGCGAGCGCTGCTCCTCCATAGCAGCCGGCTGTCTGGAGGAGGAAGCCGGGGGAGAGGAGGCAGGCTGAGGGTCGGGTGATAGATGATGTCTTTTGTCCACGAGTCCTGTGTCCGGCTCAGGGTCTCCCTTGGTAGAGTGGGTGGGGACAGAGTCTGAGTCGGGGTCGGCGCTGGGAGAGCATCGGGTGGAGATTTCACTCTGGGAACCGGGGAGGGACTCGTGGGAGTCCGGGTTATTGGGCGGGGGAGGCTTCTCCGGCGCTGAAGGCTTCCTCCTCGGGCCAGACGGGGGCCCGCCGAGGCCCTGGAGCTCCGGCTGGGGGACACCGTGGGAGATGGAAATGGGTCTGTGGTTGCCAGCGGCGGTGGTGGCAGCGGCGGGAGTGGCTCTGTGTCTGCCGTCTCCTGGGTTTGTGGGCGGAGGAGGAGGAGGTGTTGCTGGGTAATGCTCTGGCTTCTCCCTCACTTTGCAGTTGCCGGGCCCTTCGTCGTCGGGGAACCTGAGGAACACAATGGAAAAGCTCTTAATTGCACGGCGTTCGGCAGCCAGGGCGGCCCGGGTCTATCATCTACAGCTCAATCAAATAATAGAGCTGTTCGCCATCCCAGCAGCCACTGTGATTAAACCGGCATGACAAGACACACGTCTGCCTCTCCTCTCCAGCCTCCTCCCTGCTCAGCTGGCAGCCCCAACAGGAACATTTCAGTTCCCACAAGGCTGCACAGAGGAATAAATAATCCTCCAGTGCAAAGAAGCAAGACCGGATCACTTTTTCCTGCCCGATTCACATTCATGGGTTTAACTCTTTGTAGGTAAAGTTTAGACGTGGAAGAGGAACCAGTCCTCGGGTGTCTGGCAGTGAGCTAAAAGGAGTCGGAGTGACTAATATCTGTGCCGCCGTTCACCACGATCCAGACATACGTGGAAAAAAAGCATGTAAAGCCACCACGTAATGTTTCCAAGCAAGCTCCGATGTAAATTAAATTAGGAGCACCGGGAGAACACGAAGGCATTAAAAGCATGCAGCTTTGATTAAAGCTTCATTCTGCAGTCACAAGATGCAGAAAGGTGACTTTGAACAGACAGACTGCAACTTTTACAAGCTGGGACAAGTCAGCCAATGAACAAGCTGCAGAGAAAGTCACCGCTCATTAACACCAAAACTTTGATTTTCTCTCTCATGCCTCCATGGCGAAACAAGAATCCAAAAATTATATATCTATAACAATGCATTGGATTTTTTTTTTTTCTGTCAGCTGTGTTAATTCAATTGTTAATTTATTTCTGTAACCTTGTCACATTGTTTGTTTCTTGTCTTAGTAGTAACTAATAGTGTAACTTAATGTTTCAGATGCTACTGTTGTGATTTTCTCTGCACCCTTAATTACGTCACGTACTGTCATATGTTGGTAACAGCTGAGCTCATGTTACATTTAGTTTTCTAGCCAGAAAAAAATGGATTTGGTATGAAAATACAAAGAAATGTATATTTTTTGCATCTGATCAGAGAACACCGATAAACCGTTTAAAAAGAATATCAGCTGATTGGTGACTAAATAAAAATAAAATACATTTACATCACTAAAATGTAAAGCTGGATGGACATAAACCTTCAAAATGTGACAGCAAAGCTCAGTGAGTCAGTGGAGTGCTGAGTAAAAAACTGACATCCCAACTATAAATTATCAGCTTTTTAAGGCAACAAAAAACGTCCTTTTCCCCCTCAGCATGATGGTCTATAACGCTTGGTTAGTACGCTCAAGGTGCATTGTGGGATACTATACAGGGTCACAAAGCTCAGGACTTTAACTATGTTCTTTTAACTTCTTTGTTCACTGTGAAGAGAGAAATTCAATGCAACACAGATGCAGATGGTCATAATTATTCCGTTGATGTTGTTTTTCTCAACGTGAACACGATACTACAATCTGTCCTATCAGATAGGAGACCGTGTTTGCAGACATGAAGCCACGGCAGCGTGTTGAAGGTTTTAGTAACAATAGTCGTAATAGAAGTTGTTAACTCACCGTATGTGGCGTTTAACTGCTGTCATTTCCACCGAACACAAGCACACAAGAGTGACTGCACCGGTATCAGTAACACCACCTGGGTGGAGCTCGCCTCGCTCCGCTCTCACACATCACAATGACGAGAACCGTTCCGTTGTTGTAATGCAAACGCCGGAGTCACCTGCTGCGACTCCCACAATGAGGTTTCTCTCAACGACGAGACACTCGACACCCTGTGGCGGGTTTCACCCACGGGAGTTTTAGTTACTGCATTTACACTCCGGAAGAACTGGTTACAGACCATTAAGTCATCTGGACCACGTCACTGAACGCCAGGGGAAAAGGGAATTATGTTTCAATTATTGATGATTAAATATAGCAGATGTATTAGTGCATAAAACTGCATTATAGCAGCATCACTTCAAAATACATATTTTCCCTTACAGCTGTAGTGCTTTTTATGAGTCAAAAGAGCAAGGGGGGCGGGGGTTATAACCCCGATGACATCATTAGGGTGCAACAGATGACTTGACACAACTGTATTTTTGGCCTGCGTACTACTCTCCATGAGTGTTAAATTGAACTTGATGCATTACCACAATAGTGGAAACGAGCTGCCGATGTCAGGACTGTTCAGTTGCTCACCGGCTTCTGCAAGAGACTCAAGACTCACTTGTTCAGAGTTCACCTGGACTCTGCATAGCCTCCCTCCTTCACCCCCCACCGCCTCTCCTCCCCTACACCCAAAAAAACAAAAACCTCTACTAACTTGAATATTTGTACTTCCTGGCACTTCAAAATAGTACTTGGCTTCGTGTAGCATCTTACCCTAGCTATCTTTGTTGTATACCAGCAGTGGGGTAACCTAGCAATTAGGATGCTTACTGTACCGACAGATATATTGTTGTTTCACTTTCTTCTGACAAATGTTTTTCTTGGAATGCTTTGGACAAAGCATCTGCTAAATGCCCTTAATGTAAATATAATTAAAGAGGTGGACTGCCCCTTTAATACAAGAAAACAATCACAGTGGTTGCAAGGTGGAAAAACACTGAATAATTACTTTTTATGGAATGAAAGGAACATAAGAGGTGAATAGCCATCAACAATACTCATAATGCGTTGACATTCAACAACAGTATCTCACTGTTTTCTTATGGGATCATCACAGGATCACATGAAACAGTAGCGTCACCTGTAAACACTTGTGCCCTACCCATAAAACAAACGGTTACTAAGGAGGAAGGTTCAAACCAATGTGACCAAACCACCACACACACACACACACACACACACACACACACACACACACACACACACACACACACACACACACACACACTTTGATTATAGGTTAGCATGAATTTAGCATATAGCCAATGATATCGTCTAGTAGCCTGCAGAACAGAATCAACAGCAAATCCAATTATCCATAATAAGAGCCATTTCTGCAGTGAGCATGCTAACACACTCACAATGACTATGCAAACACACTGATGTTAAGCAGATATAATGTTTAGCATGTTAGCATGCTAACATTAGCTAACTAGGTTAGGGCTCTCTGGAGCCCCATTCCTCCCTCAGGGAGAGGGAGAGAGGCAGATTTCATGGCCATCCACTCAGCAGTTCTGGATCACCATGGCGGACCTATCAACAGACTAAGCTGCCATCCACAGAGCCATGCTGCTAGCGTGGCTAAACTCTCCAATTATGCAAAATAACAGATCCCATTGCTGATAATTTCATGCCTCTATGCCGACCCCCTGAACCCCAGGGTCACTGTCACATTCTGACGGCGGGCCGAGGAAACACTCCGTCACTGTTACAGACTTGGTCAGATGCCTCGCCTACGGCAGCAAACCTCCAGCAGAACAACACAAAGCCAGAGAGACGGCTTGTGTTGTTACAGCTGCGCTGGTATGCCTCAACAGATCATAAAGACCTCACTGTTCCTCTACATAGAGTCCCAAGGGTCTTTGAGACAAGACGCTGGTGTAGCAACAGGTACATCCAATGATTTCCACTCACCCTATGGCAGCAACAAGCGGCTCAGCTGGTTTACTCTCCGCCTCAGACTTTCTTGGAGGAACTTGAATCTTCTGTGAAGAAAGTGGAACAAACACATTATTATTGGTTATGCAAAAGACATCCGAAAGCAATCCACAGAAAAGAAGGTTTCAAGTTTTGCAAAGAGACAAAATCTAGTTGGTTTGTTAATGATTCCAACCAGCTCATATTGCAGCTTCGTGGTTTCAATAGAGAGAAAGAAAAGAAAAGAAAAACCCATGTGCAGGTTGATGCCCCTCTCTCTTCCTGAAGGTGTGTCATTATGAACAAACATGGATTAATATTTGACTTGGCTCTTTCCTTCCTGCTCCTGCTCCCTTCACCGCAGTGTGTGTCTTAAAGCAACTGCAGCCACAGCCTGTCTTGTGGACATCGTCATGGTGACGTCACCCGTTGTTTTGTGGACTACAGTTTTGAAGCCTTGAGTTCGGCATTTTGACGCCGTCTTTTTTGCAACCAACCAGTGGACGGAAGTGCCCATATTTGGACTGTGGAGGAGGGATGGGTGGATCTGATGAACACAAGTGAGCAGAGCAGCACCCTTACTGGATCTGGATCCATCTGGATTCTTGTGTGAAGCTGCTAACAAAGTTAGCTTCTATATTTCAAGGTCAAGTGTTAAAGTCATCTTAGTAGCTAAATAGCATTAGTAGTGTGGTAGTGACCTGTCAATCAGCAGGTAAGCCCCGCCCCCTAAAGCATCCCCTGCTTTATGGTTGGTTTGACTATAAATGGACCTGACAATCAGCAGGTAGCCCCGCCCCCTAAAGCATCATCCTGCTTTCTGGTCTGTTGAACTCTAAATGGACCATAATGTACTAAATGAACATCATGCTGGATTCGTCTATACAATCAGAGAGGAGGAGCTCCCTGCTGGCCATCAGAGAGAATGACAGCCTAAGGAACTCAGAGGCTCACCTGTCCGTAGATGTCAGCTGAAGGGGATGATCGGGATCTTTCGTGGAAACAGGTGGTTTTGGTTCCCTCCTCTGATCCAGGATCCAGGATGTTATCAGCGGACCGGTACCGTCCGGAGGCTTTGGATTCTGGTGGGTTTTTCTGAATAGTCCACCTGGCCTCGTACTCAGCGAAGGTGCCCAGTCTTTTCTGGTCCAGCACAAACTGATCGTGTGCAGAGCAAGGACCTTTCTGGACCTGTTCCGTGTACTCTCTGCTCCTGATGGCTTTCACCGTGTCGTCTGTTTCACTGGCGGTGGCCAGACCTCCAGTCTTGGTCTTTGTGGGGGTCTCTGCATTTGAGGAAGCTGGTTTACCACCTTCTTTCAGAAGATTCTGTTGGTCTATTAAGGAGATTTCTTCCTTCACGCCAACTTCATGGATTTTGTCCGGATCAGAGAAAGACCTCACCTTCTTTTCTGCAGCAAATCGTTTACGGCCACCGATGCGAGTCACCTGACCACCGGCAGGCCCAGGCTTACTAGTTACCGACTCTGAGACGGTTGGCAGAGGGGCAAGGTCTTTCCGGGCCAGTGCCGATGACGGGTAGTTAGGCAAGGCCTCCGCCACCGGGTGCTCCAGCAGGACGGGCTCCAGGTCTTTCCTCCTGAAAGACGTGGCCTTCAGCACCCTTGCTTGTGCCTCCTTCAGATTATCCTTGTAGGAGTTGGTGAAGGAGCCATCTGCAGAGGTCGGGGTGGTGCTTTCGGTGGACTTCCAGACATCCTGATCCTCTTCAGTCTCACCCTCAGTACCAGGAAGTGCAGTGGCGCTCATGCTTTTCTGCAGCTTGGCTCTTCGCATCTGGATTTCATTCCTCAATGTGGTGGCGAAGCGGTCGCTGCGTCTGGCCTGCTTGCTTTCGAGGGACTCCTCTGTTTTCGGGCCTCTGGTTTTCTCCTCCTGGCCGGCAGCATCCAGGGACAGAGAGTGAAGCATGGGGGTCATCTGGGGGCAGATCTTGTTGTTGTTGTGATGGTGGAGTTGTGGTGGCAGAGACCGCCGCTGAGGATGATTCACAAACTGAGCGTCTGCATTGTGTCCTCTCTGGCCTCCCCGGTCCTCGGGGCCATATTTGTTCTCAAGCACCGTTGTGACTTGGTGCTTGCTGTATCCATTGCTGTCTTTGCCATGAAGGGAGAGTTGCTGCTGCTGCGGCAGATGATACTTCACTTTGGTGACGGTATGCGGACTGAGTGAGTTGCGTTCATTTCCGGCCTGTGGCAGGTCTGCGGCGTTCTTCCGGTCCTCCGGTTTTCCCGAGGGCTGGGGATTATGACACGTTGTGACACAGTAGTACCGGCTTTGTCCACCGCTGTCGGTGTTTTGGTCACTGGCTGTGGTGGAAAGGGAGGTGCTTATGTTCCTTCTCTGGTTCTGACCAAAGTGTTGTGCAGAACCGTTGGTGGGCAGTTCCTGCATGCTAGAGTAGTACCCCCCCACGTTCTGTGGCTTTGGTACGGACATGGCGCGGGGCTGACAGTAGAAAGTGCTTTTGTCACTGTGGTGCCTCTGGTGGTAGGGCTGACCCTGCCGAACGTCGCTGCTGGACAGGGAGAACTGCTTGTTTGAGCCAAACTGGTTGGGATTTGACTTCTCGGAGGAGGTGTAAAAAATGTTGCCATCATTCTTCAGCGGTGGGTTGAGGCTGTGGCGGTTCTCAGCCGAAGTCTTACAGGCAGCATGTGATTCGGGTCCTTCTGGCTGAGCTATGACGAGCCCCCGTTCATGCACCTTTGTTGCAGCGAAACTGTCACTACGTGCGGGCGGAGGTGGAGGGGGAGGAGAGGGGGATGGCGTCTTCTTCTTGGACTCGGGGACATGCCAAACCGGTCCTACGCTGATCCTACTTGAAGTGGAATGACGTGAGCCGATGGAGTCTTCCACCGGTGGACCGGCGCAGCCCGAGCCAACTCCTGGCATCTGGAAGTAGGCCACCCTGTCATCCTGCTTGACACCCTCGCCCAGGCTCTGGCTGGTCCTGCCGTTGTTGTGCTTCCCTCCCGCGTCCCACTGGCTGACCTTGTAGAGCACGTTCTCTGCTGAGGCGGCGTTGCTCTGCGACAGGCTGTAGTCCGGCGTGCCGGAGCTGGTGGAGAAGGAGCTGTAGGCCGAGTCTCGCTTCCCTCCTCCCAGATGCTCCATGCTGTTGTTGGACTTTGCGGGTGACAGCTGACCAGCAGCGTATGGGTGCGAGCTGTGCTCTAGACTGTCCATGCTGCCGAGGGAGCTGAACTGGTCGGACACTCGCCGCAGGTTTGTTTGCTCCCAGCCGGAGGAGAGGTCGGTGGAGGACGAGCTGGAGGTCAAAGCAGAAGAGCAAGTGTGAAAATACAACAAACAACCTACTTCCTTTCTGATTGATATGAGAGATATGCTGCCATTTCTGGTTAAAACAAATGGATTTTACCCTTTAACAAAAAAGTAGCTAGCTACTCTGCTAATGTTAGCTTCAGTAGTAGAAACGTTACGTTTTTACAAACGCATATGTCCTGTCAACCTCTCCGGGTAATGAGTGTCACTATTACACAACGTTTAATGAGGAAGAGCTCCAAATCCATAAAACTATAAATCGGTCAGCCTGCCCCTTAGCAAAGGTTCCACTTTATAGTTTGTATTTTATATTTGTCAACTACAGTGGAGGAAGTGAAACAGAATAGTCACTCTTAGGGCTCTTCCTTACTTCACTCCTAGAGTAAATTAAATAGAGAGATTAAACCTAGAACTCCCTCAAGGACCACTGGCGGTGCCCAGATTCCTGGTTGAGGACCAAACTATGTTATCTAATTCCGTATTAGTCACATTTACATCTAATTAATAACCAGTTTTTTGGACATTGGAGAATCCAGCAACAGATTAAACACAGTTTAAAGCCTAAATGGACATGTTTTTGTCCTTACAATTCCTAATTCTATATTTAGCATCGTCAATACGATTAACTTATCATCATCTGGGGAAATTATCATTATTATCATCATCATTATCTAGAAAAATGCACAAAACTTCTAGATTGTTTGGAAGACCTTGTTTATATTTTTATTTTGAAATATATTTTTATTTTGTTTTCATCAGACAGAAGAGGTACAAAGTGTCCGTTAAGTTTAAAACATAATCACATACTTTTAATCTAAAGTGCTCGACCTCTAACACGGAGACTCGAGAGGCAAACTTCAAGATCCCAGTGTTTACCTTGCATCATATCTGGTGTGCCAGACTTGCGTGGGCGGAGACTGAGTTTTGGCAGTCTCTGATTGGCTCTCGTTGAACTTGGTAGCGTGCCAGGAGTGAGGCCTGCTTATGGGTTCATTCCTCCTGCAGAGAGGGCAAAAAAAATAACACAGCCTGGATTAGAGACCTGCCCCCTCAAGGAACACAGTATGTGCTTACTGTGCAATTGCTGGTGCTGCAACTCGACTTTTAAAAGAAATGTTGCATGTTGTGGAAAAAAAACTGTATAAAATATGAAGGAATGGAAGATTTGTGCATCGTCATGGTTTGCCCTCTTAAATAAACTTTAAGTTTTCCACATGGCTGCATCTACTGTAAACTGCGGAAGTGCTTTTTTTTTTTTGCAGCAGATTTACTCCAACATTAAACAAATGTGAACTCAGAGGGGTTTTTAAATCTGAAACGCACCCTTTAAAGTGATTCGTTCTTGGATTGCATGTTAGGAAAACATGAAGAGAACATATGAGCACATGCACCACAAATCAGATGACATTTTCCTATCCTTTCCGTCTCTATATATACACATACACATATATACATACACACACACATATAGAGGCATTAATGTGTGTGTACATGTCGGGACAGCGGGTGTGTTTCATGCTGTACAAATGGGATGAATGTCTCATCTAATGACAGGAGCCACAAGACAATCCAAAGAGACATGCCAATGAGGGGCAGGTAATAAACCACAGGAGAGGGAAGGTCGCTATGAGAGGAATGAAGATGATATTATTACTAGACGAGTGATTCATGTGATTATGGGCGCAGGTGAATGGGGGGGAAGGCTCTACTGATTACGGATGGAAGCCACAGAACCGTACCTCATGGAACTTCGCAAAATCTTCGTGAGAAAGCTTCTCGCCACATGCACGTCATTCTCAGAGGGCATTTTCTGAGCTACAATATCCACCATTTTCATATTCCTGGGCAGCAGGGGGAGGAACACACACATACACACTAAGAGCTCATCCACAGGTTGCTGGACTCACAGACAGATAGACAGACAGACAGAGAGACAGGCAGACAGACAGGACAAAGACCATCCAACGACCACATCATGGAAGTGACAGTTTTTGTTGTACTGCATCTGCTGCATGGAACAAATTACAGACCGATTAGACACTACATGCAAAAACAAATCATCTGCTGTATTTATCTTCCATACCATGTCTTCTCTCAGACTGGTGGAAAGAGAACACTTATTTCACTTCTTTGTCTATTTGTGTTTTTTCTCCTAAATTCACCAGATTCCTATTCGATAATGCCTCATTTGCATATTTAAACAGAACATTTAATAATAAATAACGTCAACTGTTTCACAACAATATCTATTAGTTATTTTACCTGTAATCTTCATAGTAACCCTGAACAAGTATAAAAATATGCTGAACTCTATTGAGTCTAGGATGTTTATGTTTTATTCATTTTAATGTGATTTGATGTTGTTGAAACTCTGTGTTGCTGTAATTCTTGGTCAGATCTCCCTTGTTTATACAGTATATAAAATACAATAAAAAACCTAACAAATGTGGTTAAATAAAGGCTAAATAAAACATAACTTCAGAAAACTGCTTGGGAGGTTCTTTAAGTCTCTGATCCGGCTGAATGATTGTGTTCATTCTACCGATTCCCTGGTGTTACAGCGCCCTCTCCTGGCTGAGTTTACACACAGCGTGTCCTTGAGGTCGAGAACATCCCGGCATGATGATGAAGGAACTGCACACAGAGGACAACCCCGATCTGACTGATCTCTCATTAAGGCTCATTAAACGGTACGAGGCGGGGAGCTGCTCGTGCTCAGACGTTGCCATATGGTGGCGGAGGGAACACCGGGGCCGGCGTGGGGGGGCGGCGGGGGGGCTTAACACAACAGAGGATCTGTTACACAATCAGATCAGTCACGTCGGCCGTCCGACCAAGCTGTCGTCTGCCTCCCAGACGGCCCCGGCATCGTTTCACCGGGGCCTTCAAGGGTCGTTTGCCTCACCTGTGTTGACGTTTGCACTATTATCGACCGTAATGTAATGTCAAGATTATCCTGCTTCAAACTCTTTAAATGACACTAAAACGTACCAGAATCCCTTTACAGCCTCACAGATACTTGTATCTATTATAAAACAGTTTTGTTCAACAGGGCTTTTCAAGAAATCTAGGGAAATCTAACATGATGCTGAGCTAGACAACGTTTTAAAATCACTCAAGATGATATTTATTTTACGATCATCTCGATATTGGAAATCGTCCATGATCAACTTATTTTGAGTGTTTTTGATCACGAACCACTATAAAATCCTACATCGTCAGGAAAATCACATTGAACCCTTTGAACCTTACAATTTACAAGGCAAGTTTTCTTCAAATCAAACAAACAAACAAACGAAACCAAAAAAAACACCAAAATTTCACCATTTGTTATCGCTACAAACTTATCGTCAGATTTTATAATTCCCAAATTTTGTCCTTAAACAAATTATTTGTGACGCTTTGAAAAACAACCTTCATCATAATATTATATTATATTATATTATATTAACCAGATCCTATAAAATTTAATAATTCTGCATTTCGTTGCTGCTTGGAAGCCATGATTGAAGTTGTGGAGACCGACAGTCACATGACATAAACTCTGTGAAACTTACAGAGCAGAGAGGAGAGAGGTTGTAAAAATGTCAATACTTTAATATGTAGAGCACGTTTGTGCCGTTAATAACTTGTTGACATGAAACATTAAGTTTAAAACGTCTATTTTTAGCCTCAGCTCAGTATTGTGTATGCTAGACCGTCACTCCTTTACCGAGCGGAAACTACTGGTCAAGAATTTGGGACAAAGCTTTGCATGCCTAAGCTCTCATTGGATTCAGGACCGGCCCTACAAAGCCATGAGGTCAGGAGGTCCTGCCCCCTCAGTCACCTCGTCTAAAAGGCCTTCAATGATCTGATGACAAGAGCTCCAAACAACAGCTTCCTTCAGACCTGAGAACAGCCCACTGGGTGAAACCAACAACACATGCTGTTTCATCTGCACTCATTTTATCGATTGAGAATGTTTTCAGACGGAGATTAAAGTAAAGTCGCACAATTCCACAAAATGAAATTGTGGATTAAAGTTAACGCCTATTTATGGGGACAAAGGAAAGCCAACACGGAGCCCCGGTCTTCCTCGTCCCCTCAGTCCGTGTTTCTAGGGCACTCGGAGCTAACCACACATGGCGCCTGCTATTGGTATGCAAATGAGGCTGGTTTTATTAGGCCTATCGTCAGGGCTACAGCTGGGCCGGCACAGATATGCTAGCAGAGTGAATCAGTGGGCTGGAATGGGGGGGGGGGGGGTAGGCAGGGGGAGATCGGTTCAAATGTATCCGGTACCAACCGGTCCACGCTCAAAAGGAAAAAGCTCACGTACATAAAAAAACAAACCAATTAATTAATAATAATAATCATTAATGATGTTAATGTAAAATAATGTTTTTTTTTGTTTTACCTATAAAGTCTCTTCCCCCTACAAAAAGATTAATTTGCATTTGGTTTGCTAAGTCTTGGCTGATCATGGCTTAACCTAAATGATGCATGACCTCATCATGAATGATAAGACAAAAACAAAAATCTGCAGAACAACAGAAGTATTAGGGTCAGAACACCGGGCAAAGAAGGCCCCAATGTGTCAGCTAGTTATTTTTTTTTAGCAAAAACATAACAAAAAATGTTCATTGTGACTCACCAAACATCTGGAGGAAGGATTTCAAAATGGGCACAGAGAAGAAATGTGTTATCCCAGTGAGCGTATAGTAAATATTGAGCCCGGAGCTCAGGTTGGATGTGAGGCTGGCTGTACCTGTGTGCTGGTCTGGCACCACATTCCAGCCTTAAAGACCCACCAGCATGCAGGAGGTCTGAGCCACGCGGATCCACCACCTCCGAACACGCAACTCACCAACACAACATTCAACGGCCATGGCTCAAACTAAGTTCTCTGGGCAGAAGGAGTTTGGATGGAGGGGAGATTTCCTTGAGGATTATGGGGGTTTTTACCCCCAGAGAGAGAGAGAGAAAGAGAGAGAGGGGGGGGAGGTAGAGTCCAGAGGAGGAGGAGGAGGAGGAGGAGGAGGAGGAGGGCTATTGTCACAACCAGTCCCCTCGGAGTTCTCCTGCACTTTGCCTCGTCTCATTGGCTCTAAAAGGGCTAATATGCTAATGACGGGATGAAATGCCCGACTCTTGTCTTCCCTGTCTCCCCTCTTGTGCAGGCAGACGTTGCATTTCTACCGTTACCATGACAACAGGTTGCTTTCTGGGGTGGAGGCTTCGGGTGGTGAGCGCTGAAACTGCCCCCAAGGAACACCACCCGCAACAACTACTGACCCGGTTCCTCATAGTTGTAGATGTGTGTTTGATTTGGGCTCGTTAGTTAGAGGTTAATGCCGGACTAGAAGAGGAGAGACCATCAGTCTCTGCAAGTGCAACCACAACGTTACGAGACAGAAAACTGCTGGTCAGGGTCCAAATTACACCATGGCTTTCGGGGGAGCTCAATAATAATACTGCGGAAAAAAACTACTGCAGGCACCAATATCGCCAGTAACATTTAAATACATAATAAAGTGAAACATTTTCACTCTCCCCTCATATTTATCAACAAAATCCCTGTCAGTATGTGACCGTATGTTCAAATGGCTGCTGTGAAAAAAGGGCACGGGTGGAAGTTCATAATTCATGCTTCATAATTAAAGGTCAACTTTACAGCTATGTTCAGTGTTAAAGTCATCTAAGTAGCTAACTAGCATTGGTAGCATCCTGTCAATCAGCAGGTAGCCCCGCCCATTAAAGCATCCCCTATTTTCTGGTCTGTTGGACTCTAAATGGACCACAATGTACTAAATGAACATCATGCTGGATTGAAGAAGACTTGAAACTAGAGATTGAGACCATAAACTCATGTTTACTGAGATAATAAATCAAGAGAGAAGTAGGCTCATTTTCTCATAGACTCTATATAATCAGAGAGGAGTCGCCCCCTGATGGCCAGCAGAGAGAATGACAGCTTTAAGGTATTTCAGCGTTGGTTTCACTTTTCAGAACCGGATGTTGCTGACTGGTCCAATCCAGCTGACATCACTAAAAAAGTTGTCAGTCATGAATTTATGCAAAACCAGAATAACATACTACAGGAAACTTGCCTGCCACACCTTCCTTATGAAACAATCATGAAAGTAATCCAAAATACGTTTGTTCTTTTGTGGATTTAAGTGTACAGCAGATAGTGAGAAACGGATAACGGCGGTCCTAAATGGCTTTAATGGGGGGAAATACTCCTACTTGAGGGGCAAACAGGGTTTCTTTTTCCTCATTAACGTGCTCTGGCATGCCAGCGAGAGGTCTGGTGACGGGCAAGAAGATTAGCAAAGAGCGGCTGCGAGCTAAAGCTGATAGAAAGGCAATAAAAAAAATCCACAGAGTGGATTGTGAGGGAAGCAATCGAGCATTCAGTCCATACAAGGTTCTCATTGTGGCGTTATTTTCTTTGCAGCAAACGGATGGTTAACCCCATCTAGCTTGGATTTGACCGAGGTTGGTGAGGTTTCTGATGGGTGGATGCATTCACTGCTGCACAACAACAGATGCAGAGCAGCATCCTGTACAGTTACAACACCCAACCTGCACTTAGTTGCAGGTGAGCCGGTGGATTCCTGACAAAGACCCTCTTCAGTCGATGCTACAATCAGACCAGTCATGTTTCGGGTGAGCGAGGTGAACCGTGAGCGCCGTGTAATGACCAGCACATTCCTGGGCTGAGTGGCATACCGGCTGTCAAGTCAGCAGCCGTCTGCACTGACCCAGAGTCAGAAACACCTGGAAGGCTTTTGTCCGAGGGTGAGGGTCACAACCACGTCTCCACCACAAAGTCCTGCGTCCTAAACACCAGCTATTATTACAACTCATTTTGGGGGGAACTCAGAGTGCAGTTGGTATGAATTCACCAAAAAAACCTGTCAATGAACTAAAGCAGAGATCTTCAAGAGGGGGTCCAGGACCCCTAGGGGGTCCACAAAGTTACTGCTGGAGGTCCCCAAAATTATTTGATCCCAAACTTGTTTTCCTTGCAAAAGTTAAAATACGTCCAAAAATACACCTTAACATGACTACAAACTATAATAAGAAAATATAAAACTTCCTGTTTGTTAAATGTTGTGAAATTATGATGTAAAAATAGAATTAAAATAGGCTCTATACAGTTATTATTTTAATGGCTTAGTATTGTATACATACATCGTTACAAAGTACTGTTATACATTACATGGCACTATAGGCTGCACTACACATTATTATTGGCCCGGTTTAATAAGGAACACAGTTTTATATGATATGTAATGGGGGTCCCTCCACCGGGTCACAATAGTCCCTGGCCTGAAAAAGGTTAACAACCTCCGAATTAAAGGGATATAGTTGTGATTATTTTTCAAATTCATCAAAATCCCACATGAACACAATAAAACAAACCAATCAAGGCTGGTGGACCAGCATGATATATTATGATTATACTGTATGTTTAAAAAGATTTGATTGAAAGCTGCTTCTTGTTGACATCTGGCTGAGATTAAAACAGGGCTACAAGTAAATCTCTAAACTAGGATTTCCTCAGCTGAGACCCGAACAATTTTAAGAAATCTGCTTACGAAAAGAATTCACTGCACGGCATTCCAAACGTACTACGTGGGCTTATTTAGGAAAACAAAGGCCGGTAAATGTAAGCCGCTGCACTGCAACACCCTGCTGAACGCCAAGTTCACCCTCAGTGGGCCAAACTCATCCGACTATGACGAAGCGTTGCAGTCCTAATCAGAAGTAGATAAAGGGGACGATATCGGGTAAGTTAGTTAGTAAGTTATTATTAACAATATTTCTAATGTCAATGGTATAATTTTATCTAAACTGTTTGATAAGTTGTTTTGTTAAGTTATATTTACAGTGTGTGCGTGTGTGTGTGTGTGTGGAGGGGAGTGTGTGCGTGTGTGTGTGTGTGTGTGTGTGGAGGGGGGTGTGTGTGTCATATACCATGACATCATGCCGTTATGAAACTATGACATGGAAAATTCAATTTAGCCTATTAATGTTATAACATTCATCACAAATAACAAATAACTATAAGCCTGGGAGAATTTTATTGAATGTGGTCACAGTCCAAGTCATCTGCCAGCTTGTTTTCTGGAGAAACCAGACCTGGATCTAGGTCTGGGTGCAACTAGAAGACCTCTTCCTGGTGACCTCAGAGGTCCGATCAGGTTTTAGAGAGGACACGACCTCTCCTCCGGTGTGAAAAAGAGACTTTGCACTTCTACACCAGAAGGGGGAAACCAAACGACACAACAAACTTTGAGGTTGTAAAGTTTAATGATTCACTCTGCTGTTTTGCTCCGTGTGCTGAAAAAATGCCTCGGGGGACTGGAAAGGAAGCTAAAACTCACTGCGGGAGTCTTCGGATGCAGAATTTTAAAAAAACACCTATGCCTCCTGACCCAGTGAGGTGAACACAAAGATGATTAACAGAAAGATGGTGAACCCAAAGATGGTGATCACCTCTCCATCCAAGCCTCTTGAGAGGGCTACTGGTGTTTCAGTGAACTCTAGCTGCTGTGTTGTGTGTGCTGCTCCTTTCCTTGATCTTAGTAAAGCACTTTTAAATCTTCCACATTTAGCCAAATTACAACTTTTGGATTTGGAGTTAGGAAAGCGTAGAATTGCGAGGCTGGAGGGCGATGTCGTTGTGGGATGATTGTAGTGTTTCACTGCAGACAGCACCGAAAACGTACAATTCAACGGGTTCATTTTTTATGTGCAGATGTTCAATAAAGTTATATTTAAAATGTAAATGATTGGACATGCTGAAGCCGAGCGTGCAGCATGTTCTTCATCGAGGCGATGAGGACGAGTTCCTGCATGGAGGACCACACCCACCCGTCCGTCCGTCCGTCCTCCGGGTGATGCGTCGCCTCCTAAATGTCATTATCACTCCCCAACTGCCTGGCATTAGTCACCCTGTGGCAAAATGAAAACACGAGTGGCGACATCAAGCGCCTCCCATTTGTGCTGTCTGTAAAGAGACCGCACCTGTGGAGAGAGGAGCAGGTTCCGACAGCTTCCTGATCCTGGTCCTGCTCTCCAACATGATCCCAGAGATTAAAAAAAGGAGCGGCATCTCAGGGCTCACGCCTACATGCTCAGGCGCAGATTAGAAGAACATACGGGTGCAGGTTGTGATGTGGAATGCTACACACAACGTCTCCAGCTTTCTACAAAAACAAACAGCTGACGAACACAAGGAGAGATGTGGCGGCAATCGAAGCGCTCGACTACATCGGACACATGCTGGTTGTTGTGGTCGAGTGGAAACGACAGAAAAAAATAAATTCTTCAGGAGAAAGAAAGGAGTCCCACGGGGAAAAAAATACAATGTGAACAATAAGACTTGTCCTTGTAAGGAAATGTCCATTTACAACCACAACCACACTGAAATAACAACCGCCAGATCCTTTAGTTCTGCCTCCTGCTATTCCGAAGCCGACTCCACACAGCATTCACTTCCTACCCCCCCCCCCCTGTTGTCAAAGGAAACATTCATGTTGCTGCCAAGAATCATGTGAAAACTGAGACATAGCTAAAACATCGGTGCTTGTAGGCCCATTTTCAGTTGATTTATTGCCAGTTTATTAGGTACACTCACATACAGCCAAAACGAGTGCAGCTGTAAGCAGGATGTAGATTGTGCTGAACTGCTTTGGCAGAGGTGTCAAAAGTAGAGTTGTTCTGTACTGTGAAAGTCGGAGTATTTATTCTACTTCTTTACTCTAGTAGATGTGTAAAAATACAGGCTCAGAAATGTACTCCAGGTAAAAAATAAAGTATAACAATGAAGGACATTTCTACTGGCTGATTTATATACAAGACTGACAGAATCTGGCGTAATAATAATAAAAATAATAATAGTACAAAGTACCTACCTACCTACCAACAATACCTACCTACCTACCTACAATACCTACCAACAATACCTACCAACAATACCTACCTACCTACCTACAATACCTACCTACCTACCTACAATACCTACCTACCAACAATACCTACCTACCTACCAACAATACCTACCTACCTACCTACAATACCTACCTACCTACAATACCTACAATACCTACCTACCTACAATACCTACCTACCAACAATACCTACCAACAATACCTACCAACAATACCTACCAAAAATACCTACCTACCTACAATACCTACCAACAATACCTACCTACAATACCTACCTACCTACCTACCTACCTACCTACAATACCTACCTACCTACCAACAATACCTCCCAACAATACCTACAATACCTACCAACAATACCTACCTACCTACAATACCTACCAACAATACCTACCTACCTACAATACCTACCTACAATACCTACCTACCTACCTACAATACCTACCAACAATACCTACCTACCTACCTACAATACCTACCAACAATACCTACCTACCTACAATACCTACCTACCTACCAACAATACCAACCAACAATACCTACAATACCTACCAACAATACCTACCTACCTACCTACCTACAATACCTACCAACAATACCTACCTACCTACCAACAATACCAACCAACAATACCTACATGTTCATGATACAACACTGCCACACAAATTACGCCGCATTGACCAAAAATGTTCAGGACACCGTTTGTCGGACATATCGTTAGTAGTAAGAAGCTGATTGCCAAGATGATATAAGAGAGACACAGTTTGTCTGAGACAGTATCACACCCTTGTTTCCTATAACAGGCCCGTGACACGTGAGTGAGCCTCGCACCCTCCGCGTCCTTGAGGAGAGATAATCTGTGAATGGACTTCCTTGTACGACCGGGTTTGTTCAGGGATTACGTTATGATATGATACAACACAGAAAGAAATGTGGACGGACAAAGAGAGACAATGGGAGCAGTGTTTCTCACACACACACACACACACACACACTCTCTAAGGCTAATAAGAAGGCCTGCAGCAGGCTGACAAATGACTCATTGGCTAACCCAGATATGAGTGAACAGTAGCGCCGAGTCAATAAGTCAGTGGGGGTGAAGAAACAGTGTAATCATTTATGGTGAGGTAAGTGTTGGTCAGCGGTCCGTTCTTATAGTAGAACGGAGCAAAGAAAAAGGAAAACAAAGCAAACAAGAAATGCCTCGTCACTTAGGGGGGCGAGTCCAACTGACTCATGGCCACTTATTGTCATTTGCATCATAACTTCCCTTTGTTTGTCCCTTCCACACCTGCCTTCCTGCCTGCGTGGGATCTATGACGTCACCCAAATCCTCTCTTCCTCCCTTTACAACGCGATCAGGAAGACAAACCATGCGTCATGGGCCATGACCTCCAGTTGCAGTGCAACACAGTAAAAAAAAAACCCCCAGCAAAACAGGCCCATCCAGCTAGCGAAAACCTCAACGGGGACAGAGAGTCTGCAGGCAAACAGCTGCGAGGCCCGGGATCCTCCGCCGCCTTGGTTTGTTGGTAATGTTACCATAGCAACCCCCGAGGGTGGGGAGGAGAGGGGGACCGAGGATTGGTTACCTACCTTTTCACCACCAGGCTGAGGGTCTTGTGGGAGCCTTTCACCAGGCAGATCGCCTCCTGTCTGAAGCCACTCAGGGGAATCTCGTTGATGTTGACAAGCTCGTCTCCAACCTGCAGGCTCACGGCTGCTGCCTTGCTGCCCTCCTCCACCTGGAACACAAGGAGGGAAACGGAGAGTTAGGGTCACGCTTCGTCCCTTTAAGCCCCCCCCAACTAACTCAGGAGAGATTTGTCAGCATTTTCTCCAAAAACAACGCAGACCCTCTGAAACAAAATGGACCCACGAGGAGGTTGTTGATCTTGATCCAGTTGTTTGAAGGAGATTTTCTCACATTTTTTTTGCTTTAATTATCAGAATGAAGCATAATGTAATGGCTACTTTTCCATGTTATCCTAGCTTTAGCTATACCATTCTGCCTGCCACCGGGTCCGATCTGCCGGGAAAAAGAAGGATCCATTTATTCTTTCCCAATGAAAGTAGCCACTAGCTCCAAAGGTTTCTAAAAATCATACGCTCGAAGCATATTGGCGACGTCATGGTGCATTCATTTGCATAACGCTTTGTGGCTCTGTTGACAGATGAGCTGTGAATACAATCATTGGGAATTAATTACAACATCATATATTTGCCTTTTCTTCTCGATGGTCTGAATAAGTTACTGAATTTGTCGGTAGTGGAAGGCGATCTGGTCGTCTTTGCGACAATAACTTTTTGAATTGACATTGTGCTACATGTTTGTATTTATCAGAGTGGCTGCCAGTGCAAACAGAATATATACGGCTTATAAGCGGCTGCCAGAGGACTTCTTATGTGTCACTGTGGTGTTCTGAAAGAAGTGACCTCAGACGACCTAACCTTGGCGCTACTTCTCAGTGCTTTCAAAACCCACGATAAGCAAACTCCTGATATATGCTGCAGTTTTTTTTAAAAACCTGTTGTGGTGCATATTGTTTGTTTGTACAGTGTTTTTCATTGGAAGTCCCGGATGTGAACTGAGGTATATTTAGACACGTTTTTACAAAAGCATTCTACTATATAATGAAATTTTACAGGCTAAATTACATATCAGAACTTCAGTACATGTTTTCATTTGTATGGAAAAACAAAAAGTTTTAAATCAAGCAGAAACGTCATTTCAAGAGTATCCCTTACTTATGGAGTGAAACAGGATATAATGTTGGGAGGAATTTGATTGATGGATGGATGTCATGATATTATTGGTTTGTTGGTACAAGCGGATACAAGCATGCATCATATTTTGTTTTTATATAATTAAATATTGGATTTTGATATAAAAATACAAAGAACGATATGACCTCATGTCATCTAAAAAGGGTTAAAAGGCTTAATTTAAATATCAGCTCGACTCTCAGGGATGCGAGAGAAACGCACCAAAGGTCAGCGGGTTCTTGTTGACATTCTTTACATATACTTTATGGGGTGATAGAAAAAAAATATGCACCGTTTCCCAAAGTTAACTAAAGATGTGGATCAAAGGCTGTAAAAAAATACTTCAAAAAGCTGCCGTCTGGGCCGGTGGCGAAACGTGAAAACAGAGCGTGTTGTGTTTGTTTGAGGGCAGACACCTGGAATAACACATCTGTCAAAGGGAAGTAATGTGAACAGGGTTCAGCGCGGTGGACTCGGCGTCCTGCTAGAGCTGGTCCAGGTCTCTGAAGCGTGGGACGCAGTGAGCGTTAAGGTCGGTTCTGCTCCTCGCCGCTGACTGACGCAGGAAGTCTAGATATGAGCGTTGCATGACAGCATGGCTCAGCGTGGAAAGAAAAGCAGTGAGAGCATGCTCGGCTGTTGGCACATTAACACACTAAAGACGAGCTCTGCAGCTGATAATCAGGGGGGGGGCTGCATGACTCCACCACAGAGGTATGTGTACATTTACAGACCATTACGTCTCACACGGGCCTTCATCCTCAGACAACCGGAGCCAAGACTCCAATCAAAGCCCCTTTTCATTTTTCTAGAAAAGCAGTCTTAAGGCCGGGCTGAGGCCGGGCGGACTGAAGGGGTTTTATAAGACTGGCTAGATTCCTGAGCTGGTCCTCATATGGTAGTGGATTCTGTGCAGAATCACCAACTGATTTATATAGTTGGTTACCGCGTCTAAAATGGACACAAAACACCACATCATCATTCTCTCTCCTCGCATTGACAGTGTATGCAATCTCTCCACACGATAAAAAAAAAAAAATAGGTGGAGGTGTTGGAGGTCAGAACACAAATACGAAGTGCATTTGTTGGGGACTATTTTCAGTTGCGGATGAATACACATTTGCGGCTCGTTGATATATTACGTATTTATTATGCTTATTGTAACAGATATGACTAGAACTTCATCGTTTTTGGACCAGAATGGAGCTCTATGGCTTCAAGGAAGGAAGGAAGGAAGGGACAAAAGAATGATAGGTAAGTAAGTAAGGAAGAAAGGAAGGAAGGTAAGTAAGTTAGAAAGGAAGAAAGGAAAGAAAGAAAGGAATGTAAGTAAGTAAGTAAGGACGGAAGTAAGAGAGGAAAGAAAGAAGGATAGATAGATAATAATACAATGTATTCATAGTTGGAATTGGTCTCCAATAATAAAATATCGGGCTTATCTTTGGATGAGTCCTTGGATGAGGAAATAAAAACCTCGTGGCATTTAATCAGGTTTTACAGTTTTTAAATACTCAGAGCTGAGCTCAGTTTCCAGAATATGTATTTTTAATTTTATTAAAGTGTTTGGGAGCAGGCTGTGCTGCCGAGCAAATATCTCGTAGATTTCATGACATAAAAAAAAAGGTATTTCAGACTTAGCGGAGAGTAGTGAGGCGCCAAAGAATCTGAGAAAGTCAACAGTAGCTCAGGAGAAGGTGAGCAAAGAAAATGTAACTAAACTGATTTAGTGCAACCAAAAGGGAAAAAACTTGCTTTTATAATCACATTAATTTAGGCAATTTTTTTGATCCAAAAAGTGACGACAGTGTAGCTCTAATTGTTTTCCACGACTAGTTGCTCGTCTCATCTGTGTGACAGCGATCTGGCTTTCATTCAAACAGGAAACGTGCCACCACGTTATTTTAAGAACTTAAAATAAAAGTGACAAGCAGCAGCACAAGAGGAAAAACATCCAGACTGCTGCTTTTCCTGACGTTTTTCACGATTGGCAGCCACGCCACGTCCTTTGTTTACTATCTTCCTCTAGGGTCATAATCAGTGGAGCTGCAGCCATCCTGGAGGCCCCGATGCATCCTAGGAAATAGCCCGATGCTTCGGAGGGCCAGGATGTGGCGGTGATGAGGGTAAAGGAATGTGGCGTTTTCTGCTGACAGATGTCCTGTGCAAGCAAGCTGACGGGGCACCGAACTCACGCCTGCATACATCATCGATGCCGCTTGACAGGACAACCACATACACAAACCGGCCCGTATCTGACCTTTGCAAAGCTGGTTTTATTGGTACAGATCTGTGTTAAACACCTTGCATGACAAGAACCATCGCTGCATTCACACAAGAACCATGTGACGACGATTTGGGTATCGAACCTCAGCAGCATCTTCCAGCTGTGGTATATATGTGTATCCAATACAATACTCAGTATTCAGTCTTATTATTTCACTTGTTCATTAGATTAAATGAGATGTTATTGTCCTATTAACAACCAACATGATGTTTGGAGACAGCTTTTTACAGAAGGACCACAAATGAAAGGAAAACTAATTCCACTAACAGATCCACAGAAATATAATCACCAACTAGTCATTTTTCATGCCGAAATGTCAGAAAATGCTGTTTTCAGTCCCTCAAATATGGAGATCTTCTTTTCTATTTCTATTTCTATTTCTATTCTGGATTATTGTGAATGGATCGTTTTCAGATGATGTGTGATACATACATGATATTTTTTGGGTTTCAAGCAGCATTTTCTGGACACATGAACAGCACATTCAGTCTATAATGACATGGCTTTTTGACACACGTCCTGTTTCCTGTTTCCGTCCAGCTCTGAGCGTCGGACACAAACCGAGCAGACAAGTTAGTGAAGCGGAGTAGAGACGCAGGAGACGGGAAGAGAAACACTTCGACTGATAATGAAGGATCAACAGGTTTATGGACACAGATCACAACGACCTCTTGAAGAAGGAAGATGAAGAAATGAAAGAGGGAAGCTGAGTTCACACGGTCCAACAAGGCCAATACAACCAGTCCACTGCAACCTGTCCAAGTCCAATACAACCAGTCCACTGCAACCTGTCCAAGTCCAATACAAGCAGTCCACCGCAACCTGTCCAAGTCCAATACAAGCAGTCCACCGCAACCTGTCCAAGTCCAATACAACCAGTCCACCGCAACCTGTCCAAGTCCAATACAACCAGTCCACCGCAACCTGTCCAAGTCCAATACAACCAGTCCACCGCAACCTGTCCAAGTCCAATACAACTAGTCCACCGCAACCTGTCCAAGTCCAATACAACTAGTCCACCGCAACCTGTCCAAGTCCAATACAACCAGTCCACCGCAACCTGTCCAAGTCCACCACAACCAGTCCACAGCAACCTGTCCAAGTCCAATACAACTAGTCCACCGCAACCTGTCCAAGTCCAATACAACTAGTCCACCGCAACCTGTCCAAGTCCAATACAACTAGTCCACTTGGAAATAAAAAACATCAGCAGCTCCAGCCGTCAAACAACGCAGAGAACATCGTCGTCTGTGTGGCGGCGAGCTCCTCGTATCTATAAGATTCGGTGCACACCTTGTGTAGAAAATGACCATCAAACAAAGGGGATTTCATTTATGAGCCTGAAAACAGTTCTAATCCAAAATGTTACGGCATCACAGGGTACCAATGCCAGAATATTAAAGAATGATTTACAAAAACTGCTTTTTAACATTTATGTCAAAGAGCGCGTCAGCTCTCCTCCCGCCTTATCAATAATCATTCCATAACCATACCTCCTGATTTGTGTCCCTGCTCTGAGACTTTCCTCCATGAACCAGAGGTTGATCAACTAAAAACATTAGAATCAAGCCCACGATGTCGTGACACAAAAGGATTCAATAATTGGTAAAACCTGTTTACCTGCAGGTCAGCACAGCGAGTAGGAACGGGGCATTCTGGTTCTCCTGGAGAGAAAACAATATTTCCCTCCGTATAAAATGTGATCCGGGCACTGGATGGATAGATATATGTATGTATGCATGTTTGTTAATTTATATATATATATATATATATATATATATATATATATATATATATATATATATATATATATATATATATATATATATATATATATGTATGAGGAACATGCCCAGCTGTGTTGTGTAAAACAGGATTATATAAATTTATTGAGCCTAAGGACTTTAAGTCCACAAAGACCTTGAGCATAAACTGAGCTATGAGAGGAATGTTAAGAATTTTAATTAGATCCAGGATTTTTTTTCTTTTTTCTGACCAATACTCTAAACCTCTCAATAAACTATGGGCCCCCCCCTCCCCCTTCCAATCATCTTTCATTTCAGCAAATTGGAGAGAATGCACATAACAGCCAATAAAAATATCACATGTAAAGCCCTCTGTGTGTTTCTAAAAAGGTTTATACAGAAAAAATGCAGAGATATCTGCCAAAACCAAACAGGGTACTCAATGTTCAGCGCTCATACAGAGAGACGTGAACGTAATGATAAGATGTAATGAAGAGGAGGAAAATGCCAAGTGGACATTTATGGTGGCAAAAAAAAAGGAGAGTGTGATCTGAAAACTGGCTGAAGGACGCTTAAGACAGAAATAGATGTTGCTGTGGTTCATCGTGCAGCAGAACGCAGAAACTGACCTCAACATTTTTAAAATAGTCTGACATGAGTTTAGAAGAAAAAGAGTTTTATTGCTAAATATAAAATGGTGATAAAAGTGTAACAACCATAAAGACCAGATTTTAGCTGTTGCTTCACCGCTTGCTACATTCACCTGATTCAACAATTGTTCAGAACATGACAATATTGTGAATTTGATTCCAGTCATGTATTCTTAATTGTGAATTAAGATGTGTGGATATGTGGATAATATTCAAGCTTTAGGAGCACGTAAATATATCTTTTCAGCATTGATGTGCGGATGTGTAACAGTCCCATCGCAGGCTGTTAGCAACGTCTACAAGTCAACTCAAAAGCGTCTCATTAACCACGTTTTGTGGTGACTGACTTTTTTTCCCATATATATATATATATATATATATATATATATATATCTTCATAACCAATATGTTGCAGAAAAAAAATTGCACTAGTTTTCCCAATATTGTGCAGCCCCAACAGAGTACAGTTTTGCAGAGCGGTGACGACGAAAGTTCACCGTGGGAGCAACATGGCTGCAGCTGGGAAAGGAGGGAAGATATTGGTGGAATATTCATTTTCATTAGCCGCCATGTAAACAGCTTGGAAGGAATATTGACTTTTTTGGAAACAAAAGGTAAAAAATGGGATATTTCGTTCATGCACTTATAATCACTTTACTTGTTCAGGCAGAACAGAACACATAAGGTTTGCCAACAACAAGTCCGACTGAAATCTCCCTCCAGAAACGTAGATAAAGAACAGAGTGCAGCAGGTTAAACTAACAGACCAATATGAATACAATCCACGTCATTAGACAGACATTTCTGTCAGGATTCTGCAGATTATTATTATGTTTCTAAGGGAAATACTTGATCAAGAATCACACAAATAACTCCTACCTTTTGTACATCAATGGCTATTACTCTGAGAGTCGCTCCAAAAGAGCACAAATCACTAATCCCCCACTTAATTTATCCCATCATGCCATTCCAACGGGCTTCAGGCTGTCACAGATAATTCACTACATTTAGAAAATCAAACAAAAAGCTCCCGCATTCCTCCCCCGCTCCTGGTACCACGAGCTACACTACGAACACGAACACGAACACGAACACGAACACACACACACACACACACACACACACACACACACACACACACACACACACACACACACACACACACACACACACACACACACACACACACACACACACACACACACACACACACACACACACACACACACACACACACACACACACACACAGCCTAAGTGACAGTAAACTAAACACTTGATGCAACTCAAGACATCTTGACAAACATCTGTTGAGTCTAGTCCATGATAGATTTACTTTATGGGGAGGATCCAGCCAGGAAGACTCACTCACACGAAACTCAAGGGGTTTGGTGAAAAGGAATTCACATCTCACCATCAGACGCAGACGCAAAAACGTTGAAATGCTGTCAATATCACACCGAAGTACCCGAGTACAACTGGTCAACGGTTCTCTTGTCAGCACTCGGCAGTGTGATCTCCCGGCTTCCAGCTGAAAGACTTAACGTGGTCCTCCCTGAATCACTCTGAGCCCATAGTGGCCCGCCTGAGAGAGCCAGTGTTTTGTCCATCCGAGTTGGACTTTGAACCCCTTTTGGGGTCAATGCAGAAAAAAACAAGAAGAAAAAAAAGCAGAACGAAAATCGTGCGGCGACACAAACAGGGAGCGGGGTATTTTACCATGCCAAATTAACCGGCAAGGTCTTCTGTAGTCAATCATTACACAGTCGACAGGGATTTCAGAGCTGTTTTACCTCCCAGTGTACACACAGCAGGGCTCATATCACTCACTTAACTCAGTCAGGGAACGCTAGCACCACCAGCTAGAGGGGGAGACTTTATCTCAAAGCACTTTATCAAACATTTAGCCAAAAATATGCAGAGCCTAGAGCAGCTACGTGTCCAGATGTGTGTCTTAGAGTTTCAAAGATGAGAGACGAAAACGAGGCTAACGCGCTGACTGGATGTGTGTTCTCAGTTCTTGATGTGGATCTGTCGGTGACGTATTTCAGAGTGAAACGGGAGGCGGGACATAACGGCGGGGAGAAGTGATTTGATGATTGAGAAGATTAGCTCACCACCTTCTCTGGCTCTGATTGATTGATTGATTGATGTACAGTGACATGTTTGGTTAGACGACTCTAGTAAAAATCTGTTTAATTGGTCTGGGACATCTGCAGAGAGTAATAATTAACTTGGCCAGACATCCTTACTCTGTCATGACGAAGGGCCAATGAAAGTGATTTAAAATCATAATCTGTTTGGCATCCTGTGGTGTGAAAGGAGGTGGAAGATGTTTATTTTAGGAGGGACTTTAGCTGAGACTTCAAATGTAAGTGGAATATAAATGATCTGAGGTTTTTCCTCGAGCCTTGACATTTCTTTTTTTAGAAATGCACTTAGATGATATAATGCTGATCTAATTAACAAATGGCAAAGAAATTTTAAAAATAGTAACATTAGGTACAGCCCGAGACAAAATATGTTTAACAATCACATGCTAATACGATTCTGTCATTATATGTGTGACGTTCCTCCATAAATAAATAATTAAACAAAACAAAAACCAAAAAGAAATCAGTAAAAATGAAGCCATGCTCTTCAACCAGCAAACCTGCAAACGCCACCTCGATTTCCCAGCTGCGTTTGAAATAAAAATCTCTCTCGTCGTATATTTACCTTGGTTATGAGCAGAGGCTCCCGATGCTCCAGTCCCCCTCTGAGTGTAAACCCCCATGGTGCTCCTCCTGACAGATATACATCCACCAGCTTGCAGCCCTCAGCATCCCGGCTCCTCTGGTCCACGTCTCCCGGTCTCTGCATCACCTGCCAAAGGGTCTCGGCTTCTGCGTTGTGTGGATCATGTTTATATCCCTCAGCATCCATGGCACTGCTACATGAAGCAATGTTATAAGAAATAATATGTTACCGTCGATCAAATGGCAGTGTATTTAAATAAAAGGCTCAATCCACGAATCACTGATCCAGTTCTAAGCTGATGATACGCTGCTAACTCTGCAATCTGTGAGAGCTGCAGCTGGATTTCACTGGTACTGAAGAACAGGACGATGTTCCCCCACCATTGTTACACTCACTGTAACTCATCATGGTCTGGTTGCACTTTATACTGCCTCTGATCGTAAAAGACCTCCTGAAGGTGAGCTGAAATCACTCCTGACTGTTACAATCAGGAATAAAAGCTACCTGAGCATTTTCCAGCGGCTCGAGAAGATATAAACTAATTTTAGGACTCAGACTGGTAGATAAGAAAATGTTCTCTCTTACCCTGTTAATTATTTTCTATTAATATAATACAATAATTTTAAAGTACAAAGGAAATTGCAGGGTGCATCACATAAGGGGTAAATATAACTATAGTGAAACATTATATAAAACGAGTTTAAAAGCAAATAAAAGACGAGACATTTGTTTCTCTTCATGTTTAAGATAGGGTTTCTTCAATGGGGGTACTTTGAAGTACTGCAGGGGGTACATAGGGTGTTTTATTTTATTGTTACTTTTAAAATTATCAATCCTAAAAAAAAATTAGATGCTTCAGTTCAGTTAAAAAAAATGTCAGTGTGTTTGATGCATGAAATAATACTCATTCAACATTAAAATATTACATTAGAAATATGCAAATAATGCATTGCATAATTAAACTAAATATGGGTCGTAGAAAATGCTTTTTATACAAATTTACATTTTTAAACCTATTAAAACACTGGTTTGTGTCTAACAGGTGTTGCTGACTAAGAATATTGTCTCTTACATGGTGTAGGATGGAACTGGAATCACCCACAATAATGTGACCAGGGCTGTTATTTGCTGAGTAATTCAGTGAGTTCGTATTCAAACATGGCGTCATCATTAAATGAGATAAGATAAGACAATCCTTTATAAGTCCCACAATAGGGACATTTGCAGTGTTTAAATCAGGGAAAGGGAACATAACAAATAAGTAAACATTAAACATGCAAGAAATATAGACTATAAACACAACTATAAAACCTACACACACAAACAAACACAAAAACTAGGATCAAACCGACACTTGAACGAGAATGGACCCTTATTTTGATAAGAATCTAAAGACAAATGTAAAATGCATTTAAATGAAAATAAGTAAGTTTTGTTAGGGGGAGGGAAATATATAAATGATTGATGTTCTCACTTTCCTTTTCATCTAATGTTAAGAAATCAACATTAGTTCAGTGTGTTTTTAGGGTAGCTCAGTTAACTATCACTTATGTAAACTTCCCACTGATATGTACAATGACTGGACTACCTTAGAAATAAATTAAGTGCTCTTAATTTGAAATCAACTCTACTTAACAGGTACTAAAATGAAAATGGATGTATGGATTTTTTATTTTTTATAAAGTAGAAAAAAATAAAGTAGAAAATGTGCAAACAGAATGACCTAGTAAATAAAAATAAAAGCTCTCTTCAAATAACTCGAAAGGAACAAAAAATTGTATATAGGCGTTTTCTTTATAAAATCCATCAATTATGTCTGAATACATGTATGGACTAAAAAAAAATCAAGTTTCTTTCTGTTTTTAATTTTACAGACCCTTTACACATCACAGCGGACAGTGTTGCTATAAGAGACAAGATTAAAATGTTGAATCTCAGCAGTTCTCCTGAAGGACGTGTGAACGTGTGTATGTTAAATCCAGCGTTTCTGCATCTACATTAAAATACAAATAAATATACAAATGCATCTTTGTGTCATCGAGTTAGGAGCCCTGCAACGCTGCGTAAACACCTGTTGTCATTGCTGCAAGACGGGCTTGACTTATAAACCTTAATGCTCTTAACGTGCGAGAGAATTAAACGGTGACAACGTCGAGCAGCACAATGGGAACCATCTTCCTTCCCTGCACCGACTACTAACACGCAAAACTCACTCGACTCAAACAAAACGTGGAAAAGTAGTGAGCCGACTCGACCAAGCACTTTGTTGTGAAATTCACTCGCTCAAAGTTTTCTCAAACAAACAATCATGTAACTGGTGTTTAAATAATCTTACCTGGGGGATTCAACTTCTGGATGAGCCGGTGGACACGAACAGCTTCGTCGGGGAGGCACGCAGCTATATCCCACAGCTTAACGTTACACATACTTCATCGTTTTTTTTTTCTAACCGTTTTATTGGCAAAAAAAATCACTTTTCTTTTAGTTTTAAAATAATCCGGTCTACGGTTTCAGGAGAATAAACCGAGAGAGAAGCGCTGCCGTTCAGTCCGAGATATCCTGCTTCATGATACAAACCCGAGGACGACACACTGACAACACTCGGGAGAGTTTAACATGAAGCTAAGCTAAGCTAGCTCCACCGTCAACAGGGATAACAAGTGTAGCGCGAACACACAGAGCCAGGCGCGCCATCTACCGTTAGCTACCAAGTACTGTAAAAGTTCACAATAAAGAGGGACTTCTTCTACTATATTCCACTCTACTTCTACTCGTGTGAACCAACCTTAACCGCAGATATGAGACTTTAAGAGCAACGTTACCGTCTAAGAGTGTGAGACACATCGCGTAGGGAACCGCAACATACAGCTAAAGCTTACAATTTACAAAGGGGGAGCGCGTGCGTTTCCATAACAACCCGTAGTAGGGTATGGGTAGACGTCACGGACAAAGTTAAGCGATTTCGCGGAAGTGGTTGAATAGTGGAAAAACTTCCACCAGTTTAAAGTTCCTGTTAGTTTCAAACTATCGGGGAAATTTACATACAACTGAATTCATTAATAAATGGAGCACCTTTAAGCACTTATTAAAGCTAAATCCCGGGTTAAACACACGCCATTTTTGTAACCGTTTATTGCCAAAATAATCATTCGGGAGTTATAATATGAAGAAAACTGTTGTTAGTGGGACATGCTATGCAGAGTCGAGGTGAAGTCTGAAGAGGTGAGTCTTGAGCCTTTTTCGAAAGATGGCAGGTGACTCTGCTGTCCTGATGTTGTACTACTTTACTCAGACGAGGACCTAACACTTGTTTCTATTTTTTCGCTCTTACTTTATCGGCAAAGATATGTTGTGGTTTCTTTATTTTGACAAATGTACTTATTGTAAGTCACTTTGGACAAAAGCGACTGCGAAATGCCCTAAATGTAAATGTAAATGTAAACTAAACTACCGGTAAGCTAGCTCCCCGTCCGCGGACAACAGGGCAAGGTGGCAGATGGCAAGGCGCGCCACCTACCGTTAGCTAATGAGTACTGTTAAAGTTGCCCAATAAAGGACTCTTCTACTATATTCCACTGTACTTCTACTCGTGTAAACCTACTTAACCTACGTGACCGTCTAGAGAGCGACACATAGCCCTAAGTAACTGCTGTTTAGCGTACGTTAGTTAGCGGGGCTTAGCATTTCAAGGGGCGCGCGTGCGTTTCCATAACAACCCGTAGGGTATTGGTAGAGGGACAAACTTAAGCGATCCGCGGAAGTGGCTGGATAGTGAAAACGTCACCAGTTCAGTCCCGAAGTTTCAAACTCGGTAGTTCATAATAAAAAAGCACCTTAAATAAGTTATTGTAAGTTAACGGAGCGCTTCAAACAGTTTTAAAGTATGTTTAAGAATTGGGGGACCTGGCTCGGGATGGAAAATGGCAAAGAAGGAGAGTCTCATGTTGATGAAGACGAGACTCGGGACGTAAACAAACCTACTGTTGCTGCTGAACATGAGAAGGAAGAAGACGCTCATTCGCCTCAGCAGCTTCTCCAGAAGGCGAAGGGCTTCAGTGGTGAGCTTCATTTGTACACTTAGTTAACTGTAAGGGGGGAACTGTCTCATCTTACTGTTGTGGAAGCTTTTTCCACATTGGACCAGGTCCAGATACCAAGATACTTACCAGGTCAAATCTGGACCAGAGAGACCAGAGACGCTTTAAAACATAGTCTCAGATTTGTGAAAGCTTCACAGGGATTTCACATCTCTTTTTTTCACACATCTAGACCAGATCTAGATCTAGTAAACGTTGTCTGACTGTGGACTGCTTGGATCTTCTTCTAATGTTTGCTGCTTATATTTTTCAGGCTACGTTTATAATTTTGCCAGCAACGCCTCAAAGAAACTGTCCGAGTCCGTGGTGGAAACGGCCCAAAGCCTGAAGAAGAGTGTGGAGGAGGGGAAGATCAATGGGATTATTGATAAGGTAAACGTCCGTCTTCATTTATCACCTCCTTCTTTAATCTTTTATTTCGTTTATGGCTGATGTTTTCTTCCCCTCAGACCATTTTGGGTGAATTCCAGAAAGAACAAGAAAAGTTCGTTCAGGAGAAAAAAGCAAAATCATCAGGTGAGTACTGAATATTGTGTTTATTTATGTATAGATTGTGTTTGATGCCCTAAATGTAAATGTATGTATATATATATATATATATATATATATATATATATATAGTGTGTGTGTGTGTGTGTGTGTGTGTGTGTGTGTGTGTATGTATGTATATATTCTGGTAACTACAGGCTGGTCCTCCCTGCTCCTGTAGGTGCCGCCGTGCCGCCGTGGGTCGGTTACAATGAAGAGGAAACCATTCAGCAGCAGATTCTTGCCCTTTCAGCGGTGAGTTTTACTCCAGCTTTCCTTTGACTTTTGATGTATTTCAGAGGAAAACGTAACGTCAGTTTGTTGCTTTGCTGGTCGACAGGACAAAAGGAACTTCCTGCGAGATCCTCCGGCCGGGGTGCAGTTTCTCTTCGACTTTGACCAAATGTCTCCGGTTGCCGCGGTGATGTTGGAGGAAGACGAGCTCCTGAGGAAGATGCGCTTCCATCTGGTCCCCAAACAGTGAGTTTTGGTTTTCTAAAAACTGTGATTTCGTGATAAACATTACGTGCCACCATCGACACGGCTGTCTCCTCCCTTAATTGTTCGTTTCAGGGTGAAAGAGGAAGCCTTCTGGAAGAACTACTTCTATCGTGTGTCCCTGATTAAACAGTCGGCTCAGCTCACGGCGTTGGCGGCTCAACAGGCTGCAGAGCGGAGAGACGTGGACACAACCGGCACTGACATGGTTCAAATAAAAGGTATCGTCTACTGTTAAAGTCTATAAAGTGTGTGGTCAATGTGACCGGTGCGGTTCTTCTTATCTAGTCGTTGTGTTATTACAGCAGATGGAGAAACACTCCTAGACTCCTAAAGCTTTCATTATCAGTTCAAGTGGACACTGTATTCTGAATATGTTGCTGCTGTGCGATGAAACTGTTATTGATGCACGAGACTCCATTCACAAAAACAGTGATTTAACCTTTCACAACACAGGAGTTGCTGGTTCTAGTTTGTGTTGTATTAATATACCTTTTTATTTTCCAGATGCAGTGAAACGGAAAGTTCCACCCGTCGTCTGCAGGACCAAACCAAAGTCTAGGGAGGTGAGTCACCTGTTTCAGGGGAATAAAGTATTTAAAACAATTAGAGCACACAGCAGTGATGTGACTGAAGTCTGTGTGACAGGAAGAAGAGGAGATCTCCACCAGCCCGTCCGAGTTCGTCAGCGATGCCTTCGACTCGTGTGAGATAAACGAGGACGACCTGCGCAAAGAAATGGAGCAGCTGGTCCTGGACCAGCGAGGACCTCCGGGGACGCAGCAGGGTACGTTTGTTTTTGTTCACCCCGGGTGGAGTGGACTCGTTTTGTGGGCATTGACTGAACGGCGTTGTTGGTTTCAGGCGAGACGCCCGACTGGGAGAGAGAGCTGCAGGAGGAGCTGCAGGAGTACGAGGTGCTGGCCGACAATGAAAACCACAACGACAGCTGGGACCAGGAGATCGAGGAGATGCTGAAGGAGGACAGTTAGAGGTCGTCCAGATTCAAGGTCGTCCAGATTCAAGGCTGTCCAGATTCAAGGTCGTCCAGACTGGACTGTGTGAAGGGCAGAAACACAACTACAGATCCAACGCAGCGTTTCAAACGTCATAAACGCGAAGATTTACTATCGTCTCCGTTCATAGAGGAGGAGGTATCGTCCTGCATCTGGAGGTCATGATGATGCCCAGGTTTCTCCTCCACAATCAGAGAGACGATGCAGCTTTAACAGGAAAAGATCAATTAGTCACAACCTCAGCAATCTGACTAGGTAACGTACGACGGGGTATCAGGGTTGTTTTAGGGAAAAGAATTCAAAAGTTTACATAACACATTACACATTTTAGTTGTAATTTTTGAGAAAAAGCTTGAAAATTTGGAGATTATAAAGTTGCAAATTTACAAGACAAAACACATTTGCAAAAACCTGGAATATTCTATAAAATTTAAGTTATACACAATTTTTTTTTTACAAAATCACAAATTTAAGTGGACAAACAAACAAAAAACTTGAATCTGCAAAGAAAAAAAGAAATAGCTAGAAAAAAATAGTAAAATCGCGTTTTTGTGGTCATGGAGCCACATCGCTTTGTGACGTTGGATCAACGTCATCACACTGCCAAACGCCGCACTAACGTGTTCATCAAATAGCACTGAACACCAAAACGCATATATTTATATGTATCTTTCAGGACCTTTCACATGCTCAGAGGCTGTCCGTTGGGGAGGATGATCTGTAGGATTCATCTGAGAACCCGCCGGTTAAATAAATGTCCAGCAGGTGAAATGTTGCAAACCGATGTCTTCTCACTCGGCTATGGAATAAGAAAAAAACAGAAACATTTTAAACCTACAATGGCACTCGCAAGCCACCGTAGAAATGTCTCTAAAGTTTCCTACCAGTCGCTGACATCATCAGCTGCTGTTCACCTGACTGAGTTAAGCTGCAGCAACAAAACCAGCTGATGAGTTGAGGGAGCGTTTCTTTAAAAGTGTTCAAACTGTATGTTAATAAGAGGAAACAGGTTTTTGTATCAGGCTGATATTTCTGTTCCCATGACCAGTAAAATATGAATTTCTTTATTCTGTGACCGAGCCAATTCTCTATTATTACTTTTTATATAAATGTTAATGATGCTGTGATGGTTTTATAATGTTTTCCTCTTTTAATGTGAATTTAATATGTTAACTGCAGTAGGTATAGAATGTGAAACAGAGTCACGTGTTTTATTAAAATGACTGAACATAAAGATGTTTGTCGTCTCCACATTCACTCAGACTGAACGTCTATAATTTTTGTTTTCATGTTTACTTGAATAAAGTTTAAACATAATTAATGGACGTTTACATGATTAACAGTTTAAAAGACTTCTTACATTTCCTCGTCGCCTGGTGGTCGCTGTTACAGGAAGCAGCTCGACCTGTAGTCCACTTTAGATGACGTGACACGCTGCGATTGGCTGATTCAACATCCATTTGGGTGGAGTCACACAGCACAGCGATTATAGATCCAGACATCCTAGAAAAGTGAAGGGTTAACGTGTTTGTTTGTTTCAACTCTTCGGTCCTACTAAAGAAACATTGAACCTTAACGTTAAAGTAATCTGATAATCTCCATCTTGTTTTTTTTGCAACCAGACGTGACACACAAGGGAGGAGCAAAGTAAAACCTGAACACTGAATAAGACTCAACCAAAATTCGCCATCAACTTCTCGGCCGTTAGCTCAACAGATTTACTGAACCTGAACTTTAAATGTGGCACACGGGGAGGGAAATAAAACCCCATAAATATATCTATTAAAGAAAGACACCAGTGTGACAAAGAATCACAAATAATTTATTAAGTATCTATTATATACACACATTGATAAAATAGCCAGAATTAAACAGAGTTTAAGTGATTCATCAATATCAATTGTAAGGCTAACGTGTGTTTAAGTGTCTATTGTCATTAAATCCAAAAGAGCCCTGATTATCAGTGCAAACAGGAAGTAGCTCTTAAGCGTTAGAATTATTAACACCACTAACCTTCACAGTGGGCCTTTTGCTATTTATTTTAACAGGAAATCTATAAATAATTTACTGTTGAATTGATCTTTTTTCTCATAAAAAAACTAATTAGAAATCACACCTACAATTGAAACACATGTGAGAACAACTAATAATAATACAATTAAAATATGAACTTAATTGGACATGAAACAGGAATCTGTAACAGCAGAAATCAGAAAATCATGGTTCTGATATCTTGTCATATCGCGTTCTACGGAAGCCCAGAGAGGCAAGTGAGAGAAAAAAATCTGGTGATCTAAAATGTTTTCTCTCATTTGTTTATGACCTCTGAAAAGGGAAAACAAATTTTAATTACTTTATCCGTGAAAAAAAGTGGAAAAGTGTTTGTTGTTGTCATCATAATTCTGGCCACAAGAGGCTTAAGTGCACCACTACCCCACGTTCTAAATAGGAATGAAAGCATTCATGTTTTACTCCAGTTGAGTCTTAATTTATATAAATTTGCTAAAACAATATTGCATTTCTAGAGCTCTTTTCTAGCTTTACACTACATTCAGTCTGTGTACCCGTTCACACACATTCACACACTGATGGACTAAGAGCTCATTCACACACAGCGTCTGGGAAATTGAAAATATTACAAACTGTGTGAAAATGTGAATGATGTAAATTTTGCATATTCCGCTCATTTCTGCAACGAGAGTGAATTCGCATTTATTTGCTTCGTAGCCGTCACTCTAATGAGGTGTTTTTCAGAATAATGGTCCGTTGGAACACAACCTTTCAACTATTGACAGATGGACAAATGACAGGCAGGTCACAATAAAAATCTATCACGTATTATCAATGATCACATGGAAGTCTAACTTCAGAATGAATTGATTTTCTATCCTCAGAAACTGGGATGTTGATCTGCCTCATCCGGCCTACAGGTTTTAAAAAAACGGTCACGAAGCCAAGAATACTGCGACGCCCCCCTGTTGGACCGGAGACCAGAGACAGGTGTTCAGAGAGGAAAGGTGCCCCCGAGGAGCTCAGCATGCAGGGTGATGGCAGCAGCGATGGAGGCCGGTCAGTACACAGGAACAGTAAAGTATTCATGACGGGGCTGAGGGAGACAAACGCACACAGCTTAGAGGACAACACGGAGTCCTACCGGCCACACACACACACACACTTCCTCAGGACATGCCGGAGGCTTCACTGTTTCGGTATCGATGGAGAACGCTGCTGATGCTTTTTCTTCACGTTATTATAATTATTATTATATATTGTTTTTAAAACATTATGGAATGAACCAACAAGAGAGATAAAAAAAACCTTTTCCTGTTTGTTCTTGTGCCATCTGATCTTTTGCCAGAAGCCAGGGTGGCGCCCCCTCTGGGCGACGGAGGGATTAAAAATATATATATACTTTAGGTAATTTATTTTGCATTTTATACTGTATATTTATTATTTAACACGTCTGACATGCACATAATCTTTTAATGTTTTACGTGTTCTCAGACTGAATATAAGAAGTGGATGTCGTCATGGTGACGTCTTTAGATGGTTTGTCGACTTTGAAGCGCCGTCATCATCTTGGGCATTTTCTGTGACCATATTTGGACTGCAGTGATTTTACTGTACAACTGTTGTTGAAGTGTTGAGCTGAAGTTTTTGTATAGCTTTGCTCAGCTTTTTTAAACCCGTTCAACTGATCGCAATAAAGTGGAAATGACTAGTTGGTTAACGGTTAAACGGTTAATTATTAACATTTCTATTTGTCGACACTTCTAACAAAGTCTTTTAGGTGGATGTTGACACTAAGGAGCTGCAGCGTTCTCCATCGATCCTGGACCATTTAAAACTGTGTCTCTATTAGTCACTCAGACACAAAACATAGAACAATAAGGTAGAAAAACACCAAAGCTTTAAAACAAACTACACTCACGACTCTTTATCTGTTAAAGGAACGTCTCTTTTCACACCGGTTAGCTTTTTAGCATAATTTTGTTCACGTTCTGAATTTCTTTGAGAAAATCCATCAATAAATCTATCACTCTTAAAGGAGCAGTGTACAGGATTTAGTGATATCTAGTGGCGAGGCTGCAAACTGCAAATAAGTAAATGCGACCTCTGCTCACCCCTCCCTTTCCAAGATGTTCTGGGTCTTTAGCTATAATTAGCGTTAGCTTTAAAATAACTATTTCCGGGTTTCACTTATCAGAAATGGAGAAAATTAATCTAAAAGGCAAAAACATTACATTTAGTATGAACAATTAGAAACACACAGATATTGAATCACTTTGGAAACATTTTGACATTAAAAGTGCATATATACACACATGTTATGTTATGTATGTGTATATATATATATATATATATATATATATATATATATATATACAGTACATAACATAACATGTGGTCAATGAAACGTCACACAAACATGGAAAACAAAGACAGACTAAGACAGACCGTGGTTTGTACTGTCAGCTGTATAGAGACTAACTAGGTGACATGAGACCAGGGACCAGGTCTTGACCAGTAAGATGGACTAGATCTGACTAGAGGACTCCTAAATGCACAGACACAGTAGTATTCACCTCAGCAGGCCTAATGCTGGAAAAGACCAGAGGACTCAGAGACCATATTTGGGACCATCACACCTGTCAGGTAAAGATTTTCATGAGGACACAGACAGACAGAAGAAAAAAAGCACCACCGGTCAGTCTCTCGGGGGGGTGAACCCTGCACCGCCACAATCACCCAGCCGTCGTCACGGTGACGTCTCGGCGTCACTACTCCAGAAACAGATCTGATGACCGGCCCCTGAGAAATGTTTCATTAAAGGCTTATTAAAATAACTCTGTGGTCTGTTCTCCCCATCACGGAGCAAACCTCACACTTTATTATACGTTTACATCTCTTCTTTAATGTTAAATGAGTATCCTGATTACTAAACTACGCTGACGAGGAGTTTGATTACTAAAGTGTGAGAAAACGACCACGATGGAGAGCTGAGGAACTATTTAAGTGTTTTATTTTTGTCAACAGAACCTCGTGAAAAGACCAAAACCAATGGTTAAGTGATCCGGTTCTCATATCTAAGTGCTCCGATGTCGTCAGAAAATTAAATTAAAACGTAGAAAGTGGTTAGGGCAGCCGCCCCATGGACAGAGGCTTAACGTCCTCGACGCAGTGGTCCCGGGTTCGACTCCCTCCCGAGTTACACGCTCCTTCTTTTCCATCAACATGTGTATTAATCCGTCCCCTGCAAATCCAGCGTTAAGCCTTGTTTGAGGAATGTATGTATGAAACTACAGTACCCAGCTGTTTTAGGAGATTACTGACACCAAAATGAAACACCAATTGTAGCCTGTTGTAAAGATTCAGAGAGTTTGAGAGCACTGAGAGACGGATTAAAGGGACATTGTGATGTTTTATAGTGTTTGAGGTTCTTCTCCAGTCAGTGTGTTAGTACAGTAGATGGAGTTTGGACTTATTTTAGACTCCTAAAACTACCAATATTAGTTTTATATGCTCTCAAGTTCCAGTTTTCAAGTCTTTACATATCTGTAAAAACTACGTACAGTGGAACAAAATTGCGTTTCTCCACACTCCACACTCCACAAAGAGAAAAAACACATAAAAAAACTAAAAAAGACGATACAAAATAAAAATACAAAACAAGTGCAATCCAGTGGCTGAGTTAAAAATACTGAAAGATAATGACGATTATAATAAAAACATAACATAGCATAATCCATAAATATGATAAAAGTAGCTTAAACTTGTGGAAAGAAGCCGGCTGTTTTTGCTTTTATAGAAAAGCCACCAGACTCCATTCACAAAAATAGTGATTTAACCTCTCACAACACAGGAGATGTTGGTGTACTGCTGCCTCCGTCTCTTTGATGTTGAGGTTGTTTGTGTTGTTGTGTGTCTTTGGTGTTTTTAAAAAGGTAAATATGAAGTAAAACTTGAAAAAACCAAAGTCACAAAACAAAAATAAACAACCTAAGAGATGGAGCAACAGAACAGCAACTCCTGTGTTCTGAGAGGTAAAATCACTGTTTTTGTGAATGGAGTCTGGGTTCTTTGAAGAGAGCAGAGATATTGATTGTTTTAGGAGTCTAGAATACATCCACAGCAGCACTTTACTTTACTCCCGTGCTGGTACTTCCTGTACTAATACACCGACTATGTAGAAGTACCTCATACATCACAACTCTCCCTTTAACACATTGTTGGTTTTGATCCTTTAACGAGCTCTGTTGAAGACATTTTAATATCTCAACATTAGAAGAAAACGGTTGTGTAAAATGGTCATTTTGGGTCAAACAACATACAAAAACATGCAGAATGAATATTAGTAAATTGTTGTTATTGTTTCAAATCTTAAAGATGAATCAGAGTGTTTTCATTCGTGTTAGTGAAACTACAGACTCATCTTCACACAGCCTGCATAACTCTTTAAATCAGCCAAGATAATATTTGTTTAAAAGAAAATTAAATATCTTTTGAATTTCTGAATAAATGTTGATCAAAGACATGAAAATGTAAATGCATCAGTGTTTGATTATGCGGCCTGTTAGTGAAGCTGAGTCATGTTAGAAACATCATGCTTGATTTCACACAACGGGGGCAGGGTTTTTCTTCTCATGCGATCATTATGCATTTTTATTGTAATTTAATTTTTTTTATTGTAATATTTTGCAGCGAAAAATCAAATCCCAAAATTATGTACATATTGTGGAGCTTTCGCTAATAAAGTCATCAACCAATCAGGTTGTGCAGAACGGACATAATGTAATGCTCCGTAATCAGTGCAGATCCACTCCACTTCCTTTCTTACCTTTCACAATAAAAGCCCTAGACATGTACACTGTGAGTGTAACCGGAGGGAACTCTGATTCAGAGCGTTTCAATAACAGGAAACTGAATAAAACAGCTGACAGCAGCTTAGACTGACTGCCAGACTGCTGATCCGGGTCAACAGGATTCTGGTTGTTGATTAGGTTTTTGATATGAAATATAAACAACGAGAATTTTGCATTTTTGTGTTTCTTCATCACGCCACCGGTGTGTAAAGGCCTTTTATGCTGCATCATGCAAGTCGTCACACAACTGGAAAACCATGCTGACTGACGGACTGTACCAGTACCTGTACCTGGATGAAGGCCAGGTCCGAGACCCGGACGGACCTGAGGCCCGGAGTCCGGACTAGAGTCCCACTACAACATCTCCTCATTAGCAAAACTTCCCCAGTCATCAGTCTGGCTCTATGAATACAGGATACACGTGGGTTGACCGCATTTCTTTCAAAATAAGACTAACTAAATGTTTTTTTTCTTACACACTTCATAACTGGCTGAGTCTAATTAAATATCTAATTAAGTTGTGGAAGTGGAGAAATCAAGACAAACGTTTCAGTGTTTTTATCTGAGAGGTGATGTCATGTAGCCACAGCATGTTAATGGGAGTGAGCGGCTGCACCAGACTCCATTTAAAAAATAGCCTTTTTAGACTAGATTAAACATTAAACATACATCATCAACCAGCTTTAATTCTCTCTGATCCACAGCTTTCTTATTTCAGGTTTATTCTGTATTATTATATTTACTTATTTCAAACCGCAAATTGCCTAATTTGAGGATTTTTTTGCCAAAACATTTGTTGCATGTTTTAATGTTTTGTCAGCAGTGACCTGATTTTGCTTCCCAGAACTCATTAATGGTTCATCTCACCAACGGACTAGATGTTGATGAGCCTGCTGCCACTGATGGCATTTTAGAAATAAACATTAAAAACGGCCTTTTAAGAGACGTTGAAATCTTCATTAAATCAAATATCCTAAATGGCTGCAACACATTCAGGACGCCTTGATAATTCCCGTCTGTGTGTTTCCTGCTGACTCAGCAGCTTCAGCTCGGTGACACACTGTGTGTGTTTTGTTGCTGTAATTATAAAAACGCTAATCTGGGCCAGGAGGGTCTGTGTGGTCTGAGCCCTGCAGACAACGAGGCTTTGTTTCTGGGCTGCAACCTGAGCTCGGCTCCCTCCGACTGGCAAACGTGTCTGGAAGGAAGGAATGTGTGGAACATTCTGGGGACGCCAACATGTTTGAAGTCGGTGATGTTCCCTTTAGTTTGAGTTTGGATTCTACCACACTAAGCCCCGCCCGCCCCTTCCTGTGTCACCCATCGGACCTTCTTTAGGAAAGAATATGAACAGATATTTATCATCCGTCTCTTTTCTAAATCCACATGAACTCTTCACATCAGCATCAGTCAGATCCTCCACACATCTCTGATTTAAAAAGAAAATACATCACTTTTAAAGCTGGTTGATGACCGTTAGATCACAATCAATCTAGTTCAAAAAGGCAATTTTTTTAAATGAGTCTTGAATCTCACATTGAGACGTTTCTGGTTTTGTTCGCATGTGAATGTTTGTCTTGTTTTCTCATCTTCAAAGACGACGGCACGACTCCCGTCTCACGACTCACGACCAGAACTGGCACTGGAGGCGTATAGAGCATGTTTACGGCGTTTATAAGCAGTGAACAAGCTGTTTGAGCGGCAGGGAGCAAGTAGGAGGAGGAGTTACTGGTTAGTGTCTGGGATCAGTTTTATTATATGAGGGTGGAAGCAGAAGAACACACCGGCAACATCTGTTCTTCTGCTTTGGCGTCGTGTTGGTGAATCTACGTCTACGTCTACTGACTAACACTACAGCGAGGGTTATTTTACCAACTGTACCTGCAAACAGGCGCATCTGAAAGTCTATGTTCTGCAAATCACAACAGTGAAAGAATAAACAAGCAAAGAGAGAAACACGTCAGCAGCAATCAAAGATCGAGATCAAGCAACTACAATAAAAGGCTCAGTGAAGCCAATGAAAGGGAAATCAGGAAAGCAGGCATGAAATTTAAATTCCTCAGAGATGTTTAGCTGCTTTTACTTTTGTGTGGTACAAGCACTCCGACTCTGATTGAGTAAAACTTTTTTTACGATTTTTACGAGTCATTTGTACCTAATGATTCAAGTCTCATAGTCGGAAAAACCAAACGGCGTTGTGTCAGGATCCGTGACATCATCCAGACTAATACTGGATTTGTCAAAATCACCACAGCTGGAGGAACCCAGAATAAAGTATTTATCTGTGATTTAATATCAATAACCAGATGAAAAGAATGCTGAAATAACTCCATAATGATGGTGATCAGTAAAAAGTGTGAAGTCCTGCTTTGTTAGGTCTGTCTGCAACTACTTTTAAAACGCTGGTTTTCTGAATGGAGTCTGGTTGATGGGTGCTAGGCTATGCTAACGTTGTAGCTGCTCCTTCAACACTCCAAATAAGGTCATCTAGAATTAGGCAATATGATTGTTTATACAGACAGACTTTCTTCCGGTCTAGTGAGTGGAAATGATAGAAATTAGCTATATTTTATTGTATTTCTTTGGTCCTAAGAATTTCAAACGTTGACACAGTTACCGTGGAGTGTGACGAGTGAAGTCGAGGACAGACAGGAACAAGAAGTGGTTAATGTCCATTAAAGCCTGCCTACCTCCTGCAGCAGGTCGGCCTGCTCGATGGCCTTCAACACGTTCTTCTTGGACGTCTCCTGAGCTTCTCCGCCCAGCAGGAACTCGTCCAGGATGAAGTACGCCTTCTCAAAGTTGAAGATGATGTCCAGCTCACAAACCTGACGTTAAAGAAAAAAAGAAGGAAGATTTATGAATATTTGGGTTGACAAGGTGCAGAAGACATGGTTACCGTGGATACAGAGGAGACGCACGCTGCCGAAGTATTTGTCCAGCAGCTCCACGTAGCGGTGGATGATCTCCAGGGTGATGAGCTCATTGTCGTGGTTCTCGATGGCGCAGCAGAAGTACAGGCTGGCGTATCTGCAACACAACGCGTTGTCATGCTCGGGTCAGTTCACGCATTTTGGCTTTATTTATCTTCCATAACACGTCTTCTCTCATAAATCATCTTCTCTCATAAAAAGTCTTCTCTCAGTCTGAGAGACGACGTCCTACGGAAGAGAAATAGGGCAAAAACCATCTTCTCTCAGATTAATATTTTCTTTTTTTTCCATCGGGCTTTCCTTCATGTTTTCTTAGAGGAAAGAAAACATTTCTTTTACTACTTTGTCTTTTTGCATTTTATCCTAAATTCACCAACTAGAGAATGCTTCATTTGCATATTTAAACACATTTCAGAAAACTTTAATCCAGAAAATAACAGCCTTCATGTCAATAATAGTCAGGCTACTTTTCTATTAGTTATTCACCTGCAGTGTGTTTTAAAAGAATCAGAGATGGTCAAAAAATATTGTGTGATATATTATATTAGTTTATTTGCATTTAGTACAGGAACCTCGATCAGTTTGACTTTTGTTTGAGTGACAGAAGTTATTCAATTGTCAATGTTTCAATATCAACGCGTCCAACTGAATTTAAATTTTACATTAAAGAGAAGAATTTCCAAGGCTTGTCTACCATTTACTGGTCTGAGGTTTTCATTGAGAATCCCGGAGCCGGATGCATAAGGCTGCATGAGTTAAGCCCCTTTCTGCCACCCCCCATAATCCCAGAGGAACCCTCTAAGCATGTGATGATTGGCTCATAGAGAAGCTGCTCAGTTGATCCCCAACAGCAGCAGCGAGGCCACATGGACTCAGCTGGAGGTGTTTACCGGTAATAAAAAATAAAAAAAAGAGTCCGAAACTCCACATGACTTTACTTATTGATCTTAAATTCTTGAATTGCATCATGGTCAAAGCCACTTGTGTCTGCTTTGTCTTTTTGGCCACCGGGAGATTTATGTGAGGCCTCATGTGAGGCCACCATTGCATGTTGCTCTTGATGAATAGCAACTTCTCTTGAAGAGAAGAGTCTTGAGCTTGAAGAGTCGTGTAAATGTGCAAAAGAGCAAAAAGGAGGAGCAAAAGAAACGCTCACCTTCCGTTGTTGTTCTGGAGTTCTAGGGGGGAACAACGGTTATTTAATACTTCACACTATCACAGACGCTGATGTGTTACACGTCACGCTCTTTCTGGTTCCTCAAAACTTTATTTGGACTGATAGTATAATACTCATAATATGGTGTATCCTGATCCTTAACCGACACTAAAATATTATTATTATTAATAATAATAATAATAATAATAATAATAATAATACAGTTAATAGACATTGAATGTCAGTCCTATGAATTAAGTTTCTGTATTGGTCGTGTATTGGTGCTCCTTTGTGTCCGTCGGTCCCCGTCGGGTCACAGGGTTCAGCGGTCCACCTGCCCATCTGTTGGCACGGCAACAGGATATAATGAGGCAACATGAATGCTCTCGTTCTCATTGCTGTGCCGATGCCTTTGTTACTCCAACAACACTTTTTCCCGCATCTCCAAACTGAGTCTACGACGTGTGAGAGAGAAAAAAAGCAATTAAGTTGATAAACCAACTTCTTCGCACCTCTTATACACGACCTTCAGGTCCCTCCACTCCAGGAAGCTGCACATTTTGGGCTTCCGGGCCAAGATGGTCTGGACCAGCTCTCTGGTGATCTTCTTCTTCTCCTTGTCGGACAACGGCACGTACCACTTCTGCAGCCGGAGCTTGCCTTGGCGACTGAACAGGAGCATGAACTGCATCTGAAATGATGAAGCAGAGGAAGAAGAAGAAAAGCTGAGACGAAGGAGCTGAAAACATCTAATCACGTTTTATGTGAAACCTGATCCAGTATCAGGCCTGTATCATGTGACCTTTACCTTTTTCTCTTTGTGATTTTGCCTCCAATGAAAATTAATATAATAAAAAATGATCTTATTTATGACATATTAATGAAGTTTTTACTTTGTCACTATGGGAGAATGTTTAATAACACTTGTTTGGGGAGTCATTTCTTTTTTCTTTTTCTTAATACAAACTGACAGTTTAAGAGCGATGGAAGCCCAATTTTGCAAGTGAAACGACAAAAAAAGATGAAACTTTGCTTTGAGATGGATAAAAAAAAAGATCCTGTAATTTATTATAACGACAAACATCCCAAAAAACGGACTTAGTATCTCAAAATAACGACTTGATACGGCAAAATTACTTAGTATTGCAAAAATAATGACTTAATAAAATAATGACTTAGTATCTCAAAAAAATTACTTAGTATCTCAAAAATAATGACTCAGTATCTGATAATAATGACTTAGTATCTAAAAATAATGACTTAGTGTCACATAGTAATGACTTGGCATTGTTAAATAACGAGAGCATTTTCTTAAATTAAGACTTAATTAGCATTCAAATCTAATGAGTTAGATACGGAATGTTTCACATCACAAGGTCGATGTTTCATTTGTGCTTTTCCTGGCAGCTTTGGGCATCCATACAGGTTGGAGGGAGTCACATGATTGTAAAGCCCATTAGGCGTGTCTAGCCTAGTCTAGTATTTTTTAGGGGTGCAAAACAGCACCCCTAACCGCGTCTTGGTATGGTATGATTCATGTTCTCTCTCTCCCACCTGCCCCATTCACCCCGTTATACCTCATTAGATTTTCATTTTAATACAATTTAATTTGTAGTACTTTGTAAAACAAAGTGATGTTTTTTATGCTAAGCACTGAAGTAAGATTTCCAGTCACAGTGATTCCCCCTAACCTCAAAACTCTGATGTTCTTCATTCACAAATGTGGGAATGATAGTCCAAAAATAACATTAAAATTGTTTTTAAAAAAAAGGGATTTTGGGGGGGCATTGGGTGCTCAGCACCCCTAAATCTGTGTTCCTAGAATCGCCCCTGGTAAAGCCCTAACATTTGTGACATGAATGAAACCAACAAGTCGATATCAGAACCAGATCGACTCTGACAACTTCAGCCGAACTGGGGAACAGATTACTGCTGGTCACGTGATACCTTATAACTAAATCAAACAACTGTTAATAATAATTATAATGAAGAACAAAGTCAACAGCAGAGTTGGTTGTTAAACACACACACACACACACACACACACACACACACACACACACAGTTTCAGATAAACAGGATTTAACGTTGAAATTAAACAGGTGAATAAGAGAGACAACCTGTTTTAGTTAAATACACATTTAAATAAATAACATGACGTGTTCGTCGCCGTTTAAAAACATGTGTAGCAGAAACGTTCATCAACTCATCCTAACGGAAGTCCCGTTAACGCCGTTAACACCGTTATTCGCCGGTAAGCATTAGCACGTTTAGCCTCCGCCGAGCCTGTTTTAAATACGACGCGGGGAACGGCCGTGTACGTAATTTTTAATTTAATAAAAGATGAAATACTCCGGACTTCTTACCTTGGACGGAAACGCTGAGTCCTCGGGACGAACCTGTTCCGAAACCCGCTACTCTCTCACTCACACACACACTCACACACACACACACACACACACACACACACACACACACACACACACACACACACACACACACACACACACACACGGCCGGCACGCTCTGAGCTTTCTGATTGGCCGACAGAGCGCTCACGACGTCGTTCATTAGCTCACTTTTCTGGATAGACTCCGCCCATCCGAAACCTTTACTCGATATCGCGGATGTGATTGGCTGCGATGCACATCAATCAAGTCACAGTCGAACGTCATCATGAGAGGCTGAACGTTTAAAAAGAGGCGGAAGGGAAGTATTTGGGCATTCATATAACAAAAAATGTAATAGCAAGGCAGCAAATTAACTTTTCTGGAAGAATAAAAAAAACTAGAGATATTTTTAATCTTTGGCTTCAGAGAGACTTAACATTACACGGCAGGGTCCTTTTGTCGAAAGCTGAAGGCGTCTCTCATTTTGTTTACCCATCTCTTTCTCTCTTTGTGAATGATACCACTGCTAAAGAAATCAACAAGATATTTCTGGATTTCATCTGGAGAAATAAAACACACAAACTTAAAAATGCAGTTCTATCCAACAGCAGAGCGGAAGGTGGTCTTGAAGTGCTTAATTTCATTGATATTATAAATACTTTTAAAGTCAATTGGTTAAAAAGATGTTTGAAACATCAAAATTCATTGTGGTTCTTCATTCCCAATCATATTTTTGACAAAATTGGTGGGCTTGCTTTCATTTTATCCTGCAACTATTCACCCGGAAAACTTCCGGTCATACTGTCCAGATTTCATCAGCAATCACTTCTTTCCTGGAAATTGTGCTTCGTCCACAATTTTTCTCCTCACAAAACTCTGTTATGGAATAACGAATGTATAACTATAAGGAATAAATCTCTTATTTATTCCAAATGGTTTGAGAGAAGTATAAATAATATCTTGTCTGTTTTGGATGAACATGGTCTTGTCCTCTCTTATGAGAGTTTTATATCTCAATATAATTTTCCCATACCTTTCAAGGAATACAACTCGGTGATAAAAGCAATCCCCTCTGGTTTACTTAATTTAATGAAAAGTCACCTATCCTTCTGTGAAGGAATTAGCCCAGAGGACACATCTGTTTTGCGTTTGAATGGTATTAACATACAAGACAAAAAATGTAACAACAAACATATAAGAAACATTTTTCAAGATAAAAAAAGGTTTTCTCCAAGAGGAAAGTTTTATTGGCGCTCTCATCTAGAGGACATAGACTGGGGAAAAGCATGGCTTTTACCTCATAAATACTGTATTCATAACAAAGTAAAAGAAACTCATTTCAAAATTCTTCACAAAATATATCCTGTTAACTCCCTCATTTCAAAATTCATGGATGTGGACAGCTCTTGTGTTTTTTGCAGACATGCTGATGAAACTTTAAACCATTTGTTTTTTGAATGTAATGTCACAATGAAATTTTGGTCAGACTTGGGTTCTCATGTCTTCACACATGTTAACATGTCGTACTGTCTTTCCCTAAAAGATGTCATATGTTACTATGAAAATGAGAATAACAAGTGTCTTCAATATTTGGTTAATTTTTTCATTTTGTTGGGAAAATATTTTATTCATAAGCAAACGTTTTCAACCTCCAAGCCAACCTTTCCTCATTTTTTGATTGAATTTAACTCACTATATAAATCCTTAGCCCTGGTTAAAAATAAAAAGAATATACAATTTTTAGATAACTATGAAAAGATATTTGATGTACCCTCTGTCAATTAATGAAACTTAAGACTGCAAAGATTATTACATACTGTACATTCATACTGACATAATTATACTGTATTAGATACAAATATTTATTTATTTATTTAATTTGTTTTATTTATTATGATTATACTACCTTATCTGAGATCTCAGGAATGTATTTTGTAATTGTATCCTATTTATTGATTTTGTGTTTTTATATCTGTGAAACAGCTCTTATGAATTGTGTTATGTGTTAATGTTTGACATAGTCTGTAAACTGAATATGTAAATAAAGTAAAAAAAAAAAAAAAAAAGAGGCGGAAGGGATTTTAGATGCCAAATAGTTGTTTCACAAGTAAAACAACATTTTACAAGACTAAAAATCAAAACAATAAAACATAAAAATATTTTAAAACTCAATTAATAAAAGTCAATAGAATAAAATAAATGAAACACTTGGGATTATTAATAATAATGATAAAAACAATAATAATAACAATGATAAAAATACTTTAATAATACTAATAACATTAATAATATTGACAATGATATTAATTTAAATAATAACATTGATAACAATGATGACAATAATACTAATAATAATAATGAAAATAATAAACGTCATATTAACATTTTATTTTTGGTGCTATATTATATGAATATTGAAATGAAAAAGAAAGGCTATTTTATGGAGTTAAAAATCTTAAATAAATTATTATTGTGGGTCGGAATAAAAAAAAATGTGTCCTTTTAAAGATACAGTTTCCAGTTTTTTTTTAATTGTTTTAAATAATTACTTTTCCTAGTCTAACCTTGTCCTCCAAGCACACAAGCATAAAACCTTAAAGGTTTTAAAGACAGAATAACAAACGATGCCTGATTCGTTCACAGCAGGTGCAATACAACAGACGGCCTAGAGGAGGCGTGTGAGGGCAATGGTGTTAGATAAAGCCATCACAGGCCTGTGGATTACAGTAATCCTGTCCGCTGTAGCGCCGGCTATGACACTATCATCGCATTCCAACACAGCAGAGGAGGAAGATGGAGGTCACTGCTCGACGTGCCGCCGTGCTGCTGCTCCTGCTGCTGTCGCAGGGTAAGTCAGACTGAGACAGGAGGCCTTTACTCAAGTAAAAGTGTAAAAGTATTGAAATGTCCTCACAGTAGAAAGTATGAAGGACATTTTTACTGGCTGTTTTTTTTTTAAGAAGACTAACTGAAGCTCTTGTCATATTAATAAAAATAATAATCAATAATTCCCCTCAATAGCATTAAAAGTAACAAGCCTGATTTAGGAGTAGAAAGTACAGATAATTGTTTTAACATGTAGGGAAGAAAAAGTACAAAGTACTCAAGTAAAGTAGAGATACCTGAAACTTCCATTTTTTGAATCTGTTGAAGTTTTTTTTTTAATCTTTATCTTTAGTTGATGCACCAGAGCACTCTGGTCAATGTAAACCATGTTTAAATTAGAAATAAACTTACTTAACTACAGTAAGAAAGTATTTGTATTTGTTTCTGCTTTTTGTCACATTCACTTTCATTTCACGCTTCACGTGTGGACGCTGCAGCTCTGATCGCTGTTCACTCCCAGGAGGTAAGAGTCCCATGACGCAGCTCCTGGACCAGGACCACGTAATCTGGACTCTGGATTAACTGTGTGTGTGTGTGTGTGTGTATGTCCTCCCAGGAGGAGGAGGCCGTCCCCGAGGAGGAGCTGCAGGAGGAGGACCAGCAGGTGATCGAGGCATGGACGTCGAACGTCAAAGCCTGCACCTGCGACTGCGAGGCCGCTGATTCGCCGACGCGCCTGCCCACCGTCGGCACACCGGCCCCGCCCACCTTGCTGCTGCCGCCACCGGCACCTCAGGGTCGCCCACTGAACTGCATGCCAGGTGAGGACGCGGGTCACGTGACCCTGTCTGTCTCGCTCAACATGTTTGGGTGTCTGTTAGCGACCAGGAAGGTTTTCTGTGTGACATCACAAAGATGACGAGAAGCTGAGGAGATGGATCTATCTATCTATCTGGAAATAGACATGGAACTGTTCTCAGGGGTCATGTGACCGGTACACAAGAACATGTGTTCACATAAATGAGGACCATTTATGTGTTGATTGTTGTTGGTCGCCATGGTGACAACACGTGTCAGTGGGGCTGTAAAGTGATGTCACAGCTGACCAGGAAGAGAGAGGACGCAGCTCTGGAGATGGAGGGCTGGATACTAAGCTAGGTAGCTAGTTAGCAAGGTAGCTATTTAGCTGGTTAGTTAGGTAGGTAGCTAGTTAGCTAGTTCACTTAGTCGCAAGTTAGTTAGTTAGGTAGCCAGTTAGCTAGTTAGCAAAGTAGATAGGTAGTTAGGTAGCTAGTTAGGAAGAAGGAAGAACATTTTTTTAGTAATTAGAAGGAATTTGTAATTATTTCAGCATTTTGTTATTTTTTCTTCAAGGCGATACTTTATACTTTGAGTACATTTCTATTGTGTACTTCTATTGGAGTAGAGAACAATGTCTTCACAAGAACTTGACCTCAGCTCACCTCCTGCAATGATCTTGACGTTTCCAAGTTCACGGACGTCAGTGAGAGAGACGAGCAGCGGCGAGGAAGAGGCTGGGAGATAATCCCATTACATGTGCAGGAATGTGATGAGCAGATTAGGGAGCCCAGAATAGGTGGTGCCCTTCATCCGGTGGCTCGATACTGGGCGGCACAGATCAGAAGATGTCCTGTTCATCTTCCTCCTCCTCACCACGGGATCCTCTCAGACCCGATGGGAACCAGATCAGGATGCTTAGGAGACGCAACTAGAGGAGAAGAATCAGGATGTTCAGTTGTTATTCTATATGTTATACTTCATATTAGACCCCGAAATGTGAGTCAACTTTTCACTGAGACTTCATTGATTCTGAGCAGATTTCCAGGTCCCCAAAATCAGCCCCTCCAGGATTTCACGGGACTTATTTGGGGGAGATTGTTGCACCCGAAAACGCCTGATTTTGTGGCTAATTTTTGGGGGAAAATTGCGATGTTCTTAGGTGTGTTTTTGCAATATCAAACATAATGAGGAAGTGAGTTTGGTGATGTGTGGATCAATGAGTCATATTAGGGACTGCTGAGACACAGGAAACTACTACCATTAGTCAAATTTGCCGAAAAGGTGCAGTGATCGGGCAAAATTGTAAGATTGCACTTTAATTGGTGCGATCGCAAAAATCCTGGAGGCACAAAACTCGAGATGGTTGAGGCCAGGACATTGTTTAACTCCTGTACAACTAAACTACACTCTACATCTTTTAGGGAAGCGTATATTTTATATTTATAAACCAAACAGTTGCAAAACGGTACAAAACTACATAGTTTACCTAAAAAAAAACATAGTCATAATCATAATCATAGTTTGACTTAAAATGACGACAAAACCAAACAAAAATGCAACAACGCGGCTCTGTTCACAGAGGACACTATCATCGGTCTCCTAGGTGAAATTCATGTGTTTATGGGCCTGCCCACCTCCCAGACCTCGTTCCTATGTCATAGTAGCACTCGTTTAAAAAAAATTGTGATACGTGGCGAGCAAACATAATCCACAACAAAAGCGGTTTATCTCGAAACTTTAACTCGTAGCCATCTGAAACAGTTTCAGTGAGCATTGTGAGTGTCTGACTAGATAAACGAGACTCAGATGATCCAATCTTTTAATGCCGTCCACAGAATGTCCTTACCACAAAGCTCTGGGCTTTGAATCCGGATCCGTGACATCAGACCAGATCAGCTGCTCCAATCAGGACCAGTACGCTGGCTGGTACTCCTCCTGGATCCCCACCAAGGCTCGCCTCAACAACCAAGGCTTTGGGTTCGTCATGACAACCTCTTCCTCTTCTTGTTGTTATTATTACTGTGAACAACCAAAGCACATGTGTTGTTCTCCGTCAGGTGTGCGTGGCTCTCCAAGTTTAACGACCAGCATCAGTGGATCCAGATCGACCTAAAGGGGATGGACGTGGTCTCTGGTATCCTCACCCAGGGCCGCTGTGACGCTGATGAGTGGATAACTAAATACAGCATCCAGTATAGGAGCGTGGAGACTCTCAACTGGATCTACTACAAAGACCAGACAGGAAACAACAGGGTGAGAACACAGCAACTGTTTAATGTGGTCCCCCAGAGGTCTAGGATAGTAGCTCACATTAGTCCAGAGACCAGACCAGACTATGTGGAGAAACCAGAGACTGTCTGTGGTCCAAACAACAAGTTCTCTGCCGTATGTATGTCTAGATGTCCTTATTAGGAGTGTTGGTGAAGCAGCTACAATGTTAGCATAGCTTAGCACCCAATCAACCAGACTCCATTTAGAAAACAAGCTTTTTAAAAGTCATTGTACTTCAGACCTAACAAAGCATGACTTTGTATGGTCTGGTTATTGATATTAAATCACAGATAAATACTTTATTCTGGGTTCCTCCAGCTGTGGTGAACCAGCCCACGTGGGTCTTGCTAGATCCAGTGAATTCAGCTTGGTGGAGTAAATAAAATGCTTTTACCTTCCACTCTGCAGGTCTTCTACGGGAACTCGGACCGCTCCTCCACTGTTCAGAACTTACTCCGCCCCCCCATCGTGGCCCGCTACATCCGCCTGCTGCCACTGGGCTGGCACACCCGCATCGCCGTGAGGCTGGAGCTGCTGATGTGCATGAACAAGTGTTCCTGAGGAGAACCCGTATGGAGGTCCAGTCACCTCATCATGACCAGCGGTGGAAAGTACATTTACTCTAGTACAGCACTTACATACAAACTTGAAGGGCTTTTTCCTGTCTAGTGAAAACCTTGTATCTCCAGATGTTTATGTTCGTGATTCCTTCGTTTGTCGATTTAAAAACTAATTTTGCAAGTCAAGAAAGTCCAATGGTGGTCGCCAGAAAGGGCGGGAATAAGCCTCTATTGGTGACAAGAGGTGCCTGTGCAGAGCCGCCCAGACACTCCCTGATCCCCCTGCTGCTAATATAGTTGGTTTTTATTGTGCATATTGCTTTTACTTTATCAGAGATACGAGATTCTCACAGGACAGAAGATGATTTTATGGAATATAATGCATCGCTGCAGATTAAACATGCAATGTTAATCCAGAAACATCTGATCTAATAGATATTTTCCCTATAGTATTTATAGTACTTTTAAGGCTGTAAATGATCAGAGTACTTCTTCCACCGCTGGTCGTTAACAATCTTCACCTCGTTGACATATCTGCCTTGTCTTTAACGAGGCTCAAAGCAAAAACTAATGTTTTAATATGTAAATACGACAGCAGCAGCATCACCTTCAGAGTCAAACTCTTAAGAATCATAACTCATAAAAAAAAAATATCTCCTGCAGGTAAAAATTCAAATCAAATGTTTTATTTGAGATTTACTGTTACATATGTAATCATGAATATCCTAAAGTTGTTACGCATTCGTTTGTGGTTTTATGTTCTCATGTAAATGCTTTTGTTGGAAAAAAGAAAGGAAAAGAAAAAGCAGATAAACACTGACTATGCTACTAATTTGTGTCTGTAATAAAAAGCACAAACGTAATACTCGTTTTTTCATTCAAACAGCTGATGAACGTCTTCTGTTATAAATATTACCAAACATAGTCGTCACACATCAGTATTAATATAATACACGGTGCTCCTTCCAAGAGACGATGACGCGGCGGACGCTCGTGTCACATGACCGACGCGGCGGGAGGACGAGTGTTCAGAGGCGGGGGATATTGCTGAGTCGTACATTTTCTTCAGAGAGCAGAAGCTCCTTTCATGGCACTTTGTCCCACAGACAACAACGTTACAGAGTGTCTTGTCCCCCATGTGGATCCGTATGTGGTCCCCATGTGGTCGCGTATTTAGATTTCCCATAAACTTGTCCCAAGTGGCTCTGTGTGTGAAACCAGATACAAACACATGAAGTGGGTTGATTCCCAACCGGAGGGAAGGTCTGCAGCTTTAGGGTCATCGTTAGACCTGAATATCAGACGGCAGGCGGTTTAAATAGTGACAGATAATCAAGAAATGCTTGTATTAGTAAGCGAGAACAGAAGCAGTAGTAGAAACACAAGAGGGTCATCTCTATGTTCCCAGAGTTCTATGTTCCCAATAGAACCAACACCATCAGACATCCTCATAGGTCGGTAAACAAACCTGGTATCATAGGAACCAGATATAGGAACCTGGTATCAAAGGACCCTGGGATCATAGGAATCTGTGATCATAGGAACCTGATATCATAGGACTGTGATCATAGGAACCTGATATTATAGGAACCTGATATGCTAGGAACCTGTGATCATAGGAACCTTGGATTATAGGAACCTAGGATGAAAGGAACCTGGTATGATAGGAACCTGTTATCATAGGACTGTGATCATAGGAACCTGATATCATAGGACTGTGATCATAGGAACCTGATATCATAGGAACCTGTGATCATAGGAACCGGATATCCTAGGAACCTTTGATCGTAGGAACCTTGGATTATAGGAACCTAGGATAAAAGGAACCTGGTATTATAGGAACCTGGGATCATAGGAACCTTGGATCATAGGACCCTGGTATCATAGGAACCTTGGATCATAGGACCCTGGGATCATAGGAACCCTGGATCATAGGACCCTGGGAACCTTGGATCATAGGAACCTTGGACCCTGGGATCATAGGACCCTGGTATGTTGATGACGGGGTCCATCTGATCCCAGACCATGGGGGGTTAGGAACTACAACACTTGTACACCCAGAATGGCTTTGTGATCCTCAATCTGCTGTAAAATCTACCTTGAGTCAACGATTAGGGGAAAAAGATTCTACATTTTTTTACAACAGTAAAACTTTGTGTAATATTTTGGATGTATTTATACATTTATTTCAGTGATTCGACGAGTAGAACCACTTTAGACGTCGCTCATGTGAAATCCTTCAGTCAGAAATGAGCAACAATCAGACCTCTTCTGATCCGGATCAGAGATAAATCCTTCAGAGTTCAAACGTCCAGTAACGGATGCTTCAAATCCAGACCTGATCCTTAACGGTGCCTCAACACAGAAACAAGTAAAACAGGTCACTACCAGAAAGGATTGTGGGTAAAGTCTGTACAGCCTGTGTGTTTATATGTGAAGTGACTCGAGGAGCTGCGTGTTTGAAGTCAGCAAACAGGAGATGCAGTGCTGTGTTTCCTCCTGCAGAGGGCGACGTGGGCTCGTGTTCCTGTATTCTTTATGGCACCATAGTGCTTTAAAATGGCTGCGTTAAACAAACACAAAAAAACATAAATATACTCATAAAATATAACGCTTTTAAAGATCGTTGGAGTGAAACTCATGAAACAGAGAAGCACGATAGTGACATTCAACGACGACGACACAACGGCTTCTACTTGGTGAGACAGTGAGACAGAAGCAGAGAGAGAGAGAGAGAGAGAGAGAGAGAGAGAGAGAGAGAGAGAGAGAGAGAGAGAGAGAGAGAGAGAGAGAGAGAGAGACGACTCGGACGGAGCATTAGAGTCCGGGCCGAGATGGACGTGCTGCTGCAGGGTTACCGACATTACCCGTCGCCATGGTAACAACATAATCTGTTTAGAACACCGAGGAGGAAATACTACGCAGGAAAATACTAGATTCCTACATCGAATAGAAACAAAGATACTTTCACTTCAAATCTACACTTTTATCTATCCATTTATATATATATTTATATTTAATTTGTAATGTATTTACTTTATAGTACAAATTATAATCAGAATTACAGAAGTAATAATATAAAGTCTATCAAACATGGAAGCTTTAAAAAAATGAAGAATTAAAAAGGCTTTTGGCCCCAAGCAATTTAAACGTTTGGTATCGCGTGTGTGTGTGTGTGTGTGTGTGTGTATGTGTTCATGTGTGTGTGTTAATGTGTGTGTATGTGTTCATGTGTGTGTATGTGTTTGTGTGTGTTAGTTCATGTTCATGTGTGTGTCTGTTAGTGTGTGTGTTCATGTGTGTGTCTGTTAGTTCATGTTCATGTGTGTGTTCATGTGTGTATTAGTGTGTGTGTTCAGCAGGTGCTGGGGGATGTTGAGGAGCAACGGGAGACCTGGAGGAAGTCTGAAGTGGATCTGGGAGCGAGGGGGAGCGGGGGAGATCACAGAGCCGTCTCCTTCAGGTCGTTGAGGTTTGGCATACGAGACCTGGACGGGCGTCCGAAGCCGTGCCCGTTCTGGCCCCCCTTGATGCCCATCTGCTCTGGGTAGGGGTTTCCCTCGGGGCGACCCAGGGCCGACGTGTGCCAGCCGGACTCCAGCTGGCCCGGCAGCGGGTAGGCCGCCTGCCGGCTCTTCAGCTGGGGGGTGCTGACCCCCGAGTGGCCCCGGCTCTCCGGGAAGCCGCCCTGACCGGTGGCCGGGTTGGGCAACGGCTGGTAGCGCAGGTCGGACGGAGCCGTCTGATTGGAGGATGAGGACGACAGGTGCAGCAGCTTCCTCAGGGACTTCAGCGGTTGACTCTGTGGGGGACACCAGAGACACCACAGGTTAGATTCCACAACCACGTTCACCAACGAGATGAGTGTTAGTCTGCGAGACGTACCGGAGAGTGAGAGTCGGACAGCTTCTCCGGAGGCCAGTCCTTGTCCCGGTCGCGGTCCTGGTCTCGGTCTCTGCTCTTGTCCCGGGTCCTGTGGCGGCTGCTCTGGTGACTCGCGGACCTGGAGGACTTCGGGATGACGGCGTCCACGCCTTCGCTGGGAACCTTTCACACAACATAGACATCACTGGACCCGTCCAGACCAACGGCTTCAGACGTGTGACCATGATGTAACGGATACATGACGCCATTAAATACGGCTTTAGAGGTTTTATCCTATTATATTATAACATGATTATATTTAGGATTCAACTTTGTTTTAGAACCAGTAGTAAATCAATCAGAACAGTAGGAGGGGCCGAATCGACGGAGGACAACCTTGAGCTTAACAAGAAAAAATACTTCAATATTCTCTGAGATTCTAAACTCACATCTACACTTTGAAAGGTTAAATAAACGTCATTGAACTAAACTCACATGAGATTCAGTTGGAAGGAAATACTCATGATTTTAACTCAGAATCAGCAAAAGCCCAGAAGCATCCAGACTTTGAAGAGACACTGCAGTGAACTTCACAAAAAAAAATCAATTTACAACTTGAATGTCAGTTTTTTTAATCCCAGAACATCACAGAGAATGTTCGTTTTCATTTTTAAATCTTAAAGTAATTTTTTTTTCTGTGACTTTAGAATCTCAGAGAATATTAAAGTTTCTTTCTTGAAAAAATGTTTTTCAGACTTTTAAATCAGAATTTATCTACTTATTGTGTTTTTTCTCGTACCCTCCATCTCCCGGCTGTTATCATTTAATCTTAAACTTACTACCACCCTAACAGCAACGTGGTAAATGCGTGATTAAGAAAACATACATTCATGTTTTACATGTGTTGATGAACGGTGGTCACAAGTCTGAAGTTATTTTGTCAATAATCCTCATTTGGTCTCAAAGGCAGTGGAGTTAACGAAAATAACCATCATGCATCTGGGGCCAGAAACCACCAGCGACCTGAGGAGGACAAGAGACGACTCATCTGGTTTCTGATTGGACGACTGGAAACTTCCTGTTTTCTTTGTGCAGCATTTGTTTGTGCTCTGTCGTCGGCGGTAACCCTCTCAGCAGCTGAACACACCGACGTGTATAAATAGAAATGTGTTTCACGCTGGAGTCGGTTTGAGATGTTTGTCGACTTCCTGCTGATCTCTGCTGGATGACCAATCAGGAGGTAAGATGCTCTCTGAGAGGGTTACAGGTTAGAGGTAAAAGGTAAAGAGGAACTAAACCCCGTCATGTAGACGCCACTGTGCTTCCCTATGAGTAAGAGATGTGGATGAAACATTTAGTTGTTAGATTTTACTTGTTCAGAGGCTAGCTATGGTGCGTTCTTTTATTCTTTGCGAACCGACTCGGACCTCGGATATGACGTCACGCCCACAATTTAAGTGCTCTGGTATGCTTCTGCATGGCCTAGTTGGAGAAAAAGTTGGACGTCACCTTATCAAAACAAAGCCATTTCACTTTATTTCATGTTTCAGTTTAAATGGTAAATGGCGTCATTTATATAGCGCTTTACAGAAAATGACTGTCATTCACCCATTCCCTCACACATTCACACACCGATGGCGGAGTCAACCACGCAGGCGACAGCCAGCTTAACAGGAGCAATTGGGGTGAGCTCAGGGACACCAGGCACTCAGCTAGGAGGAGCCAGGGATCGGACCGGCAATCTTCCGGTTGCCAGTCCAACGCTCTACCTCCTGAGCTAGCTAACTAGCTAGAAGATCATAAAAAGCACCACATGAACCTGCTTGGTCTACGTTACTTTGACATGTAGAAGGACTAAATTGTTTTTAACTTACAGTAAGTGTATGCTAGTTGCTAGTAGCAATGCTAATCGCTAATGCTAATGGTTTGGTAAGTGTTGTGACAAGAGAGATGTGGATGAAAGATTTAGTTGATAGATTTGATTTGTTTAGAGGCTGACAAGTTACCTAGCTAGTACGTTAGCTGGCTAGTTAGCTAGCTAGATAGTTAGCTGGCTACTTAGCTGACTAGCTTGCTAATTACATTCAGTTACAGAACATAAAAAGCAACACATGAACTGTCGGGTTTGATCTATGTTACTTTGACATGTAGCTGGACTTCACTGCTTTTAACTTACAGTTAGCTTATGCTAGTAAAAACAAATAATAAAATGTAAAAAATAATTATCTAATACATTTTTTGTAATAGCTGGGTTTCAACCAGTAGAGGGCAGTCATTTTATAACACAATATGTAGAATTCAAATCATTTGCACTTAACGCCACTAAATACTGATTAAAAGGTGGTTTGGGGGTTTAGTTGCTGTTTAAGCTTCACCTTCGCCAGAGTTCTCTCGTTCATCCTCAGATCATAATGGAGTCATGCTGTCAGGCTGCATCTCTAATCGGTGACGAGTGATCAGAATCAAACACAAGAACCACCAGTCAGATCCATCCACATGTTTCTATACACTGAAAATGATCAAATAGAAGCGATGGCACAGATGGATCGGACTAGTTTGTGTTAATAACTCATTGTAGTGTATGATTATTTATTTCCCTCCACACATAATGAATTAAAACCACGGTGAACAAGCTTTTTTAGTGAGTGAAGCGGTCGTGATCATGTGAGGTTAGTGCATGCGATGCGGTTGGTGGAGAGTGTTAAACAGGGTGTACCATGGGAGAGGACACTATGGGGAGGACTCTCACAGAGGAGCTATGCTTTGTGTTACTCTTTGGGCTAAACAGAGGGAAAAGACATTTCCTGATGATGGGGGGGCGTCCCTCAGGGACCTGCATCTGTAATATAAAGGGAACATGACTGGTGGCAACGGGACACGTGATGCACATGACAACAAGTAGACACGTTAAATACGGCCGTCATGAGGCCCGAGCATCAAAGGGAGAGTTCACAGGTGATGCTGTGTGAGGTTCTCCTCCACAGTAGCAGTTTTACTGCAGGAGACGCAGTTTGGGAGTGAAGTAATGTGCTGCTGTGGACGTATTTGAGACTTCTAAAAGGACCATTACCAGTGTAAGTGTACGCTTTATTAGAAATATATTGTCACCTCTTCACCTCGCTGTCTTTCTGACGAGGAACTGAAGCCCTTATCTATCCTCTCTTCAAAGCCACCAGACTCCATTCACAAAAACAGTGATTTAATCTCTCAAGAGTTGCAGGTCTACCGCTGCCTCCGTTAGTTTGTGTTTTTGTGCGACTTTGGTGTTTTAAAGGTTTAATTCAGATTCACCAAAGTAACACAATAACAAAGACTAACTAACCAATAGAGGCAGCGGTAGACCTGCAACTCTGAGAGATACCATTACTGTTTTTGTGAATGGAGTCAGGTGGCTTTGAAGAGAGGATAGATAAGGGCTTCAGTTCCCTGTCAGAAAGGTCTGTCTGACACCAAGTTGAAGCTGCTGAATATTAGAACTGATATTAATAGTTTTAGGAGTCTAAAATACATCTACAGCAGCACAAACTGCATCTATTGTACTAATACACTGACTGTGTAGAAGTATGTCATACAAAACTCTCCCTTTTAACATTTGAGAGCAGAGGAGGAGATACAGCATGTAGACAAACAGCTTCACCAACACAGCTTTAACATGAAAGGACATATGCATGAAATACATCACGCTAGATAAACAGATCAATATATCGATCAATAGATTAGTAGGTAGCTTCCACAGTATTTGACACACAAGTTACCATTTGAGATTTCTTCTTCTTCTTCTTTATTGCTCTGAAGAAACCCTGCTTCTCCTTTTCTTTGGATGGCTCAGAGGGGTTCAGGACCACAGTGTCTGGGCCGGTCCTGAAAGCAACACAATGTTTACAGACTTGTTCATCCATCCATCCATCCATCCATCCATCCATCCATCGTCTACCGCTTATCCTGTATTCAGGGTCGCGGGGGGCTGGAGCCGATTCCAGCTGACATTGGGCGAAGGCAAGGTTCAACCTGGACAGGTTGCCAGTCTATCACAGGGCCGACAAGTAGAGACAGACAACCATTCACACTCACATTCACACATAAGGGCAATTTGGAGTCATCAATGAACCTATCCCCATCCTGCATGTCTTTGGACTGTGGGAGGAAGCCGGAGAACTAAAAAAAAGTTTTTGGCAGGTGCAAAACTTTTTGGTTTGTTATTGTCGTAATACCAGTTCTGGCCACACGAGGCTGCAGTGCACCACTACCTCGTGTTCTAAACAGGACAAGAGATTAGTATTACTACAAACCACCTGCAGAAACCAACCTGGTCTGAAGTCTTCAACAGTTTACATCAGACTTAGAAAATGCATCACCAGATTATGTTTTCTCTCTGGCCTCTCAGGGCTTCCGTAGAGCCTCCACAAATATTATTACCTGGGGTGAATTTATGTGATCATTACCAGGGGTCAAAGTTAGTGATTCCTACCAGGGGTCGAAGGCCGGTTGACGCTTGGGGTGGTTTGTCAAGCCGCTGCTGTCTCCCGACAGACCGGAGCCTCGACTCTGAGCCCGGCTGTCATGGAAGGAGTTGTCTGGTCTGGGAGACGGGACTGTTCAACAGACACAACACAGAGGGTCCAGAAGACTGATGATTTCAAAGCAAACCATGGCAGATCATTACAGTGGCCTAGTAGAGCCATTTTATGTTTATAAAAGATGAATTTGTAAATTTAAAAGAACAAAAATCTATCTGAAATTATAAAGTCATAAGTTTATGAGGAAAAAAAATCCAATTTAAATAAAACCCTCAAATATTCTATAAGTCAAATTTAGGAGGAAAAGAAAACACAAATTCCCATCTCAGGTCCATATTAACTTCCATTTCAAAGTTAAATAAAAAAAAGAGAGAGAGTGTGACTAAACCCACCTCTGTAGAAGCTGCCCACCCTCCTCGGCATGGACTCGCTGTAGATGTTGCGGTTCTCTTTGGAGGAGCCCCCGTCTTCTGCTTGCTGCTCGTGATATAAGCCAACCTGAGTCACAACAGAAGACCTGGTCACATAAAAAAAAACAACACAGACAGAAAGTAGGCCAGCTGCTCCGCATGCTTCTCTATCCTGATGATTGTTTGTTATTTACCTGACGGGAGCAGAGACATTGTTTTGGGTCATTATTGTGATAAATCTGCGGAGGCTATGAATGTACATCTGGGATTCAAACTACTCTGATGACGAGCTCAACCGTGCGATCGTAAGTGGTCACATTTAAAAAAGGGGAAGCAAAGCACACGGAGAGGAGGAGGATGCACAGAGGGAGAGATAGGGAGAGAGAGAAAGAGATAGGGGGAGAGAGAGAGAGAGAGAGAGAAAGAGAGAGCAGTTTATGACAGCAGTATCCGCCCACATCCGCGCTCTCCGAAGACTGGATGTGGGCGGTGATGGTGGGTGCAGGCAGAACGTCGGACCTCGCTCTTTTGCCGCTGTGTGTGAAAAGACGCTGTGTTGTCCCTGGTGGAGTCCCTTATTGGGGGTCTGCTGTGGGGGACCTCAGTGGGGGGGTCGCTCTGTCAATGGAGACATGGTGGAACGTGAGGTGAGCTCAGCATCGCAGCACAATTACACACACACACACACACAAATATAAATACATACTTATGAGTGCATATATAAATATACAGGTAATATATATATATATATATATATATATATATATATATATATATATATATATATATATACACACACACACACACATACATACAAGGAAAGCCACACTCTTTAATATCTGCAATCTTCACAGGATGAAGCTGCACAAAATAATCAGGTCAACAGATGAGGGAGGAGACGTTAAAAACAGCCAATGAGTGAGATGTAGAGGCTAAGCCCCGCCCCTTCCGACGGACCACCGTGGGAAAAATGAGACCATGAGATAAATATATATATTTTTTCCCTTTTGAATTGTGCCATGAATTACACGTATGATGTTTGTCATTTTACACGTCAAGAAAGTCGAATGTTGTGTTGAAGTATGAGTAATAATAATAATAGTAATAGTAATGATGACACACAGAGATTTTCTGGACCTGAAACATTAACTGTTAAACTGACAAACATCAATTCAATTCAGATGGTGATGAAAAATGATTGTCTCATATTTTTTCCAAAATAAGGTCACATGGGAAAAACCAGAAGGGGTGGGACTTCGCCTCACTTTATCGCAGTCCTTCTTTAACGTCTGTTGACCTGAATTTTTTTCAGAATTCTGAGATTTAAGTTCCTGAATTTAATTCTGATTTAATCTCACAAAAGAAATTAACCTCTGGCCCTATTCCTCTTCCATGAAGATGACCTCTGAAAACCTGAACGCTATCATGATAACACAATAAATCCTGTCTGCGTCGTCGTAGAGACAGAGGCAGTGTTATCAACCATTTGATATGAGATCATGTGGGCTTTCCTTCAGGCTGCAGAGGTCTGATGTGGGCTGCTGACTGACCCGGCTCATGTCCTCCTCTCTGGACGAGCCCCCCGAGTGGCGAGGAAGTGTGCGGTGCTGCAGCTGCGGCGACAGGAGCTGGAGGCTGCTGGCTCGGGTGGGCATGCCCTGCCCCACCACCAGCCCCTCCTCCGCCCCGTGAGTCCTCTGGTGGTCCCGGCGGACGTACATGGAGTGGCGGTGCGGCCGCTGCTGGGAGGAGAAGGGGCTGGTGTAGCCCTGGCCGTAAGGCAGGGGGTCGTGTGGGGCGGACAGGGAGTGAGCGTGGGCCCTCTCCACCCCACCTTCCCCCGGGTCCAGGGCATCCGGCGACTTGGCATCCTCAGAGGCCTTGTGGCGGACGGAGGAGCGGCGGTAGGACGAGTCCAGGGTGTTGCTCTCTCTTTCAGAGCGCATGCTCCCTCTGGCTGCCGTGCCGGGTCCCAGCCGGTCCACCCGGCGGGCTGCCGGGCTGCTCGGGGCCGTGAGGTCCAGGCAGCTGGAGGGAAAGTAGCGAGACGTGGGCTCATCAGCATACAGGTGCACATCGTTTAAGTTCCCCACCGACTTGGCATCGCTAAGCGTGCCATAGCTCTTGGACAAGTTCAGGTAGGCGAACTTAGAGGAGGCCGGCGTGGAGCCGTGGGACTCCATGTAGTTGTGGCGACTGTGCTTCTCCCCCGACTGGAGCGTGTTGGTCTTCCCCTCCACGAAAGAATGGCGGTGCTGCTGTGAGCGGAAGTTGGACTTGAGGTACTTGGCCCCAGGGCCGTCGGACCCCTTGGACCCCAGGTCGCCCTTGCTCTTGGCTTCGCCTGGGCTGAGAAGGTGGGGCAGGTTGCTGCTGGCCAGGTCCATGTTGCACGAGGTGGAGTGATTGAAGATCTGCGACTGGTAGTTCTTGGGGTGCAGGGTGGGACTGAGGTTGATCGCTGCGGGCATGTTGCCGTTGAGAAAGCCGTCGTTGTTGGGGTGGATGTCTTCGTGCCGGGGCAGACTGGAGCACTCTCTGCTGCTGGAGCGGTGGCTTCCTGAGCTCTTACCCCCATGACTCCTGAGCAAGAGCAAAGAGAATCATCATTCACATTTTACACAATCAATTGTCAACATAATTATATTGAGTTGTTAGATCCAGGAGTAATCACAGGCGATAAGGGATCAATCTTTGGGTCACTACTATTCTAATATATGTAAATTATATATAAGTGACAATCTCAAAGATTTTCATTTAAATAAAATTGTATAATCACTATCTAATGAGGTAATGCAATGGTGATTGAGCCTACGGCCCACTGACATCATACTATATTGCAATATTTATAAATTTGCAGATTATGAACTTGGTGTCGGACATTGCGTGAAGAAACGCTGTATAAAGGTTTTGCTCTTACAAACCAAATATATCCTACTGCTTCACATTAAAAGCATTTAACTGGCGGAAAGTAGACTTTTATTATGAAGTAGTCACAGGAAATGCAACTTCATGCAGTCGGTCTTACTTTGTTTAACCACATTCTTTTCGACCAATGAGGACATTTCTAAGCAGTTTCCATCCAAACCGCTTCCTTCCTTGAAATCTCAAATTGTCAAAAGTGTTTAATAGGAAATGACAGAATGGAAGTCTTGGTGACATCCATCCATCCATTTTCTACCGCTTATCCTGTATTTAGGGTCACGGGGGGGCTGAAGCCGATCCCAGCTGTCATTGGACGAATGCAGGGTAGTCTTGCTGACATAGTGTGGGATTTTTTTAATCATCGTTATCTATAATTTTGTAATTTAATAACCTCCTAAGTTGCGTTTAGTATAAAACATTAATAATGACTGAAACAAAACAAAACTACTAACACAGGACACAAACAACGGTAAAAGTCCTGTGTGTGTTTTTTAACCCCTTCAGGGTAATTAGTGACACGTTAACAGCAAAGCCATAACAAGATACGTTTCCCTCTAAATGTAATTCACAACGCGGTTTTGTTGCGTAGCAACATAAGGTCTAGGAGAGCAGGCTGACTGAAAAACAGGTAAGTGTCTGCATCCTCAAAATCTTCTGCAGAAACCTCCTCGTGACTCCTACAGATAAAAGGTCCTCAGCACAACAGAAAACCACATCAACTCCCTCATCTGAACAACGACGCCGACGGGACCAAAGCAGCCTCGGCACTCGCTGCTGACCTGCTGGGGGTGGTGTTGTCTCCGTGGTGAGGTTTCCTCTTGGAGGAGCGTACAGGTGTAGGCGTGGGCGGGCCGGGCCGCTCCACCAGCCTCAGGGTCTGGAAGGCGTGGTGGTTCAGGCTCTGCTCGGTGAGGAAGCGCTCCGTCGGGTTCAGCAGCAGCAGGTTCTAAAGGCACAAACAGAGAGAGGGGGAGCCCGTGAGTCCTGCAGACCTCACCAAGCATCCTGCAGCCCCCCCTCCCTCCCTCCCCCCCATCATCCAGACCTCAACAAACAAGCTGAAGCACTTGTGCTGCTATGAGTCATCGCCATTATCATGACAGTCGGGCTGCTGCTGCTGCATTTAACTACAGAACCGTCACCAAACGAGCCAAGCGGTGGCGTGAAATGGGATTCTTCACGTCTCCATTATGCCCACAATATACAACTTCAAATTCTATAGGGGTGGAAATAAAAATCAGATTCTGAACTGAAGATTTGTGTGGAGAGAGACAGCATGTGAGATGGCTTTATGTTGGCGGTGACTCATTTATCTGCTGGGAAAAGCGCAAGTGCACAAGCACCGCCCACATTCTTGACACGGCGCTCCTGTTTACAGTGCAAGCTCAGCACTAACAGCAGCATTAACAGCAGCAACAGCAGCAACAGCAGTACTAACAGCAGCAACAGCAGTACTAACAGCAGCAACAACAGCAGCAACAGCATTACTAACAGCAGTAACAACAGCAGCAACAGCAGCAATAACAGCAGCAATAACAGCAGCAACAGCAGTACTAACAGCAGCAATAACAGCAGTACTAACACTAGCACTAACAGCAGCAATAACAGCAGTACTAACACTAGCACTTACAGGAGCAATAACAGCAGCAGCAGCAATAACAGCTGTACTAACACTAGCACTAACAGCAGCAATAACAGCAGTACAAACACTAGCACTTGCAGCAGCAATAACAGCAGCAGCAGCAGCAATAACAGCTGTACTAACACTAGCAATAACAGCAGCAATAACAGCAGCAATAACAGCAGCACTAACAGCAGCAATAACAGCAGCAGCAGCAGCAATAACAGCTGTACTAACACTAGCAATAACAGCAGCAATAACAGCAGCAATAACAGCTGTACTAACACTAGCACTAACAGCAGCAATAACAGCAGTACAAACACTAGCACTTGCAGCAGCAATAACAGCAGCAGCAGCAGCAATAACAGCTGTACTAACACTAGCAATAACAGCAGCAATAACAGCAGCACTAACAGCAGCACTAACAGCAGCACTAACAGCAGTAATAACAGCAGTACAAACACTAGCACTTGCAGCAGCAATAACAGCAGCAGCAGCAGCAATAACAGCTGTACTAACACTAGCAATAACAGCAGCACTAACAGCAGCAATAACAGCAGTACAAACACTAGCACTTGCAGCAGCAATAACAGCAGCAGCAGCAGCAATAACAGCTGTACTAACACTAGCAATAACAGCAGCAATAACAGACAACAAAAAACAAAAGCATCTGTGTGGATCCAGACCTTCAGCAGGTCCAGCAGAGCTCCCCCGATGATCCCCAGGTATCTCCGCTCCAACGTCTGGGGGTGGTTCACAGCAGGAAACTACAACAAAAAACACACACACATGATCAAATTGTTTCTCTTTTACAGTTTGTAAATGATGATGCTGTACGTTTGTGCAACTTAAGCTGAGGCAGAATTTTAACCACCAAGGATGGCAGATGCAACCTGAACAACTAGACTCTCTAGGTGTGCCGTTGAGTGAGTCTGAAAGGTAACACGGTCGCTCGTTAAACTGAAACACCTGCTGCTCTGATTGTTTCCTCTGGTCTGATCTCATAACATTTCTATTAAAAAACGTTTGTATGGTTCCTTCATTCTCTGTTCCCTTGCTGTCTTTGAGATCATCTGCAGGATCAGGTGAACAGATGATATCTGATGATGCATCTTTTTATTTATTGGGAGGAGGGGTAAGGAACTAAACGTAATACCTTAAATAGACTCAAGCACAGACACTCAGCACAGTGGGATGAATGAGGCTCAACAGCAGCGACCTTATTACACAGTTGTGCCCTCTGTCCCAGTTAGCAGACTTGTGGACGGGGATATTTAGAATATGTTCAAAGATGTTGGGAGTGGAGGCACAACCTGACCCAGTTTAAATCACCATAGGAACGTGGGAAGGGCTGAATAGTCTCCTCTCTCTGCTGTTAAACTCAGCATTAACAAAGAATCACATTTACTGTTACAGAGAAAAAGATATCAACAAATATATATAAGAATTAGTAGAATCACATCCACTTCTTCTCCCTCCAGAAACTTTGCATCTCATTCTTTTCACACATTTAAGACGTCTCTGCTCGGATTGGCTCCAAACTAGTTGGACATCACAGAATCCTGCAGGTGCATCCAGGTGTTGAACTGAGACTTGTGCTACTTTGCTGAATCCAAAGTAACACTTTAAAACACACAAGAACTCAAACTAACCAACCGGTGAATGCAGCAACTGTGTTCTGAGAGGTAAAATCAGTGTTTTTTGTGAATGGATTCTGGTGGCTTTCAAGAGAGCACAGATAACTGTCAGTCAGTCTGTCTGACAGTGAGAGGTGAGAATTACCTAAATATAGCGCCCACTTAGGCTGATGTTGATTGTTGTGGCTCCACATCAGTAAATATATGACATATTAATCCATTTATTTGTGTCCCAAATGTAAAGGAAATGCAGTATTATCAATCGGGGACCTCTTTAGTGAGAATTCACTGTCAAGTATTCACTGAGCGGCAGTTTGCAAACTAATATATATCCTGAGGCGTGGGGGGGCAACCCAGGTCTGGTGTACCAGCAGTCTGCCACAGAAGACTTATCACAGCCCCCCTTCACAGAGCACACGGATACATGATGCACCATGAGTCACCGTGATCCAATCAGTCACGGCAAAGCAAACGAGGAGCAGAGACAGGAAATAACTACAGGAGGGAGGAAGGCAGGAGGAGAGTAAGCGATGGATGGAAGGATTGAAGGAAGGAAGGGGAAGGGTCGGCGGCGTGGAGCCGAGGAGCCGCCTGGCGTTTACCCGCAGCCCGTGGAAGCGAGGGTTGTTGTAGAAGAGCTTCATCTGCTCAGGCGGCAGCGGCCCCAGCACCTTCTGAATGGTAAAGAGCTGGTCGATCTCGCTCTCGCCCGGGAACAGCGGCTGCCCGTCGCTCAGCTCTCCCAGGATGCATCCCACTGACCACATGTCCACCGCCTTCCCATAAGGAGCCCTGCAAGCCAAGATACAAAGAGGGTGAGGGTTGGTGATGCTGGGAGCCCTGGGGCTTAATAATAACACCAGCGGAGGCAGGGCTTAACCGCGGCGGCCCACGTACCCCAGCAGCAGCTCTGGGGAGCGGTACCACCTCGTGGCCACGTACTCGGTGTAGTTGGCGTCCGTCCCCTCGGAGAGATTACGGGCGAAGCCTGGTGAAGACAGGAGGTAGCTGTAGATTATAATGAGACGCTTTATGATGTGCTACCCATGCAGAGACACCTAAAAAAAAGAAGATGTCAGCTCTCCGGACGCTCGTTATGATTCAGAGCCATAAAAGGAGGCGAGCAAGGAGGAACACTGCACTCATATAGATGAGGAGTTCTCTGGTAACACAAGCCTTAACGCTGCAGGTTTATCACCACAGACATTTTTGGGCTTTTGTGCTAATGCAGATATGGAGTGGATTCTGGCAAGGATGTGTTTATATTTAAATTTAATGTTTTTTTTTTAAATCCAGAGCCAAAACACAGACACTCTGACGTATAGAGTTTCAGAAGGACGTGAGAAGTTTGCTAATTCAGTCAAACGCGTACAATGACCTACAGCCACAAGTTTCATGATGAAGTCTAGATATTATTACCTTTTAAATTAAGATTTACCTTGTTAATTATGTGGATACAAAAATCTGAATGAATTCTCCTAATTCAGAAGCACGGCTATAAACCTACAAAATGGTTCAACTTTTGGGGAAAAATGCTTATCTTATTTATTTTATTTTAATTACAGTCTACAGCTGAAATGATCAGTTAGTATGTTTAGGTTGTTGTGTTACTTTACCGTTTAAACTTTAGAATTTCTTTGATTTGATTTATTTTTATTTTACTTATATTTTATTGACTTCCTACGGTGTTTTTACCTCATCTTAACTCTTAAACTCAACCCATCACTTCTCCTGCTCTGCTGATGTGTATGTTGTATTATTATTGTTATTGTTGTCATTACATCCGGGGAAAAGTTCAACATTTCATGTATTTGAATGTAGTCAATGAGTTAAAATCTTAAGAACAGCGTTTCTAGCTAACGCTAAGTGAATTTTTATACAAAGCTGATCCAGAGACAGGAATAAGGTAAATGCGTGGAATTCATGTTGAGTTTGTGTTATTGTGTTACTTTTTTGAATCTGAAGTAACACTTAAAAACACAATACCTCAAACTAACCGGTGAAGGCAGAAGCTTGTGAGTTCTGAGAGGTAAAATGAGTGTTTTTTTTAAACAGAGTCTGGTGGACAAGATGTGGTAAGAGGTGAAAAGGTGAAAATATTGTAAATGTAGCGTCCCATGCTGGTTCTCCTGTCTGGTTTCTCCACTTACTGTAGTTATACACCGACTATTGAAGTAATACATTATAGTACTACAGAGGAGAACCTCATATGACATCACAACTACTCCTTCAGTGAAGAGAAGGAGAACCGTCGATCCGATGATGAAAATAAAGGTGCAGTGAGACGTAAACCGTCAGGGCGTTTGGCTGACACGGAGCAAACAGCAGGTCTCCCGTCTCTCACACCAGATTGCCTACATGTTATTGGCGACACCATGTCCCCCCCCCCCCTGGTTTTGTTGTGGTGCCACCAGATTGAATCAACGCACGGTTGGCCCTCTTTGTTTCCCCAACACACTGCGTTAAACAGTGAGGAGGGAAGGACCTGAGGATCGGGAGACGAGGCTGCACGCGGAGCCGGAACGCCGGCTGCAGCCAGATATAGTCCACACTGACAACATCACAGCTGTGTGATGGAGGCACTCACCGAAGTCACACAGCTTCAGGACGTCGGCAGCGCTGATGAGAAGGTTTTCTGGCTTTATGTCTGGGAGGGGAAAGGAACGCAGACGGGGAGGAAAGCAAAACATCAGCTGACAACTCTGTTACATCATCACCACATGTTCACCCGTCTCGTCCACGACATAAAACTCTCACAGGAAAAAAAAAAAAAAAGGAATGCAGGAAATTCTACGGGTGAAACCTGACAGATTGTAAAGGAAGGCGATGATTTATAGATCAGATCCTGGGTCAGATATGTGAGTCTGGGGGGGGGCCGGGGGCCGTTTTGGACGGCTCCTCCGTAGCAGGCGGGGCCGCAAAAAGCTCACATGGGCCATCTGGTTTTCCTGCTCCGCCGCCACTGATTGGCCTAAAAGCTCATGTCCCGTGAACAACGGAGCGGTTGGAAGCAGCAAAGCGAGAGACTACAGGTGAAACACGGAGGTTTGTTCTGCTTCATCACAGAAACATCCAAAATACACACATTTTCATATTTAAACAGACCATTTCAGAAAACTTGTAATACAAAAAATAAATGAACTGGGGCAGTTTAATGCTGTGTAATTTTTTTTTACACTATACTGAGGGGTTTGATCATATATTAATATATTCAGAGCCTCATTTATCACTACAATGTGCTTTTTTAATTCTCTTTTTATAGAGTTGTACCACACAAACCACATATGCTCGTTCTCATCCATCCTGAAACTAAGTTATAATACAGAGTTAAAATAGATCAAACAGAAGAGCATAAGGACCAAGAAAATATGTAGATGTTAATAGAAAAATTAAAAATAGAGAACATTCATTTTCCATTTTTCTGAGGGAGGTTTTTCATTAAAACTGAAATCTCTTCATCCTATTTTTTTATTCTTGTCTTTCGTTTATATTTCTGTATGTATGTATGTAAAATTCAAGTACTTTTCAAGCATTTCAAGGTGCATTTTCATGCTTTTCCAGCACCTTCCAGTTGTGGTAAACTACATATACAATACAATCCTCAGTATTCAGTCTACTTATTATTGCACTTGTTCATCACATTAAATGAGATGTTATTGTCCAACATCATGTTTTGAGACAGATTTTTACAGAAGGACCACAAACATGGAGCTGCTTCCAGCTTCACTACAAACGTCTGACAGAGAAAAAGACAGCGAAAGGAGGTGTTACCCCGATGGACGATGTCGTGCTTGTGGCACCAATGGATGGCTCTGATCAGCTGGTAGATGTAGCTGCGAGCTTTGTCGGTAGGAACGCCATTGGGCAGCTCCTCCAGCAGCTCCAGCATGTTCTTAAAGAGACACACACCACAATCAGCACAACCCAAACATTAAGAAGCAGCAGCATGGAGCGCCGGCATGCGGAGGAGGAGGAGGCGTACCTTCTCCACATACTCGAAGACGAGGTAGAGCTTCCCTCTGCGGCGGAACGCCTCCTTCAGCTCCACGATGTTCTCCTGCTTCAGTGTCCGCAGCATCTTCAGCTCCCGCAGCGTCGTCTCTTTGACCTCCTCATTTTCTGGGACAGGGGGAGATTGGGATTGTCACCGAGAGACGAGGATGATGAGGAGGAAGAACGAGGGCTTCGTCGTCCACTTACCTTCGCTGTCCTTAAATTTCTTAATGGCCACAATTTCATTGGTGTCCTGCAATGGAAAAACATGATTCACATTGGCAGAACTGGTCTTCCATACACCTACCCAACTTTAAAACTGAGAGACTTAAGACTTTTTCCCTACACACCCCTGCTCTATTTCACTTGTTCTAATGTTCAGTAAAAACATGAATCTCATCCACTCCTCTCCAATATGTTTTTCTTCTAATTTATTCCATTTTATTTGTATTTTTTCTTCTTATTATTTATGTTTTTGGTTAATTCAGCATCATTATTATTTTCACTATTATTATTATTATTATTATTTATCTTTTAGCACCATCTTATACCTTCTGATGTATATGTGCACCTTTAGATATACATGGGACTTCACCTCAACTGCCTTCTACCTGTCAAGGATCAACTCTTCCGCCTCCAACCCCAGGAAACTCTTCTCCATGTTTTCCTCCCTCCTCACCCCTTCCTCCCTCACTGCTGATAACTTTGCACTCACTCCTCCGTTCTCATTCTCCTCGACCTATCTGCTGCATTTGACACAGTCAACCACCAAATCCTCCTCTACGCATCACTAACTCTGCTCTCACCTGGTTCACATCATACCTGACAAATTGCACCTTTCACGTCACATGGAATGGCTCTATGTCCAAACCCTGCTCTCTGGAAACGGTTGTCCCTCAAGGCTCAGTACTAGGAGGATTTGGACCTTCCTCACAAAGTACGCAACGCAACTCCTGGTCCAAGCACTGGTCATCTCCCGCCTTGACTACTGCAACTCTCTCCTGGCCGGACTCCCGGCCTCTACGACTAAACCATTGCAGCGTATCCAGAACGCTGCAGCACGCCTTGTCTTTAATCTACCCAAATTCTCCCATGTGACCCCCCTCCTCCGTGACCTCCACTGGCTCCCTTTTGCAGCACACATCCAATTCAAGACAATGGTACTGGCCTTCAAGGCCATCAATGGAACGGCACCCATCTGCCTTCAAACACTGGTCAAACCACATGCCCCGAAGTGAGCACTTCACTCCTCTACTTGAGCTGGCCGCCTGGTACCACCATCCGTAAAATCAAACAAATGTCGCTCAGCAAAGTCCAGACTCTTCTCTGTTTCTGTCTCTTTCTCTGTTCTGGCGCCTCAGTGGTGAAACAAACTCTCAACCAATGTCAGGACAGAAGAGTCACTTGCCATCTTCCGAAAAAGGCTCAAGACAAGATAACAAACCAGTAACACTTGTCTGTTTATTAACAGTTTATTATATCATTATTATAATTATAATTATTATTATCATGTGTTCATGTTGGAGGATCAGTGGTGTACAGCAGCTCTTTGTGTAACATTTTATTTTAAGCTCTTTAGAAATCCCCATGTGGCGCCGGACTGCGAGGCGGTTTGTGTGGGAGAGAAAACCAACGCTGCTGTAAGTGATTATTTACTACGAACGGCGTCCTGCTCCCATGACGCGGCTCAAATTAAACACTCGGGGTCCAACCAGTCCACCGGTCCGGCACCCTAAGGTGCAGTATCTAACATCTAATAGCCTACAACCAGGGTGCAGAGGTAGGTATGTTTAATCTTAAAATCCATACACAGAGAAAGATGCAGAACATAAAAATACCTAACTAATTATTCAATACCGCAAACTAGTCCTTGGATTCATTTTGGATAAAATTTTTCTCCCAACTCACAGTGCTTTTATAACTTTTTTTTTTCTTTCTTTTTTTTTCGCAGTCTGAGTCGCATGCTGCCAAACATCTGACTGCGACACGGAGCCGAGCATTAAAGGCATCAGTGTTGAGTCAAGGACGTCGTTCTGCAGAGCGTCACATGATTTGGTGCATAATGCTGGGATCCGATGTCACGTCTGCCTTCCCACCATGTGAAACGTTTTAATAACCAGCTGCTGGATCTCAACATGCAAACTGAGATCTGCTGCAACTAAAAAAAACTTTCCTGACACAGAAACGCAGCTGGCCCTTTAATAAGAGAGAGATCTGCTGATGCAGCAGGTGATGCTCAACGTGAACTAGTCGCTGGAGACGAAACCCCACATGCACTTTTATACCAGCGTGGACTTCTCATTAAGAAATGTGGCGACCCTGCAGACATTGTGAATGTTTGCCGCTGTGTGTGCTTTACTTTTGATTTCACTTCCAAGTGTGACAAATGAAAGTCCTTTTTACGTGATGTTTTTATCTCGACTTTGTGTTTATGTGTTTCTATTTTTCTGAGTGAAACCAAAGATAATTAAACAATACAATAATTTATTCTGTTCTAAAATAGATCACAAAAAGTCATTAAGTAAATCCAGGAGATCACATCCAGTTTGTTGAAATAACAATTTAAAATGATGGTCTGGCTTCAGACTATATTCAAGAGCGAGGATCAGCTGATCAAAACCTTCAACCACATAACTGCCACTCTGCACTGCACTCGCAGCAGCAGGGCCGGCCCAAGCCTTTTTGGGGGCCCTCAGCAGAATTGGAGGAGATTTGGGCCCACCCTTCCACCGCTGAGTCACATGTGCCCACATTTGTGAATGAAGACCATCAGACTTCAGGGGTAGGGGAAATCACTGTGACTGGAAATCTTACTTTAATGCTGAGCAAAAAAGCCACCACTTGGTTTTACAAAGTACTACAAATTAAATTGTATTAAAATGAAAAGATCATGAGGTATAATGGGGGTGAACAGGGCAGGTGGGAGAGAGAGGGGGGGGAGAGGGGGGGAGAGAGAGAGAGAGAGAGAGAGAGAGAGAGAGAGAGAGAGAGAGAGAGAGGCGGGGGGGGGGGGTGAATGGATCATACCATACCATGACGCGCGGGGGGGCTGTATTAATTCCATTGTTAAAATATTACGTTTAAAGTAAACCATAAGTACTGTCTATGTTTTTTTTTTACCATGTTTAAGCTTGTCATACAAAAAAAAAACAACATGACAACATTTTTTCTAGGGGTGCTGGGACTCAATTTAGAGGTGCTAGAGCACCCCTAAAAACGGGCTACACAAATCACATATCCTGTGATATTTATCTGAGGGGCCGATTCAGACATCATAACCCATTTTATATGATTACGTTGCCCTATCAAGACTGATCACCTACTGAATTTGATCGGGGGGGGGGCAAGCAGCCGCTTATTTCACTTCACCTGTGCGGTGGTTACAACCAATTGACCCAGTCCCAAATGATGGCATCCACCTGGTTGTCATGGTGACAGATCAGTGCCCAGCCCTTGCTTGAACCACAGGTAAGCCCCGTTAGCTCTGTCAGCACTGTTGATGTTGTCGGAATGTTCTTTGTTTCGTTATTATTATCATTGTAGTTAACTGTAAGAAGAAGTTGAGACAATCAGGCGCTCTGGACATGTGCTGAAATAGCCTCCGTGCAGCAGGGGAGCAGGATGACTCTACACTGAGACAGGAAGTCTCCTGATAGGACCACATAGACCAAGGTGACCCACTTAACGCTGGATGTGAAAGTCCTTCTTTCCTCTCGTGTCCCAGTTTCTGTTCTCCGGGAGCAAAAAATAACTGTTCCCTTCAAAAAGGGGGGCGGACAGACGTTCTTCTCCTCCGCTAAACAAACGGAGACGTTAGCGACGTTAGCGACGACAGCCACTCAGCTTATTGAGCGGCAACAACATCAGAGCCGCCTGCATCAATTCCATCTTCTGTGGGAACGCAGCCATCGCTTACGCAACCCAGAGTGTGACGCCGGAGCAATAAAATAAAAATAAAAAGATGAAAGAGGAAGACGTCGGATCAGGACGAACGAGAGAGGAGGCCCACTCACATGTCGATCGGGTCCATAAACGTTGATCGATCACTTTGATCTACGAGTCACAGCCAGAAACGATGCACACACAGCAGGGGATAATTCCCAGCTGGTAATAGATTACTTCTTATTAGCCAAAGTGAGTCAGAAAAGGCTCAATAACACCCATCACTGGTCCGACGCCATTGTTTGGGCTTTTCACTTTCCACAACGTGGTGTGTTTTCCTGCATTTTGGCAAATATATGACCAGTTTACTCAGAGTAGAAAACAATTATTACATGTAATACAAAATATAAACGTAATATCAATATACATAAATACATTCTAAAAATAGAAATATAATAGAAATATGTCAAGATAGATAAAGACATAAAAACTATAAAGATAATATTAATACATAGAGGAATAAATAAAACAAAAAGACAATATCCAAAAGATTATTTTAAATAAAGTATAAATATAAGAATGATATAATATAAATAAATATATATAGAAAATATAATAAGGTAAAAAAGGTAATATCAATATATAAATGACTACATTTTAAAGATAATATAAATATGTAAAGATGTATAAAGAAATTTAAAAACTATGAAGATAATATGTAAAGATAAAGACAGATAAATAACAAAATAAAAAGATAATATAAAAAAATAAAGATTAAGAAAGTTGAATAAAATAAATATGAAGATAATATAAAATAAATAAATAGAGATAAATACATAAAAATGATAAAGATATTAATAATAGAATGCATAAGAGAGATAAGATGGAAGATAAAATACAGTAAATAATAACCTGTAATATTAACATAAATACTCATATTTGCAGCAGCTGTGGAGACGTAAACTAAGTATTTCGCCTCCAGTCCTCTCTCCAACAATCCAGGTCTCTGAGGTTACAAATCACCAAAATATCTCCTCTCTGCCTTTGAACTGTCAAATAACGGTGAAACAGTCTTTTTATAGTAAATCCACATTTAGCAGGAAGGCGTTTTAACGCGCTGCTGTAGAAGCTCACATCCCTGTAATGTGTTCACTGATTGTGCTGGCACCAGCCTTTCTACCCTCAGGGGGGTCTCTGTGAACCTGGACCAGGTCCAGGAACCGGTTCTGCAAGGGAGCCTCCCCCGTCAGCTGCAGGCACGTGGACTCCTCACGGCATGCGCCACATACGTTGTGACTCACTGATAGCGATGATGAGTCATGTGATCATATGTCGCCGATCATTAACTGTGTTCGTTACACTCGACTCGCACAAACGTCTCGTTAACGTCCGATGACGGGATCGAGTATGGAACGCAACGCGTGAATTATTATTTGCTTGTGTTTAACTTTAAAAGACAAAAATACTCCAATTTCACGCGTAAAAAACATAAAAAAAACACATGCTCATATATAAAAAAACAGTCAACTCACGTTAGTCATCGTAACCAGAAGTGTCAAAAGTACAGACGCCCTCTACTCAAGTAGAAGTTCACATACTTGTGTTCAAAAAGACTGGTAGAAGTAGAAGTTCACATACTTGTGTTCAAAAAGACTCTGGTAGAAGTAGAAGTACACACACTTGTGTTCAAAAAGTTAATAAGTACAAAATTGTCCTTTGACTTTAAATACTTAATAAATACATGGGTAAAAGTACAGATGCCTGAAACTTCTACTTCTAATGCGACGTGTGATTGGCTCCACTCTGCACTGAACAAGGAGATGTCTGAGCCGGCAGCTATCAGCTAATAGTGCTAACAACAGTGCTGACAGAGAGGATTCAGTTAAAACTGATCCTCCATGTTCAACGTGAAGTTTATATGGGGTCAGTTCAGTCTCATTAATAATGAATGTACAGAGAAGGATTCACATATGTATTTTGAGATTTATCACAAAATACATTTGTGAATCCTTTGTGAATCCTTGTGAATCCTTGTGAATCCTTCTCTGTGCATTCATTATTAATGAGACTGAACTGACCCTATAAGTTTACAGGAAGTGATGTCATGTCGCCCAGGTGCGTTTCGTGTGGAGTGAGCACTGCACCAGACTCCATTTAAAAAATAGCCTTTTTAACACTAGATTGCTTATCATCAAGCGCTCATCAATCGGCTTTAAAAGTGACATATTTTATTTTAAAATCAGAGCTGTCTGGAGGATCTAACTGATGCTGATGTGAAGAGTGCATGTGGATTTAAAAAAGAGACGGATTATACATGAGGAACTATTTTACATTTAGCAGAGAAATGAGCTGGAGTCATTTATTAAAAGAATATAGCTGGTCTACTGATTGATGTTGAATTTTAAAATGTTTATATTTATTTCCGTCTGCCGTAGTGAACAAGCTTCCCTCCTGTTGCCGTTTTCTATAATCTAAATATATGAGAATGCAGCAGGCGTGATACATGAAGCGTCACCTGGTGTGATCACTGTGAGAGACGACTAACTGCAAATAATAAAACAGCTTTCTGACGGGGAAACGTTCATTTACACATTTACACCTGCTGAATCCACATTTTCTCTCCTGCATTCATGGATGTTATTTATATATCCTGCTAAACGCTACTATGACAAAGAGGACCAGGGCTGTGAGCATGTGAAAGGGGCGGAGTTTACAGCATGTGACCAATCACAAACAGGGACAAGTATTTTATAAACTAATATGAGACAGATATGAAAAGATTAAACAGATAATCAGACTAAAAGAAAGAGTTTAAAGTGACGGATGCAGGAAGGACAGCTGATAATAAATCACCGACTGTTTGAATTAATAGATTTATAATATCGCTGCTCCATCTAGAGCTCCACAGATCTGTAATTAGTCACCAAGTCATTCTTTATGAAGTGCAGCCAGATTTACAGCCGATAGAGTAAGACTAAAATATAATCACGCATTCATTTAATATAAAACACACACAGAGCTAATTACAGTCTCGATGGAGCGGTGATATTATAAAAGTATTAATTTGGACGTTCACACAGTCAGTGATTTATCACCAGATGTCTTGTCTCTCTTTTAGTGCGATTATGTGTTTACCAACTATGATCTAACAGCCCGCTCATCGAGCTCCGTTTGGTCAGCAGGTGTGTAGCATCAGTTACCATGGCGACCTACCAGCAACACAGAATTAAACCTGAAGTTAAACCTCAAATCCTGCCTTTGGCTCTAAGATGTCCTTCCGCCAAGACATATTCCATCTCAAAACACCGACTCCTTTCACGCCACCCTAGAAACAAATCAATCAGTGTGATCGTCTGACTGATATCCAATCATTAAGCAGATTCCACATAATTAACTCCTTTAAATCTTCCAGAGTGGATCATTCCAGACCTCTCTGGAGAAACCAGTTCAAAGTGTGTACGCTGCATTCCTGCGAGGCGTTCCACGCTTAGATAAACACACTTGCCACCGCCGCCACTGTGTTTACCCTCTCACTCACACTACCCATGATGCCGAGCGCCACAGAGCCGCCGGTTGGCCATGTGTGCGAGCCTTATCCAGGATTTAGATTAGCTGCTGAGAGAACACAGAGTGTTTGCGTTTGACTCACTTCGGAGGGAAGTTTCAGCTTAAAGTGTTTCGTTTGTAAAAACAGGAGTTGGGTGGGAGGAAGTCTAACAGCATCGACGAGGGGGAACCAGAGATAAGAAAGAAAAATGGTCCTCGGTGTGATGCTGATAATATCCAGGTTTTTAGCAGCACTCAGACCTGTAGTTAGTCTTTGTTCTGATTCAGGAAGAAATATTAAACACATGTAGCAGTCAGACATCTGTTTGATTTGTGTTTGGACTACTATCAGGACAACTCAAACAAAAATGCTGATCTTTTTTTGGGCCGTTTGAATTTCCGGAAACATCAGGAAGTGGTCACCCTGGTAACGTTCTTGTTAAAATCCCCCCGAAAATCCTTACTGGATCATTTTGGACTGCGTATATACTAGGGATGGGGGAATTGGTTCTCATATTAATTGTGACTTTTAACGGGATGATTTAAAAAAAAAATTATATTTCTCCCCGGAATCAATATATTTGTATTTATTTTTTTACGGCATCTCAGACAGCAAAGACGTGAAGTCATATCCCTTTCCTGAAAAAACAGGGAAGAGCTACCGAGAACGGTAAAATCACAGGGAATCCCAGACCACCGGAGATAACACCTGCACCCTAACATGTGAAACCCAAGTCTGAGAACATCGGTGCAGCTAATTTCATCTCTGTGACACAAAACTCATGAAACACAAGATAAACTCCTGGACTATAAGCAACATCTGCTCCTTCAAAGTTTATGTCATAAGTTTCCTTCCAACTGTCTGTAAGTTCAACATACGAAACTCATCGAGAGTCTCATGTAGGTCAACCGGCCCTGTAACTGATCAGCAAACAGACCTCAGGTCAGTGAACTGGAGCTGGTTTCTCTCGCTGCTGATGTTCAGTTTCGTCAACACGACGAATCAACAAACCAAACGCCGGCACCATTCACCGAAGTTTACAGCAGTGTTCCATGCGATTCCATTGAAATAGAAAATTATGCAAAACCTAAATTTTTCCACCACTTCATCACACGTTTATGGCTCATATTTTGTCTCACATTTTGTGAGGGCTGAATTAACAAAAGTACTGCATGTCCATAGTGGCTAAATCTGCACAAATAAAACAGAAATAAACCGTCTTATTCTCAAAGCGACCCAACGGTGCCACCCAGTAAACGGCGTCCCGGTGCTCCTGAGCTGTTTGCATTGATTTAAATTAGGTAATATTGGCTTCTTTCTATGTAAATGAGCCTCGCTGTAAAAACAGTCCAATTAACAGTCTGTTTGATATTTACTGGAAAGCACCATCAATCACGTCGGTCCAACCCAGATCAAAACACTTTGAGCTTTAGTGAATTTGGTAGTTTTGTGCAGTTTACAGGAAGTGATGTCATGTAGCCCCAGTGCATTTCATGTGTGCACCAGACTCCATTTAAAAAAACAGCCTTTTATACACTAGATTTACTGCTTGTCGGCTAACGATCAACAACGATCTTTATAAGTGATGTATTTTATTTTTAAATACGTTCTGTGTGGAGGATCTAACTGATGCCGATGTGAAGAATCCATGTGGATTTAGAAAAGAGAGGGATGATAAATATCTGGAAAGATCAACTGGTGAATAATTAAAGAAAATGTAAAGTGTTACATTTGAGAACAGAGTTTGTTGGGGCGGTAGAATCATTCTTAATGACAAAGCTAATCCTCTTATACTGGCCTGTATTCTATTACCGGCTGGGTCTGGCTGTTGGTGGAGGTAAATAAAGGACGGTTTCTAATGGAGGCCGGGGCAAGTGTCCACAGGCAGCGTTATTTCCACGCTTCATTCATTGTCAGCCCTGCAATGCCTTCGCGTCACGGAGATTTTGGCTGAAGCTATATTAGAGGATTTACGGTGTGTAAGAAGCCGCGCACTGCCTTTGCGTCGCAGCAAGTTTCGAGAGACGGGGCGCCGCAAGCTCTCGAAAATCTTTTAAACTGACCCTTGTCGATCTAAAATAAAGACAGATTTAGCAACTGCATAGCTTATTTCTCGCATAAAATCTTTTCAGAAACACATTTCGGTGAACTAATTTCGTAAAATAAGAGAAAGTTTCCAAACGAGCCGCCATGTGGTCAGTTTGAACTCTGGGAGCAGACAAGACAGCTGTGAAAGTGATCGTCCAATCAGGTACAGCCATGAAGTGTGCGCGTGATTGTATGAAGGAGAGTGCCTGTCAATCATCCCCCTAGTGGCAGCCCACCAAACGTGCAAAACTGGCAAGCGGTAAACGTTGTTCACGGTAATATGGCAGCTGTAGAGCCAAAGAGAAGACCTTTCCAATCAATAAACCTAGTATTTTATAGGTTCAAATAGACACAAAATCTCATTTTTATTCATTCTACTGGTAGTCCGTTTTGCTCAAATAGAAATAGAGGCCTGTTTCTAATTCTGGCCTCCTTCCAATACAGGCCTGGGCCGCGATGCGCTTGCGTAATTAAGGCCCGGGCCTATATTGGAGGATTTACGTTTTTTACATCATAATCTATTTAACACATAGGGATCGAATTCAATGCAATTCAATATGATATCCAGCACTAAGAATGTGTAGTGGCAATGCATATGGAGGTCTGGAGGGTTAATCTTCTGGGGACCATGAATGTCCATTAGCATTGTTACCGCGACACCCCCTAGCGTGACATAAAATCAATGATTGCGGTCGGAACGTGTCGACTTTGCCAACATCCACACTGTGACTCCACTAGTGTGATGAAGATCGGCGTAATAAAAAGCCTCTCACAGTAATTAGCTTACAACTAATTAGCATAATTCTAAGGGTTTTATGAAGCATCAACAGACGAGAAAAAAAAAAGAAAAAAAAAAGACCCGAAGCATCCTCGTGGCTCCGTGTCAGTCTCTGCTGCTTCATCCTAATTTCTCTCATTACGCCACAATAAAAACACTGAATTTCCATTAAGAAGCCGGCAGGAAAAACCCAACATGTTCTTATTCTGATCCTTTTACATGGACGAGGAATGAATTAAAGATGAGCCCCAGTGAGCTTCGACTCGGTGGCACGTTGCAGTTTGAGGACGAATCTTTATTACAGGTCTGAGGCAACGAGACCAATAATACTAGTCAGCTGGAACAACTGTCCTTTTACTTTGTTGAACAACAAACAACAGCGTCTTCATTACATGGGTTTAATGCCTATGCTTTTATTGTTTATTTCATTTTTCTTATTATTTTTGTTTTAATGTTAGCACTCTGAGATTAACTGAATGAAAAGTGCACTACAAATAAAATATATTATTATTATTATTACATTTAATTAGTTGCTTTTCATTAAATATGTATTTATTCAAAATGCATAAATAAATATTTAATAAATAAATATTTAATAAATAAATATTGAAATATGTATTCTAATATATTAAATATATTAATATATTGTTATTCCCAAAATAATACTTATAACAACAATACCATTTTAAAATATGTTTTATTATCATTATCATATAATATATTGTCAAATTATAATAAAAACAATTATATTATAATAATATTATTGGTTGTATTGTTATAATTAATGATAATAATAATAGTAATAAGTATTTTGTATCATTGTGTATTTATAATACACAATGATTCTTAGTTTCTGGTGGGTTATACACAGAATGAAAACGGTTCTGAATATTATATTATATTTCTGTGTCTTTAAAAGTAGCTCCATATGTGATATTATAGCCACTTCTTTTAAATTACCCCATCTATCCTAATTTCAGTGTTGCTAATGCTTTAATGTGAGGCTATTATCAGGTGTATTGTTGCTTTTCTAAGTGACAGTTTTAAAAATGATTTACTTTTTTTTATTGTTATTGTCTTATTGTTAAAAGCAGAACACAGACGAAGCAACGAGCTGCACCATTTAAACAGAAAACACACATTTCAGATTGTGATATTTACTGCAAACGATGAACAACGAAGCCAACAGGAAGTAGGAAACTATCAGGCTGTGTCCTAGCTGACAGCAGACAACACAACTCACAGGGATCGGTTGGATCTGGGTTCATTGTTGTGATCTCCTAGAGGGTCTGATCGGCTTCACGAGACCTGAACCCTGAAAGAGCCGAAGCCCAGCTGACTCTGGGTCTGTGCTGAGAAGGCGTGAAGCTCGTGTGTGGGCCGACGCATCCTCAAACACACATGATTACTTGTATTTCCATCCGTTCTATATCCGTCCCCTCCTCCTCACATCCAATTACTCCTGTTAAGTACATGTGCCCCATTAAAACTGGATTTGGGGGGCGTGAGACCGGCATGTCAGCGCGAGCAGCTGCAGCAGAGTTGTTAAACACAAACGCGGTCACCCTCAACCCATGTGTAATTCTGCTCGCCGTGTTTGACTGTCGCCCCACGTCACATGATTATGCAGCATGCGTATTCATTCACACAAACAATGCGATTTCTCCCAGATGGCGCCGAGCCACATCGATGTGGAGGATTCATCGTCCTGCTTTCACACGGCGAGAAACCAAGTTCCCAATGGCTCACATTAGTACAGAGACCAGACCGGACTATGTGGAGAAACCAGAGACTGTCTGTGCTCCAAACGACAAGGTCTCTGCTGTATTTATGTCTAGATGACCTTATTTGGAGTGTTGATGGAGCAGCTCCAATATTAGCATAGCCTAGCACACATGAACCAGACTCCATTCAGAAAACCAGCGTTTTAAAAGTAGTTATCTTGTGGTCTTGCAGACAGACCTAACAAAGCATGACTTCACACTTTTCATCATTATGGAGTTATTTCAGCATCTTTTTCTTCTGGACATTGATATCAAATCACAGCTAAATTGTTTATTCTGGGTTCCTACAGCTGTGGGGAACCAGCAGATGTGTGTCTTGCTAGATCCAGTGAATCCAGCTTGGTGAAATCCATCAAGCACCTGTGGATGATGTCATGAAGCCAGACAGGACGGAGGTTGGTTGCCCTGCCTCCTTCCTTATTTCCAGTTGTTGGGTTTCTAGTATCAGCCAATTTTAATTATTATTATTTATTATTTTAATTTCCAGAGATCAGACCTGACAGCTGGGATTGGCTCCAGCCCCCCCCCGCGACCCTGAATACAGGATAAGCGGTAGACAATGGATGGATGGATGGATGGAGATCAGACCAGCTGTCCGGCTTTAATGCTACCTGTTCTAATAAAAATGTTCTGAACGAGTGTGATCAATATCACAGGGATGTATTTTTAACAGAAACTAACAGCTCCTGTGTGTATATAAAATGGAGACGTTGGCATTTGCAGCTGCCTGGCCTGCGATCAATCAGTGTGAATAATAAAGGCCAGTAATTATAGGCTGTGATTCCGGCTTTCAGCGAGGCTCCTCTCCTTCTCCCTCGCTCAATGTCAGCCTGTTGTCTTCTTTCAATTCTCTCGCTGGAGACGAACTGGATGGAAATGTAAACCTGGCTGATGAAGACGACGAGGAACGGTGAAATAAAGGTTCCAGTGAAGGCAGGACGAGAGGAAGGATGAAGATGAAGCTCACAGAGTCTTCGTCAGTGGGAGGCAGCTCGTCTCTTATTCATGCTGGATAGCTGTCAGTTCCTGGATCAGCCTCTTCCTTACATGGACTCAAAGACAAGGCTGTTACAGCAGCACCGCTCCACTGTTTTATTCTCTTTTTGTTTTCCTCGTTCTTCTACTGAAGAATGAACTGATTCAGGACGAACTATCAGAGCCCCATTTACAAGGACGAGCACAAATGAAGCGGCAGCGTCGGGGGAACATTTAAGTAGACGATTGTGTTGCCGTTCAAAGCGGAGAAGAATATTTAAAAAGATTGGGCCGTCATTTCAAGATTTTAGTTGTCAAATACACACACACACACACACACACACACACACACACACAGTAGGAACATAGTTCACACTGAGCAATGGAATTGTTATTTACTAAAAACTGAAAAGGTATGAACGTATATGACGTAACGTAATATGTACAAAAGAGCAAGAAGTATGAAGTATTCACAGAGGACTGTAGAGGGCTATAGGGGAGGAGGACTATAGGGGACTATGTAGAGGACTCGAGGAGAGGAGGACTATAGGGGACTATGTAGAGGACTAGAGGAGAGGAGGACTATAGGGGACTATGTAGAGGACTAGAGGAGAGGAGGACTATAGGGGACTACGTAGAGGACTAGAGGAAAGGAGGACTATAGGGGACTATGTAGAGGACTAGAGGAAAGGAGGACTATAGAGGACTAGAGGAGAGGAGGACTATAGAGGACTACGTAGAGGACTAGAGGAGAGAAGGAGGTAGAGCGTTTGGCTGGTAACCGCAAGATTGCCGGTTCGATCCCCGGCTCCCCCCAACTGAGCGCCTGGTGTCCCTTACAAGACACCTATCCCTAATTGGTCCTGATGAGCTGGCTGTCGCCCTGCATGGTTGACTCCGCCGTCAGTGTGTGAATGTGTGCGTGGATGGGTGAATGTCAGTCATTCCTGTAAATCGCTTTGGAGAAAAGGGCTATATAAATGAGTCCATTTACCATTTAGAAGGACTATAGAGGACTACATACAGGACTAGAGGAGAGGATGACTATTGAGGACTGTAGAGGACTATGTAGAGTAGTACATGGGACTATAGAAGAATGTAGATGACTATAGAGGACTATGTAGAGGAGGAGAATATATATCTTGGGCTTTCACTGTGAAAGGTCAGAAGAGAAGGACCCATTGTCAATATGGAGGTAATAAGTGTTTTTCCCCCATGTAATTAATGAATAAATCAATAAAAAACATGAATTAAAAATAATGTAGAGAGCAGTGTCATTGAGACACATCTATGAGAATAATATAATGTGAGCATCAGAACACATCCATCCATCCATTTTCTACCGCTTTATCCTGTATTCAGGGTAGCATGGGGCTAGAGCCGATGCCAGCTGTCATTGGGCGAAGGCAGGGTACACCCTGGACAGGACGCCAGAACATCAGAACACAGACACCCCTAATTACTTAATTACTGTTTCTTATTGATTTATTCATTCATTTGGGGGAAAAAACACCCCTTTTACCACTCCTGTTCTGACCTTTCACAATAAAAGCCTTAGATGTAGTCCTCTTTATTCCTCTAGGTAGTCCTCTACTCTCTGGGTAGTGAGTATGGAGGAGTGCATGAGTGAATACTTCCAGAAGTGTAACTAATCATTCTGGATCCATAGGAGCTTCTTATCATCATTTAAATTCTAAAGCACAAGACGACTTCAGTAGAGACCCGCAGAGACCAAAACCTCCAGCCCTAATGAGGCCATACCAACACCAATCCCTTTAAGCTTTCTCCGATGCATGTGAATAATATGCGTGTGTATAAAATATTAACCATATTTCATACAGTGTCCTGTGTGATCTCTGCAGCTCAGACGATCAATAAAAGGACAGAAGTGAAATGAGGCCGAGTGCAGACCCGAAACCCGGTCTATGAACTCAAAAGGGCCCCAATCTACATGTCGACAAAACCCAGAAAACAACTAAAACCTCCTCCGTCTGTTTGTGGCTCGACTCTTTAAACGGGTCCTGATTAAACACTTTCCAGTGATTATCGCTTTGCTTCACCACCAAACTCCCTGAAAATTCAATACTTTAAAAGTCTCCTTAAATATTCATCAGTTACTTTTACAAATATTTAGTTTTCCTCATTAACATGAAGCGCTCGTCACATCAGCGTAAATTAGATCCACCGCACAGCGCTAAAAAGAAAATAGGTCACCTTTTAAAGCTGGTTATTAAGTTTAGTTATTGGGTGGTGAAAAACGCCAGGAGCTGAATCTGCAGGCGAAATTAATCACACAAGGACAAACTGCTCTGAATTACCACGTGACTGTTCGCTGGCGAGCAATATAGCATATAAAACACTAACGTCTGGCGCAGAGCTCACCCATCATTAAACGCACAGGGGCTACATGACATCACTTCCTGCAAACTTTACAGAGAACAATGTGACCAAAACGACTAGTGTTGAGATCGTCCTCCTGGCGGTGCTGAATCCTAAATGGAGGATCCAGATGTTATTTCCTGGGTCTGTGGTCTACGATAGTAGCCACAGACCCAGGTCTACGATAGAAAAGAGGTCTACGATAGTAGCTCACATGAGTCCAGAGACCAGATCAGACTATGTGGAGAAACCAGAAAACAACAAGGTCTCTGCAGTATTTATGTCTAGATGACCTTATTTTGAGTGTTGATGGAGCAGCTACAGAAAACCAGCGTTTTAAATGTAGTTCGCTTGTGGTCTTGCAGACAGACCTAACAAAGCATGACTTCATACTTTTTACTGATCACCATCATTATGGAGTTATTTCAGCATCCTTTTCATCTGGTTATTGAGATTAAATCACAGATAAATAGTTTATTGGGGGTTCCTCCAGCTGTGGCGAACCAGTCCGATGTGGGTCTTACCATCCAGGAGGTGCTCGGTGGATTTCACCAAGCTGGACTCACTGGATCTGTCATGAACCCAACACGTACAAAGCAGCAATAGCGGGGATTTCAGCCATAAAACCTGGTTGGGGTCTACGTGGGGGGGGAAGCCCCGCCTCCTTTCTGTGGCATCGAGTGACGCACATAAGAACAAATGGATGGTGTGAACGCTGCATGAACATCAGCATGGAGAATATTAATGATCGTGGGAAATTTCAGCAACCACTGCAGAATGACTAACGGGGGAAAACGCTGCTTTCATTTCCTAAAATGAATCAGGACGTCGTAATTTTTTTTATTAGTAAATGTTAATCAAAGAAAAAGTAAAAGGTTTGTTTGTTGGGGACTATTTTCAGCAGTGTATTAATACAGATTTGGTGCTCTAGTGAGTATTCGTGGCAGCGAGTTGGTCCGGTGTTCAAGGTGATGAAGAAACACGGTGTGGGCAGAGAAATAAGCTACACAGATAATAATAATATCAGCAGGATGAATTCACCAGACTCATCCTTTCATGTCACATGAAATGCACGAAACAACAAGATAAGCCAGCGGATGATTGGACCAATCAGATCTTACCTTGTGTCGGCACTTCAAAACGACACCATAGGCACCTGGAAGACAAGAAGCACACCGCATGTTTGACAGAGTCACCACATCAGCTCATGAATATTAAAAACATTCACATCAAGCAGAACTACAAGGACCCACATGAGACGATAATAAAACAGCGTGAATTCAGTTTCATAATGTTGATTTAACATTTCCAGCATGACCTTTAGTCAGTTTGAGTCACTTCCTATATGTTCACATGGATGAAGGGAAAACATCCCCGACTAGCAAAAGACAGGTGGCTCAGAAAGTAGGACGAGAGAGAGTTGGCAGGCAACTAGAGTTGTGATGTTATCGACCCTGGCAGCCGCATTCATCCCCCGAGGGTTCAACGGGGATTCTTGGACGGAGCAGCGTACAACGATCTGTTCCGTGATGCGTTCAGGAGCATACAACAATCTGGTCCATGATACGTTCAGGTGCGTACGACGATCTGTTCCGTGATACATTCAGGAGCGTACGACCATCTCCTCCGTGATAAGTTGAGGAGCGTACGACCATCTGCTCTGTGATGCGTTCACGAGCGTTGCAAGGAGCGTGCGACAATCTGCTCTATGATGCGTTCACAAGTGTTGCAAGGAGCGTGCGACAATCTGCTCTATGATGTGTTCACAAGTGTTGCAAGGAGCGTGCGACAATCTACTCTGTGATGCGCTCACGAGCGTTGCAAGGACTGCTCATGATGCGTTCACGAGCGTTGCAAGGAGCATGTGACGATCTACTCTGTGAATGCGTTCACGAGCGTTGCAAGGAGCGTGCGACGATCTGCTCTGTGATGCGTTTACAAGCGTTGCAAGGAGTGCTCATGATGCGTTCACGATCGTTGCAAGGAGCGTGCGACGATCTACTCTGTGATGCTTTCACAAGTGTTGCAAGGAGTGTGCGACAATCTGCTCTGTGATGCGTTCTAGGGCTGCAGCTATCGATTCTTTTTGTAATCGATTAATTGAGCACTTTATCGATCGATTAATCGAGGAATCGGATAAAAAAAAATTGCGTTTTTAAACAACCAAAACAAATAATGCATAACGAAAATGATGTGGCTGTAAAATGATCAAGCATTTCTAAAAAAAATAAACAGAGGTATTCATTCCAATTTCAAAATTTGGCTCCAAAACTAAGCCCATTTATTAAGTGCCAGTGAGAATTTAACAACAATACAGTTAAATCAACTTGGATAAAACATGGATAACATTTAATTTACGTTTTGTTTTGCCAGCAATGGCCCTTTCCTCTCCCTGCCCTAAATATGTGTGTATATAGTGTACTTCTTCTGTGCCATTTATGTATTTAGCTTTCTCTATCACTACAGTAACTGTTTGACCATTCTTTTCTCTGCTTTGAACTCCTCCGTGTCTCCCGTTTGGGCAAACACAACAACTCACAGCCAAGCGTAAATCAGGCTTTCCGATTGGCTGTAAAAGCCGCTACGGGAGCCAATACGAGCGTCCGATGCATAAACGTAACTCTATACGTCACGAGCAAGATGGCGGATGAGAAGTGATCGATAAACATAAACAAACGGAGAAATGCGCCACGGAGACATCAAGTCACACATTTTACTACTTTACGCATTCTTTTTGTTGTCAGAAATAAATCGCTCACATGGGCAAGCAGGATACCGTTGTTTAGCCCCGATACTCTCTGTCGTTTACGGACATTCTGAGTCTGACTTTCCGCCATCGCGCCAACTAAATTCAGAATGAATGACCGTGTATGACGCGCTAGTGTGCTTCCTGAACAACGGTCCGTGTGGAACAATCGGATCCCTGCACATAGCCGCGTCATAGGAATTTAACGAGGCTTCGAGGCAGATGTTTTGCCTCGAGGAATTTTCATAATCGAGTTAATCGAGTAACTCGATGAATCGTTGCAGCCCTAATGCGTTCACAAGCGTTGCAAGGCGCATGCGACGATCTGCTCCATGATGCGTTCACGAGCATGGGGCGATCTGCTCCGTGATGCGTTCACGAGCTCACGATGATCTGCTCCACGATACGTTCACGAGCATGGGGCGATCTGCTCCGTGATGCGTTCATGAGCTTACGATGATCTGCTCTGTGCTGTGTTCACGAGCACATCGGTGCAACAGGAAGTCTCAGGAGGCAGCTCCGATAGATTGACCTTTGCACTCACGCAATTTAGATAGATTTTTTATTTTATTTCTTTTTTAGATATTCATATTTATAAGCCACTCAGTATTAAAAAAAATGTAAGTAAATAACCCAAAAAATTAATAAATCTTACTATTTTTGCCCAAACAGTAGATAATTATTAGGTATAACAATTTAAAAATAGATATATCCATTTTGATATTTTAAAACACAATGTTCCCCTATCTTAGGGTTGATAAAGCTTTTGATAGATTGATTTAAGACATTTAAATCATGTGTGAATCGACATCGGCGTTGTCCTGATTAACGCACCGCTGTCAGCGTGGTGGGAAAACGTGACATCAGACCGTCTCTGCACACTGCACTCAGGCCCAGATGATTAACAATTGAGTGACCTTGCGATGAGTGAGGGGAAATCTATGAGGTTGGTCCAGATCTGTGCCACAGAGCTGGACTGAAAAAAAAAAACTTCCAACACTCTACAGTTTAATGTGCAGACTTTGCTCCAGACAGACTTCCGGATCCAGATCAGAGCATCTCATGTCTCCTAGAGACACACTAGAAAACTTCTAGGATGGCCGAGTAAAAAAAAACTGGGACAACCTCGGACCCTGACACTGAGTCGAGTGGCTCAAGGGGGGAAAAGTAACTCAATGACCAAACCACAATCCCACCATCCACCTCTTCATTTCTACAACGACGACACAAAGAAGTGTGAATTCACATCACACCGCCTTCAATTCAGCTTTGCTTTTTCCACAATTTAACAAAAAAAAAAGTCCTTGACCTTGTTGAGCTGCACAATGGTGAACAACAGATCCGGCTTTTTTATCGGCCTTGTTCTGCATGCAAATTGAATAGAAACAACCAAATGATTGCCGGGTGAAAAGCTCTACAACGAGGTGGTGAGAGATCCACCTCATATGAGGACCTGGAGACCGGACCGCCAGTCGCTGCACAACCAGAACGCACAACGGTAACTCTTACCTTCACCCACGATCCCTAGGACTTCAAATTTATTCATCACATCACCGAGGTCAGGGATCTTCATGAAGTCAAAAGGCGTATGGCGCTGGGTGCACGGCGCTCAGGTAGCGGAGGGGGTCTGGCTACAGGACAGCACGAGGCAGCCAGCTGCTGGCTTGCGATGAGCGTTCGCCGGCTGCAAGCCATAACATCCGCCACATGTCTCCTTCAGCGGCTCGTCTTCACCTGCACAGACACACACAGATCCATCATTTACTTTCAGGCAGCAGCTACAGAGGCCTGGGGGTCTACGCACACCTCCCCCTTGTGGTTAAAAGATTGGTTCAGATTGGTTGATGGATGTCGTGACATCACAGTTGGCACATGCTCAGTAGCAGAGAGCGTAACATTTAGCCAGAGCTAGCCCAGTGTTAGCAATCGGGGAAAAAGTTTACAGTCAAACTAAATACTAAAATAAAGTTCCATGTCGGGATGGAGAATATACAATTCCCTGTAGTGGTGTGCTGTGATTGGCTATACATCTACCACATGATTAGACACCATCTGAATAACAAAGAATTTTGAAAAGTTAAAACAGAATTTGGGAAAAAAATAAACAGAATCTGGAAAAAAATCAAACGAATTTCATAGGGCCCTGGCTATATTAGGTCAGCTTGGAAAGGCCCGACTAATTAGACTATTACAGCTAAACTATACTTGCTTTTAATTACATTTACATTTAGGCCATTTAGCAGACACTTTTGTCCAAAGCGACTTACAATAAGTAATTAAACAAGCATATCACATCAGCCTTGCGTATCCTGCGGTGGTTTGGAGCGTGGGTGCGTCCTGAGAAATGAACGCTACATGTCCATAAGATGCAATAAGCAATACGCGTATAACCACTAGCAGTGGTGTCGGGCTTATGTGGTGATGTGCCCAGATGTGCCAAAATCGGAGGTAAGAAGGCTCAGAGACGACAATGGCAGGAATTTTTTAAGACAAATGAATAGAGCCAGTCTGAAATTACCCTCATCTCTACGATATGTCGTCGCCGTTGCACAGTGACAAAAGTGCATGTCAAAATAGCAACACATCGGAATAATTTTAGAAGTTGCGTGGGAACCACAAACCAGTGGAAACAAGTACGACACCGTTACGTCCGTGCACGGTGGAAAACCATTGGAAAAACTGAGCGGGACACCAATTTAATAACCCACAAAATGACACGGTAGGTGTTTTTCATTTAGCTTTTGATCGTCCGAAATCCCGAAGCGGTACTTCGGTTCTGTTGTACAGTCTGATTTACATGGTGCGCCCTCTAGAGGAAACATGAGTGACAAGTATGTTGGACCCCTAAGTTGATATCTAATGATAACGATACTAATTTTTTCTCATTGTTTCGACACCATCATTTCAACTAATGACTATTTTTTGCAAAACTCACTAACCACAAAACCTTCCACCAAAACAGCAAAACATGAGACGGAAAAGTTCAAGTTTCTTCACACATGTAAACACACAGAATGTGTATTCCCAACACTCAATGTCAAACCAATAATACAATCTCAACAGTCAACAGCAAAAGGGCAGTAGAAGAGAAAATATCTTTTCTTCAAAAATTGTCTGGTGATAGGAGGTCATGTGATCTCGTCCCTTCATATCACCTATGGGTCTATGTCTTGTATGTATTTAAGGTATATGACATAAAAATGAAGAATTGAAAAAGTACAAATACTTTACTATACCTTAGGAGAATAATGGGAAAAGCTATCCTGCTCCAAAGCTCCCTATACCTTTTTATGTTTTCCGGTGAAATCACACAACCTCCTAAAGCGATCAGAGCTTCTCTATTCCACCGAAGAAGACTAGCCTCCAGATGCCACTTTCTCTATCTCATCTCCTGCTCGCATGGAGAAGCTGGAGGACTTTCCTACTCACCAACACTCCCAGTCTCCTACGATGCCGTGGGAGGCAGGGAGCTGCTCATCAGTATGCAAAAACCCCGTCACCAAAAATAAAACTCCCCTTCTCCCAGAGCGCCAAAAAAAGAGAAAAGTTCTTACTCCCCTGATGATACACCGTCAACACTGTGTTAAAAAAAAAACTGACAGCAATTTGTAGGTTAAACTTTGAGGAGGGCTGATGCAGAGACACTGACGGCTCACAGACTCCACACACATGCAGCCTGTTGTTTTCCACAGCACATTTTTAGCCAAACACTCTGCTGGCAGACCAGGAAGGCTGATGTGATCTGGAATGCACCGAGCATTGCTGTGTGGATCGTATATTTGTTCTCGCTCTCTCTACAGAATGACTCATGCGTGGTAATGGACTGTGGAGTGAAACATGAAAATGCAGAACCTTTAAAAAGAAAAAGAAAAAAACTCCTCACATAAATCAATGCATTGATATCTACACCAGAATTAAATTTATTATTAAAATGATGTTGTTTTTATGCAAAGCTTACGTCACTGACATGGTACTTTGAATACACATTTTTATTTTAGGGGGAATAACAGAATTAAAACCAGCAAACAATTTATATTAATATTAAAAATGTAACATTATGATTATGTTTGTTTAATTGTGTATGCGCGTCATACACTTGTCCTGTTGCTTCTCCCTCATCCTTGCAGCAGCAGCAGTAATTTAACACACACACACGCACACACACAGCGGGAGGATAAATGTGGCTCTAAATTGGCTGTTTTTAACATGGGGTTCTGGTAGAACGATGCGTTCAAGGGCGCGTTAACTGCGACTGACGGAATGACATTTTTTTTGTACCTGGCAATTTCCAAAACAATAAATCCAACAAGTAAAATATGCGGGAGAGCCAAACGCGACACAAACGGCTACCTCGCACGGTTTGGTCGCGTTCACGTTAAGCTAACTGTTAGTTAAATTAGCTTAAAAACAAACCTCGAACTGCCCTTTTTTCGCTCTCGCACACCGGAGACATGCCCGCGACACTCCAGAGCCAGTGGATCAGGTTAAGTTACAGGTAAAATAAACTACTCACCCAGTCGGTGTTTTCGGGGGGTGTGGGGGGTGGGGGGGCGGGTGATGGAAGCGGGCCCGGGTACATCCACCCACCGACGGACGGGGTCTCGTTGCAGCAGGCGGCCACAGAAACTGGATCGTGCGGTTGACAAGCTGCGAGCAGCGCGTCACCTGGCAACCGTTGCTGAGCGGCTGCGACGACGGCCAATGGAAACGCTTCACGCGCTTGTTTACGCGAGCGCCCCCCCTTGGTTTGGGCCAATCAGAGGGCGGAACGATAACAACAAGAGGGAGGAGAGGTGTGTGTGTGTGTGTGTGTGTGTGTGTGTGTGTGTGTGTGTTGGGGGGGTGGGGGGGGGGGGGGGCGACTGTGTTGCGGTCTGAGGGTGTCTCGCATGAGGTGGGATATTATTGTTCTAATTTCTCAATTACATAATCCACAAGATGACAGGCTGCTTTCAGTGCGACAACATAATCTCTGCGTCAAGCAAATCCCAAGCTTTTATAGGGACCACATGAAGCTGCGTAATTTATAAACACAGGGAAAATAAGAGGTTTGCCTTGCTCAAGGGTAACATGCTTCTCACACACCTCACCATCGGACCAATGGCGGACTCAGCCTGCCAGCGGGGCAGGGGTGAATAAAAAGGTACAGGGCTGCATGTGGCCGGCATCATTTTTTCTCCACTGAAAGGGCAGGTTAGAGGGAACTTTATCCCATTTTCTCTACTTGAAGGGCATCCTTGAGGGCACTGCATCTCATTTTCTCCACTGAAAGGGCCTAGAGGCGGCCCTTCTTCTCATTTCTGAGGAAAGTATGTGAATAATTATGTACCGTTATGAAAACTCTCAATTTTAAGGGCACCAACAGTGCACTGCATCTTGTTTTCTCCACTGTAAGGGCACCCAGAGGGCAATTTATAACATTTTCTCTGATGGAAGGGCATCCTTGAGGGTACTATCTTGTTTTTCCTGCAGGAGGGGCACCCTAGTGGGCATTGCATTTCGTTTTTTCCAGTGGGATGACACCACATTTCATCATGTTTTCTCCACTTGAAAAGAAGGCACTTCTTTCCCATTTCTGAGGAAAACATGCATAATTATGAACTGTTATCAAAAGTTGCAGTTTCAAGGGTGCACTGTGCACTGAATCCCTTTTTTTTCTGTTCTGTGCACTGTGTCGCGTTTTCTCCACTGGAAAGGCATTCTAGAGATCACTACATTGTCTCGTCTGAGTAAAATGGACAAAATTATGAACAATTATGAAAATTCTCCATTTTTAAGGGCACCTGTTATTGCACTGCATCCTGATTTCATGGATAGAAAATGAAGAGTTATAGCACATAAATATCTAAGTGGTGCAAAGCAAAGAGAAAAACTGCTGGTTGGATTGTGCGAGTGTCTATAACCATGACCTCAAACTCATTTGAACCAGATCTGATGGATCTGTGGGATCTATACAGCTTTTTCCATGTTCATGCCATCACATGACACCATGCTGCCCCCCACAGGATGAATGTAATTTTGTTTACCTGAATAGTCTGGAATGTCCAGTTTGTCCCCATATTAGTACTCAAGTTTATTTCTGCATTTCATACATATTGTCTTTATTAATTTTATCTACAAGCCCGTGTTTTTTAATGTTTAATAATAATGAATTATGCCCTCCATCTCCAGCTTCATCACTGATTATGAGGAAGACTATACTGATTAATTCTAATAGAGAAACTGGCTGTAGCGCGACCTACAGGCTCTCAAGGAACCAATGTTTTCGTATTAAAGCTGCACAATAACAGCAAAGAGAATGTGATTTCCTGGGCAAAGACTTATTCTTGAAATAGTCAAGTTGCTTCCTCAGGCATTCATTTTTATCATATTATACTATAATATATATATATATATATATATATATCCTGGTAAATGTTTGTGTTATTAATGCAAATTTGCTCTGTACCCACAGAGCATCCTCTTTGTTTACCTTCTCCTCTGGGATTCCCCTGGAAATTACCCACTACAACACTATGATTTGTGGGTTATTCCCTCAGGTAAAGGCTGCGGTCGAAAAGTCCGAAAAGAAATGATGTGGTAGTGTCTTTTCCTGCCCACTTTAACGTGACCTGGTCAGAGAACCATGCAGACTTTAATGTCACTGAGCTCCATTGACATAAAATGAATATTGTAATGTATTTTAATGTTATTTATGTTTATGATTAGAACTAGTTCCTTTTCATTTATTTGTTTTACTGTAACATGTTGCCAACAAATAAATACAAATAAAGGGATCCAGAACACTATACTTCTCAAGTCTGAGCGAAAACCGTAAAGAAAGAACTACAAAACACATTTGCAAATTGCAATAATTTCAAAATAAAACATAGGTTTAGACTCCTTCATTATAGTCACTTTAAAGTATAGATTTTATAATATATATTAATATATTATACATTATTTGGGAGTTTCCTAGTGTGCTGAATGAACTCTGTTTGAATATTTAGAATAATCTAGAATTTAGGGGGAAATTTGTAGGCGGGGAAAACACACAAGTTGAAACCAATCATCATTGTGAGTCATATTCTTCTGTTTGGCTAATGTGATGACGTATTCTTTACTTTAACTGCAGCCACATAGAAATGTCAGAGTTTCATAAAAATGTACTGTTTTTAATTTAGCTTGGATTTTAAAAAAATTATACTTTTCCCCAGAATTCACCAAATATTCATATATCCACATTATTAAATTTAAATATGTTTAATTGTATGCAATCTGGTCTTATCTGCTTAGTAAAAACTGTTTTTAAATTTGTTCACTTATTTTTATTGTATTTTCTCATTCCCGTTGTTTTTTAAAATGATGGCCTTTTTGTCTTGAGTTGTTGGTTCCACAAGGTTTCTGAGGCTGTATTGAAATTATTATAATTAAGGTTTATTTTAAGTACATATGATGAGGACAAACCATGTTCCCCCTCTCCTTCCCCATAACACGATAAAAAAAACATTACACCACCAAAACCACAGCCCATCACTAACAAAAGACTTATTCTATAAAACTCTTATCATACATAAAAATATACAAAATACACATATTTGTTACAGTATTTCCATTGCATCTTTTTAATATTTGCATTGTATTTATTTATTTATTTTTTGTAGTACTTTGCCAGTATTTTTTTAATTTCCTCTCAAAGATTACAGTAGGGACCAAACACCAAGGAAAAATAGTTGTTTGTGAAAATAATCCATATTGTAATCCACTCGTTAGATAAGGACTCAAGAAGAACAATATCGAGAAAAGTGGGAGAAATGGACTGTCTACAAGCCAGCGATAGGATAAGAACTACCACACTGATAATAGTACAAGAACAAACAGCGTGTTCTTTTTTGTTGTTGTTTGTTTTTCTTTTTTTCCCTATATTAATATTGGTGTTTTTACTGGTATCTGTAAGTGAAAACAAAGTGTTGTAAGTGAAAACAATAATAATAAAGTATTAAAAAATCCATATTCTGTTTCTGCAGTACCAAAAAATGTACACAAAAAAGTAAAAAAATATAATATTGCTATATAATAATATCATATAATATGATACAAGAATATGATAAATATAAGATGCGGTCGTTTCTTAGTTAAAATCGTTTTTTGTTTTTTCGTTGTTTTGAGCCACAGCATCAGAAAGACCTGGCAAAGACGAGCGAAAGGTCAAGATGGATAACTACTGTTAATTTCCGGAACCCTAAACCACGATCGAGCAGAACAGATTTCGATTGGTCGAAGTAAGTAAACCGCTTCACGATTGGCTGTCAGCGTGAGCGTCGTGAGAATCACATGCGCGCACACACGCACACACACCGTAGCCGCACCATCTCGCTTGCTCGGCTCCCATCTGTGCTCGTCCCACACAATATATATACTATCTTTGGCATACATTACATGCGTGTAAGCGTACACTACATTCGTGAGGGGGGAGAAAAAATGGCAGCTGACGATTAGAGAGAAGTGTGTGGATGTTCTTCACTCGAAATAAAAGAGAGAGAGACGGCACATGTAAGTTTCTTTTCTTCATAATTAACGATTTGGAGTTTCGTCAGAATGTCAGAGGAAAGCTACGCGACTCGTGTTTACGTGTAATTCTCCTCGATAACGTGGAAGAAAAGTGATCGTAGAGGGTTAACGTTAAGGTTAGCCAACCTAGTTATTAGCCAAAGCAGTGGGTAGCTAGCAGAATCAAGCAGTCCCCAGTTGTCAACATTGGGCCCGGACTATTACCTGGAGCCGTATGGCGTTGCTGTTGCGCATCCGAAAGCAAAAGGCGTAATAAAAAAGAGAGTAGTAACCGCTTTCAGTTTCATTTTATATTTATATATATCTATATAAAAAGTAAGTTCGCGGTATTCTACGTATGTGGGCACGTAGCGTTTGCTAACGTTAGCTAAGTTTGAAGGGTGGTGATGAGGCGGTGTAAGCAGGTAGGGTTGGCTAGAGACATTGGGGAAAGTGTCCCGATGATAGGAAACATTTCCCAGTAAGTTATAAATGTAAATACCGGATAACGTCAGGTGATAACCGGGTCCGTTTAAGTGCAACGTTAATCTGGTTTTTCGAGCGGCAACGGTAGCTTCATTATAACAGTCGCTAGTTTTTTTTTTTTTTACCGTTAATCTTAATGAGTTGCGTCAGTTTAGTTTTTTTTTTATTTATTATCGGTTACTGACGACACGTAGTTCCTATTTTTCCTTCGTGGTTCAGCCCCAGTATGTAGGACGGCTGTTATTTACGTATTACCCCAGCCTCAGTGGCACTACTGTGTAAAAAATACTCCGTATATGTACAAGTACACAAGTATTGTGGTGTTGTTATATGATCACAATGTAGATAAAAGTACCCAAAGTAATGATGATGCAGAATCTAATCCATCTATATTTACTTCTTTTTATTGTGACACAGTAACCAAAGTAAAAGTCATGAGACAGAAGCAATCTTTCCTTATTTATTCGTTTATTATTCTTTTTAGATAAGACCTTCATATCTTTGACGTTGTAAGATATTTTTTTAGTGAACGTCTTAAATAAAGATGATCATAAAGCATAAGGTCTCCCTGCATAAATAAAATACAGCTTTTTCAAGTCACTTGTGACGATAGTTATGATTATCCTGATGGAAATCCCATGTTTAAATAAATAAATCACAATCCATGATAAAATCCTATATCTTCCCATCCATAATATTTACATGTATATATTTTATATTATTGGATTATAATGGATCCATAATATATCAACTTTTTTTGTCTATATTTATATTTCATCTATGAAAATCGTGTGCCGTTGTACAATGATAATAAAGGCATTCTGTGCTGAAATTTGTTTAATTCACAGAAGCTTTCAACATGACCTGAACACGAAAAGTGCTGGAAGCTCTCAGCAGCTTTATTATGAAGATGAACAAACAAAATAAATAAATAAAAATAGTTCCCTGAAGTTTTATAAATTGTGTTCCAGTGTTGCTCTTTTTATGAGAGGAGATTGTTTTTACTATTATCAGCTTGTTCTTACTTGTAAGTTACAGATTTGGTTCACTTGTAAAGCTGTTAAGAAAGGTGGTATATAAACTGTATTATTATCATTATTATTATTAATAATAATAATAATAATAATAAATTATTGTCCAAATGAGGTTTTTGCATCATGTAATAAGTTTTCTGAGACTTGTGTGTTGACTTTGAGCAGGAAAGGAGCTTGACCTTGTAGAAATAAGCTTTAAGTTGAGAAGTCTCATGGAGATATTATGTGTGGACTTGTTCTGTCCATCATGTTTACCGTCTGGTTTTCAGTGATGTTTGATGGATGTAAAGAACTTCTGATGCATTTTATCTTCACCACCAGCAGCATCATGTAACTTTCTAGTGATGCTTCCAAACTAAACAAAGTCATCAGGATTGTCGTTTTCTTTTTTAATGCAGCAACATGACCTTGTTGAAATGATGATGTGCAGTTTTTTTCTGTTTTCTCACATTGTTTTTATATATTGTCTGTTAGTGCATCTTTGATGCACTAAACATATTTGTAAAGTGATTACAGGATGTTTTAGAGCCATTTTTTAAAGTTTTAAGCACATTTTGATGATCGACGGTAATATTGTGAATTGCAATTATTTTGTTCAGGATAAAAGTGACTGAGGGGGAAGTAACAAATTACAAATACTTTGTCACTGTACTATTTTCAGGTATCTGTACTTTAATTGAGAATTTTTTTTTCTGAAAACTTTTTACTTTTCCTCCCTCATATTTTAAAACAGGCTTGTTATTTAAGTTTAAATGCATTTGAGGGGAATTATAGTTTATTATTTCTGCTTATTAATATTATGATGAGAGATTCAGTTAGTTTTGATATAAAAAAAAAACAGCCAGTAGAAATGTCCTTCAAGGGGATACTTTTACTTTTATACTTTGACTACATTTCAGAGCCTGTACTTTTACACTTGTACTTGAAAAAAGAAGTTGAAGCAGTACTTCTACTTTTATCTTAAGTATCTGTACTTCTACCCGAGTAGAGAACGTCTCTACTTTTTGACTCCTGGATATTTCATACCATCCCTACTTGTGGAATCTGTTTATGTAATTGAATTTCATATGAAATGTTTTCACCTTTGTTATTTATACAGACACAACTACAGCGGCACAGAAGCCTACCTGGTCACCATTGGTCGTCGTCATCGACGTGTCACCATTGGTCGTCAGCCACCATGGGGAAAACTCCGCTAAAAGGCAAGGGGACGTTGTTTTACTGCACTTTCATGACTTTGAAGGTTGTTTTTTCTTCTTCTTGAGGAGCACTTTAGTCAAGTTCATTAAGAAGAAACACCTTTGTGGGTAAATGGTGGATCAGCATCCATGTCGTTATGGCTGCACGTTAAAGCCTTTGAGTAGTTTTAGCACAAATGTGTGCGTACACTTCAGTATTTTATTCAAGGTTTGAACTCACTCTGAAATCCAAACTTATTAGCAGACTGTTATTTCTGACTTGTGTTAAAGTTTTTAAATGAGAAATGTTTCATCAACATTTTTCACATGTAGAAAATGGTCATTTTTCAAGATTATTGGACAAAATTTGATATATTAAAAACAACTTTTTGCATTTTCATGCTTTTATAAAAAAAAATTTGTTTTAAATCATCTGTCATTTTTAGATCAGAAAGATGGGAAAAAAGAAAAACCAGGGAGAATGGTTCCTCTAACAAGTGCAACTCCTGCAACAACTAAAGGTGATCTTCTTTTTAAATTGACTTGTGTTTGGTGGAAAGCCGCCCCTGGGGGTTATTTAGAGTCATCAATGAACATATCCCCTTCTTGCATGTCTTTGGACTGTGGGAGGAAGCCGGAGAACAGAAGGAACCCGAACCCAAACTGGGAATCAAACCCGGGACACTCTCGCTGTGAGACTACCCTCGGGCCAGATCGTGTTGGGCCTTTGATCAAGCGTTTGTGTTCATTTGTTCTTTTTTTTTTTTTTTTTTTAAATCATTGTTCTATTGGCCTAATCTGAGGAGAAGGCTAGGTCATAAACAATAAATATTATTGGCTATATGTTTAGCAGATTAGGCCTACATAACAAATGTGTATAATAGGGGTGTAACAATACATGTATGGGTATTGAACCGAAACGGTACGGGGGGGTCACGGTTCAGTGTGTGGATTTACACGGTATAAAAATAAATAAAACTGGCGCACGAATTAACGGAACTACTGTTAGAGGCTGTCCACAAGGAAATGTTTTTTGTGGGTAAACGCACAAGGCCTGTGCTTTTTCGGCCGGCCGCCCATATGGATCCAGCGTTTTTGGGGCCTGAAAATGCCCTTTTTTGAAACCAGGTCCCAGGGTGAAAAAAAAAAAACGGCAACCCTCCGTTTCGTGTTTGTTTTCATGTAGACGGCAAAAAAGCATACGCTGACGTCATCACCCAGCTCCTCGAGCCTGACTTCTTCCCCGCGACGTCTCATAACAACAACAACAACGGCGGCCTCCGTGCTTGTGAACGTGCTGCAGCAGATATTCTGCTCGTCTGTACGACGGTGTATTAGGGCCACTGTATGAAAAAAGCCGAGAGAGGGGGGCAATATTCCGGGGGGAAAAGTCGCAGAATTGCTAATTTCTACGATGCTAACAAACAACAAACACATTTATTTTTCTAATTAATCCATCACAACATGTGACAATGCCTCGTTAAGGTCCTAGGGTGACGGCTGTTGATGCTTATTGTTGGTTTTCTTTATATGGGCCAAATTGTCATCGTATGGATATTTATTGATCGGGTGGTCGAGTGGATAATAGCCATAGCTTTCACGTGGTACCATAGCAACGGCAAACATCTGGTCAAGCTCTGTCTCTCCTTCTGCGGTTTTGGTGTATTTTTGTACACATAAGGGCCTGGAATATGTACTACAGCGCGCTGAGCCGTTCTCAATGGATTCAGAGCTCCGCCTCCTAGCTACTGATTACATCTTAGATTACACAGTTCAGGCTGTTGCAAATAGCTCAGGAGAGAGACTATATGCCACTAGGTGGTACAACCTCAGAATTGCACAATAAAAAAGAATTGCCTATTCTTTTTTATGTACCTCTTCTTCGAGGTACATACCGAACCGTGACTTCAGTGTACCGTTACACCCCTCACCACGGTCAGTTTGGCGGATCGCCTGCGCCAAGATAGGTGTGGCGGCGCAGCAGGGGGAGGCGTCACAGATTCAGCTTGGTGTAGCGGAAGTTTCGCTCCAACCTGGTCTACTCTTGGCGCAAGGCGTAAATAAAGTCCATTGGGCTGCACGGTGGTGTAGTGGGTAGCACTGTCGCCTCACAGCAAGAGGGTCCCGGGTTCGATTCCCGGGTCGGCCCGGGTTCCTTCTGTGTGGAGTTTGCATGTTCTCCCCGTGTTAGCTTGGGTTCTCTCTGGGTTCTCCGGCTTCCTCCCACAGTCCAAAGATAGGTTAATTGGTGACTCTAAATTGCCCGTAGGTGTGAATGTGAGAATGAATGGTTGTTTGTCTCTACATGGGTGTACCCTGCCTTCGCCCAATGATAGCTGGGATCGGCTCCAGCCCCCCGCGACCCTGAATACAGGATAAGCGATAGAAAATGGATGGATGGATGGATAGATTGTCCCGTCACATCTGACGTCAGATCAAAGGCGGATGGCATGCGTAACGGAAACTCAACTCGGACCAAAACATCTCCCTCTCTCCTGTTTTTTATAATATCGGCATTGTTATTATTATGATACGCGCGCACAGCAGCGGCGCTGCTTCTGTCATCGGGTTGTCAAGTGACGTAACTTGCACTGAACCTCCCCTAACGCATTAAAGGTGAGGAGAGGAGCTCATTTGATGGGTGAAGATCTGAATCGGCTGTATTAATCCCAGTCCACGCCTCGTCTCCTCCTCGTCTCCCACTCACGCCTACTTCTCCTCCCTCTTTCCCATTTGCGCGGGTGGGCGAGACGGGAGGTAGGCCTGCGCGACTCTGCAATAATTAATAATAATAATAATAATAATAATAATAATTCAATTGATAATTAATTTAAACCCTCCCAAAGTTGGTGTGAACTTTGTACTTTGTAATCTATAGCGGTTATTTGCATGAAAATTCAATTAATAAGATTTTTTCTTTAATTAAAAAATATCTTATAGGAAGCTGCTTAGTGTTTGTGTCAGTAAAGTTTTCTCTAACCTTCTCTAATATCTATTTTATATTGCTAAGACTCATTTTTACAAGATTACATTCAAACACATCATGGTCACGTTGCCTTCTATTGCTGCGACTCATTTTACTGCATGCAATGCACCACTATTCAAGTCAATGCAACCTCTGTTCAGCTTTGTGCTGTCTGCGGACGAGTCGGTTGCCTTGGTTACTCAGAGCAGCACGACGGGTATGAGTTATAATATGATCAAGTTAGCTGTTCCAAATTATTTTAAGGTTATTTTATAAGTTGTGACAAGTTGCAGCTTTGATCGTAACTGGGGAAACAGGATTTTAAATCGCTTTAAAAAACACTTACAACAAGTTGATCTGAGTGAATTTCCATTATCATCACGTCACTTGAAAACAGCAAAAGTTTGTCATCAGAGTAATTAAGTAAAAAAATAGATGACTTTTCTTCATAAACCTTTTTGTGTGAAATGATTATTAAATTTCATACTCTGTTTTGTTCAGTTTTTTTAAAAATATGACATTATTTTAAGGAGGGTGATGATATCGTTGCGTGCCTGATCATAACTGTCATTGCTGTTTGTCTTTGTTTTCATTGATATTGATTTTGGTTTTACAAAAGTTTTTAAATCAAAAGAATCTATTTAACAGTTTGCTTTTAAAAGCCGTTGTTGCATTCAAAACATTTCCTTTGTGATTTCTGTTCAGATGCTTTCAGCTGGGAGGAATATCTCAAAGAATCGTCTGCTGTACCAGCTCCACCAGGCTGTTTCCGTCAGGTACGTCCCCATCTCTACGCAGGTTTAATATTCAACAGCCAGTTGCATCCAATCTATTATGTTAATGAGTTACTTGGGGACATCACCACTTTATGGAAGGAAAGGATTTGATTTGAGGCATTTAAGGGGCAATCCACACGGAAAGGTTTTTTGTGTGTGAATGCAGAAGTCTTGCACGTTTGTGCTGACCGTCCACAAGGATCTGGCGTTTTTTGGTGCCTGTAAAACGCACTTTTCTGAAAGCAGGTCCCAGGGTGAAAAAGAAAAGAACGCTGCCCCTCCGTTTCATGTTCATGTAGATGGCAAATACGCATACGAAGATGTCATCGCCTGTTTTTGTACGTGTGGAGGAGGCCTGAATCAGTTGAGAGTAACCGTCTTAGACTCTCAAGAGACAATTTAACTCTAAACACTAAAGGGAAGAAGAAGAACCATAACGGTCTTCTTTAATGGTTAAATGACTTCATCTAAACCTGTCTGGGTGATGATTATTTGTGTTGAGTGTGTCTGCAGAGTTGATACAGGTGCTGGACATTCTTTGGAAAGTGATTGGAATTAGAATAAAGTGCTTGAAATGTATGTTCTATGTGATGGTATATATGATATTACACAGAGAAAACAAGATCTCCACATTTGAGGGACTGAAAACAGCATTTTCTGACATTTCTGCATTAAAAAATGACTTGATGATAAACAATCAAAATACTTGGTGATTATATTTCTGTGAATCTGTTGGTGAATTAGTTGAAAAGGTGAAGAACCCTGTGTCTGATTGCTGCTTACACTCATCAGCAGGCCAGAGTCCCACCCTCCAACGACTTCAAGGTGGGAATGAAGCTCGAGGCTCACGACCCGCGGAACTCCACATCGGTGTGCATCGCCACGGTGATGGGTTTGACTGGCGTCCGCCTGCGTCTCCGCCTGGACGGAAGCGACAACAGCAACGACTTCTGGAGGCTGGTGGACTCGTCAGACATCCAGCCGATCGGCACCTGTGAGAAGAACGGGGACATGCTGCAGCCGCCACTGGGTGAGGAAGTACAATCAGAGTTTTACCGTTCAATGTTGGTTCATCACCATTTCCAGAGTGTAAAGATCTTTATCTCGTCTGCCGAGCTGCCACGGCAGAGTTATGAAACTGCGACAGGAAAAGAAGAAATGGTAGACCCATCAAAAATGAACTAAAAATAATTTTGACACCACGTGGTGGAAAATGTTAAAGTGTCAATTCTGGTTTATTTTGTTTTTGTTCTGAATAAGTGTATTTACATCTCGTCTTCTTTAAACCAACCAAACTCAGGCATCTTAAAGTCCTCTAAAATATATTACATATTCATGAAAAAAAAAAAAAAAACTTCTAACAACTGGATTTATTCAAGTTTCTTAACACATTTTACATTTAAACTCATCATGATAAAGTCATCATTTTCAACCAATACCATTTGTTACCGTAATGATTGGATGGCGTCTAGAAAGCGTTGAAGCTGTTTATCTGATCAGATGGGGGCATTGCTAACAGTGAGTCTAAGAGGAAGATAGAGATAGATACATACTTTATTGATCCCGAGAGAAACAACAGCAAAGTGAACCCCGAGAACTTTGGGTTCACAATGAACAGGTTAAACAAACTGCCTCTGAGTTCATTTGGAGGTCTGAAAGTGTGAAAACACCCCAAATCTAACTTGTCTTGTTATCAGGATTTCGGATGAACGCCTCCTCGTGGCCGATGTTTCTGTTGAGGACCTTAAACGGAGCCGAGATGGCTCCAGCAACGGCCTTCTAAAAAGGTACGTTTCAAAAGCGCAAAACACAGTGTGGCCGTGATATAATGAGGATTTACTCACTCATTTCCCCGTCGCAGGAACCTGTGAGGCCGCCCCAGAACAACTTCAAGTCGGGCATGAAGCTGGAGGCCGTGGACAAGAAGAACCCATATCTCATCTGCCCTGCCACTATCGGAGAGGTGAAGGGTGACGAGGTCTTCGTCATGTTCGACGGGTGGCGGGGAGCCTTCGATTACTGGTGCAAGTACGACTCCCGGGACGTCTTCCCCGTCGGCTGGTGCTCACTCACAAAGCACAGCCTCCAGCCGCCAGGCAACAGTGGTGAGTGGCGGTCTCTAGGTGGCAGCACTGAGGCTTTGTAGACCCTTCAGTCAGTGCGCCAACAGCTAGAATATTATAAACATAGTGATCATTAATCACCCGGTGTTGTGACTTCGTCTGGGAGAGTCAAAGATACACAGTCTTAATGTTGAGCAGGTGCTGCACACGCATTAAAAAGCATGAATTCTTTTGAGTTACCTCTTGTGATCTAATAACGCCATATTAACAACTCCCAGAGGAGGTAGGAGTGTCTGAATTTTAAGAAGGGGCACTAACATTAGATTACAGCTGGAATGAATGGTTAGATGGTTGTGGTTTCAGTTATTGTACAGGGCTTTGTGATTAGGGCTGACCTTTGTTTGAAAATACTTTTTGTTTTAGATGAGTGAATGAATACCTCATAGCTCTTAACTAGTAGGACAACTTTATTTCTATAAATGACTACAGCTCATTTCTCTACTATATGTAGAATTATGTAAATATTGTTTTCTTGAAATGAAAGTTTCAGATATTTTAAAGAAAAGAGGTATTAGCTCATTGTTAACCAACATGTTTGCAGCATTAAAATAAACTCATTCTACCATCGACCCCCACCTACAGTCACTTTAAATATTTATCAGTTTCCAGATTTTTTTTTTTTATTTATTTTAAGAGTCCCATTCACATCAGCATGAATTAGATCCACCACACAGTAGGGTTGGGCGGTATGACGGTATTATACCGTGTGACGGTATAAAAGTTTCCACCGGTAGAGATTTTGCAATACCGTTTATACCGGAGAAAGCGCAGATGTCTGCGGCATCGCTCTGAGTCACTGTAATTACACCGCCTCGACACACGGGGCACTGCGGGCATTGCAGCAGACTGCTTGCGTGGTTGCATGAGCACGACGAAGAAGAAACAGCTTTACCTGAGTAATAACAATCATGGCGGAGGCGGAGAGTGAACGTCACGAGGAAACGGAGGCAGCGCGACCCACCCAACTCTTTCCGAAAAAGAGCGCTAAGTCTGTTGGAACTTTTTCGGATTTAGAAAATCCGACAACGAACAAAAAGCGATACTCTGCAAAGAGTGTCGCGCGACTGTTGCTGCTGGAGGTTTAAACATCGGTAACCTCTTCCACCACTTAAAGATAAACCATGCGAAGCAGTATTATGAGTCTTTCGCCGATGGCACCCCGTATGACAATAAATCACGTCGATGGAGGGAGATAACGGAGGCCATCACGACGCATACTTTTTCTCATTTGTTATTTTTATTTCTTATTAAGATGGAGCTCTGTGTTTACATTTGCACACACACTATAGCTTAAGTTAAAGCTGGAGTTCAAATGTTAACCAGACATTTGCACAGTCTTTGTGGCTTATTTTTTATTATATTATTATATTTTTTTTAAATAATGTTATGCTGCTGTGAGAAAATTAAAATAAAAGAGGAAAATGATCAAATGCGACAGTATGGTTATTTTTAAGCCATTAATTGAATTTACAGGGGGGAAAACCATACCGTGATATATACCGTTAGCCGTGATATGAAATTATTCATACCGTGATATAAGATTTTGCTCATACAGCCCAACCCTACCACACAGCACTGACTTACATCGTCTTTAAAGCCGGTTGATGACCGTTTGCTGAAAGGCTGTTCTTTTTTCTTCTGGAGTCTGGTCACATGAAACGCACCGGGGCTACATTACATCACTTCCTGCCAACTTCATAGAAAACATGAGGATCTGTTCTCTGTTCCAGCTCAGAAAAAAAATCTCGCCATATTAGCGTGAAGTTCACTACGGAGCCCGTCAGTAAACCCTACCGACTTAAGCATTTCAGTTATGGTCAAGACTGTAAACCATCACATGGCACCATAAACCATTGATGCATTACAAACACTCACAAAATAAACATTAGCTTTTTGGAACATAAATCAGCAAATTTAATAAACTACTCAGTCCAGCATTAGGCTTTAGGCAGGCATGATGGGAAAAGTGTTTTTTTATACCAATTATGCCGCTATTACAGTTACCCTGCCAAAGAACGTGCCGATCCTCCCAGCGTCCCCCTCCAAGCCCAGCAGACGCTCCATGCAGTCCTCCTACAGACTCCCCAACCCTCTGCCCCCATTGCCCGTCAGGAAGGGGGTAAGAGGCCGTCGGCCCAAGAGCGAGACCCTTGCTCTGCTCAAAGCCGTGGCAGAAGCAGCTGCCGCTGCCCAAAATGGAGGCATACCCGAAAACACGCAGCTCGTCCCCCGACCCCACAAGAAGAGAGGCCCCAAACCTGGAAGCAAGGTGAGCACGAACCCAACTCTGGAGGTAAAAAACAAAAACATAATTGCCACATTCCTTTGAGGTAAAAGTGCAAATAAATGTGTATTTTTCAGAGGAAGTCTAAGATTCTCCAAAGCCCCTCACAGCTGCCCAGCATTCAGGTCCCACAAGATAGTCCTCCCAGCCTCAACTCCGTGGTCTCTACAGGTAAAGTTAGCTTCCCATCATTATTATTGAATTCAAACTATGATGCCGTGTTCACACCGAAGCAAATTTTCACCTCCAGTCACTCATGCTAATACGCCCAGAGAGAAGGTGGGACTTCCCTCCACGTAGACACCAACCAGATTTCCTCCATCACAACTGAAATCACCACTATTGCTGCTTTGTACATGTTGAAGTCCCAGATCCACCAGGAGACCAAACCCGTCCTTTCTGGGTTCATGACATCATCCAGAGGTGCTCGGTGGATTTCACCAAGCTGGATTTCACAAAGCTGGATTCACTGGATCTAGCAAGACCCGCGTTGGCTGGTTTATCACAGCTGGATGAACCCAGAATAAACTATTTATCTATGATTTGATATCAATAACCAGATGAAAGAAATTCTGAAATAATTCCATAATGATGGTGATCAGTAAAAAGTGTTAAATCATGCTTTGTTAGGTCTGTCTTCAAGACCACAAGCTAACTACTTTTAAAACGCTTGTTTTCTGACTGGAGTCTGGTTGATGGGTGCTAGGCTATGCTAATGTTGTAGTTGCTCCATCAACACTCCAAATAAGGTAATCTACACATAAATATGGCAGAGATCTTGTTGTTTTGACCGCAGACAGTCTCTGGTTTCTCCACATAGTCTGGTCTGGTCTCTGGACTAATGTGAGCTACTATCGTAGACCTCTGGGGGACCACAGACAGTCTCTGGTTTCTCCACATAGTCCTGTGGTCTTTGCGTTTATTTTGAATGTCATTGTGACAAATTAGCTTCAGGTTTAGTGTGAACACAGCATCAATCACAGCATCTCTCTCATTGGCTCACTGTGTTGTTGCTCACTTGTCTTCTGCCAGTGTGCGTCTACGTGAACAAACATGGGAACTGTGGTCCCCACCTGGACCGTAAGCAGATGCAGTATCTGCCAGACCACTTTGGCCCGGGACCAGTGAACGCTGTGCTCCAGCAGGTGGTCCAGTCCTGTATAGACTGTGCGTACCAGCCCAAAGTCCTGCTCAGTGCTCTGCAGACTCATTCGGGAGGAGGAGAGGTTGTCAGAGGTAGACACTCACAGATATACAACACCAGCTATTAATCAAGTATCTGGAAGTATCGGGGCTTCTAAAATAGCAGCTCGATAACAGGCCTGTAAGATGTGACTAGTAAAACATGTCTCCCTTCATCACAGTGAGAACGGACGGTGGAGTTCGTGTGGTCAAACTCCCGTCGGCCTCCAGTGCTTCTTTCGTGCTGCGGTTCTTAGAGACCATGTGTCGTCACCTGCAGTGTGACAACCTGTTCAGCAGCCAGCCGTTCAGCCACTACGCCGCCTACGACAGGACCAAGTCAGGTAAATGGGAAGCCTCCCTCGGGATCATTTTGAGCAAAAAGACATGCAGAATAAACGTGCTGCTTTAATCTTTAAGCTTTCACACGATATACGTTGATACTACAACTACGTTCACACTACAAGCCTGTTGACACTATTTTTCCAACTGTGGCCAATATCAGATCCCAATTTGAACTGGTCTGGGTCCTCAACTAGCCCGCATGTGCAGAATTGACAGAGATTGGCCGACATTTTGACAAATGTCGATCTAGAGTGACATAAGAGTCGCATATGGGCAAAAAAAGAGATTTGGGCTACTTAAGCCTTAAGTGTGAACATAGCCTGTGGCATCAACTACTGACCCTAAGACTAGACCTGATATCCCCCCCCCCCCAAGACCAGACCTGATATCCCCCCCGTAAGACCAGACTGGATATCCCACACGTAAGACCAGACTGGATATCCCCCCCTAAGGCCAGACAATAAGGGGTCAATGTGGGTCTCTCAGGATTAATTTGGGAGGTAACATGGTTTCTCATCCCTGTTTTTCAGTGAAAGAGGAGGCGTTGGACGCTCCCTCTCTGGCTCGGGGGAGTAAACGCACCCTCCCTGGAGTCTCCCCACCGTACGCCGCACCGCTGTCACCCAAACATTTACGCACCGAAGCCCACCCATCAGAAGGTAAAGCTCACTTTAAAAATTGTCTAAGTTGTATTGATTCCACCATTAGTCCAGAGACCAGACCAGACTATGTGGAGAAACCAGAGACTGTCTGTGGTCCTCCAGAGGTCTACGATAGAAGCTAACATTAGTCCAGAGACCAGACCATGTGGAGAAACCAGAGTCTGTCAACAAAGTCTCGTATTTATGTCTCGATGACCTTATTTGGAGTGTTGATGGAGCAGCTACAATGTTAGCGTAGCCTAGCTTGTTGTCTATAAATCAAAATTAACAGATATACAGCTAACTGAATGTCATCTCGAAGGCAGATCAAAGTGCATCATGGGAGCTTTTACAGAATGCCACATGAATGTCCATTGTGTTTGTAGCAGAGACTCTGCCTCACGAGGAGAACGGCCTCATAAAGGAGCAGCGCTACATGGACTCAGCCTCCAACTCCATGAACCCTCGAACCCCACAAACGGTTCGCAGTTCCTCTGAGTACCACTCCTCTCACGCCAGCAGCCGCTATCACCCCGGCAACGGCACGTCCATGCGCCGCCTGTCCTCCAACCCTGCCGAGCTCAGCTCCACGCAGCCCCTCAGACGGGTAGAAGGTACGGTCGGCGTCCGGAAGGTACAGCAGGTGGTATGTAAAACACGCTCTCCCCTTTGCACATGGTCAGTGTGTCTCTTGTGCTCCGGCAGCAGCCAGCTCCACCACCGGCCCTGAGGCTCTCGCGTCAGAGCTGCCCAGTAAAAACCCCTCATCCTGGTCCATCGAAGAGGTGATGCAGTTTGTGAGGGATGCTGACCCCACGGCGTTGGCGCCACATGCTGAACTATTCAGAAAGCACGTACGTTCACTTTAACTTCTTGACAATGTGGAAGAGCACCATTACTGATGCCTCATTCACACTAGACTTCAAAGATGCGAGCAGAGAGGCTCGCTGATGCATCTCTTCATTTCAAGTCTTCTTCAATCCAGCATGATGTTCATTTAGTAGGCCAAATATGATCACTTCCTTCTACTGGTTGCAAAAATTACAAGATGCTGAACTCGAGGCTTCAAAACTGTAGTCCACAAGCCAACGGGGGATGTCACCATGACAACGTACACTTCTGTTAAACCCAGCTTGGCTGCTTGTGACTGTTAAATAGTATTATATTGTAATATTTTCTTTGTTTTCTGCAGGAGATCGATGGAAAGGCTCTGATGCTGCTACGGAGCGACATGATCATGAAGTACATGGGTCTGAAACTGGGTCCTGCACTGAAGCTATGCCACCACATAGAGAGGCTGAAACAAGGCAAACTGTAAGAGGAGACCCGGTCCCTGCCAAGACCCATGAGCAATAAGCCCCGAGGGAGCCAGCGGTTTTTTTTGTTGGACACGGACTCATGGGGGGGGGCTACACATCAACTCTACAGAATCCACCTCGAGGGGGGGACTGAATCCACGTCACGACTAATCCCGAACCTCCAGGGTGGACGTGTGCCGTGCGTTGCTGACACATTACCTCACCCCTCTCATCAGTGAACGACAAGCTGTTAACAGACGCCATCTGACTTTATGAAATCCCAAAAGGAAAAGGAATCCCTGCAGTGTTTACATTGCACAGCACACGTGCACAGGTTTTTTTTTCCCACTTTTGTTTTTTTTATACAGAGATGAAATCTTTTGATCCTGGTTTTGGATCCCCAAAGATGGAGAATGTTTCTTCTTATATAATGTTTTTATTCTTGGGTTGGAAGGGTTGGTGTACTGAGAAATCCATCAGATGTTCTCCTCTCCCCCCTGTGCGAGAATCTCTCGTATCGCGTTCGTCACACGTTTGCCTCAATTATCAGTGGATCTGCCGGCCTGGAGGACAGCAACAACAACGATGGCGATGCATTCCAATTTCACTGCGCCGACGCTCGTCTTTTCTGTGACTTGAACTCGGCAGCGTCCACGTACGTCTGTCAGCACTTCGGTGTGACCCGTCTGATTGGAGAGCCATCGGATATATTTCATAGTAAAAAATGAGCGGCTGTGAAACGGTGGATAAACATTTTTTATTTCCTGTTAAATTCTTCACAATAAAAGTCCCCGCGGGTATTTTTGCTGCTCGCTCTTCCTCCCTGCAGTATTGGTAGACATTTTATTGAAGAAAAGCTGCTGATGAACACACAACACTGCTGCAACTAAAGATTATTTTCATTGTCGATTATTTTCTTGATGAATCAATTAGATGTTTGGTTTATGAAATGGTGACGACGTCCTAAAATGTCTTTTTTTTTTGTCCACAGCTCATGTCCATAATAGTTGGCAATTTAATAGAATTAGCCTTGTTTTATTGAAGAATAACTGCTGATATACATTTTCTTATGAATTCTTTACAACATGGCTGCAACTAACGTTTACTATATTTAGTGTCTATTAATCTGCTGATTATATTCTCGATGAAATCAATTTGTTGACTGGTCTATAAAACATCGGAAAATGTCTATCGATGAAATCTTTAAATGTCTTGTTGTCCATAACTAAGAGAGACTCAGTTGACTGTCGCAGAGGAGAAAATAAACCAGAAAATATTCACATTAAAAGTAGCAGTTTGCTTCTGCACTAAATCTAAAGGGATTCAAGTAGGGTTTAGTGCCATTTTAAGAGTTTTAAGCATATTTTGATAATTATCACGATCACTGTCGATCCCAATTATTTTGGCAAGATAATTGTGACATTTGTTTTGGCCACAAATCAAAGATTCAAGAAACAGGATTTTCTAGTTTTATTCTTAAAAGAATCGCACAAAATGAATAATTTATTATCGAAATAGTTTGTGATTAATATAGTAATTTAATAAATATTAGTAGGTTTTATTTAAAAATAGCTTATATTAAAAAAAAAGCTTAACAAATTTGTTGATGAACACATTTTCCTGCGAGTTCTCCACAATTATGATCCCCCATTATTTTGTAATTTAAAAGCATTTATTTTGAAGCAGCAGAATCAGTAAATGTTGTGATTTCATCATCAGCGGTTTAACAGGACTGCTCTTCACCTCACTGAGCTCCAAAACTCCAGTGTTGTCCGGCTAATCGGATCCAAACAAGACCGAGGTCCGATTTTTAACTCGACAGTTAAAAGTGGCAGTCTGTAAGATTTGAGATGCATTGCTTCTAGCGGCCTCTTTGGCAGTAGATGGAACTGCAGGCGAGCCTCTGGGACCTTGTCTCCCTCACTGAACTGTGTCGGCTGTTTCTCATCTGTGTGATGCCTTCAAATGCTCCAAACTGAAAGAAGGTCCGTCGTTTTCCCTCGTTGGCGGTCACTTTGCTTCTTGATGATTTTCCTTCTTCACTTCCATTCGTTTTTTTATTTCTTTTTCTTGGGACTGGAAGTTGAACGTTCTGCTTTCTCTGCCTGTTGATACTCCGTTGTGAGTCAGCAGTGCCGGTCATCACTTTAGACTAGAGGGAGCCTGACTCAGCAGTTGGAACTTACCGATTTCTGATTACAAGTAAACGCAGCATACTTCCGTGAGTAGCTCCACCTGGACAGACCAACCACTGCTGACTGACGTAAAAAGCCAAAACTCATTTTGAATTTGGCGCGGGAATGTCGCCGCAAACACAGAGATCCTATTTCTGGGCAAAGCAGCAAGTACTTTCATTAGTGGGTCGTGTTAAATCACCATTGTTTTAACTCACTATTTGATAGATAGGAACTTAAAAGACAATTAAATAGATTCAAATGTTACGAACTGCCACTTTTTCACATCACTGCGTGATCGGACGACAACAAATGGTTTTGAAATTCAAGTGTAACCGGCGTTTTTTTCATTTCCTCGAACAGCGTCAGCGCCGCAGGGTCTCATCTGTTTTTTTCTACAAACGTCCCGCAGGATCCTCTTCTGCGTGACGCCATAGTGTCTTAGCGAGCCCTTCTGTTGCCTCTCACCGGCCTCCACGCATTTCTTCTTATCAATGTCAAACTATTTGTGTTCCCGAACTCCAGTTCGTCAATTTCAATGGACGTATTAAGGAAACATTTCTAAAAAAATAAAAGAGGGGGGGGGGGCTTTCTTTGTTTGGTTTGGATGTAATATTTTCTATCACTCACAAAACACGTAAAGCTCGTCGAGGGCGTCACTTCTGACCGTTACAATCACTGTTAGCAATGAAAACAGATGTGTACAGTTTTATGGGTTTAACCATGAATATCAGCGACAGAATGTACATTTTGTAGAAACGTAATATTTTAAGGAAATCATATACACAAGTTAGAAATGTGAAGATAAAGGGGATTTCCATTCTGCTTTTTTGATGCTTATTAACATGGCGCGTTTAGTTTCAAATACTCCCAGTAAGTAATAGACTCTGCCTTGCTTTACCTACGACATTTCTCAGGTTTATGTGGTCTTTGTTAGTACAAGCTTTTTGTAGCATACTGTTTATAATATACTGAACAGAATTTTCCTGTTACTCCCTCAATTTAAAAAAAAAAAAGAAAAAGAAAAAAAAGACTTGTGCCATATGATATTCAACACAGGATCTAAGTGTTGTTGATTTCCTTTTCTTGCATCTTCTTTAAACTACTTGAAAATGTGTCCATTTGTCACACCAGATAAACAATTATGTGTTTATGATGTTGTGTATTTCCTTTTTATAAATCGACCAAAAAACAAAAATATGTGTGTTTTTGACTGACTGCAACTTATTATTTTACAGAGGGGGAAGAAAAATGATTTTATTTCAATTCACCAGTCTGACCTAAAAAACGTGGAATTAAAAAAAATACAAAGATCAAATTAAAAATAAAATAATGACTACGATGTAGAGCACAAGGTGAGGTCTCGTTGATTTTAAGGGGTGTTTTTAAAAACATGCATTCTACTGTCCTACTTTTTAGCATTTAGTTCAAATGAAAAGAAAACTTGACTGACAAAAGAGCTGCGATACCGTTGACACACAAAAGTAAAGTAAAAGTCAGTTCTGTGAGAAAAACTAGATTAAATTATTTTATTTTTTTAAATGTTTTGGAGTATGAAAACAATGTAAAAACCAAGCCTCAAATGAGAAGAAAACATGTCATTTGTCAAAAAATAAACTTAAACTTAAGTAGGTAAGATGTTAAAAATGTGAAGTTCCTTAACGTACGAAGGAAAAGTGACGTGATATTCAGAAGGTAACATCTGCTCCGAATTCATACAAATACACAAATTTGCTGCAGATTATAACGTTTAGTGAATGGCAGAAGATAGGCCTGCTTCGGTTTGTTTGCAACATGAAATGTCTGTCTGGTTGTGAGGGACAGACATCCGACAACAAGTCTGCAGTTACACTAATTATTACCAGCAGACTAACAAAAGCCTTTTAACTGTTTGAATGTCTGTGAGACTTAACAGTGAAACAGTGACGTTGCTCACACTTCATACAGTGTGTGTCTGTGTGTGTTCTGGATTTATTAGAAACATCCCTCACTTTAACATCCAGACTGTTTAGACTCCTAAACTGTAGAGCATTTACACACTAGACAGTTTACCATCTGATGCATCAATAAAAAAAAATAAAAAAAACTTTTCCCAAAACTGCCCAAGACATTCATTTTTTAATGCTAAATGCCGGGAGTTATTTTTCACAGTCTGAGATAAATAGATAAGCAATTACATTGATTTTTTCTTGATTGTTTTCTTGTACAGTGACAGATTTTAAAACCCTACAGACAAATACATTTTGACTTGTTAGACAAAAATGTCCTCTTCCTGATAATAAATATCTGACATTATTTTATTCATTTTTGTGTTCAACCCTTTTAATGTCGGTTTGAAAGATATGTCCATTTTAATTTTTTTATATTAAAATGCCCCCTTCCTTAAACTGATATAACATGCTTTATAAATATTTTTAAAATATTTTTCTTTATATACGGTATGTATTACACATTTTTCAGAATTTCTTTAATGTATTATTTTTACTATTTAACGTAACTTCTTTATTTGTACATAATACTACTGTTGTTTCTAAATGTTTTTTTCTTTGTTACAAATATATCACAGCAAACAACTAATTTCGGATACTAACTTAATAAGCTAACTTTAGGTACTAGCTTAATTTGCTAACTTTAGGTACTAGTTTAATTTGCTAACCTTAGGTACTAGTTTAATTAATTACTAGCTTAATTTGCTAACTTCACGTAATATCCCCCCCTCCCCCCTTACCCGTCTGTCGGCGCCCGCCGCACCGCAGCTGGCTCCCGCTGGTCGTCGGTGGTCCGCTGCCAGTTCATTTGTCGACATTAAACACAGTAACGTGAAAACAAAAAAGTTCGTAGGTTAAAGTTGAATCTGAACGCTGCTTTCCCTCCGTTGCCGCGTGCACGAACTTCCTGTCTACCTCCTAAAACCAACAGCGGCCGTGTGACGAGCTAAGATCGGCCGCGTGCCCCACCTAACAGCCAGGAGACAGTTTGACAGGATAAATGAATAGTTACTAATATAAAAAAAAAAAACTCGCGGTTACGCTGGATTTTTTTTATTCCCTCAAATCAACGTAGCAGGACAATCAGAGTGGCGGCCATTTTTTTCTGTACCATTGCCATAAGGACCATTTTAGCGGGACCACTATGCAGCATTAAGCGACTTACGGCAAGTCGTGACTCCCTGTGGTTTTCCAGCAGCGATTACAAAAATAATAGTAAATTGAAAAAATAAAATTTAGACGCCAGGGCTGTAGTTGAAAGCCTAATATACCGGTAAGATAATACATACATTTTATAAATTAAAATAATTAAATTATTATCATTAATGTTGTATTCACATGTTCTCCCCGTGTAAGCGTGGGTTCTCTCCGGGTTCTCCGGCTTCCTCCCACAGTCCAAAGACATACAGGATGGGGATAGGTTAACTGGTGACTCTAAATTGCCTGTAGGTGTGAATGTGAAAATGGATGGATGGATGTTGTATTCAATTATTGTGGTTTTAATTGGGAATCCCCCAATTTGTATTTAGGCTACACTGTTTAAAAAATAATAATAAAAATCACACGTGTAAAAAAAATGATACCCTCCACATACTCACCGTAGTGATAGGTTTTTCTTAATACATCACTTTCATTCTTTTTTTAATGAGCAAATTTCCACATTTTCAAGTTTCTTCAACCAAAACAGACACATTAGAGATAAAAAATAAATTAATTAATGGACATTAAAGAGGAAGAAAGACAAAGTCAGACCTCATATATTTTAGTTCACTTTCATATAAAAAGAATCTTACACACACACACACACACACACCGAACACACACACACACAAACACTGTAGAGTAAGCAAACATTTAACTGCCAATATTTTTTCACCAGAGGCCTATAGTACAAAGCGAGTTCAACATACCCAGGGTATCTTTCAGTTATCCAGCTTAAGTAACCCTAAAAAAGGCAATCAGAGATCAGTGGTCACATGACGCTGGTTATCAACTCGTTAAGTCAACCAGGATTTCCCTTTCCAGCTTTGAGCGCGTGCACTTGAAAGAGGCGGGGTTTGCAGTATTTGACCAATCACAAACATGGATCAGTCTACGGCAGTGGAGCAGCATATTTCACATACGAGGAGCGAACCATAATCTTACAGAAATACGAAGAAGTTATTATAATGCAGGCAAAAGGCAACAGTTTCATCTGCCAAATGCAGGAAGGACAGCTAGCAAAAACTCACCGACTGTGAATGCGTAAGTCGTATAATAGTTTAAAAAGTCATATAATATGACTGCCCCATCATATGCACCCGATCTGACTGATTAAATGAATGTATTAAGTGCACTGATAGCTTAGTGGTAGAGTTACCACCCCATGTACCGAGGCTCCCTGCAGCGGTCCCGGGTTCGAATCTGCCCTGCTGCCTTCTTTTAAAGCATGTCGTCCCTCTTTCTCGCCCTTCTAACTCTCACACTGTCCTCCCGCAATAAAAGGCCAAAAATATAACTTTAAAAATGAATGTGATGCTAAGATGTATTCTTATAACATGGTGTTTGACAATATCAGCCTATAGTAATTCTTTCAGCTGCAATCCCGGCGGTGTAAAACAGACTTGGGAGCAAATAAAATACATAAAAAAACAAAATTCAAAGTGGTCAGTAGGCTGTACACTGACACAGAAAAGTCATGCCCTCTGATGAGAATCTGTATCTTTCATATAAAACATCGTCAGGGAAAGAAAAAGGGTTTTGCCGGTCTCTGAACACTCTAGTTCTCCTAAGAGACCCTCTCATGATCAACAAGCTTCTTCTTTTTTTTTTATCCGCGCACCAAGACAGCTGATTGGTCAGTCGGCAGTGTGTTTCTCCACGTTGATCTCTTATCAGGAACATAACCTGCTCTGGAGCAGGTTAGCTCTGCAGCGTAAGTTGCATCGCGATCTACCCCGGTAAGAAGTGAACCAGCGTCGTAGGACGGAAAAACCAGAGTTAACGCTTAAGTTACCTCGCTAAGCCCAAATCCTGTTTCGTAATACAGGCCTCTGGTGTTTCTTCACTGACTGTCTCAATCAAAACAACAGTTTTTAGAAGCAAAAAGTGCTTCGGGAGACTTGATGGTTACAAAAAAAGTTTTTTTTCAGTGTCTCCTAACTGACCACCCAGTATATATATATATTATACAGATTGTATAAATAACAGTTGTACACTGAATAAATTAGGGGTGAAATCCTGTACAACCAGAGGGGTGATAAGTCTGAACTGACGAGTCGACACGAGTTAAAGTAAATTTGCTTAAGTACATCGATATATAAATAAAAGATCCTCCTCCACCAGACAGTCTGCTAGAATTCACAGAAAATTTTTGAATCACAAAAACATTTTTTTTTTTATGGATTTAGCAGAACAAGCCAGACAAACCCTGTAACGTTTAGCTAAACTATGACAAAGTGCACTCGATAGGATAAATAAACGGACACGTGCGACAGCACTCTCACATTCACAACTCATGGTAGATCATTGTCGTCATGGTGACAGGAAGGCACCATGCTCCATAAAACAAAAACAAAAAACAGACACCAAACTAATGCGTCTCATTGACACTGGTCCTAATAACAGACAAAAACACACTCAACAAATGGCATTTCCTCCCACCGAAGCAACAGAGAAGCATTGTTTGTTTCTCCTTTCAGCCGACGGCTCACATCTGATATTTAATTGATATTAAAACGTCCAGCTACTCTTCATTAGTCTGCTAATGGAAACTCTCTAGTGTTTCATGCACTTGCTGCTGATGGGATTTCTCAGCTTTTTAAGTTTTTGAAGCTGAATCTTAAAAAAGAAATTATAAAAAAGTCAGCCAGCAGCTGTTTTTTCCAGAAATACTTTCCTTATACATTTGGACCGGCTTGCTGTTCCAATATTAAGACATCCCTTTTTTTAAATTCCCAGCTGTTAAACAAAGTGAAGAATGGATCTCGTCACGACCGCGGTTCATTTGAATGAAACAGTGGGTCACAATTAGCCTGTCATGATAACCCCCTCCTCCCCCTGACCAATCAGAAGAGAGCAGGCGGCTCTCCAGTGATGATGTTTTAACAGTCTCAGCCAGCCGGCAATTTACTGCCTCAACTATCAGGTTTTTTTTCTGTTTTTTTCTTCAGTGCACTTAAATAAAAACATTTTTTTTAAAATCACACGTGGAAAAACTGAACAAATGTGTCTTCGCTGTTATTATAAATTTGAGAAATGTTCCTTGATCTATAAACACGACCTTTTGAAAGCCACAGGGATCCGGTTAAAGGGACAGTTCTGCTGTTTAACAAGTACTACTACACACTCTGTGTATTACACTATGGGAGGAAAGCCATGTCCTGCTGGTAAAACAATCAATATGAGTTTAAGTGGACGCTGTATTTAGATTATTTTCACCGATGTTGGACCGTTATCTCTGCTCTCCTCAAAGCCAGCAGACTCCATTCACAAAAACAGTGATTTAACATTCATCACACAATAACACAAACTGACACATGGAGATGCAGTGGCCCTTTGTAGCCGGAGGTCGCTAATTCTTAACGAAAAATCGCAAAAAATCGGACAAATTGGTGACCTGTATTAAAGTCCCAGTCGGCAACATTTTTTGGTTATATTCACCGAAGCCGACACTATGCTCATAGTGTCATAGCTCATAGCTCATAACAACATAAATAATCCGATTTAAGAAAAAAAAGCGTGCCTTGTAGTTGTTTGTTTTGCAAAAGATCTGCAGCGCCCGGATCATCCTGTCCAATCAGCACGCAGGGCTGTGTTCGTGCACACACAGAGCCCCTCCCCCCTCGGGTCATTCCACTATCACAGGGGGGAGGCGGAAGGTAGTAGCAACAAGCTTCCAATTCCTCGGTTAATAACTGAAATGAGGAGGTCCAAAACAACCAAGAAAAAGAAAAACACCGGTGGAAAATAAGGAAAAAAAGACAGATTGCGACGGTGCCTGTGATAAAATGAGAGTAAACATCAGACCCGCGTTTCAAAGGTGGCGTGATCTAAGGGATTTCAAAGGGCATGAAGTCGAAGGGAAGGAGCTCGGTGGTCGTGGGGGAGGAGCGTGAGAGTTGTAAACATTCAAAATCTGACAGAGTGCCCTCGATCCGCCGGACTTGCCGACTGGGACTTTAATTGTTAGAAACCACACACACAGCGTACAGCGAGCCGCAGTCCAAAAAAAACCCCCAAATTATATCATCCAACCGACCAAACGCCACCAAGAGTGAAGTGACCGCCCCGGGAACTGCATTACCCAGCATGCTCCTGGCTGTCTGTTTGCAGGAAAATTAGATGGTCCCACATCTTTACAAAGACCTGGTTCCGGGATGAAGCCGACCTCAGGACAGAGACCAGGACTCTGGTGGGCCTGGAGGAGGTTTATAACGGTCTGACTGCGAGGTAAAGTTGTGAAAACATTCCTAATATAGCGTCCATTTATACTGATATTTTAACATACGTCCACAGCAGTACTGTGGTCCGCCTGTCTGTTTCTAGTGTACTGTTACACATGTAGAAGTACCTCATACAACATCACAACTATCTCAGAAACACTTCAGCTTCAGTTCAACGCTGCAGAGTTGTGCATTACAAAAAAAGTCAGAAAAACTTGCGACGGACATTCACAAGCCTCAAACTCTGATTGGACGTCCAAGTGTACAGAGAGCAGTCCAGGCTCCGTCCCCCAGGGCACACTCACTTCCTGGGCAGCAGCGCCGCTAGTCTCTGCTTCTTCATGGGCAGGAAGTGGATCTCCTGCGAGCTCACCTTCTTCAGTTTGATGGCGCGGCTCTTCCCAACCTTTTTATGCGGGTTGTTGGGGTCGTGCTGCTCGCCATGGGACGCCGATGGCACACCGTACAGCTGCTGCAGGGACGCGGCCGCCTGGCTGCCGTCCCGCTTGATGGAGAAGTTCTTGGTGGAGACCCCCGAGAGGCCTTTGATCTTCCCGCAGAGGATGGCGGGGATGGCGTCCTTCACCGACACGATGACCTTGGCAGTCTGCGAGGCACCAACGATCTCCAGGTTTCCGGCTCCGCTCTGGTGACTCAGAGGTGCCGAGCCGCCTGCACCGCTGCTGTCCACCAGCCACTTGTGCTGCCGGCTGAACTCCAGCGACGCCAGGCTGCCGAGGATTTTGGAGTCTAAACTCTGAGACAAAGACGCGGTGCTGGCGTCCTGATGACCACAATGGAATGCCGCCTCCCTCTCCGACTTCCTCCTCCCGGCCGCCGGCACCGACAGGTCAAGCACGCTGTCCTGTTGAGGACTCGGGAACTCCTGCTTCAGCTCCACCGGACACGCTCGGACCGACAGGTCCAGGACCTGACCCTCTTCGGGGGGCAGCGAGGATGGTGACGCCGCGTCCTGCGGCTGGAACGACGGTGTGCAGTGGCGCGAAGACAACGAGGTGGAGGTAGCATCTTTAGGAGAAGTCTGAGTGCTTTTACTCACAGTGCAAACTGGTTTTGGCATGTTCCCCTTCGAGTCCTCGGTCTGAGGGATGGGGACGGGGAGGGGGATAGGCAGAGGCACTGGCAGTGGGATGATGACGGGGTAGGGGACTAGAAGCATGGCGGGAGGGACCAGCGGTGCCAGGGGGGAGGCGTAAGGCGGCGCAATGGGGGGAAGCGGGAAGAAGGTCGAGCCGGGCGACTGGCAGGCAGACGAGCCGGCCTGGGACGGGAAGAGGTCTTGCAAGATGGCCGCGAACGCTGGATTCTGCAGGAGGGAAAGCAGGTTGGCGTCCTGCGTCTGGCCCGTGGACTTCTGGTCGACGGCCGGCGGCAGACCGAACGCCAGAGGGTTCTGACACAGGACGCCGCTCTGGAGCTGAGGGCAGCCGGCGGTCTGAGGGATCACCGAGGGGCTCATGTGCTGGAGAACTTGCTGGTCCAGGACCAGCGGCAGGGAAACGGGGCTCTGGCTGGCGATCAAGAACGGTGCTGTGGCCCCCATCTGGCTGAGCTGAGGCCCGGCTGCTCCCGCCGCCATCTGGAGGTGGATGGGCAGCATCAGCTGGCTGTCGCCCAGACACACCGGGTGCAGCACGGTTGTGGCCACTTTCAGCGCCATGCCTCCAGGGGGCTCAGCAGCCGGGTTGGGACTCACATCTTGCGGTGCAGGAGGGTCCGCCGGGTCAGAGAGACTGCCTTTGTTCACGCCGCCGCCGCCAGCAGCAGGATTCACGTCCTCCACTTTGCCGTGGATTTCTCCTCCTCCCACCTCGGCGCCACAGCCGTCGCTCTGGGCCCGTGTCATGGCGGACACGTCGTCACTTCCCTCCATAGTTCCGTTTTCAGGAGCCGATTAAATCTTCATCAAGCACTACTGACGGCTCTCGTCCATTATTCTTCCAGGAAGCGCTGAAACACAGGAAGCACAATGTTTCATGTCAGCTTCAATGGAAAATCTTACACATGGACCAAGAGCTGCGTCTGGAATGTGTCCGCGGAGCGGAGACATTGGAAGGACACCGCCGCCATGTTGTGTCTATTACAGCTCCTGTTAGGTTTGTTTTACGTGTTTTTATCTGATCACCCAGTTACAACTGATCCTCATTGCTGTGAAGTTTACAGGGAGTGATGTCATATAGCCCTGGTGCGTTTCATGTGTGCACAAGACTCCATTTAAAAAATAGCCTTTTTAACACTAAATTGCTTGTCAGCAAACGGTCATCAAGCAGCATCAACAGTGACGTATCTTCTTTGTAAATCAGAGCTGTGCAGAATCATTGATGCCGATGTGAAGAAGAGTTCATGTGGATTTAAAAAAACTGGGACTGATCATAAATATTTGGAAGATCAACTTCTAAATATTTAAAGAGTTAAATTTTAGAACAGAGTTTGTTGGGGCGGAAGAATGAGTTGGTTAACATCATTCTCACATTACTTTGACATTCATATGCTTTTTTACATATAGTAGGGGAATAAGTGGTAGTCATTTAAAGAAACACAGCTGGTCTGCTAGTTATGATACAAGGTTTTCATTCACACAAAGAAAGCATCGTTAGCAGGTGCTAGCAGGACGGTGTCTCTTTGGTTATCGTGCTTGTCTGACCTCCACTACATGGCACTTCCACACAACACATGCCCTGCCTGCGCTGCTGGCTGTCGGCCCTCGTCCATGCGGTGACATATGCTCAGGTTTCAGGACAAAAACAACAGTATGCCATACATTTTAAATTAAAACAAATAAATAAAAAATGAAATGCACACATGCAGTTCTGATTTGTGATCCTACAGCTGGACGGGTCGGCCAATCACCTCGCTGCTGTTCCTCACACACACACACACACACACACACACACACACACACACACACACACACACACACACACACGGGAATAAGGTCTAGGAAGCATTCACACCTCGGGAATATACCAAAGACTTTTTGCAGCTTCAGTCTGTTTTTGCCACTGTAGAAAAAAATGGAGCTGAGAGAGGGGGCAATATTCCCTCTCTCCGTTTTCTTTTGGCATATATTCACTTGTACATATAGCCGATATATAAACAATTTGCTTGATTCTGCTATGAAAACAAGTGAAAGCTACCGCTAGCATCTTAGCCCAACCACCCCGATCAATAAACACCCATAAGATGACAATTTGGCCTCATATAAATAAAACCAACAATAACCATCAACAGCCATCACCCTAAGGACCTTAACGAGACATTGTCACATGTTGTGATGTATTGGTTAGAAAAATAAATACTGCGTACATTCATGGGAAGATAGCTAGCATAGATGCTGGTCATTAGCATCATAATAAACACAAAATGTGTCACTTTATAAACTTGAAAAACTAATTTGCGACTTTTTTCCCTGAAAATTGCCCCCTTATGTTGGCTCCGTTAAAAAAAAAATCCTACAGTGGCCCTAAAACGCCATCGTAGGAAACAGTAACATCTGTTTAAAAAATAATTAAAATTATACAACACAACATAATAAAATCACCAACAACACAAACCACAAAAAACTGAAAAAGTTCAGTTGAACCTCGGAAGGATGCTGAAAAAGGACGCAGCTACTACTACTAATATGACGCATGTGCGCCGGCCCTCCTGCAAGTCATGTGATCCCAGACCAGAAAAAACAGGACTCGGACCTGAGTATAGACACGAGAATCCGACAGATATATATTCATATTCCTCTACAAGAACAAATAAATCTGAATAGAATATAAATGTATTTTTCTCCCTCATCTCTCTCTCTCTCTTCCCTCACAGGAAGTTTGAGACGTTTCCTTGATAAACGCGGTCACAAGGGCCGTGACACGATTAAGCCTCGCTGACCGATATGAAAGAGGCCTTTCTTATTCAGGACTCCCCTCCTGTCACGCTCAGATGGTTCAGTCCTATTGTGCACAACGTGGAGGAAGACTACCCCGACAATAACGTAAGTTAGAAATAAAAAAACAATGTAAGTGTGCGTCCTTCTGAGTGTCCAGGTCGGGTGACCTGATGTTGAATCAGGACTCAACCAGCAGGGGGAGCATCATGCCCCGCTCCCCTCCCCTCTCCTGCTCCTCCTCACTACAATCATGTGAGGCGAACAAAGTCTGCAGACGACAAACACAAGAAGGAAGTTTAAAGATGAGCACGAGCCAAAGAACATATGGGCGGCGTCCAGCTCTGTTTTTGTTCCTGGTCTCGTTATCCGACCGTCTCTGCTTTGGAAGGTCAGAGACGGATGTCACAGGGGCTACATCTGTGTCCGTGGTCGTCCCTCCTCCGTCAGAGTTCACTTAGAGGACCCAGATCCACATGCAGGTGCATCATGGGAATGACCTTTATGATGGGGTTTGGTTTCCTGATGGATCTGGGACTTCAACATGTACAAAGCAGTAGTCGTGGAAACCTGGTCTGGGTTCTAAGTGTTCCGTTTATGTTGTGCTTTTTTCTTTCTTTTTTGTTTCTTCTCTTTATTTTTCTTGTAGCGGTAACATTGATCCCCATTCACTCAGACATGCAGGACGTTTATGTTTTTCATTGCTCTCTCTCTCTCTCTCTCTCTCTCTCTTTATATATATATATATATCACATACACATGTGTGTGTGTGTATACACATTCTCTTTTTCCATTTGTTACATGTTGTTTTATTATCTCTTTACTCTGCCACTTACAAGCGCGATATCTGTTTTGTTGATTTGTGCAGAAAACACAATAAACAAATGTCGTACAAATAAATTAATAATTAAATAAACATGTTTTAGAGGCTGATAAGACAACATCATACTTCCCTCACCAGTAAACACATAATTGAGTGAGTTGAAGTAACGGAGAGCCAATTTAATCCCCCCTCCCCCTCCTTACTCTAATGATTTCCACATTTTCCTCATTGATGGAATGCACTCCGTAGCAGAGAGGCAATAGCAACAACAACAACAACAACAGCAACAACATGAAGTTGCACCGACGGCCGTCCCCGTAACACTGACTGGTTCTGGGTCTGATGTGGAGTTAAGACCACGAGGGAAGGGGAACACCAGGGACGGCTGATTATCTTTAAAAGGTCATCGCCCCCGACGACCCTACGCTCCAACAGCCAATTACATCTCATTACGGAGCCTCGTCACGAGCTGCTCCCAGAGCTCATCTTCATTCAGCTGGCTGGTCGTCCAGCTGAGCTCCTTCAACGAGGAGGTTTCAGTCTATTACACGACCTGTGTTTGTGTTCATTTCAATTCTTCTGTCTGAATATAATAATGAAGAATCCCATTTAACCACATCCGCGTATAGCCGAGGGCTTACACGTGTTCTTATGTATATCACGTGATAATTAGCAAATCGGTGGCTAATTTGAATTATGTTATATCATTGTCTTCCTGCTGTAATTTTTTATTTTTATAAGTCATATTTGTATTATTATTACTGCTACCATTACTACTTTTATTATCATTATAATAATCTAAAAATAATAAAATGAATATACATATATATAATATTAACAACGGTATATACATACATGTTTTTGTAAATTTCCCACCGTGGAATATAAATAGGATCATCTTATTTTATTTATCATTATTATTTTATGTTATTGTTTTGATTCTTGTTTTAAAGCACTTTTTCACATTATTAAAAGGTGCACGTTTTCTGTAGTTTGTATTGTTAGCCGTTAGCTCGTTAGCTGTAGTTTGTACTGTAAGCTCTGTCAGCACGTTTGCTGTAGTTTGTGCTGTTAGCACATTTGCCGTAGTTTGTACTGTAAACTCTGTCAGCACGTTTGCTGTAGTTTGTGCTGTTAGCACATTTGCCGTAGTTTGTACTGTCAGCATGTTTGCTGTAGTTTGTACTGTTAGCACGTTTGCTGTAGTTTGTAGCCTACTGTTAGCACGTTTACTGTAGTTTGTACTGTTAGCGCTGTTAGCACGTTTGCTGTAGTTTGTACTCAGATATTATTGGTGGTTGGTACTAACTGAAGTAAACACGTGTCATATTTGTTTGTTAAGGAAGTCAACTTTTTGATATGAAAAAACAAAGAAATGTATTTTGTTTGGTAATTTATTCTGGCATGTTTTGGTAAATAAGAGGCTCGACTTCAAAAGGATTTTTAGGGAGTTTTTCCTCATCAGCTAAAAAGCCCATCTGACGATAATGTTATATTTGCTGTTTGTCTCGTTTATAAATGAAAAAAAAAAATAAAAATAAAAATCGGACACCATGTGACCATGGTGTCATTGTCGCCCATGTGATGCTGCCGGGGACGCGACTGAAGCCTCTTTGTACCGGAGCCCGGAGACCAGAGCCGGTCCCCCTGCCGCATGGGTCTCTCGGTGCTCGCGTCCCGCAATGAGCCCGTCCACGGCAAAAAAAAACCCCAACAAGGGTGCTGTACGCCGCGCACGCGCACGGGTCTCCGCACATCACACGGCGGAAGCATGAAAGGGATGAGGGGCGCGTGACGCTCCGTTGCCATTAAAGATGACAATATAGGGGCGCTAAATCATAACACGCTTTATTCGCCTGAAGTTCGCGTTCAAACCGGTGCATATTTATTAAACGCACAGACCCGAGAATAGCGTCACGGTCGGATATCTGCGCAAATAAATCACCTCCGGATCTCGTTATAAGGCTTTAGAAGCGAGCTCGTGCCACTAGCCTTAATAATCCGGTGTTATGTTCGAGCCTTGGCTCATCTCCCGTCCCGTTTTTAATTCTGCCGTTAAAACGCCAGTTTTCGGCGTCAGAGCGCCGCCGCTCACTCACCTCTCTCTCTCTCTCTCTCCTCCGGCGCACGAGCATTGGCGGCTTCCGGCGGCGGCGGCTCTTCCCCCCTCCTCACTGACCGACGACCCGGAGAGCCGACAAATAAATAGAAAACGCTTTTTTCCCCTATTTATCTCTTCATTGCAGTCTGGTCGGAGCGAGGAGCGACTCCAGACTGAAGCTGCGCGCGCAGCACCGTCAGCGCCTCCTCCCCTCCCCCCTCCTCACTCCTCCTCCACACAGGGACACATATCATTAAAAAAATAATAATACTAATACATAATATTAACAACAACCGTTCATCTCAAAAGCTAAAACTAAATTATTTAATATAATAAGCATTATTAATTTATTTTTATACTCTTTCTGAGCCATTAATAATAATCTGTAGCAATAATAGTAGGCTAATTATTTAGCAATTTACGACATATTTATATATATGTATATATTTATTCATATATTTATTTGAATAAAGATTATAGAGAATAGTTAGTCATAAAAAATCATAGACTATCATAGCATATTATGCAAAATAATCAGTTTGTATCTTATCGTTTTAAAGTACTTTGTGTCATTATTAAAGGTGCAATTTACAAATAAGAATAAATTAAAATGTCAAAAAGTGTCAGAGTATAGCAGTTCCATTAAAATGTTATACATTTACGATGCTTAAATAGTCCATATGAATATTATCGTTTTGATTATCATAATTAATATATCATCAAACAACTGTTATGTAAAGAATTATTGGAGTGATGTTGACCTGAGCAGAGAGAGAGAAGTCAGTCTCCCTCTGTGTGTGTTGTTATCGGCGCTTCTGGTAATGTAGCTCTGTTTTCCTCGTTTGCATGTTACTGAGTAAAAAATCCCAGTTGCCTGAACGGAAATATGTAATTTAATGTTTCTTTATCAGGAAATTAAGACAATTTAATGAGTACACTTCCAAGTAATTAAATCCAACTTAGTGTAACCTGGGCAGCGGTTCCCAACCTGAGGGTCTGGACCCCCACAAGGGGTCACATGTTAATCTCAAGGGGGGGCTCTGAGATTACAGGAAATGAAAGCAGGAAATTAAACAAAGCTCTTCTAAACAAAATGCTTTCCATAAAAATCTTTCAATTTTTCTTGTGAAATGATTCGATCATTTGGGACATAAATGTGATTAACTTTAACAATATATGGTTGTAAGTGGAGTTATGAACATCCCACGCTCTCGGAGGAAGCACAGAAACCTGCTCTGGACCGGATCCGCCTGGCGACAGAAGCAGGAGGAGGATGGCAGCTGTGGATGAAAGTCTGGTGGTGATCTGGATCCCCTGGGTGTCCCTATCAGTCCCAGGCAGCCTCGGGCTCTGGTGGGGGGGGGGGGGGGGGGGGGGGGGGGCTCATTGTTCCTCAGGGAGGCTGACTTAATGCACCATAATGAGACTCACAATATACCCTTGTGGCCTGGTGGGGACTTTGGTGTGGTTACCTCCCCCCACCAGGTCTATTACTCCCATGTGGAAGTTGAGCTCGGATCAGGACTGAATGTGTTGCCGTTTAGAATTGTTTTACACCTTTCGCGTGGACAGACACCCCTAACAGGTGAACTCATAGATCATTTATAGAGGCTAAGCCACGCCCCTTCTCGGTGGACCACCATGGGACCTTATTCTGGAAAAATCCTGTATGGTAATCTCTTGCCAGACAGGTGAACAGGCTGGGTTGTGTCTTTTAATATCCTTTGGGCCTCTTTGCGGGCACCTCTTGTCACGAATAGAGAGGCTAAGTCTTCTGGTGGACCACCATCGGACCTTATTTTGGAAAAATGATGTATGGTAATCTCTTACCAAACAGGTGAACAGACTGTGGCTGCTGGGTTGTGTCTTTTAACATTCTTTGGCCTCTGTGTGGGCACCCCTTGTCACCAATAGAGAGGCTACCACCATGGGACGTTATATTGGAAACAAATGTGAATATGAAAGTAGTCAAAAGTGAGAGAATTTTTTTTTTTTATGATCGTGCCATGAATGAAACATTTTTCAGTAAAAAAGCAAATTTTGCATGTGATGTGATGTGGTTCCTTCGTCTGACCAGTGAAGTGAAGGTCTTACGTTCATGTTCATCAGTCAGGTGATGATTCATTTTTAAGGCTGATTCACAGAAGCTAAACTATACCTCGACACAAAGATGTCAACCATCAAATCATTGCGGTGATTTCCTGTTGAGACCATTATGACTCATCCTCTTCCCCTTCTTCTTCACCTCCTCCCTCCCTCTCCCTGCCAAGCAAGCCGGTCTGCAGTGTTAACTGAGGTCTGGGTTCAGGGTTGCCCCCCCCCTTGATGGTGTACCCACCACCACCAAACCACCAAACAGTCCATGGCTTTGTTTACCTTCTCCCAGCCCCGTTGACATGCAACCGGCCAAGAACAAGGCGTTCCTGTCCGAGCCACAAAGATTCATTCTACACATCAGAGACGACGAAGAGGAGAGAAACCAGGTCAGATCAGTTAAACACAAAAAAAACCTCTCAGCTGGTTTATTTCTCCCGTCTGGAGGGGGGGGGGGGGCACAAAGAGGACTCATTTAAATGTACACCCAATTTGCATTAAATTACCCAGCATCCTCCTGGGCAATCAGCCGAAAGGAACATCCTCTAGTGTTCATCTGGAATCAGTGTGATTGTGACGTCTCAGAAAACATTTAACAAACAGACATGAACACGAAACAGTTGATACCTGACATTCACACAATTATCTTTTATGTTACAAGGTTTCTGAAAATGTCACGTTTAAATGTGCAAATGATGCGTTATTAAATATGTGCATACATTTCCAGAACAGCAATCCAAAACATTACAATTTAGAATGTTTATCAGAGATCATGAGCACGATGCCAGTTTGCATAAATGTAGAAGCCACAGGTTTTTAGTATTACGTCTAATACAATTTAAATGTTTTTTTTTGTCATTTTTATTCTTATTTTTTTTTTTAAATTTGTTCTACTCTTATTGCTATTCCTGTTTGCAGCGGTTTGTATTTCTTTTTTATAAACTTTATATGCTTGTGCCTTTAAATCCTGTTTATGATTATTATGTCACCATGTTAGAGATTTTTCAGAATTCATTTATTAATTGAATACAATTAATTAAGTGTAAGAGGCTTAAAACATGATGATAAAAGTATATGATGTCTTAGAAGTTGTTGCAGACATTTTTGTGTTAAAACATTTAATCACAGTTTTGAAACAAAATGTAAAAAATATTTGAACCATTTGAGAATGAATAAAATTGATCAGAATTGCCTCCAAAATAACAAAAAATACACAGAGACCTCAAGGAACATCGTAGAGGAAGTCAGGCTATGAGTTCCGTAAATAATGTTCTCTCCGTGTGAAACGGTTACTAAGGAGACCAACATGGTTACACATGAATAAATCTGGGCTCATTGGTTCCACGAGTCTCTGGGCTTTCCTGTAATACCCACTTATTCAATTTCAAGACTGTTTAGAGACCTCAATGTGCAGAAATATTCAGTTTAAAAAATAAATAAGTAATTAAAAAAACATTTTTTTTGCCCAAACTGCATAAAAATGGATTCTATTGGTTGCCAGGAGTCCCACCTTCACAGATATCGAGCATTTCTGTAAAGGGGCAGGGACTAGCGTGTCCCCATGGAAACCATTTTCATTCACGTAGCTTGAGGTCAGAGGTCAAGGCACTCCTTTGAATATCACCATGCTGTCGTCCCCCCCTCCCAGTGTTACTCAATGTAGAGAAATATCCCCTGTTGTAATGTGTCAAGTTTAATATGAAAAATGTAAAAAAAAATAACATTTGATGTTTTGATAATGATAGATGTATGTCGGCTTTAATCAATTTCTATTTCATGCTCTTGTATTTGGAACAGATTAATAAAAGTTTAATGTGACAGCAAAACAAATAAAATATTATTATATATTATAAGATCATAAGAGTGTTGGTTTTGGTGTTGGATGACAAGCTAATTTTAATTCACATTCTGCTGCGTTATTAATTAATAGCATTGCATCCTAGTTCTTAAAACATAAAAAAAAAAACTTGGTATGTAAAGTAATTAGTACCTCCAAATAAATGTCCTTAGTTACATTAGAGGCTTCTGTTAAAAGTAAATCATGACACACTGCCCCCCCTGTGGCTGAAAATATATTCAGTATTATATTGAGTAAAACTGTTAAAATAAGAATAACGATGGAACAAAGAGTCATTTTCAAGGCAGTCACATTTATTTGTCTTCTTATACACATCTGCTAAGCAGCCTTTCGGCTCTGATAGGATTCCTATGGAAGTCCCACAATGCTTACTAAAAAATAAATACAAAGACAAAGTGTTCCACAGCTCAAAAATATACAAATGGTTGAAATCAATGTAAACTTCTTTGTTTTTTTTACATAAAAAAAAACAATTCAACCTTTGTGACGATTCCAAAAGTTGTTGTATTTACAAGTTTGTACAAAAAAAAAAAATAAAAATACAAAGCTGACGTCTAACAGAGGTTCATCTGAAGTTCATCGGAAAGAAAAAACGCATCGAGTACCACCGAGTCACGCTGTCGTGCTTCTTTACTACCAGTTTAGTTTCAGTCGAGTAAACAAGAAAAGGAAAACAGTTCTCAGCCTTTGGCACAAGCATCTAATCCGTCGTGAAGCGGTGATATTATCATAAACATCTCGAGTACAGCAAGAGACAGATGCAACTTCACAAACATCACTTTATCAGTGCAAAAAAAAAGAAAAAAAGAAACAAGAGAAACAAGGTTGGAATGAAGGTTCACAGATAAAACCCATTATGTACCCTGTTATACGAGGTGTATATGGAGGATCATTAAGGCCAAAATTAATTGATATTACCTACGAGGAAATATGGCAAACGTACCACACCGTATTCTTGTGATATTATTGTGAATATGTGGGATGAAATAAAAGTGTCAGGGTCACAAATAGAAACTCACTCGTGAAGGATTTTCCTCTACAGTAGCCGAGAAATGTCAAACTCATGATTATTTTTTAATGTCATTATCCAGGGAAAACAGAAGTTTGTTTCTTTTTTATTACTTAGAATGTTTATCAGAGAACAGGAGCATGATGCCAGTTTGCATAAATGTAGGTAGTAGGCACAGGTGTTTAGTATTACATCTAATACAATTTAAATGGTTTTCTTTGTAAATCATTTTACAAAATTTGTTCTACTCTTATTGCTATTCCATTTTGCAGCAGTTTGTATTTCTTTCTTATAAACTTTATATGTATTGTTTTTAAATGCAAAAATATATTATAAATAAAAATAGTAATTGGTTGCATCTAATGATTTAGGTTATCCAAACAATTTTGGCAGTGTACGGAGATTTTGTACTCTAACGGGAATTTAAAAACAGTGACGTCCGGCTGAACAAAATTATTAATTTGTCATCGAGATAACAACGGTAACATTTTAAAAAAAAATTCTAGCATGGCAGTTCTCCGCTTCCATACTTTTACTATTTTTCCAACCAGTGTCCGATTAAATTTTAAAAATGTGTCTCTTATACACAAAATTAATTATCTGGATAAAATACATTATTAATAAAAGCCAGCAATTCATTGCATCTAAAGAATTTACATTTCCATCGGAATCAGGGAGTGTACGCAGATTTTCGGAGATATAAAAATATATATATATTGATTGTTGCGACACCGCAGCAGGTTTTATTTTGATGGGAAGAAAATAGAGAAGCAGCAAAGGCAACGCTCCCTAAATCCAGAACTTCCTTCTTTTTCATCACAGATGATAACATGTTGAACTAATTTATATTTAACCTCACATCCTCCATCGTAAAGCCCGCCGCCACCCAAACAACCCCCTCCCACAGAAACCAAGCTGCCTTGTCACAAGCCGAATTGAGGCTCGTTTGATCAGCCTGAACACGTTCCAGTCGCCTCCTTCAACTTAAACATGCAAACATGCCCAGTCAGCAACAACCACAAAATTACCTTTTTTAAAAGACCAAACACACAACCTCCTTGTTCTTATGCTCCGCCCACTTATAGATCACTTTATCTTCTCCCACCGTTAACACTTGCTCCTTCCTCGTCTCCTCAGATTGTCGAGTTTGTGCTCCGATTAGTTTCTTCAGATTAATTATTGCATGACAATTTGTAAAAACATTGTGTTATCGTTTTATGATATGCTAAAAAATAAAAACGCTTCACTTTTGTGTTTTGTTTTGTTTTAATCCTGACTGTCAGCTCCGTGTTTCAGTATCACAACAGCTGTAAGTAAGATTGTGTGTCTGATTGCATAGGTATTCATAGAATACAAACATACATCCCATATATATTTCTCTATTTTTTACAAAGGTAGAAAATGTCAAACTGGGGCAGCAGATTGAACGTTAATGAAGCATAGTGGGGCTGTAGGGAGGCTCGCTTGTGCTTATGTACCATAAACTAACCAAATCATATCGTTGTGGAGCCGCGAAAGAGTCCTGCAGCGGGTCAGACAGCTGGCGTAGGATTATTATCAAATATTAATAATTCTGTTCAATTAGCCTGTGAGCTACTTGTTGCTAATCACTGGCATACACATAGCTAGCACTAATGCTAATTGCTAGCGGTCACCCATAACTAGCGCTGATGCTACTTGCTAGCATTCACACAATTCACACACACACACACACACATGCATGTAAACTGAAATCCACAAAGAGTTCAAACTGTATTTTGTCACTGTAACAGACCGCTTACATCACTCTTATGGGACCGTCGTCATAACAACCGTCAGCATGCTAGATAGCAATAGCATAAGCTAATTGAAAGGGTAACAATATTTTAAAATACGGTAAATTTGAGCTAAATATGTGGTGTAGCTAGCAGACGAGCTAGCTAGATAGCTAACTAGCCAGATGCTAAAATCGAATACATCCTGAATTATCTTTGAAATGTATTATCGTAGTTTCAAGTTATTGGAGGATTTTGTGGTTCTGGGACTAAGTGGTCATATGTGCGGGTTGCGGGGGCGGGTACGGTATTGTAGTCCTTGAGAACCAGACCCGTGCAGGACTCTGTAGAAGAAGGTTTTTGCTCCTCAATACTCTACATGACTCATGTTTTTCTGCAGAAATAATTTCATATTTTTTCGCACCGTTTTAAAATAGTCTTGAACAAAAAAGTCTCCACAGAATAACCGATAAGGAAAAACATCTATAAAACTCAGAAAAACAATTAAGTCACTTTATGATTAAATATATATTAGAAGTAATTTCTGGTCCGTTTTTTCCTGTAAACTAAAATGTTTTCATACCTTTCCCACCAGCGTTTCTACATGGAGCCCTGAGACGAGCGGTCGTCGTGAGGACTCCCGTCAGAGTTCTCCGTCTCGCCCTCGGAGATCGCCTGCATAGGAACTGGGTACAGCCGGCCGCGGGCGCCGTACCGGCTGCTGTTGGCGGGTGGCGGGATCCTGGAGCGGCCTGGCCTGGTGGCGGCGGGCGAGGGGTAGGACTTTGGGGAGAAGCCGTCGGCGTTGGCTTTGGGATAGAGGCCCGGGAGCTGATCCGGCGGTCCCGGCTGCTGGTCCCACTGCGGTTGCAAGGGGGAAGCGGGCTCCTCGGCTGGTCTGGGCGAGTCCGTCAGCGAGTCTCCGGGAGACTTGGGAGCAACGGGGCTCTTGAGGATTTCCGCCGCTGACATGCGGTAGCTGGACTCGGAGCGGCTGCCCTTCTTCAGCAGCAGCAGTTTGAACTCCTCATTGGAGGTGCTGGACTTCTTAGCACTCCGGTAGATGGGCCCCGAGACCCGGTGCAGGCCTAGTGATGTCACAGCAGGGGAGGAGGGCGGCGCCGGGGAGGCCGGGGAGCTCCCGGTGCTGCTGGGCGGCGTGTTTCCCAACGCACTGCTGACGCGGTTCCTCACGTTCAGCTCATTGGAATCCTTCCTGCCCAACACTTTCCTCTTGGACCTGAAAATTAAGTTTATTCAAATGTATTTGTGAACCCGGAATAAAGTATTTATCTGTGATTTAACATCAATAACCAGATGAAAAGGATGCTGAAATAACTCCATAATGATGGTGATCAGTAAAAAGTGTGAAGTCATGTTTTGTTAGGTCTGTCTGCAAGACCACAAGACTGGTTTTCGAATGGAGTCTGGTTGATGGGTGCTAGGCTATGCTAACATTGTAGCTGCTCCATCAACACTCCAAATAAGGTAATCTAGACATAAATATGGCAGCAACCTTGTTGTTTGGACCACAGCCAGTCTCTGGTTTCTCCACATAGTCTGTGATCTCAACAACAATTGGCTTTAGACATGAATTTCTTGCTCAAGTTAAAATATTTCAACGTTTGCAAAGGTACCCACCTGTGAATCATAGCAAACAGATCCTCGGTGGTCCGGGTCTTGGTGGGGGACAGGAACACAGCGTCGTCCTCTGGCCGGGACTCGTCACTCAGAGGGGATGCTGCGTCATCACCAGGTGGATAGTCAGTTAACAGAAAAAGTTTCTTTAAACTACTTTGTGCTAAAAGTGATCGTCGCTGCCACCTACAGGCTCAGATGTTCATTACAAGTCTGACAACATTATGGAATCTACCTTTACTGAAGGAGTCCTCCGATGTGGACTCGTCCTTCCTGTCCTCCCGAGAGCCACATTCCCCCGGCGACTCAAACTCCACCTCCTTGCTGCCGTCATCACGGATCGGACTCCCTGGCGACGCCTCCTCTGATTGGCCGACAGCAGCCAGCACCTCGTCCAAACCGTTGACGGATCTCTTGGGTGAACTGTGCTGCAAAGGGGGAGGAGGAGGACCTTGTTCTGGTTCTTCTTCTTCTTGGTCTGGTCTTTGCTGCTGTAAAGCCTCCGAGTCTGCGGAGCTTTCTGCTGGTTCTGCTGCCTGTCTGGTCCTCTCAGGGACGTCCACCACCAGATCTTCCTGGTCCTGTGTGGTCCTGGTCTTGCTCCGGAACACTGCTTCCCCATCTGCAAGCTCTCCGTTAGAGGTGAACTCTGACTCCAGAGACCCCTTGGGGGGCGTATGGTGCTGATGTGGACTTGCGGGTTCTCCACAGGAAAGCGTGCTAGCTAAGTTCCCAGGGGGACACTTGGAGGTGGTCTTGTCCTCGCTGATGGACCTCAGCTGGACCGAGTGCAGCACCATGGGCGTGATGCTCATGTGATGTGCATTGAACGTCTCCAGGTGCGGTGGCGCTGCCGGTTTCGGCAACACCAAAGGTTTCTGTTTGATTTGAGTCCTGAACGGCAAGTCGCCGACAGTGTGGAGGGCACTCAGGTCCAGGTGGGGGGGCGGGATGACAGGCAGCTCCAGGTGTCCCCTCGCTGCCGTCACCGAGGAGGATTGCGATGAGAGGGATGACTTCCTCTCGGGGACTTTGGGCTTCCTCTTGCCGCCGGATGGTGACATCGGTCCGGGGAAGAATGCGGCGGGGAATGAGGAGGTGGGGGTCTCCGACTGACTGGAGTATCCACTGGAGGGACTCGCCAGGCCCGCCAGCCGCTCCGGAGACCTCGTCAGCTTGAAGTCCCCGTCCACCGACGGGAGAGACGGTGTGGTGGAGCCTGAGCCGGACCCCGACGTCTGAGACTCAGAGCTCTCCTGCGACTTGACGCACTCGATGACGGTGGTCCCCGTCGCCGTGCTGGAGTTGGACAGCGAGCGGTATGGGTCGCTGGCCTTCAGGTCGTTCAGGAGCCACAGGTCGGCGTAGTCTGCCTGCACCACGCCCTCGTCCTTGAAGGAGTGAGCGTCCGTGGAGCTGAACGCGCCCAAGTCTGGCAGGTCGGTGGAGCCCTCGGCCCCCCAGACCTCCAAGGAGGAGACCACCTGACTTGGGGGGTCAGACAAGACCAGGTGCAGCTTCCTGTCCCTGCTGGGGAGCAGCGGCCTGCAGCTCCTCTTCGGTTCTTCGTCGTCGTCGGGGGCGAGTCCCTCGCTGCAGAGTTTGCGTAACGATGAGCTCCTCTGTGGCGGACTCGGCTTTGCCTTCGGCTTCCTCAGTGAGAGGTAGCGCCGGCCCAGGGTCATGTGCCCGCCAAAGTCGCAGTCGGAGCCGGGCGAGGCGCAGCCATACGAGAAGCTGCGGCTGCCTTTGATGCCGCAGTCGAAGTGCATGGAGGTGTAGTAGCCCTCCGTGTCCACGGAGTAGTGGGACACAGTGTCGGCCTTCTCCGATGGCGGCTTGTCGGAGAAGCTGCTCTCGCAGGTTGCCATGCTGGTGTAGCTGGGGCAGCCCAGGCTGCTGCTCGCCTCCCTGCTGGGCTCCAGGCTCAGGTCGTTGGACCGCGGGGGGTAACTCCAGTCCCCCTCCACGGGGGCGCCGACCCCCGCCTCCTCTAATATGTCCATAGCCGTGGAGGAGAAGGAGCCCGCCCGCTGGGTCCTCAGACCCGGGTAGTGGTCCAGCGTGAAGCCGTCATGGTCGTCGTTGCTGTGGGCGACGGCGTTCAGTGACAGCTCCGAGTCGAAATGGGAGGAGCCCGTCAGTGGCGGTGAGGCTGCCGGGGGGATGGTCTCCGAGGTCTGCGAGGGGCAGGTGGAGCTGCTGCCGCTCCAGTTCCCACTTGAGGACTGGTGGTCCTCCTTGTGGTCCATCTGGCCCCCCAGCACCCCCGCAGCCGAGACCGAGTGGACCGGGCTGCTGAAGGTGTCCGAGCTGGATGAGATCTCGCAGCTGCCCATGTCGGCCTTGCGGGGTAGCTGGGACCGGGTCCTCCCAATCCAGCCGCGCTCTGGACTCTCTGACAGGCCCAGCTGGTGTTGGGACATGGCGTCCATGCTCTCCTCCTCGTCCTTCAGATCCAGATCCCCAGGACCGGGCAGGAAGTCCTCAGTGCCGAAGGGGAGGAGCTCCTCCTCCTCCTCCTCTTCGTCGTCGCTGTCGTGGCGCCGGCCGACCATCATCCGGGTCCCGTCCCGGGGGAGACTCCGGGTCCGAAGGCGGGCGCCCACGGAGGCGTTGAACATGGCGTCGCTGCCCTCCGGCAGACACAGTATGTTGCCTGCGGAGTGAGACAGAGACAGGGAGACCCCCTGGAACCTCTGGGAGCGGATCCTCCTCCGAGACGGCGCCCCCGAGATGAAGAAGTCCTCTGTCTGGCAGCCCGAGTCTCTAGTCCCAAGGTGGCCGGCTAACTCCTCAGTGGAGGGTGAGATACTGGATCTGGTGTGGACTATCACGGTCCGGTCTCTGGACCCTGGAGACTCGTCAGAGTCTGTTTGGAGACAAGAACACAAGGACAAGAACTCAGAGAGGAGTCGCTAAACCAAAACAGTGTTCGCCGTCTCTCCTGCCACTGGTTTCCTGTCATCGCTCCAACGTCTCATATTTAATCTATTTTCTTTTGTAGTTGAAGTAGAAAAGATTTGAAAAAGACACATAATGTATTGAACTGCATGGTAGGATAAAGTAAAATAGAGAACAATCTTATTAATATTAATATTTGTGCTACAGATTGATACAAATTACAACAGAACTTAAAAAACAAAGAAATAAAATAGAGTCACAATATAAACATTCCCAACAAATAAATAAATATAAAGTGTATAAGAAGTGAAACCAACACTAGTGCAATAAAATATGTGTATAAAAAATATATAGTGTAATAAATACAATTTGGTAAAATAAGTAATCTGAAATAAAAAACAATATTAAATTAAATATAAATTACTTATAAAATGACTAATACACTATTAATTAAAGTAAGATACATTTGGTAAAATACTTAAACTAAAATAGAAGAAGTAAATTTCAACAACATGAGCATATTAATAAACGATAAACTGTATTGGCAATGAATAAAAATAAAATAGCCTAAAAAAAAGTAAACTTCAACATGAGACTAAATAAAGTGTATAAACTGACTAATAGAGTAGTAGTAAACATAAATATAAAGTACAATAATAATATCTCTGTGAGTTCATGTTCAAACCACAGAAACTTTAATAGTTTCTCCTCCCAGCATGCATCAGTCTGGATGAGACCTGTGTGGGGGAACGGTGAGACTAGTTCACGTACCCAGGTCCTGGTGCACCTGACGGGGGACTCCGGCCACCGTCCTGCGCCTCCTCAGCTTCCTCCTTCGCTGCAGCAGCGACTGCGAGTGCACGAGCGAGCCGCGGACACTCGCGTCTCTGTCGAAGCCGACGCCTGAAACACAGACGACTCGACCCGTCAGATTATTAATACAAACAGGGGTCTCTCTCTCTCTCTCTCTCTCTCTCTCTCTCTCTCTCTCTCTCTCTCTCTCTCTCTCTCTCTCTCTCTCTCTCTCTCTCTCTCTCTCTCTCTCTCTCTCTCTCTCTCTCTCTCTCTCTCTCTCTCTCTCTCTCTCTCTCTCTCTCTCTCTCTCTCTCTCTCTCTCTCTCTCTCTCTCTCTCTCTCTCTCTCTCTCTCTCTCTCTCTGTCCACCCTCCCTCACGTGACAGCAGCTCTCAGGCCTTTCAGCTCCATAGCGATGGCTGGACTTCTCTTACAATGTGCCCCCCCGAACTGTGCCTGACTCGACCACCACAACTCTCCCTTTGACTAGATGTGAGGAGGAGAGTAAATCACGCCGGCGGCGCGCCTTTTCACCGCTCGCTGGACCCGACTAATTGGCATTCGAGTCACGGCGGCGCGCTTCGTCGCCATCGCCGAGCACGAGGAGTAGAGTTAACGGCTCGGAGCGCGAGAACGCCACACGACCGCCGAGAACAGCTAGATGTCCGTTTTTTAATTCATGTGGTTTAACCCCCTCGCAACGCCGGGATTTGTTATGCAAGCGATGAGCGTTTGCGGTTAGCAGCATTAGCATTCCACGGGCTAACTACTGATGAAAAAAGAGTCGCCGGATAAAACACGCCAGGTAAGATAACGTTACATTAGTGACGGAACGTAGCTAAGTAAGCTAGCTAGCGAGACTAGCTAACGGCCGTGTTGGTGGAGTAAGTAGCTAAGTTAATCAGCTAGCTAGCAGGCCGAGCTAACGGCCGTGTCGGTGACGTAATTCCGTAGTTCACTGAGCGCTTCATACTAAACTAAATTATACGACTACAAACTTTCTGAAACTTTCTGACTAAAACAACATATGTTAAACTGACAAACATCATGGGAATTCAGGGAACAATTCAAACAGGATCAAAATAATATTTGTCGTCATTGACTAAGATTTATTTTTAAATTAATCCCCACACAGGAAAGGGTGGGACTTTAGCTCCAAAGCAAAATTGACTTGCAATAGCTGGTTACAACAAGTAGGGGGCCGTGTAGAAACATGTAGAATTCATAGACTTTTCACTTAAAGGGATAGTTCGGAATTTTGGACATAAGACCTATTTTCCAACTCAGCCAGTGTGTTCGAGACGTCTGGCGCAAGTCAATCGTTCTAGCTAGCATGGCATTAAAAACACTCATACCGACTCCACAGTGCACCCGAGGCAAATCAATTGTAACGGCAGACTATCGATGTACATATCTGTGTTGATAGAATGTTTGAAATAAAACCAACCTTGCATTTTTAAGGATTTATGTCTCAGCAGCAGCAGCAGCGTGTCATACTTCCTAGTAGGCTATGGCAGCCGTGGACTGATATCACCTAGCACTTATAAGTTATCGGTTCTATAATAGTTTGTTTACCTGCCGTCATTGCTACAGACGCAGAGTAGCCTGCAGTGCTAGTTTCTTCAATCTCACAGAAATGGACACTTTTGGAGAATATACTGAAACTTTTGAAGACTCTGACGAGGAGTTTTTTTTCCACCCAAACCCAACCGTAACTGTACGAGCCTGAATATACAGAGGAAGAATTGCGCGAGAGGGATGCTCAAAGGGCAGAACGTGAACAAGCGTCTATCAAGACCGAGATAGCCCCCGCTGGAGCTGAGAACCGGGACCGAACAAACGGAGACTAGTAGTGCCGGGAGGGAATCCCCCGCAACGCGTCCGAGGGTTTACGGTTCTCCGGACGAAGCAGAGGTTCGGTATTGCGGTGCGTAATTGTGGGTTGGCTGGGCCGTGGGCTGCCCAGTCTTTCGGTGAGGTCCAAGAGCTTTTCACCCAGGTCTGAGGGCACGAGGCCCAACTGTTGGGCAACACAATAAATAAATAGCCATTGTAGTTCCGGGGTTTAGTTAATCTTGAGGAAAGAAAAGCAGAGAAGCTGCCGGCGCGACCTAGCAGTGGATTTACCCGTCACGTTAATGGGGATGACACACGAGCTGACGACTTGGGAGCTGGTTTTCATCCTCTCCTCTGGGGTCGGCAGGGGTAGGGCTCGGGACCAGTTAGTCTGCTTGTCCAGGGTGGAGGGGACGTTAGGGACAGGGAACCGGGGCCGGTGACCTAGAGCCACTGCTGTGTCGCTGCCGTCGGGGTCAGAGGGCGCCGCCGCCTGCAACAGATGGACATCAGTGAGGTTAAAGGGGGGGTTTGCTAGGGCGGCCTTACGAGGAGTCAGATGGGATCCAACTTCAGAGAGGGAAGAGATTAAAGTCAGTGTTGAGCTGCAGGCGATTAGTGTTCAATTAATTAATCAATAAATAAACAACCAGCAGCTGACCAATCAGAATGCAGTACAGATAGAAGCAGATCAGCAGGTTTCATGCAAAGAAAAGGTTAAAATCAGGAAAAAGTAGTTCAGGTTGCATCCAAACTTCAAACTATGAAGATCTCTCTCTTCCCATCAGGCTGATTCATGTGACAGAATCGGCGTAAACAGTCGTTTCCTGTCTCAACCAGCTGCTTTCTGAACTCTTAACTCACAATCTCTGGCACCTAAAGTGACTCTGCTGCGAGCATTCAGCAGCATCTACATCCAGACCCAGAGCCAGATCCAGACCAAGACCCAGACCTGCTCAGACGGAAACATCCCCATTACTTCTCCCTCCACCATCATGAATCAGCGTATTGAGTTCTTACCGTGAGATTCCTCCAGAGAGCCACATGTGAAACTGAACGAGTCTCGGGCTCAACTGGTTCCCACCTCCTCGACCCCCCCCCCCCCCCCCCCACACACACACACACACACACACACACACACACACACACTTAAAACCAGATCTGGAACCTTTGTGCTCTGTGTTCCCGGCAGACCAATGAGACCCTGACAAAAAACCCGGGGCCACAAAAGAAACCGGTTTCCTTGGAAACTTGTAGCGACCAGTAAAAGGAGAGCATTTACAGCTGATGTGTTTGGATGCAGGACAACGCAGGCGAGAGGAAGTAAAAGGACCTGTTTTATCACTGCGTCAGGGACGACCTGCGGCACAGAGGCACCATGGAGGAACCCCCGGCTGCTGTGAATTGCACATTCCTCACATACCGCTGACCCATCGCCTGATGACATCATGCTCCGTCAGCTCAGTCCGAAGAGAAGCATGCAAGTCAGAGAGGATGTAGATGAGGAGGTGAGGAGGAGGAGAACATAGGAGGAGAGGGAAGGGGGGGGACCACTACCTTTCTGCTCCAGGGAGAGAAGCGGCAACATTCGGTGGGGGAGGAGGAGCGGGTGGATTCAAACTGAAGTACAGGACAAAAACAAAGGACAAGAATGAGCCTGGAGACAAAAACAACAGGAAAAACAACAGAAACACTGGGCCACGAGGAGAACATAAAAATAATAAAAAAATAAATGAGTAATAACAATAAATAATCATGTTATTGATAATTATACTAATTTATTTTTTATCAAAAATTGTATTATTTATTTTTATAATTTAGAATATTATTTTTAAGATTATTTTTTCAGCAAGAACACCGTTCAAGCCTTTTATTATTTTATACAGACAGTGTGGAAACAGGGAGAGAGAGGGAGAAGACAGAGGACCTGATTTAAACTCGCCTAGTTTCTATCCACTAGCTTAAATATTAACTTTCACTGTGAAATCAACGTCAAAGTCGGTTAACGTTTAACTTTAAGATTCACACAGAATTTGTGACAATATTTAGTTTTGCTCTTAGACATTCAACATCCACAAATATTAAACTATATACTTATTTTGAGAAACTTAAGCTGAGAGAGAACTGCGTCTTAAAAATAAACGGCTTAAAACTACGAGGAACTTTTATTTAGTGTTGACTTTGGTGCACCCTGTGGACAAAAAGTGGTAGTGTTCCAGACTCCCTTTAGAAAACCTTGTTTTACTGCTGTTTCACTGTAAACTGTAAGCCAGAACCACTTTCTCACTCGGAGGCTTCACAACATTTAATTTGAGGACATTTGAGTAAAGTGGAAAATGTTTATTTTCCCCATCACGCACTTCTTTTATTTATCTAAAATGTCCTATTTTTGCACACATTCTAAGGATGATTCTGTGAAAGTATGAAACTACAGACTGCTGCTCCGATGTGATCCCAAATAAATTAAAAAATAAAGAAATATGCACATAGACATAGTCAGAGGAGGAACTGAGCACAATGCTAATGTTACAGAATGCTGATATGATGATGAAGTGACGCTTGTCTCACGGTCGTCTCACCGTTGCCAGGGCGATATGTGCTGGGGGGTAGGTGGGCGAGGGGGGCACCGAGACGGAGATGGTGACCCGTCGCTCGCTGCAGGCCGACCGCCTCATCTGCTGACCTGAACACATAAATAATAAATAAACAAAAATTATATTAATCATGAAAAAGTAATATGAAGTTGTGTTAATATATTAATACTGCACTGACTTAAAAGAGCTCACATTTCTCCTAAAGCTAAGAATTAGCAGAGATGAATGGACAACTCTAAAAACCAGGCTGCAGTTACAACACACGTCCACCAGAGGGCAGCACAGCACCAGAATAACAGCAAGAAGGAGGAGAAGAGCTTCTTGGTCCAGGGGTGACTTTTTACAAGTGAAACAACAACAAACAGAGGTGTTTGTTGGGGGGATGGGGGGGGTCCTCGTGGTCTTGGAGCAAGCCTCACCTCGGTGTAGGGTCCAAAGACTGATGCTGGCTTGCCGGTGCAGGTCTACGATGCATGCTGGCCTCGTGGTGGGGTGCAGAATGTTCCTCTGCTTGAGCCACGGAGCTCGGTAGTGTGATGTCAGCTTACTCTCCACGTCCAGGTTGGACACGGCTGGCAGAGAGGGGACAGCAATACAACATCAATATAATAAATATTCATACAGTTAAACTATAAACAGCAATACATCATACATATTAATACAGTTAGAGAATAAACAGCAATAAAGTTAAAGATAATATATACATATATATATTAATTAATAAATATTAATACATATCAGCTGTTTATTACTGACATCAACACCATTATAATCATCAGGTGCCACCAGGGTCTCAGATGGAGGTCGCAGCAGCAGTCGGGGCGATCAGACGTTAAAAGACAAAAGCCTGTTAACTCCTGCAAACAACAGGTAACCTGACACACTGACCAAACTAGACCAAGACCAGGACTAATCTCACACCTCCTCTGATTACACCTCTCAGGTTACACATCACCCATGGAGGGTTTGGTTTTCATGAGTAAACCAACTTTGAGTTGGTTTACTCGTGAAGATGCTTCAAAATATCAAACTAAGCAAATATTATCCTATCATGAACTCTCCGACCCTGAAACATCCACATATGTAGTCCTGGTTTGGTCCAGTACTAGTCCTGGTTAGGTCCAGTATTTAGTCCTGGTTCAGTCCAGTATTTAGACCAGTATTTAGTCCTGGTTAGGTCCAGTATTTAGTCCAGTTTTGAGTCCTGGTTCAGTCCAGTATAGAGCTTCTGTTTGGTCCGGTATTCTCTGGTGGTTTAGTCCAGTATTTGGTTTTAGTTGGCCAGGATTGTGATGTGATCTGATTGATTGAGAGAGACATGAACTGTTGGTTCTGCTGTGACACCAGAGGACAACAACAACAACCACAGGCCACGCTGCGCTCCACATTGCCTCCTTTTCTCAATGGAGCCTACTGGTCCAGTATTATTCCTGGTTTGGTCCAGTATTTACTTCTGGAGCCTCCTGGTCCAGTATTTAGTTCTGTTTTGGTCCAGTATTTATTCCTGGAGCCTGCTGGTTCAGTGTCTAGTCTTGGTTTGGTCCAGTTTTTAGTCCTGGAGCCTGCTGGTCCAGTGTCTAGTCCTGGTTTGGTCCAGTATTTAGTCCTGGAGCCTGCTGGTCCAGTGTTTAGTCCAGGTTTGGTCCAGTATTTAGTCCTGGAAGCCTGCCGGTCCAGTGTCGCGGAGCATTAGGGGCCTTTAAAGAGGTTTTAATGGTCCACATGGGGGGACCCTTTAACAGCAGTCAGCTGTTCCCCCCAATAAGGCCAAAGCAAACACATCAGACCACTTGGCAGCTTTCTCTTTCTGGCAGCTTTCCAGACTGAGTGATCCCCAACGTGGTCTCCTTGAACCATTTGGGCCCGGGTCAGAAGAACAAGAGTTTGAGCTGAACGATCTGAACAAGCAACTGGAACCCCGAAAAACTCTAAAATATACCTCAACAGTAACAGAATAAGTAAGTTAGGAAATAATGGAATTAGAAAATGTATTTAAATAATGATAATAATAATAATAATAATAATAAACTGGAATAACTAATACATTAATTCTTATTTTACTTATTATTTAGTATATAAGATCATCATTAATCATTAATCCCCCTCCCCCCTTTTTACTTTTAGATAAGTTAATGAGTCTTGAGTCATTAACTGTGAGTCTTTTTGTGTCTTACATGATAACGAATTCATTTTTAAATCAGGCTCCATTTTTTTCCAGCAGCTTTATTGTAAATCACAGTTGATATTCACCATATTATCATAAAAATCTGCTTCAAACTCTTAAAAATGGAACTAAAACATCCTGGAATCACTTCACTTTGAGATAAGAAACAGACAGAAGACTAAGGTCAGGTCGACCTCATATCTGAAAAATGATTTCACCAAGAATCATCCTGTGAACTTTCCCAGAAAGGTGAGAAGAGGAGGAGGAGCAGGAGGAGGGATGAAAGCCTCCCCCAGTCAGACTCCCTCTGCCTTGTAATTTTGTCCTCCAGACGGGAGCCGAACCCCCTCACACAGTCACTCTCACACCTACAATTAGCCATCGGTGGGAAAACAACCACAGATGTCGCTCACGTTGTGTTCAGGGGAAACGTGGATTCTAGACCGTCAAATTAAACACTTGTTCAAGAAACGCACACAAAAAAAAATTTGATTCTTCCTACACGCAAGGAACGAAGGTTTTGGTCCTTAAGTTAGATGGACAACATGACAGCAGAGTGTAGAGGCTAAGCCCCGCCCCTTCCTGTCCATCACCATGGGAACATATTTTTGGGGAAATATTATCGAGAGACATAAAAGGAGAGACATCTCAGAGGAGACCCAGGTTAGAGTCTCTGGTTAGGGTCCCAGGTTAGAGTCCCAGGTGAGATACCTGGGTTAGAGTCCCTGGTTAGAGACCTGGGTTAGAGACCCACGTTAGAGTCCCTGGTTAGAGATCCAGGTTAGAGTTCCTGGTTAGAGACCTGGGTTAGGGTCTCAGGTTAGAGTCTAACATTAAGAGACTTGGTTAGAGTCCCAGGTTAGTGACCTGGGTTAGGGTCCTAGGTTAGAGTCTAACATTAAGAAACCCGGGTTAGAGTCCCAGGTCGAGGTCCCAGGTTAGAGACCCGGGTTAGAGATCCTAGCAGCAGAACGGTACCTGGTGGTGTGAGTGTGTGGCAGCATCCTAGATCCAGTTCTCAGTGAGTCCACAACAGCTCACTGCTCACATTCCCCCTCCCCCCTGGTGCCCCCGCCCCCAGGAGTCCCGCCTCCCCCCCTGGTGTCCCCCCTCCCCCTTGGTGTCCCCCACCCAGATCTGGGTACAGATGGTCCGGCCCGGCCCCCGACCACTTGGGGGCCACTAATCTGTTTATGGTCTGCTGCAGGAGAGAGGGATTGTTAATCTGATCTGCTAAAACCACGACGGGGGATCGTGGAACAGCAGAGGAATGCAAAGGAAGCAAATCAATAACCTCAGATATCATCAATATATCAATATCAATAAGCTGTCAGTCAACATCTTTGGACTAATCAATGAAATCTATTCCACAATCAATCAAGACGGCAGTGAAGAAAATACAAAAGCTTCATTTCACGTCTCAAAGCGTCTCATCACAAACTGTTGTACAACAAGGCTGAACCAGGACCAGAACCAACTGGCTACAATTCAAGCTTTCAGAGACTTTCTTTAAGGTCTCTGACTGAAAGCTTTCTTGCTTTGAAATCATTAATAAAAAGTGTTTGATATCAAAAAATAAATGCTACTAACCTGAAGAGGGTAAATAAATAAAAAAATAAAATACATTCATCAGATTTAATTTTAGAGAATTTTCCCCATCTTTTCTGTTGCCCAAAACTGTAAAAGCTGAAGAAACCCGGCTGCTGCTGCTGGTGAACGTGGTCTAAAGGTCCGATCAACACAAAGAGGAGAGCCTCTATGGAGGATCACAATAATATGTCTCCTAATCCTGATCCTGATCCAGCTGATGCTGATCCTGATGCTGATGTCGCCTGCAGACTTGCAGAGACGCTCGGTCCACTGACGGGATTTAGGTTTCACACAAAATACAGTAAAATAACACGATTTAAATCAAACAGTTACTGTTTTTATTGATTCGCAATAATCAATAAAACAGCAGCTGTGCAGGAAGATTTGGATATTAAAAAAGTGTATGAAAAAGGAAAATATATTTAGAAAATAAATCAAATAAAAAACATTAAAAAAATGAAAAAACATTAAAATAAACATAAAATAAAATACAAAAATATATAAAAAATATATGATAAATAAATAATAAATAGCTTCGAGGAAATTACTGTAGTAGTTTTCTCAAAAGGTGCCAAGAAGGGGGCGCTACGTGATAAAACAACTGCAACACAAGATCATAATTAAGCTCTCAAATTTCTCCAAAATGTACAGAATTTAAGGTGAAAATGTAAACATATATGTCGATAAACATGATTGCATGATTGTCAGTTTTGTTCCATTGTGGTGCAGCCAGACCAGGAAGTAAACCACCAGAAGGGTTTTACTCAATCACATTACTCATGTCGTTGCTTTCCTGCATGGAGAGACTAATTACAGACCCGGACCCAGGAGGATTCTCTTCCTGTAAACGCCGTGTCTAGCCCACCACACCTTCTCCTGCAGCCCCCCCCCCATACACACACACACAGGCCAGCAGGTGGGCCTGTGACCTCTGCTTGGAACACGGAGGCCTGTGGGGGGCTGAAGGGGGTGGGGCCGAAGGGGCGGGACATACGGGGGCGTGGCCTGGGGCCATTGTTGCAGCCTGCTGATCTGTAATCAAACCACCCGGTCGGCTTCCTGAGGCCCTCAACACCACCTTTAATTATTCTATTTATAGACTCGACCTGAGACGATGACATCACGACAGCACGAAGATTCAGGTGTGTGTGAAAAAGACAGTGTTTAATTGCACCGCTGTTAACTTTGTATTCACTAAATCACTCACACGCACGCACACACACGCACACACACACACACACACACACACACACACACACACACACACACACACACACACACACACACACACACACACACACACACACAATCTGGAAACCAAGAAGCAGCGGAGGAATCCCGTCTGATGTCACAGTTTCCATCGCTCCACATTCCAACAAGTCAAATATCCCGGCGATGGATCTCAAACTCCGCCACCACCGAGAACAACTCGTAATAATATGTGAAAGCTTCGCCGCTGCAGTTCAGAGGAAGAGGAGCGGTGCACCGCCGAGGCCTCGCTTTCTCAGCTGCTTCGCATTAACCACTGCAAAGGCTGCTGGGACGCACACATAATTTCCACTCTGAAACCTCCAGAGTGGAACACACCCCCAACCGGACCGGAGGGATCCTGGAGGCTCGAGGACGGACAGATCGATGCGTCAAATAAAAATGTGCTCGGAAACATCTCTGTGCGTCGAGTTACAGCATCATAACGTGTTGACGTGACATTAATTTTAAGTCTGTTAAATGTTGAAAATAAGAAATTTAGAGGACCATAAAGTGAAAGTACAGTAACACATTTAAAGCTGCATTAGTTTTATATTATTGATGATGTAAAACTGGTTGTTTTTGGTAACTCACAAACAATCAGCATTTTGGCGACTTTTAGCTTCTTGTGTTGGTTTTCAACCGAAGCCCTGATCAGATGGAGCGGGGTTGTTTTTTTTGTTTTTTTTTACCATTTTTTACTTTAGCGTTTTGAAACTTAAATTCAGGAAAAACCTAACCCAACGTAATGGGCTTTTTTCTTCTCCTTCCGGGTCGTTCTGCTTGACAGCCGGAGCTTTATGATGTAGTGTAGTTACGATGTGAACAGGAAACAGCTGTTTTCATCAGTTAAAACTGTCCTATTAACGACAACGTAACCTACAGTTCATAATTTGTGTTGAGACAATTATTTGGTGGTTACCAAGCAACAAGGAAACTGTAAAAGACCTTTTTGTGACGATAATTAGCTTCCCTCCGTTACCACGAGATAAAGGCCATCCGATTGTCCTCACACTTCTGAATGAACTCTGAATAAACTGAGTCCCTTGAACACAACCTGACCTCCTGTTCACCAACTCAATGTGCACACGCAGTAGGGGTCAGAGGTCAATTCTCCAGCCCTTGAGACACACCTCATTTGGGGTGTTGATGGAGCAGCTACAATGTTAGCGTAGCCGGGCACCCATCCAACCAGACTCCATTCAGAAAACAAGCATTTTAAAAGAAGTTATCTTGTGGTTCCTCCAGCCCCACCTGGGTCCATTATTCGTTGTGAAAATATCTTCTTAATTTCTTTTGAACATCCATTTTTCCATTGAAATTTGCTTGGAAATACTTAATATATGATGCAATCACATCTCCTCGTGCTCCTACATGCTTTTGTTTTGGAGTTACATAACGTCATAAAAACATGACGCTAACGTTACTACAGAACTCCACGATGACAGATTAATCTCCGCCGCCATTCTTCTTGTGTTTCTCTTGGTGTTGTTGGCATGGAAACGGTTAATTTCCCTTCTCGTCCTGTCTGGACACTCTCGTTTCACCTTTAAAAAAACAAAAAAACGCTGCTGTGTTCCCGTAAGAACCCGGCTCACGTTGACAGAGTCCACCCGATCACATTACACACTCTCATTCAGGATCCTCCACCTCGCCGTTCACACCAGCCTCTCCTCCCAGTCGAGTCTTTGTTGGAGCGCAGAGTGAAACAAAGACAGGAGGTCAGAGGTCACGCATTGTGGTTTGTGAGACTAATAGGCCAGGTGTACCTGCAGGGGACAGGAACCTGAAGAGACTTCTGCAGCCGGGACCACACCTCCTCCAGCACCGAAGCTACTTTAGAGTGTGTGTGTGTGTGTGTGTGTGTGTGTGTGAGCACTTCAAAAGGTCTAGCGAAAGCAGGGACCCGGTCCAAGCTCAGCGGGGGACCCATTACAGCCCAATAGGAGTCAGCGGGGCCCTCAAAGACCGTTAAATGATGTGATACGAGAGGGGCCTGCTGTAGCCAATCAGGACGCCGGAGCTGTAAAATGAACTCCGTGCTGCTTTAAGGGCCAAAGGAATTTTAAGTGTACTTAAGGGACTGTCTATTTCTTTTTCTCTCTCTTTCTTTTACAGTTATTTGCTCCGTGTTCCCCCTCTGTATATACTGTTTTAACAACCCTCAATAACGCCCTTTGTTAATCTTGACCCCAGGGACATTTCTCAGGGTAATAAATGCTAAATATTCTTGTCGTTATTATTGCTGCCGGAGTCAATGTTTGCATCTGAAATACCATGCTAATGTCATGTTCAGAAGAGGATCACCCCAACCAGGTCTCCTCCATCACGGCTGAAATCACCACTATCGCTGCTTTGTACACGTTGAAGTTCTGGGTTCATGACATCATCCAGAGGTTTTCGGTGGATTTCACCAAGTTGGATTCACTGGATCTAGCAAGACCCACGTCGGCTGGTTTACAACAGCTGGAGGAACCCAGAATAAACTATTTATCTATGATTTAATACCAATAACCAGATTAAAAGGATGCTGAAATAACTCCATAATGATGGTGATCAGTAAAAAGTGTTAAGTCATGCTAACTACTTTTAAAATGCTGGTTTTATGGGTGTTAGAATATGCTTACATTGTAGCTGCTCCATCAACACCAAATAAGGCCATCTAGACATAAATACGGCAGAGTCCTTGTTGTTTGGACCACAGACAGTCTCTGGTTTCTCCACGTAGTCTGGTCTGGTCTCTGGACTCGTGACCTCTACCACTAAAAATGAGCTCTGAACCTGAGGCGTTTATACTGTTCTAACAAAGTCCTGCTTGATTAGTAAAACCCTGATGTCATCGTACCTCGATGCTTCAACAACAGAATAATCCGTCAGCTTGTAACTCGGTGTGCAACATGCTGACGGGTCACAGCTGAAGTCTGCATGGCTCTCTGGTCTAGGGTCACCGTAGGGGCCACGGAGGTTATGGAAACCAGTGAACATGCGTGCAGGTGTGTGTGCACGGCGAGGAGGATGGCGGCTTTGACAGACGAATACTGTTATGTCGGCGCTTCAGAAGGTTTCCTGTGTAAACACGGGGGTCCAGTCTCAGCCGGTTTACTGGCTCACGTGGAGCTCAGTACGCAGAACAGACGGACTGAGAGAGAAACACAACGAGGGGAAACAGGAAACCCAGAGAGAGACTCGGGGGGCGCTGTGGTTTTGGGAGAAGAGACAACATGGCCGGACCACTGGGATGGAAACCTTGGTTTTACTGGCAAATCTGGTCAGAATGAGGTCAGAGGCAAAGGCCGGTGAGCCGTATTTGACTGGGAAAGTCCTGAGAAACGAGCGTCGTTGGGCCTCGTTCAACAACAAGCTGGAACCCTGCAGACCCAGCAGCATTTAGACTGGGAACAATGGGGAGCATACCAGCACCACGCCCACATCGCCCCCCAAAATATACAAATCCGCCACGAGGAGGGAACATCACCAAAACACCATCAAACACAATGATGGCTCTTTTCCACTGCGTCCACTGTCAAGAACATTAACCGCCACTGCCGACGTTAACTGCCTCTGCCAAGAACTTGAATGCCACTGCCAACAACTTCAACTGCCACTGCCAACAACTTCAACCGCATCTGCCAAGAACTTGAATGCCACTGCCAACAACTTCAACTGCCACTGCCAACAACTTGAACCGCCATTGCCAACAACTTCAACTGCCACTGCCAACGTTAACTGCCACTGCCAACAACTTGAACCGCCACTGCCAACGTTAACTGCCACTGCCAAGAACTTGAACCGCCACTGCCGACGTTAACCGCCACTGCCAAGAACTTGAACTGCCACTGCCAACAACTTGAACGGCCACTGCCAACAACTTAAACCGCCACTGCCAAGAACTTGAACGTAGCTGCCAACGTTAACCGCCACTGCCAAGAAATTGAACCGCCACTGCCGGTGTTAACCGCCACTGCCAACAACTTAAACCGCCACTGCCAAGAACTTGAACCGCCACTGCAAACAACTTCAACCGCCACTGCCAACAACTTCAACCGCCACTGCCGACGTTAACCGCCACTGCCAACAACTTAAATCGCCACTGCCAAGAACTTGAACGTCACTGCCAACGTTAACCGCCACTGCCAAGAACTTGAACCGCCACTGCCAAGAACTTGAACTGCCACTGCCAACAACTTAAACCGCCACTGCCAAGAACTTGAACGTCACAGCCAACGTTAACTGCCACTGCCAAGAACTTGAACCACCACTGCCAACAACGTTAACCGCAACTGCCAACAACGCAACCTGAATGAATAGACTTTCCAGATGTGTGGGCTGTTCATGAGCGGGTAGAACACAACGATTAGTAAGTGGTCACATATATACAGGTATTAACTCATGTTAACAGTGTTTACTGAGATCAAATCAAGAGAAGTAGGCTCATTTTCTCATAGACTTTTATACAATCAGAGAGGAGTCGCCCCCTGGTGGCCAGCAGAGAGAATGGTGTCTAAGCCGAGCCGGTTCTCATAGCAACTCACGCCAGCTTACAAAAAGAAAAGCATGCCATTTGTTTGTATTTGTGTAAACCTGGTGTTTCCATGGAAATGGTCACATGTGTGCACTTTCACAGTTGGGTCATGCCTCAGCTGTGAAGAGAAAACTCAGATATGGCCCTGCAGTGAACCGTGAGATGTGTTCAAGTAACCCTGGGAAAACTCACTTCCAAATGCACATACAAAAATACATTTTGCACACAGATTGCTTCCAGATGTGCTGCGAATATAAATCTAATTGGTACTTACCTATTGATCGTGAGCAGAGATCAGCAGGAAGTGAGGTGGCGGCAAAGGCGAAGGGGGAGAAGAAAGAGAGAAAAACACATTATTAGTTGATTGCAGCAGGAAAACATCTTGTTTTAATTTCATTCATTTTTATTGCTGATGATTGATCTCTAGGGAGGAAAACAGGAGGAGGAGGGGGAAATAACTCTGATCATGTGATGTTCAACCCCCCCATCCCCCCCCCAACAGGAAGCAAACATCTTCACCTCGCTCAAATCTCGACACTGACCCGACTCTACTGTGCCTCACGTGTCTGCAGCCTCGGGGCAGGAAGAAAGAACTGGTCCTGGGTTTAGAAAGCTGTCCTGACTCCTGAATAGCCCCCCCCCCCCCCCTCCCGTTAAGTGCTCCCTCGTTAAGGACCGGCCCAATAAACACTGAACTCACGGCGGTCTCTGGTCTTTGTGCTTCGAGGGGATGAAACTGAAAGAGCAAATGTTGTTTGTGGGCATGAAGCTGCAGTTAAAGAGAAGCTGGTTGCTCCATGACCTGTCTGTCTCTCATTTCCCTGCCCCCCCCCACCACTAAAATGCAGCAGCAGGTTGCTGTGATGTGAGATTATTGGGTGCAGCCGATGAGTCGACACACTCGGTCGGTCTGCGGTGAAAGTTTTACGCAGGTCCAAGTCCACAGGAATGTAGACCGGTCAGACTGACCCGGATTTGGAGGAACCTGCACGAGGAGTTCAGGCTCACTTCTACTAGTTGGAAATAAACAGCCAGTAGAAACGTCCTTCATAGGGCTACTTTTCAGTACTTTTACACTTTTACTTTGATCTGAACCTTTCAGACACAAACAAAACCCTCCGTCTCACATGATCCTGCTGACAAAAATCGACACAGATGATCCTTTTAAGCAAAATAAGCTTTTTTACAAGATGAAACACATCAACGAAGGCCGTGGAGGCAGAGCAGTTAAGAAGCTAATTAAGCTAACGTTAGTTTCACAGGTCTCCAGCTGACTGTTTAATGCCCTGTTAAAATGAGAGTCCTGTTAAAACGAGGGTCCTGTTAAAACGAGGGCCCGTGGAATAACCTGAACCCCCCAGTCCGTCCATACGGAAACGTTTTTTGTGTGTAAACGCAGAAGTCTTGTGAGTTTCGGCTGTCCGTCCATATGGATCCGGCGTTTTCGCGGCCTGAAAACGCACTTTTTTTAAACCAGCTCTGAGGGTGAAAAAGGAAAAAAAACCGACACCCCTCCGTTTCATGTTCGTTTTCATGTAGACGGCAAAAACGAATACGATGATGTCATCGGCCCGACCCTTGAGCCTGACTTCTTCCCCCGCGACGTCCCATAACAACAACAATGGCGACCTCCGTGCTCGTAGCAGATATTCTACTCGTCTGTATGACGGCGTATCAGGGCCACTGTATGAAAAAAAACTGAGCCAAGAGAGGGGGGCAGTATTCCAGGAAAAAGTTGCAGATTTGCTACTTCTTTACGATGCTAACAAACAACCGCTAGCTAACTTCCCATGAATGTAGGCATTTAGTTTTCTAATTAATCCATGACAACGTGTGACAACGCCTCGTCAAGGTCCTTAGGGTGGCGGCTGTTTGATAAAAAGTATTTTTTTATGTGATATCTGGTTCAAAGAAATCACATAAACTAAAGTATAGGGAAACCAGATTACATTTACATGTTTAATTAATAAGAAAACAAATTTTATTTATTATTCCATTACTTTTCCCAATTTATATTTTTGCTGTGGGTTCATAGAGATATTTAGGCAGCGTGTCATATCAGAGCAGTCTTTCTTGGTGAAATATGTGGAGTCTGAGTTCTGGGTGTGTTCTCCGGCCCCTCTGGGACGATCTCATACTGGAGACCACCGGAGTACAGCCGAGGTGGTAAAAAGGGGAAAACTTATCTCGGTCCAGTCAAGCTGTTCCTGATGGTGTCCAAACTCCCCCAGCTGACTTTCCTCACAGAGTGCTGAGACGGCAGCACCGGGAGGCCGAAGCCCCACCTCTTTACACACCAGACCCGAGGACAAATCCGCTTGTGGCTCTGCAGAGTCAGTGCCAACGCTGGCCATTTTTTCCAGCAGCAGCAGAAAAAGTCAAAGTGAAAGCAGAGCAGAGTTTCAGTGAAAAGATAATAAACCCCGACTGTTATCACCCGGTCTGGAGTCTCTCACAGTGGAAACTGAACCAAGATCACCAAACCAAACCAAAAAACAGGATGTTCAGGAAGAGTAAGGCCAAGGTTAGAACAACAACAACAGAGCCCAGCTCCTTTTCCCCCACAATGCACCTGGGGGAGCGTAGTAATAAAAAAAACACACAAGCCCTTAAATCTGCTCCGCATAGCTAGCTAGGTCCCAGACCCCGAAGACCAGGTCTGAAATAACACATGTGCTGATGAAGAGGAGGATCTATGCAGCTGGATGGAGAGGAAGAAGAGGAGGAACTATACAGCTGGATGGAGATGAAGAAGAGCAGGAAGAGAAAGAAGCAGTGAGCCCTGTTGTAAGTGTGAGTAATGTTACATCCTGATCCCGTGGCGGTCCACAGGAAGGGGCGGGGCTTAGCCTCTCTAACAGTTAGTTGCATCACGCAGCTGATAAATTGAAATCGGAACAGTTTCCTTCATGGGATTCATTTAAGTTATCTGAATATGAGGCCAGATATAATCAGATGAGCCATCAATCAGCATCACCGTGGACCCCAAAGGACCACAACGGGCTTCTTGCCAGCTTCCTGTCATCTTCCTGCCAGCTTCCTGTCATCTGAATCAAGATGGCGTAAATACGACACCGTTACCTGTCATCAAATCTGCAAATCACACCGGAGTCTCCGGTTTACCCAGAAACCGTCACTCCACCCCCCGGTCTCAACACGCCCCGCCTGAATGTCAGACAAGTCCCTGAAGCCCCTGGCAGCAGCAGCTGTACTTCACAGAGGAGGTTGGGTTTCCAGAGGGATTATTCCCAGAGGGATCACCTTTCAGCTTGGCGTCGGCTGACATCCTTCTGATCATACATGTGTTTGAGGGACCCGAATGTTCCTCCAATGTGATAATATATGATAATATATGACACTATTCCATGGCGGCCATGTAAGTCGTCATGGCTTCCCAGCTGTGACGACGAGCTCAGAATTAAATAAACAAAAAATAAATGTCAGGATCTGGTTCATGCAAACGGTTTATTTTGGGCTAAAAAACGTAGAATATATTTTAACAGAAAAACACAAATAGCAATTTTATGCTCTGATTTGTACAACGGCGTATTAGGGCCACTGTAGGTAAAAAAAAAAAATTCTGAATATTTATATATTCCGAGATAAAAGATCTATTTTTTTAACAGGATCTTTTTCATGTAAAAGGTTTATTTTGGGGGGAAAGTGTTTTTGAAATTTTACATTTTTTTACAGGATCTGGTTCATGCAAACAGTTTATTTTAAGGGAATTAAACAAGTGTTTATATGCTTTTCCTGAAAATCTGACAATATCAGGTTTTACTGGCAATGGTAAGAGTTCCATTATTTATTTTTAAGCGATTTATTACTTTCAAACGGCCGAGATGGTTTTAACAAGTGAAAACGTCACCATGGAGACGACTGTTGTTTTCTGACATTTCATTGGACAGCCAGATTTGAAACGGACCAGTGAAGCAGCGAGGTTAGTGAAACACTGAGCCGATCCTGGATCCTTCAGGGTCTTTGTAGATCTGCACATCAGGACTCGTGTTTACCTTTCATTTTTCTTTTATCTGCCGATCGGCCCCCTCTCTCTTTCCCTCCCTCCCCACAGTCTGAGGATTTTCTTTCCCTTATATAGACGAGCGGCGGCTTGGAGGACTACATGGACTACCGGCGGTCCCCCTTACAACAACATGAGGATCAAACCCGGCACCCGGGGGCCAGTAAGGGGGGGTTAGAGAGCTAGAGAGCTGCAGGGATCAAACAGCCGAGGGAGGAATGTCTTCATCAAATTCTCCAGCTTCTTAAGCTGGGCCTCACCTCCTCCCCCTCGCCTCCTCCACCTCACCTCCTCCCTCTCCTGCTTCGTCTCCTCCATCCTCCACCTCACCTCCTCCCTCTCGCCTCCTCCCTCTCCTGCTTCGCCTCCTCCATCCTCCACCTCACCTCCTCCCTTTCGCCTCCTCCACCTCACCTCCTCCCTCTCCTGCTTCTCCTCCTCCATCCTCCACCTCGCCTCCTCCCTCTTGCCTCCTCCATCCTCCGACCTCACCTCCTCCATCCTCCACCTCGCCTCCTCCATCTTCCACCTCACCTTCTTCCTCCTCCACCTTCCACCTCACCTTCTTCCTCCTCCACCTCGCCTCCTCCCTCCTCCACCTCGTCTCCTCCCTCCTCCAACTCGCCTCCACCTCACCTCCTCCCTCTCACCTCCTCCCTCCTCCATCTTGCCTCCTCCCTCCTTCACCTTGCCTCCTCCCTCCTTCACCTTGCCTCCTCCCTCCTCTCCTTATTCCTCCTCCACCTCTCCTCCTCCCTCCTTCACCTCGTCTCCTCCCTCCTCCAACTTGCCTCCTCCCTCCTCCAACTTGCCTCCACCTCACCTCCTCCTCCTTGCTGAGATGTGGTGGTGTTGGCACATTAACCCCAACATGTAAAATCGTGGTTCACAAGCCGACATCTCCACAAATGTTTTAACGACAAATCCTTGTTAAACAAGAAAACGCTACGTCACGGTGAATGCCTCGGCTCGGGGACGCAGCGGGCGACCGGGGACGAGCCTGCGGCGCTCAGCCAGCCAAAGGGCAAAAGGTCACAACCGCTAAGGCTGCTGGGAGATGTGTCATGGCGTCCAGCTGCTCTCGCTTCGTTCAGGAGGTTTCATAAACACCAGCAGAGGCTTTGGGTCCTGGTTCAGGTCTGAGGGGGGCTTTCATCTCAGATGGTTTGTGTTTTATCTGGGCTGGTCCTGGATCTGACCTCTCCCCGGAGGTCTTGTTACTGGGAAACACCAACTCATGCCATCTCTTTAAAAACAACTCAAACTCATTTTACGAGACTACGTTTACTTTTACTCACAATATGAAGATATGTGACACACGAATATGTAAATTAACCTTAGAATTAAGTCTGCTTTGCCTTTAAAGCAGAAACCGCAGACAAAAACATTCCATGCTGATCAGTGTGGAGGTTTTGCTCTATTTGTCCTCCATAAAACGCCTTCTGTCCGACTGGTGGAAAGAATTTATTTTACTACTTTGTCTGGTTGCGTATTTAAACGTGACATTTCAGAAAACTGGTAGTACAAAAACAAATAATTGTCTTCATGTCAGTAATCAACTGATGAAGTTTAATTTTGACATCTGTTATTATTAAATCATATTCACATTAAACCTGCCCCTGTAATCCGTTTCCAGCTGGTGGAGGATTACTAGAATTCCTCGACGCCACGAGGTCACCGAGGAGACGGATCACGACGTTCTCAGCAGCTCTCTCACGTTTCAAACACACTACAATTTCCCAGAAGGCACCTCAGAAGTGGACACGCTCACTGCCGGGACGCTATGAAGTCATGCTCCCCCCCGACATGCTCCACATTATGTAACCCGAAAGGGAAAATTCCCATGACATCATCACCAGGACAAGTAGAAACATCCAAACAAGTCTGAGCTTCTGAGGAAACATCAGCAGCTGATCAATGAAAAGCTGTTAATGATCAGCTGATTGGTCAGATGAACGCTCTGAAGTCTGTCCTGATTGGTTGTGATGTCACATTGATTGTATTTAAGTTAAAGCTGTCGGACTGCTGCTGTTTTACAAGGTGAAGTTAAACCCTCTGAAACACAAACACCAGGTCGGCTGCTATTGGCCAGGAGTGCGTGGCCTGTAAGCCAATGGTGTTGCTCTGCATTGTTACTGTGTGTGTGTGTGTGTGTGTGTGACCTCGATACTGAAGCCACCCAAGCAAGCCACCCGTTTAAGGATGTAATTTGTTAAGTAAACAGTCTACACTTTCCCTTTTTTTTTTCCTGTAACACAAACACGTCTTATCTCATTCAGACGCCGTTCATCTTGAGATTATCACATTCTCTCCTCCCTCCCTCACTGTAGGATTTTGCCAACTCAATTTCAATTGCTGATATATTTGTTATTAATTAATAGAAAAGTTAAAAAAAATGTTAAAGGCTGTTTTTTAAAATAAAACATGGCACTAATCTTCTTCCGTACCTTTGTTCTCCTCGTCTGTTGACCTGATTTTTTTCCTTGTTATTTATTTTAAGTATCTTTTTTCCCTCATATTTTTCCATCTAGTGTTGTTCTTTATTATTTACCATTTGTGTGAATGTTTTGAATACTCTGAGTCCAGGTCCAGATACACAACGCTGATCCGGATCAGAGTTTCCCTCCCTCCCAGACCGGAGACCAGACTAAAGGCCGGTTCTGTAAAGTAGCAGCGATGGCAGTCTGGCTCCAATTAAGCGCCGCCCTCCGTCCCAGAACGAGTGTTTAGTAAACGGACAGCTGTAATTTGCAGCGACCTTCCAGCTCCCAGTGATTGCTAACGTCTGCTACCTTCATGCCGAGTGTTTATCCTCCGTAAGAGAATACAAACTAACGGCCTCGCCCTCCAGATCGGAACACACTGGAGGGAACTCGGCCACATGGAAGATAAAGTGATGGAGCTGCAACGCAGGCAGGAAATATGACGATATGAACCGTCACATTCTTCATGAATCCAGAACTTAATCATCATGTGCTGCAGCCTGATAGTCCTTGGAAGTTATTTCAGCATCCTTTAATCTGCGTATTACTGCTAAATCACAGTTAAAAATGGAAAATGTACAACTTTCAAATAGCAATAAACACACTGGTATCACATTATTTTGTTAAGAAACAAATATTTTTATTTAATCACAGATCACCAGATGTTATTTTTTTTTATTAAAGATTGTTTTTAGTGAAAAACAAAATAAATAAATAAAGGATAAATACATTTGAATGTCTGCTCTTGATCATATGATCATTCCTGTATATGTATTTAAATCAGACTTTATGATTCACTCCTCAACCACGACGATATGAAGATATTCACCATTAACCCGATAATGGTAAACTTCTGTGATGTCTTATATTTGGTAATCAATAATCAAAGCATGTTCCATGTGAAGGAAAGGTCGTAACATTTTATTCTCATGACATTGTATAAATCTGAAACAATGTTCTCTGCTGTTTGTGGGCAGAAACACAAACATTTTCCATTCCATCTGTAGCTGCTCTCTGGATCGTACCAAACCAGTGAGACCCAGTAATGCGTGACCACCGAGCCGTCCTATTTAAGGAGCTTTAATCTCTTTGGTTTCATCTTCAGGCCTCAACTCAACTTCACCGATCACTGACCGTTACATTACACCCAGACACACAGGGACTATGTGACAGCTCCTCCTCCTCCTCATCTTCTTCTTCCTCTTCTCCTTTTTTCCTCTCCTCCTCCTCAACTTCTTATTCCTCTAATCTTCCTCTCCTCCTCTGCTTCTTCCTACCCTCCTCCTCTTCCTCTACCCCTACCCCTCCTCTTCTTCTTCCTCTCCTCCCCTTCGCCACCCAACCTCCCAACCCCACCTACTACTCTTCCTCCAGCCCTCCTCTTTCTCTTCCCCCTTCTCCTCCTCTCCCCCTCCTTGCCCTCTCCTCCTCCTATCCTCCCCCCCCTCCCCCCCTTCGCCTTCTCTCCTCCTCCTATCCTCCCCCCCCTCCCCCCCTTCGCCTTCTCTCCTCCACCTCCCCTCCTCTTCCTCCTCCCATCCCCTCCTCCTCCTCGGTGCTTCTTGTGTGGTCAGAGTGAAGAGGAAAGCCATCGGTGGCTTTTAGAGCAGCCGAGGTCTCGCACACAAGCCACTCGTGGAGTTCCTGCGGCGTCCAATGAGATGAGAGCTTTTTAATTGCCGCGACTGCTTCACATAACGAGGATGAAGGCGAAGACGAGGGACGTTTTCTGACAGAGCAGAAGAGACAATCCCACGTCTGGGAGACGAGGAGCCTCCTCTCTGTGGGAGCCATCCTGACGAGGATCAGTGTAGAAGTAGAATAGAGTAGAGTAGAACGGACATTCCTGCTCAAATTAGTGTAGCGTTAATCATCGGTGAGCTGTGACATCACTTTCCAGGCCCCGCTGATGTCACAATTGACAGTTGTGAAATTTGCAGAAAATGAAAAAAAAAAAAAAAAAAAAAAATGAGCCGAGCAACATAGAGAATAATAGTCTCCGTCAGTGTCCAACTCACTGGAGAAGGACAAGCTAACTAGCTACCTAGCTAAGTAGCAGTGACATCACTTCATCCATGGCCCAACTAACATGTGTCGTCACCATGACAACTATCAACAATCATCATTGTCACATGACCCCTGAAACCACCTCTGTCCGCTCTACTCCGGTTCTATCGCTATGGTGATCAGTGTGGCTCCACTGGGCATGACATCTGAACAGGAAGTCCCTCACACAGAGACGGGGGGGGGGAGGGGGGGGGATGAGGGGGTGATTTCTAGGACTGTAATCACATCAACTCTGCAGCCGAGGCAGAGTGACATCACCGCGTCCTGGCAGGATATCCTACAGCGAGTTTGTGGGTCCGAAGCGTCGCCGCAACACGCTGCCTACGATAAGGACTGGCAGACAGGAAGTGATGCGCTCGCAGGCATTAAAAGAGCTCACGGGGATCAACAACAAGTTTTAACAGTTGCTGAAACTGCCATTTTCACTCACTGTATATTTGGAGTAATTACCAAAGACTGTAAGAAGCAGACATTGTCATGGCGACGTCAGTATTTTGGTTGTCAAAAGTTGAAATATTCCTTCAGAAGCTTGTGTGTGTGTGTGTGTGTGTGTGAGTGTAACTTGGCAGATATTTGAATAAAACATGCGATTAAAACATTGGGTCATCGGCCCACAACACACCAGATGTCACCCGGGTGGGGGGGGTGATTTCTAGGACTGTATATTAATGAGCAGATGCTTTGTCTTTGAAGCGATACGGGTCACCAGCAGTGAACCCGACCTCGCGGGGACAGAAGTGTGTCACCTAGCAGGGCAGCTTAGGGCCCAGCAGAGTCCCAGATTACAGACATCTGTCTGAGGTCAGGTACAGAAACTACTATTACTATTACTACTACTATTGTTACTATGGAAACACAATGAGTTCAAATACTTGTTGTCCTTCATGTGAATCTCAATTAATACACGAGGAAATAGATCCTGCATAAACTTCTCACGGACTGTTTACATGCAAACATAATGGATAAAAAATCCAAATCAGGACTCAATACTGGACCAAACCAGGATTTAATACTGGACCAAACCAGGATTCAATACTGGACCAAATCAGGACTAAATATTGGACCAAACCAGGACTAAATACTGGAACAAACCAGGACTAAACAACAAACGTAACAAATAACAAAACTTTATAAAGCGTTTTGCACAGCGTTTGGATCATTTAAGAGAAAACTTTCTCAGTCTCACAGATGAACTCCCCCTCATCTGATCCGTGTTACTGTGCTGGACCTGAAGTCCGTTTACTAACACGGGTCCCGGTGATGAAGACCGGACCCTCTAAGGTTTGTTTACGGAGGGAAATGAGGTCTCAGGGGGGTCGTGGTTCAGATTAGTCCCCCCATCTCTGGTGTGAAAACAGTTGCATGTTGGTTGTGCCGTATCTGACGAGAAACATGAGCAGAGTGACACCTCCTGTTTTCTCTGTCAGACGGGTCACATCTGTCCTCCGTCACCCCGAGGATTCTGGGAATGTCAGGACTGTAAAGCCCCCCCTCCGTGACCAACACAAGCCATGTGGTCTAACACGGCTTTACAGCGACTCTAGAAAATGGCGATCTATTGGTTTCCACCGATACGGCTGTCCTTTTATTTTCATGAAAACAATGCAAACGGAAAATCGAATTAGATCCTTTTTAATAGTGGACAACGCAACATCCAGGTGGGGGGGTGGATGGAGTCCAAGACCACAGGACTTGAGCTGCGAGTCCCAAAGTGAACCTAATGTCCATAAACACAACCGTACGCAGTTATTTTAAGACCAAACACGACGGCCCTAAAACCAAACAAAAACCAAACATCGGTCGTTGGATTGTTATTTATTTCTAAATCTCTTTTCTCTCTCTTTATTTTTCTGTATACCGTTATTCTTTTCATTTACCGTTTTTTTTTTTACTTTATCCTTCTATCCTTACGTCATCCTCCTGCTATTAAAATAAAAAAGCACGGCACAAACCCAGAAACCAAACGGACCTCGAGCTGCTTATCCTGGGATGAACCCGCAGGCGTCACAACAGACAGATCAGATTAAAACATTATAATCCAGGAATATGCTAATTCACTGCAGTGACTCATATGTTACTCAGAAACTAAAGAAAAAAAATGTTCAAACGATGATTCACAGTTCAGATGTCCTCACATGTGATGCTCTCGTTTTGTCTGAAAATAAATAAAATCCTTCACAAAGCTGCTTTTACTAAGATCCTCACAAGAATATGTTGGATATGTTCAACACAGTGACGTTGTTAGGCCTAGTTTAGGGGGGTCTTTATTTTCAGAATAATCTCATCGTGATGAAAGGGTATATATAGTTTTAGGATGATCGCATCATAGTCTGTAGAAAGAATATACTTTAGAAAGAAGCATTTCTGTAAAGCCTATTTGTCTTTTTGTTTTTGATAGTTTTTCTGTATTCTCATTTTTCTGGAATGAATACAGAATAAATATATACAAAATACAGTTATTTGGGTTCATATTTATGTTGTCAGATTTCACTGTGACCTGTAAAATCAGTCTCGGTTTATTCTACTGTATACTTTGACAGAAACATTACTCAGCAGAATCACACTGATTGATCTAAGACAGTAACATTCTTTAGACCTGCATCTTATCTAATAGGAATAAGATATGGTATCACTTTAACAAACATTTACATGGGGCCTGTTCTGGTTTATGCAGCTTTAATGAGTCTAAAAGTTAACATGACGGTAACTCTTGTTCAACAGAACAAGACAATGTCTGTTGCTTTTAACTTGTTACTAGCTCGACTTCTTCACTGGTTGTAGTTCTAATACAGTACTAAAAAGATGCTTCTCACGGGGGCTTAGACCCCCCGTCCTTAAATCCTAGTAACTTCCCTGGTTCAACACAATAGTGAATATTAATATTGACACATTGGCCTCCTTTATTCAGGTTCCCCTGTGTTCTGTGTGTAATCCCTGAAGGTATCGGTAGTGAGAAGCCTCTTTGTGGCGGTGATCAGCGGCTGTCCCATGGTCACTTCCTGCCGATTACGCCGACAACCATCACCGTCTGTCAACAACCCTGCTGATGAAATCCACCAAAAGACGAACGCCACATTCGTACGTCAGCTTCCTGAAGTGACACTGATGCGACTGATGCCGACAGATGCAAACGACTCAATAAACATTGATAAACATCTTGAATTTCCCTCTGGATCAATAAAGTATCCATCTATAAATGGACACATTTACATCTGATGTAAAAAAAAAGGGGGCGTGTCTCCATACTGTGATGGTTGTAAAAACCTGCTGTAAACTCATCATGACCACACATTCACCCAGAAGCTCATTCATCTTCCATTATTTCTGGATTACAAGTCCTATGAAATGTTTAAATGTGCAAAAGAGGTGTTATCATACGGTACATTTTGGTGAATTTAGGAGAAATCTACAGATTCAAACAGACAAAATAGTAAAATAAATTTTTTTTCTTTCCTCCAGTCTGAGAAGAAGAAGACGTGTTATGGAAGACAAATAGACGTGCGATACGTTTGAGGTTTTATGTTCAACAAAGATGGAGTGTATGGAAGCCCAGGAGTGCCGAGCAGAGATCGCCTCCACGCCCATGCACATAAACACTCTATCCACAAATTATTAACGAGCAGCCAATTAGTCACCAGACGGCATCTATTTCCAGTCTGCAGCCGTGAGACCTGGATGCTCCGCCTGTAAATGGGAGATCTCAGACACGACGATGGCGTTGAATCTCCAACCAGCTCGACTGGATTCACACACCAACAACCTGCAGGATGCTCAGAGTCGATTCCCACAAAGCAAACACTGATGAAGAGCAGCGAGGCGTTGCCTGATGGCCGAGAACCAGCAACACGCTCAGAACGCCGCCGGGCCGACACCTGGTCCAAATTAAATTAGAGAGAGAGAGAGAGTGCATATCTTCACAATGGGCGTCAACAGTGGGGGATTCAAACCCTTGACCCCGGGTCAGTGCCATTGCCGCTGAGCAACAAAGGGCCGCGTTCAGCGTATAGATTTCACAGATGGAGGACGAGGAAGCAGCTGCTGCATATTCTCTGTCCCTCGCTCTCGGACCTCCGATTGGACCAATGGGTGAGGAGTAAGATGCTGCAGGCTAAATACTAAATATCTTCCACAATGTGTCGTCTTGTGGTCGAGTCACATGTGAAACTTTAAGTATAAAAACCTTGGTTTTAGGTTTAGGGCAAGAGGTTGACGTTAACTTGAGCGACTATGTGGTTTTATTGCCGGAAACTAACTTCCTGTGAACTTTATTTTGAAAAGACACAGTCCATGTAACCAGCGTAGAGCTTTTTAGCTGCAACCACACTGCATTTGGCGCGTTGCCTTGATGATGTGCTGCCGCAGCGGTCTGGGATGGCGCCGTCCGGGCTCAAGTCCAGCCGGCGTAACCGCCACCTGATCGGTTTGTTCAGGGTTGAGTGTTATATTTTCACAAGAGTAAACATGTAAACGTGAGATCGATGCACAATTAAACACTATGACTACCAGGTGACGTCATATTTCAGGATTTTGTCATTTAAAAGGCAATTTACAGATTTTAAACTTTATCTTGCATAAAACACAATATTTTTATATTAAAACGTTTGATTTGCTACTTTGTCTGCATCTGTAAAATTATCCTAAATTCACCAAAAGTCGACGTAAGATAATGCCTCATTTGTATATTTAAACAGAACATTTCAGACAACTTGTAATACCACATAATAATTATCTTAATCAGCTCTGGAAGTTTTAAGGTGATGTCTATTAGATAAATTCTTCAGCTGTTAAATCTGATCTGTTAACAGCTCTGAATTACTTTTTTATTGTCACAACTGTTCAAAAGAAATCAGATCTGGTGATGAGATATGATCTACAAGTTGGCTGAAATAATAAAGATACACATCATGACGTAGCCTCGTAAATTAGGAGGAGGATGAGGAGGATGAGGACAAGGAGGAGGAAAAGCAGGAGGAGGAGAGGTAAATCACTCCTGCACACCTTCGGTCTCGGACCGCTCCCAACGTCTCACGTTTCTCCGGTGATTCCGGGGTCAGAGGTCATGAAAACAAACACTATGGGAAGATGAACCAAGACACCGTTAGAGACCCAGATCAGACATGTCACGGTCCACGGAGACACTGGCGTGTCTTCAGGGGTCATGTGACCCGTACAGAGGAAAAATGGCGGTGGTTGTGGTTGGTTGCTTGGTGACAACACACACATCAATGGTGGCTGGTATGTGATGTCACAGCTTGAAACACCATGAAGAGAGAGGACGCAGCTCTGGAGTAGGATAGTTAGCCTGTTAGCCAGTTAGCTTATTAGTTTATTAGCTAGGTGTTAAAGTAGCTAATTAGCTAGGTAGCTTGTTCACTAGGTAGCTTGTTAACTTCGTAACTTGTGAAATATGTAGCTTGTTAGCTAGACAGCTTGTTCACTAGGTAGCTTGTTAACTATGTAGCTTGTTAACTATGTAGCTTGTTAGCTAGTGAGCCTGTTAACTAGGTAACTTGTTAGCTAGGAAGTTTGTTAGCTAGGCAGCTTGTTAACTAGTTATTTTGTTAGCTAACCAGTTTTTGAGCCATCCAGCTTGTTAACGAGATAGCTTGTTAGCTAGGCAGCTCGTTCCTAGTTCCTCGTACCTAGTTAACAAGCTGTCTAGCTTGTTAACTAGGTAGCTAACTAGATTGTTAGCTAGATAGCATGTGAACTATGTAGCTTGTTAGCTAGGTAGCTTATTAGCTCGATAGCTTCTCCAGAGCGGCGTGAAGTGAGATGGAGGTACAGTTATAGAAAGCCTCTGGTGTTTGGGTTTAACCAGTGACCGTGTTATGTGGTGATTCTCCCTGGTTGCTCGTAGCACTGGCAACTATTGAAAACACCAACAGAACATGTGGGCCCCCTGTAAAAAGCCTTCAATATATTTCATATCTGTGTTTATTATCTAGCCAAAATAATTTATGCAAGTTACTGTGAGCTGAAAGTCACCAATTAATATGGTCGCTGGTTCAACTGAAACACCTGTCATCTGAAAATGTCTGTTGGAATCGACTCCGACAACCGTTTTACAGCCGTCAAACAGATTTTTGACGAATGTAAATGCGTCTATGAATTCCCCCGACAGAATGTAAAGTGACTCCGCCGTGTTTTTTCCCCGTTGTGATCAGACTACCAGGATGTAATAAACAGTGAGCTGGGATCGCCTTCCTCCCGTCTCTCCAGCGTGCTTCGTTTCACTCTGGCAGCGCCACAGGTTGAACACACAGATCGTTCTCTGGCCGAGCACCAACGTCAACAACGCCGAAGCCGGGCAGTGAGAAACTCCAAGTACGGAGAGGGAATGTGTGGGAACGAGCGAGGAAGAACCGGAGCAGCGAAGCGTCCGGGCCTCCGTGAGTTATTACCCGGCACTCAAACACACTCTTCACTCAACGAAAAGACACCAAAGGACGAATGGCTCCTCACAAGAAATGCCTTCACCTCCAAACTACGACCTCTTTAACAAACTAACCTAAACCTCAGAACCTTTCACCAAAATAAGAGCTGTACTGCAGGTTTTATTAAAAACAGGTAGACACAGACCAGAGGCCTCTCTGTTTATCTTCAGATGTGTCACAAAGAAACAGAAAGTACATCTTGTGATTGTATACTTCTCCTTTTCTTTCTCAGTTACCATTTCAAACTCTTAAGTTGGTGATCTTTGAAACTGTTGGAAACAACGATGGGTTTTCATTTCTGTCCGGTTGAAATTCTGTTTTTCCCCGATGGAGTCTGGTGGGTTCAGGGTTTATTTTCGACCAATCAGAGTTGGTGATTGTTGGAAAGAAGGTTCTTGCTTTGTTTCTGTCCAGTATCAATGAAGTTTGTTTATCTAATATTTTTTCAAAAGCAGCCGTTTCTTCTAACGTGTAACTCAGAATTTATGATTTATTTTGATCAGGATGTAAAAACCTGACTGTTTTATTTTGTTTCTGTTGAAATTGGATGAACCGTTTCTATCAATGGAGTTTTGTATTATATATAATTCTGTGAATACAACGGTTTATCAATATATGCTAAAAAAAAGAAATTTCTTCATATTTTTAATAAATCATAATCCTTCCTGGAAAACAAAATATGCACGTTAACATCACCTCATACACCTCAACAATGACATCATTATATCGATAAATGCGTAACCAGCCAATCAGGTTCACCGTACTGGCAACACTAACAAACAATCTTTTTATTATATTTCTGTTGAGTTTGCATGAAGCCTGTGAAAGAAAGAAAGAAAGAAAGAAAGAAAGAAAGAAAGAAGGATGGATAGATGGATAGATAGATAGCTTTATTTATCCCCGAGGGGAAATTAGGTCATCGTAGCATCAGCAAAATGAGTGTTTTTTGACTGGAGTCTGGTGGCTTTGAGGTGAACGGTTAAATAAATTAACATAGTTGTCCACATTCCTGTTGAAAAGGCGTGAACATTAGCGTGTCCAGCCGGGCGTCACGCGTCAGCTGGAGCTAATAAATACCACGGCTACTGCAGGGAAGGTTGCCGTGGGAACGAATGTCCACGACAACGTCTCTCCACTGAAGACAAAAGCCAGATGTCTGCTGGTGTTTTCTAGTCCGCTGGGACGGGGTCTTTGGTGACCGGGTACAGGACTCAGTGCAGGTCTGACAAAGCTGTAATTCCTCCGTGAGGGTAAAACAAAAGTGGATGCACCCCTCCCCCGTGTCCTGCAGTCTTTTAAACCAAGAGATCAGACACCCGTAATCTCCATTGTCCCCCTTGTCCTGGGTAGACCACAGGGTCCCACCGTGGCCCACTTTAACCAGCCTAGAAACCTGGACCATCTGCAGACCCACAGATGGTCCAGGTTTCTAGTCGCCCAGATGAAAAACACGGAGAGCGAAGAAACGCTGAGAAACTGTTGCAGTTAAGTCGCCCTGATCCGCCGCGGTATGCAGGTTTATTGTGTTTGAGAATCCAGAAAAACACAGAGGCTGTTTTTCACCCTTGTATCCATGGCGACTGCCGGGACGCCGCATGTGCTTCTGGTTACGACGTGTTATTCTCGAGTAAAGCCGCTTCCAAAAACACGTTAAAAACAAAAAGTTAAATCAGGTGAAGCACTGCGCCTACTCCATGACAGGAATGAGCTACCATCGCCGTGTTGATAGATGAGGCATTTCTGTCACGAGCCGGTGGCGCCGCCGTGTTCGCTTATACAAACAGAGGGGGCAATAAAAACAAGGAGGCGAGATGTTGAGTATCAATGGCCATCAGCGTGTACTGCCAAACGGGACATTGGCTTCCTTGAGACGTTGCTGTGGTAACTGTGCAAACACCCGAGTGAATGGAGAGACTTCCTGCTGGATCAAACAGGTCCCGTGGTCTAAATAGTGGGGAGTGGCGCTGCCGTGACCTTGACCTCTGGTTTTTACAGGTGAAGACGGGAGCCTCTGAGGGCCGAGTGGCTTTTGTGTCCCTCAATGGAGACGTCATGAGTCACACACTAAACTACCCAGCAGCCAGCTGGCACGCAGCTCGCCCCGCACAAAGAGATGTGAGGGGGCGGGGCCTCGCCAACACACTGCTCTGGTCCTGCACGGCAGAAGTGGAGACCCAATTGCTGTTTTATTTGAACAAGTGCTTTTATGTTTTTACGAGTGTTTATAACCGGACTCTTCACCTTGACTTTGACCGCCAGATCATTTGCTTTTATTCGTGCTAGACATCCGAGAATCTCACCAAGCTGGTTCACCACACCTGGAGGAACCCAGAATAAATGATCGGATCTATCTGTGATTTAAAATCAATAATCAGATGAAAAGGATGCTGAAATAACTCCATAATGATGGTGATCAGTAAAAAGCGTGAAGTCCTTCTTTGTTAGATCTGTCTGCAAGACTACTTTTAAAACGCTGGTTTTCTGAATGGAGTCTGGTGTGATGGTAAGATGCTAGGCTATGCTAACATTGTAGCTGCTCCATCAACACTCCAAATAAGGTCATCTAGACATAAATACAGCAGAGACCTTGTTGTAACTAACTTTCGCAGTATTAGTAGACTTGTTGGAGAAAAGCTGTTGATTACATTCTCAATTACGGGAATCAATTTGTTGTTTGGTCTATAAAACGTCAGAAAATTATGAAAAAAAATGTTGTCGTTGTTGTTTTACTCAAAAGATGATGGTCACAGAGTAAAGAAACTAGAACCAGATAATATTCTAAATTCTTCACAATAAAAGTATTTTATTTTGAATTGGCAGAATCAACCTTTACATTGATATTATCCAAGAATTTGGAGCATTCTTTGGACATGTTCACAGAATAAGAGTCTCTAAATTGGCTGCATGTTAACGGGTCCATTAGTGGAATATCAATTTTCTTAATAAAAGAATATTGGATTTTTCACAATAAAATGCCAACAAGAGCCGCTGGAATATTTTGTGCGGGTAAACCTTAATAAAAAGGTTGGTTTTTAAATGAAACGTCATTGTTGTTTTCAGTCAGCGGGCACATCGTTGTGATTATATGACAGAGAACCTTGTAAAACATGAGCTCCACACTGTACGGGATTATTTGGGCCGCAGCTGGAAGCAAAACCAAATATCTCAGTTTGCTCATACAAGCCGGACTCCCGACGTCTGGTTCCAGTTTATTCTGCAGCAGCAGCCAAGAGTGAGAGAGAGAGAGAGAGAGTGAGTCCAAATGAAAGTTGCTGGTAATGAAAGACACCCTTGGCAGCGTCCGGCCAACAGATGGCTCTTATCAGCCGCCAAACAACCGAGCAAGCACCTCAGGTACTTTCCCTCCGCACCGCTGCAAACCGGCTACCAGATAAAACTGACCCTCCGTCAGTTCTGGGATGCAAACAGCCTTCGCATTTCCCACAAATGACTCGTCGTGAAAAGCTATTTCCAGGAACCAGCTCTTGTTCTCCAGGGGAAAACAAGTCGGAACCACAAATCCCATCACGCCGTTATTAGGACAAAGACAAAATGCACATATAAGGGGAGGCTAGGCCGGTGGAGGGAATCTAGCCAACATGGCGTTTCACGCGGAAATCTAAAAACGGAGAGCTCTGCAGCTGCAATGACCTTTGACCTTTGTTACACGTGTTGCCATCAAAAGGATTCTTCAAATGCTGATTCCTGTCTGAAGACACTTTCTACCCGACGGCCAAATATTTTCATTATTGATTAATTTTGGAAGAGGAACAAAGCCAAGTTTTAGCTGAAGTGTCTCCAGCCTGGACATTTAAAAAAACTAATGCTTCTAGAACATCTATAAACATGCATGTTCAGGGGCGGAAACATTGGCTCATTAATCCACAACTAGAGCAATGTTACAATCACAGGCCTCTAAATGAAACAATTAGCATCGCAAAAACCTGATACATCCCTCTTATTAACTAAAAATACGCTTTCCAACACTGTGACGAGAGGGCCTGGATGAAGTGTTGTAATTGCTGTCAATTTTACACCATTTAGGGGCAGGCTAGTTAGCTAGCTGGCTTGCTAATTCCACAATGCTCTCATGCTACAGTTGCACCACATGAACTGCCGGTTTTATCCACGTTACTTTCACATTCAGCCAGACTGAACTGCTTTTTAAAATTAATTAGCTCATTAGCTTATCACTAATGCTAATCGCTAGCTTGCCTATCATCATGTTATGATTAGCTAAGTGCTGTTAAGGTTTGTTCCAGACAAAATACACTTTACACTTGTAAAAACACTTGTGTTTACGCTCAAGGTTGGGCTATGTGCACGCTAGCATTTAGCGTACGGGATTCCCAGGCTAAGTGACACTTTGTTTGTTGTTTATTTGAATTGTTCATTGTTTTCTATTTGTGTGAAGCGTCCTTGAAAGGCACTACATAAAGTGATTATAATAATTATTTCTGATATTTTATAGACCAAACGATGAATGTAGCTCTACTTTCTTTCTCCCTCCTGTATTGTAGAATCTCTTCATCTTTCCTTGGAGTCCCTGTAGTATAATCACTCTTCCCTCCACAGAATAGAATAAGAGTTTCACGACCATGTGCCAATAATTGTCCCGATGCTATTGCTATGCTCCTTCAGTGGAAGCAGAAGTGAAAGCGTACAACGCCGTGGCTCGCTGCCCGACTCCGACTCGCCGCCAAGTCAGACCGGGCAGATCATCACAAACCAAAACTATAATGGCGGACAGAAAAGAGCGTCTGTCCTAAATATGATTTCCCTTTTTTTTGGTTTTGTTTCCAGACTCTCTTTCCCCTCCGGGCGAGCTCAGTGTTGAGTCTGGAGACACTGAAGCTGAAATAAAGATCATATATTTATAGACCAGAGCGTCTCACGTGTCGTAGTAGGATTACACAACGGGGTTTTGGGAGACGCAGGTGATTCTTCTGTACCTTCATTGTGGGAGACGTAACAAAGGGGCGTCTCATTGGACGCTTGTCTGCCGTGATCCGGTGTCAGGGAAGTTCCCGGCAAACCAGATCGTTCCTCGTAATTAAATATGTAACGGGAACAGCGAATGTCATGTCACTACGGTCCCAACAACAAACTGAAGGATTCACTTGATAATCAAATGTTCGGACTGTTTGAGTCCTCGTTTACACATTTAATGAAGCCTTTTCAGAAAACTGGGAAGTCTGTGAAAACAGAGGTGAAGGGCTGTAGTATTCCCGTTAACTCCAAAAAGGTAGAAAACCTACAACACCCAGAATGCACTTGGGTCTTAGCGCCGATTTTTTTGACTTTCGATGAGCTGGGAACTCAGGGTAACAGCAACATGGAGGCAAGTCTCGCCGATAGGTGTATGGATGACAATGTGTCATTTAGCAACAACAACGACATTTTACTTCATGTAATCCGCACGGATTATGAAGCGCGTGAATACGCTACACTCTGAGCTAGTCATGTAGCATAACAAAACACACGACTTTCAACCAGAGGACTGGTGTTCGTGTCCCAAAAGTGTTGTTGACGCATTCTCAGCTGTTTACATTCTTATTTTAAGCCCAACTGTGATGTTTCATTTTAAAAGCTAACTAAGTGAGTTTGTTGCATTCAGTTTCAAGGTAATGACGTGGCAAAAAAATAAAAAAACAGAAAGCCTGAAATGTGTTATCGTGTGAAGTGGAATGACGATAAAATATTGTGCAATTTATACATCTTCTCCGTCTCCCTTACAACTAAACTGAACTCGTTTACGTTTCAAGGAATCAAAGTTTTATCCCGAAGTACAGTGGTAGCTTTAAACATGTAGTTACGGGACAAAACAAAACATGCTAAGTAACCTCGTAGTTCAGGCAACAAAGTTAGGTTTAGTAGAAAACATGGTTTGGTTGAAGTGACTATGAAGTTGAAACAAAACAAAAAAATGCAGAAAAGAACAGCAGTCTCCTGGGAGGAAGTTTTTTTTTTTAGGTCGGGTTGAATATACATACTTTTTAAAAATAACTCCCTGTGCGGTACATCAGTGGTCAGAAATGGCATCCCCATTATTGAATGGTGGTCGGTAAATGTTTAATTCAGAGAAACCGCAGACTAAAAGGCAGAACACAGCAGAGATCGTCGTCCATTTTTAATGGCCGAGCCCGTTTTCTGCTGCTCTGGCAGGACGTTTTCTCTCCTGGCTGAAAGTCAAAGTTAGAAACGTGGATGCAGAGATGATGAGAGACACCGAGACGCTCCGAAAGCCGTTGGGAGATGAGAACAAAGTAAAGGAAAAGCCACAGGAATCACTGGCAAGAGGAGAAGATTAATCTGGATGGGAAACATCCCGGAGGAGGAGGAGCAGGAGGAGGAGGAGGCAATAAAAGGAGGGAGGAGCTTCATGACCCTGTCCAGTGACATTCCATACGAATGGTTTCATTTATTAGCGGTTATCTAACTACAAAGAGCAGCGTTAATGTTTAATAAAGATTAACATTACCAAAGTACCTGGAGTAGAAGGTTTGCATAAACTACCCTCAGGAAGACGAGTTAGAGAAAGGCACAAGTGTCGTCCTCGTCCGTAGAGAAATGGTGTTGAGGTGACGAGAACCAGAGCACCGTAAACCCACAGAGTCCACAATCAGGTCCTCAGCTGGGGACTGCAGGGTCCCCCCCAAAGGGAGGCAGCAGCAGGTTGCTTTAAAAGTCCCGTTATCTCAGAGGAGATTACTCCCCCGTCTCCCAACGCCCTCACGTCTTCTGGGATTTTACCTTTTCTTAGTGCATCACTTGTGTTTGCTGGCGGGCCGGCGGATAAAAAGACTCTTTCAACTGCAGAGAGTCGAGGTGAGGAGGGTTCACATTCCTGACAAATCCCAGTCTAAACACCTGCATGGCCAAGTGCTTCCTTCCTGTTCAGATACTCCAACGCCCCCCCGATCAGAGGGTTGCCACAAAAACCATCCTTATACACCTGAAACTATTCAAACCATCCTTATACACCCGAAAGTGAAATGTATCAAATCCATTTAATTAAAAAAAAAGTAGGCGATACACACATGCAAAAGTGCGAAAACATCACTTAACTGACACAAAACCCCCAAAACCTGAGCTTGTATGAGTTTCTAATTAAAGTATCCATCGTCCAACCATCGTCTACCGCTTATCCTGTATTCAGTGTCGCGGCTGGAGCCGATCCCAGCTATCATTTGGCGAAGGCGGGGTACACCCTGGACAGGACGCCAGTCCATCGCAGGGAATAATTTAATTTATTCACACCGACTCAAAAGATGAATTGCTAAATCAGAATTCTTGCCATTTAATTGAATATATTGCAATAAAAAAAACACGATATTGCGTTGAATATATTGGGAAAATCGTGAATAAATGTGATTTAAAATAAATCCAGGAATTCTCATGTAGTAAAGAAACAATGTTGACATCTTAACATTTATTAAGCCTTTGTTTATGATGAACTAACTTGTCTGAATGTTGACGTGACATTTTTTTTATATCATATTTTGATATCTGGATAATGATGCCTCATTGTGAAACTAGTTGAGGCATGAAACTAATGAGTTTATAAAGTGTAGATGTGTTGAAATTATAAAGCTTCTTTGTGAGTCTCGGCGTCTCTGATCTCTAATCTCTTCCCAGATAGCGGAGCAAAAACTTTATTATCTTCTCTTCCTGCCAAACATCCCGAGATGCGTCTTAACATTTTTTTTCTTGTTGGACTAATTCCGTTACATCACAAGTAAGTCGGTCTTTGTGAGGGAGGCGTGGCGGAGCACAAAGGCCGGCCGGGAGATCCTATCACTTAAAGAGGGATCCGTGCCGGTGGCCCTGAGGTGCTCCTGACTACGGCGGCGGCGGCACAAAGCCCACAAAACATTTTACAGCCATCAATATTCCTCCTGGTTGCCATGGAGACGGCCGCTGTAAACTTCAAGCCACGGTAGCGTCGGTCTAACTCGACGTGGGTTTTGTTTGAGATCCGTGTGATTAAAGGAATAGTAAAACAGAAACAGAGAAAAAGTGAGGTCCGGGTGTGAGAAACCAGCGCCGGTGTCTCGTGTTGGCAGTGAACGCACCTTTGGCCTCTTTATGACTGTGTAGAAGCACTGGTCCAGGGTCAGCTGTTCACAGCTCAGCTGGTCTCCAGCCAGGAGTAACAACCCCCAGTTCAAGTCACCAACTCGAGGAGGACTCTGGAGGGTCTAATCACCCCCCCCCCCTGGACCCGGGTCCAGGCCGGTCTGCTGACCTGTGGCCGTTCAGCATCATGTACGAGGTTTAAATCCGCTCTAATTGGCCGGCAGAGTCTTTGGAGAGATAAACGGCATGGAGGCGTCTGTGTTTGCTCTTTTGTGATTTGAAAGGGGGGTTCGAGGTCAGCAGGCTTTTGAGGTCAGGGGGTAAATGACTCCCCCCCGCCCCCTCCCCCTCCTCTTCAGGACTCCATAAAAGACTAATGACTGCTGGGGAATGTGATTTAATAATACACACCTCAGGGCAAGCAGATATCTCATCACGACCTTGTCGGCGGGAAAAACAATCCGGCTCACCGACAACAAACGAGAGCTTAACTTCCCCCAGTTACTTTACTCTCTCCTCTATCCCTCTATCCCTCCCCCCCTCTCTCTCTCTCTCTCTCTCCCTCCCCCGACACCTGAACGTAAACACTAGACCAGCAGAAGGTTTTGGGTTCTGATCTCAGAGGGACTCTCCGACGCCGCAGGAATCACTCACACGTTTCTCTCCAGCGAAGAAAAAAAAAAGCAATGAAAAACTTATTTTTGACAAAACTTTCATCAACAAACACAAAAGGCCACTAAGAAGGTTAATGTAGGGAGCATGTGGGGGGGCTAGGGGGTCCCGGGGACCGCGGTTTTCCTGCTCGCTGGTTTTCTGGAATGCTTGACTTGACAGAGCGGCTCAGCAGAAAAACCACTTCAATGGGGGGGGGGGGGGGGGGGGGGGGGCAAATCCACCAGGGGGGGCGAGGTGCTGAGAATGTGCACTTAAAGGGGGGGGGGAGGTGAAGGGGGTACCTGCAGCTTGGTGCATAAGACCACAACTCGATTTGGGTGTGAAACCACGCTGGTGTGAAAGTCATTTGCGGACGCCGATGACGGATTATCCAGTTTCATCCCAAAGAAAGTTTGGGATGAAGTTGTTTTTTTGTTGCTGAATATAAACAGGAAGTAGAATGTATCGATGATGTCAGAATTAAAAAGCAGCATCATGATTGCGTTTAATGTTAAAGGTGGGTTTATTTTTCCTCTTATAAATAGGTGAAGGCCCGTCCTTTCCTGTGACCATCATGGGACCTTATCTCCGAGTGGCGTCTCACTCGCCTCATCACTGAGCCCAACATGGCGTCTCCTGGTCTCCTGTCTGCCGTCTAGCCCCCCCGTCTGTCTGTCTGGAGGTGTAGGAAGAAGCGACTTTGAAGCGTGCTCTGTAATTAGCGGTTCTATATCACAGTTGTCTGGACCTGCAGAGATACGCTTGTGATCACGAGATGGAGAGACGAGGGTTTAAATCCGACGAGCTGCTTCCACGCAGGTTTACCTCGATGAATATTAAATATGACTTTTTATTTCCCTCCACGGTGACCTATAGTGACCTCGGATGTAAGCCTGCATTCACTCGCTGTCCTTACTTAGTAGATCAAAGCCCGGGGACCGGGTCAATGAAGGGACTGCCAGCGGACTAATGTAGTCTCCTGATCCAGGTCTCTATAATGGAGTTTAGAGCAGAATGCTGAGTCCTCACGAAGACCAAGGAAGTGGATCACATCAGGTCTTAACACCGGCTTCCTGTCAGTCAAAAGAATTTAAAATGCTGCAGGATTTTAAAGCGCTGACTGGTTTTATTACATTGTGAACCATCCAGACCGCTCCGGTGGTCTGGTTCAGGTCTAAACACGCAGAGGTAGCATTCAGTTTCTCCACATATCAGGAACAAAGTCCCAGAAACATGCAGGTGGGCCATCAAGTCTGACTTCATCACATCTCAGCTCATATTATTCACCTATTTAATAATATATGCAGAACAAAATACACCAAAAAATCCCTATTTCTTTGCATTTTTATATTAAATTCCGATGTTTTTTTCTTCCTGGAAAACAAAATATATAAAACAAAAATATCATGACTATATATTTTATATTAAATATTTTTGATGAAGGTTATGAAGGACAAATAAAAATAATGCTTAAATTAAATGTTTAAAAATATAAACTTTGTGTGAGTCGGGGTCTTTCTGATAATTACATTTTAAAAATTATTTTATTTTAAAATATACATATAGATTTTTAAATTAGCCTCTATTTAATTCTTCTCCCATGATAGTGAGCTAGATGATGATGACGACGACGACCTTTAAAGCTCCGCTGCCGGCTCTGGTCTCTGGTGAGAGTTACGTAACTTGTCGAGCAGAAAGAACTTGACGACCACAAACGTTCTCCTGGACTCTTTAAACCTCGTTAGTCAGCTGGTGGACTCATGTGTTAACGACGACGTCGCTGCTTGTTATGATTCATTTGTTCAGACTTTCACTGAGCCGATCTGTGAGACTGAAACTTTCCTCTGAACCAGGAATGTGGTAACCTGCCAGCCATGTGCTCTGGGAGCAGGAGAGCCAAAAGGCCGGGTACCAGACCCCCTCTCTCCTCCTCCAGACCCGCCTCCTCCACATTGAGCCGGTGTAACTTAAAACCAAGCAGAGGTTTCTACCAGTCAGACACTTATGGGGTGTCATAGGAGAGCCGTCCAGATCCAGGACCAAGAAACCAGGGTGCGCAGGACCGGTAGGTATAATATCGATAAAATCTCTCATGATAAATCGACTGTAGTGAATTTCCATTATCTTGATAAAGCCATCTAGTTATCGTGATGGAGAAGTGAAAAACATCCAGGTATTAACATAGAAGTGAGAACAGACTGGTTTTATTTTTTTTTATGTATTTATAATTTGTTTATGCGGGGCGACTTTATGATTTATGCTCAACTACATTTTTTAATTACAATTAATGTCTCATCTCTGATTAAGAAAAAATATATTTTGATTGTTATGATTATCTGGATAATATCATGAACTACACTTATTCTGACCACAAAATTTTCCTATCGTCCGACGTCCAGAATATAAATATAAATATAGCCACATCAACCACGGAGGGACAGTAAAAGCATCACTTTAGAGTCTTCTATATCTGGACCGGCTGACTCCAGATCTGCTGATGGACGACACAAAGGCGTCCTGATACGAGAGACTCTCAGCGTTTTAAAAATAAACCTCCACACATACACAGCTAACAGCTAACAGCAGCACCAGCAGGTCAATCACCCCCCCTGCTCCATTTACACTGATTGTTCGAGGCTGCCCCCGACACACATCCATACGAAGAGCACAATTAACAGTAATTAGGCTTTTCCAGCCAGGAGGAGGGGTGGAGGGGGTCAGCTGGTAACCGAGCAACAAGGAGCGTTGACTTTACTGTTTAAACAGCAGCTTAATCCCAAAAAGAGCTGGAAGACACCCTCCCCCCACCCCAAAAAGAAAAAAAATAGCACTTCTATGTTCTTACCTACAGCACTTTGATCATAGCACTGTTGTTTTTAAGGTATGTTTGTTGAACAGCTACTACTTTACTCAGACGAGGACCTAACACTTGATATGTTGTAGTTTCTTTCTTTTGACAAATGTACTTATTGTAAGTCGCTTTGGACAAAAGTGTCTGCTAAATGCCCTAAATGTAAAATCATTATCTAGTTAGCTAGTTAGTTAGGTATCTTGATAGCTAAGTATCTAGTTAGCTAGGTATCTTGATAGATCGGTATCTAGTTAGCTAGGTAGCTAATTAGCTTGGGATCTAGTTAGCTAGTTATCTTGATAGATCGGTATCTAGTTAGCTAGGTAGGTCTGTAACCAGTGTAGCGTTGAAGAATGGCTAGCAAGCCAACTAGCCAGCTCGTTAGTTAGCTAGCTCTCTCTGTTAATTCCACTGCTTTAATAATGTGTCACTCGTTCAAGAAAAATGTTGCGAACAAACTAGTGAGTCATCATCATATGGCAAACTGGCCAACTAGCCAGCTAGTCTGCTATGAAGGTACGTTAGTTCCACTCTGACCATCTGTTGTCCTTCTATTCCTATTTTATTATCTTATATATATAGATATTATCTATATATGTCTCTCTCTCTCATATAGATAGATAGATAGATAGATAGATAGATAGATAGATAGATAGAAGAGAGAGAGAGAGAGAGAGAGAGAGAGAGAGAGAGAGAGAGAGAGAGAGAGAGACATTTTGAAAACTCATCGGCAAACTTGACTTCAAACAAGCTACAAACACAGGTGGAAAAAAAAAGACGTCTCAATGTCTAAAATCAGGCTTAAGAGGGGTCGGGGTCTGGTCTTTTTTGTTTTAAATAAATACCTGCAGGCGAACAGTGACAGAGTGCAGGAAACGGGGTCTAGGGGGGACACGTGAGGACTTGTTGAACCTAAACCTGAGTGGGGTAAATCCACCGGGGTATGTGTCCGAGCTGGGGGAAGAGGAGAGGGGAGTGCTTGGTTTCCTAAGTGCTTCCTGGAGAGAGAGTGGCTTTAAACATAAATACACCACAATATCACCCCCCCCCCCCCCCCAGTCACCCTAGGGGGGAGGAGGGGGGAGGCCAGGAGATGAAAAGAACCAGACAATGACCACATGCTGTGTTATCAGGGTGATACCTTCTCACCGTTGGCCAAGCAAATTTCACCACAGCATCCTAGAGCTTCTGACTATTTATTAAAAGTATTCAGATTCTGATAAATCACGGTTCATGTTAGAAACAATGACACTGTAATCTAGAAACACTCACATGGTTGTGTTCATTCAAGTGTAAATCACAGTATTGCTGCTTTCTAAACTGGCTTAAAAATTATCATGATAAAAAAAAACTATAAATATTACCCTGCCAATCACTACATTTAAAAAAGAAGAGAGAAACATAAATACAGAAAAAAAAAAAATCACAAACTGCTCTTTTTGTGATGTATATTCAGAATATTCAATACATTCTGGCATTGATTTTTAAATAAAGGTGGTTTGGCTTCTTAAAAAGACGTATTTGCAGGAAGTTTTTGTATGATACATCTTATAATTATGCTAGCAACATATCTTATTCATATATTAAAACATGTGAAACAAGACACTTCAACACACTTAATATCTACATTTAATATAATATTTATGTAATTGGTCCATCTTTTTTTAATTCATTTGTTTAATTAAAAAATAATAAAAACAAAAAAAAATTAAATTATTTAAAAAAAAGTTAGAGTTGCCACCAGCACCTGCTGCCTATTAAAATAGTTACCTATAATCAAAAAATACATGTATAAATCCATAAGCGTCACACTGTAAAGAGGAAACAGGTAACGCGAACTAGCACGCGCTCAGGACGGACACACGCCCCTTTAGCAGCGCGTGTCCCCGAACGTTACCGAAGAAAAGTCTCAACAAACAACAAACAACTTCACGTCACGCGACGTCGCTAACTTTTCCCCACTCGTGTAAACTCCTAAAGACCCCCCCCTCCTCCTCGTGCAGGTTTTTCCGTCGCGCGCTCCAGTTCCCAACATTTTAAACAGCAGAGACAGAAAGCCAGTACTCACGCACTGCCTCCTGTTTGGGGTCCAGCTCGTCGCAGTCCTGCTGGATTCGACCGATCCTGCCCTGCAGACCCCGGACCCGCAGGCTGGTGGACGCCAGCTCGCCCTCCAGCTCCTGGAACACGGAGCAGGCGTGCTTGGCCAGGTCCGATAGCTGCCGCAGGGTCCGGGACAGAGCCACGTTACTGACCGAGACCAGGTCCTCGAAGGGGGGTAGCAGCGCCTCCTCGTTCGGGACTGGCCGCCTGTAAAGTAGCTGCGGCTCCACGACTCGCTTGGCGAACGGCATGTCGGCGTGGACCCAGCGGGTAAATCCAACAAAAGTGAGCGGAGGGTGAGCGGGACGCTGTTCTCTGTCGCCCCTGGTCCGGGTTCGGTGACTTCAGCTGCTGCTGGAGCCCCCCATCCTTTCATTTAGCGGGCGAAGGGGGACTGTGGTGCTCCTGGCTGCTCCACCGACTCATCTGCTGCCTCTCCTCCGACGCGGACTGTGTTCCTCACCGCCCCCAACCAGGAGAGGTGTTTTTTAAAAAACGGCGGTGGTTAAAACGTGGAGTGGGATTCCGGGAATATACTGGATCAGGACTCCAACCGCCGCGGAGCTGCAGTGTGTGTTGGCTTCACGGCCTCCCGGGAAAACTGAATACTGCCGAGACCTGAAGTAAAGTCCAGTGGGAAAAAACGTTCCTTTGTTTTTGTTTGTCCCTCCTGTTGTTTTTAAATGTCTTTTACTACATTTGACATGACTCAGCATTAAAGTTTCACCACCTCGTCCTTAGACTACACTGTTCACTAAAAACCTGGAATACGGAATGAAACCCACCAACACTCCAGTTCTTAGCTTCATAGCAGCGGACGAGTGCCTTTGGTTCTTTTAAATGTGTTGTACAAATAAAGATTGATTAAAAAGTACACATAAAGAGCCAAAGCATTTGACACCCGATTCCCCAACTCTGTGAATGAATCTTCGAAGAGATTGTAATCTCTATTAGTTTAGCGTGAAACCGCTCAGTGAACTACATCTCTGGTCTCACACAACATAGTATGTCACCAACACAGTCGTTAGCTTGGCTTGCTAGCTAACTAGCTAACTTAGCTAGGTACGTCACCAAACCAGCCATTAGCTTGCCTTACTAGCTAGGTACGTCACTAACACGCCGTTAGCTAATCTTGCTAGCTAGCTAGCTAGCTAGCTAGCTAACTTATGTAGGTATGTCACCAACACAGGCCATTAGCTTGGCTTGATAGCCAACTAACATCTAGGTATGTCACCAACACGGCTGTTAACTTGCCTTACTAGCTAGCTAACTCAGTTACGTTCCATGTGCCCCTTCTGGTGTTCCCCATATGGAAAAATACGTACAGTAGTCGACAGAAAAAGAGACAAATATTTCTTTTGAATACATTTTAATTTCTATCATTAATTTTACACATCTGATGTATGTCAATTTAAAATATCTTTATTCAGGTCCATTCTCAGTTTGTCATCGTATCACTTAGTTTAGTGTGAAACACTTCTGTGAACTGCATCTTTGGTCTCACACTGTTAGCGTGGCCTGCTAGCTAGCCAGCTAACTTAGCTAGGTATGTCACCAACACAGCCTTAGCTGGGTTCCAGGTCTTCTGCGGCACAATCGGGAAGTAAAGTAGTAGTAGTAATAGTACTAGTAGTAGTCTAAAGAGCTACAGTGTGTATTTGAGCATTAAAACAAGTATTAGCATATACATGATTCCAGAAGAATGTTTACAACTTGATATTTTCTTCCTTCAATCTTTATTAGTTCATGAAACCGTGAAGAGCCGCTCTCTGGTTTCCCCATCAGCGGTGGTGTCCACCTCGGTGGCGTCCACCTCGGGGTCCAAGCTTCATTCACATTTGCTGAATGAGTGTTTAGCTAAATCCCAGCAGCTGACGGGGCCAGAATCGGCCGAGGTGACGGCCGAAAAGCCCCTTCCTGTGGCCTGACTAACGTCCACACCAGAAGTGCAACCTTTGCAAAGGGTGGGGGGGGGGCAGGACAAAGGAGGGACCGCAGCGACGGCGTATGCCGTCATCTTTGAGTAATGGCGCCACAACAAAGGGGCTAACTTGAACGGACAAAAGCGAGTAATCTTTGTTGTGAGAAGAGTCGGCTTTAACTCAATGCCACGCGGGAGAGGTTATACAGGCGCTGCAAAGCTGCCACACGTTGACTTCTGTTTAAGGTCATGAGATCAACGGATCGTCATCGATGGTGAAATTAACATGTTGATTGTATTAAAAGGAACATTTAAATGTCAACAGCAATCCTGTATACATCCAAAGATATATTTAATTATAATTGTATGTGATTTATTGCTCACTTTTACTTCCTTACATTCTAACTATAAAGAAGTATGTGCACTTTTGATTTACAAAATAATAATTTACCTTTGAGGGATACAAACATCCGTCCATCCATCCATCCATCCATCCATCCATCCATCCATCCATCCATCCATCCATTGTCTACCGCTTATCCTGTATTCAGGGTCGCTGGGGGGCTGGAGCCTATCACAGCTGTCATTGGGCAGGGTACACCCTGGACAGGACGCCAGTCCATCGCAGGGCCAACATACAAACAGAGACAAACAACCATTCACTCTCACATTCACACCTACGGCCAATTTAGAGTCATCAATGAACCTATCCCCATCCTGCATGTCTTTGGACTTTGGGAGGAAGCCATATATTATATATATATATACACAATGGATTGTATACTGCATACTATCTGTATTTACTGTATTATGCGTGATGACTGAATAAAATTCTACTAACAAACATTTGGTCATTACAACATACTTTCTGTGCCATGTACGGATGCCCAATGCTGTCAATCAAATCAGGGAGTTCTATGTAGATGTGCCCTCATCGACAAAATATAAAAACACTTTGGGACTCCGTCAATTACGTCACTGCTGGACCATCCATAATAAATACAGACTTTCAAAAAGAAGAAAAAAACAACATATTTTTAGCTACTTTGTTGTAATTTAAGTTCCTCGGGTTAACAGTGACGCCACATTTTATTGTGAATAATTAACAAATTTCCCCAAATGAATACATAAATAAAAGTATTTTGCGTCCGTTTGTTTTGTGATGCTCGTCTCACATTAAATATATTATTTTTTATGGATTTGTCTCAATCACTCATGCTCAGCTTCAGCGCAATGCATGATGGTACATAATGTTCGTGTGAGTGACCATCGCTACTCCTCAAGATAAATTGTTGGATACCCCGAGTCCTCCATATAGGGTATAATAACTCTCACTGTACGTCCAGAGACTTCGACTCTACTATACGCCTCCAGACAAATGATTAGAAAGCCATGTAGATAATAATAATAATAATAATAATAATAATAATAATAATCATAATAATAATAATAATCGTAATAATCCACACCTGGATGGCAATTACATAAAGCGTTGGCGTATAATTAAGAGGCAACACATGTATGTCTGACACTTATAGTTTCCTCATCACGTGCAGCTGTCGTCTCCAAACACTGCTAAGTGGTATTTATAGTTGGGTTGCTGCTAAGCTGAATGAATATAACCAGAGACGAATCCAAAGCTGCAGCCTGGGGAGGCGATGCCTTCAGGTACTGACACGCCAGGCCCTGGGTCAAGATACTGGTCCAGATACTAGTCCAGATACTCGTCAAGACACTGGTCCAGATACTGGTCTAGACACTAGTCAAGATATTGGTCCAGATACTGGTCTCGGCTGCTACAAGCGCCTTGTTGTCATCTGGCATGGCCTGTCTGTCTCTCCCATGTCGAACTCGTCCTCTCTGATGTGGGTGCGACGCTTTGCTCCGGAACGCCTCCAACATCGCTCGCCTGTTTTCTTTGGATCCGAGAATCTGTTTCCTTTTGCTCTTTTTCTCGAAAAGAAAATTCCTGGGATTTCAATCACCCATTTCTGTCATACTTTACTTTGGTCTCCTGCAGGGGCTCGAACTATGGGTCTTTTTTTTTCACGATGCTTCACCACATCCTGAAAGTGATTTATTTGCTGTTATTTCTAGGGGGGTTACATATCAACCATGCAAACTGTAACAGCAACGCTAGCAGCTCTGGGAAACACAGCAGTGCTTTGAGCTAAATGCTAATGTTAGCATTCTAACATGACAATGCTAACATGCTAATCATTGAAATAAAAAAGGAGTAGAACAGTTAAAAACGTTAGCGTTGCAGCTGTGCCACTAAACAAATGTACAGTAACGGCTATTAGTGATGTCATAACGTTGTTGTCAGATGATTGACAACTTTTTTTGGCTAATTTTCTGTAATAGTTGCAACATAAAAGCAATTGACCTAGCAAGCTAGCTAGCTAACTAGCGGACAACTGGCAGATTCCAACACTATCACTCTGAGACCCAAAAAGCCAGATTTGGCAATTAGCATGCTATGAGCAGCCAATTTGCTGAATAGCAAGCTGAGGCTGACGGGAATATCGCTAGCCAAGTAAGTAGTTGGTCACAAACCAAAGTATCTGGACTGCCAAAGTTATTGCGGTTCAATTCAAAACCACAAATGTTAACGTCACAGTGGCACTGGAGGAATTCATCTTCTGGAGACCATGAATATCTCCTCTTAATGTCGATGTCACAGTGGTGCTGGAGGAATTCATCCTCTGCAGACTATGAATATCTTCACCAAATGTCAACATCACATTGGTGCTTGAGGAATTCATTCTCTGGGGACCATGAATATCTCCCCCAATTGTTGATGTGAGGGTGGCGCTGGAGGAATTCATCATCTATGGACCATGAATATCTCCACCAAATGTCGATGTCACAGTGGCAGTGGAGGAATTCATCCTCTGGGGATCATGAATATCTCCAACAAATGTTGATGTCATGGTGTCGCTGGAGGAATTCCTCCTCTGGGGACCATGAATATCTCTACCAAATGTCATGGCAGTTAATTGAGACATTTTAGAGTGGACATGAAGGCGGACGGTCCTGTACGACAGACTGGCCGAAGACCAGGACGTTGTGTGAGTTCTGGATGACGATCAAAGACCTCGATGGCGGCGATCCGAGCAGCAGCTTCTTGGACGAGTCGGAGTGAGTGAATGCAGCATGACGGAGAGAGAGAGAGTAACGAGCATTATAGTGTTTTAAAGTGGGAGCCAAATGTGTCAGCGGATATTTCTGGAACGGCCGTGGTCTGGGAATACAGCCATCATTGGCGAGCCGCTTGACCCCCCTCGGTTGTTATGTCTGAGTCGGAGAAAGCGACAGCTGTCCGGTGAAGGGGGGGGGGGGATTGTGACCACAACCTGTCTGATGTCACACCATCGATATCGGCTTGTGATACGGCGATTCTGGGAATGAATGACTGCCACAATGCCAACCCGATTCCTTAGCCCTTCTGTGTGCAGACGAAGCGATCTGGATTGACTCAACACATGATCAACTGTGTCCAAGAAATCAATGCTCAACCTCACAGCGGTTCAATAAAATCTATTCAACGTTTATCAGATGTGTTCTGCTGCAGGATAAATATAAATGTAATCATGTCATTGTATCATTATATCTGTATGAACAGAAATAAGGATATATAATAAACCCATCCTTATATGCATCCAAACCAGACGGCAACTTCCGTTTCTGAGAAGTGAAGCCAATGCTGAAGTGCCTTAAACTGTCATTTTCTCTGCTGGCCACCAGGGGGGACTCCTCTCTGATTGTATAGAAGTCTATGAGAAAATGAGCCTATTTCTTTCTTGATTAATTATCTCAGTAAACATGAGTTTATGGTCTTATTCTCTAGTTTCAAGTCTTCTTCAATCCAGCATGATGTTCATTTAGTACATTATGGTCCATTTAGAGTCCAAGACCAGAAAGCAGGGGATGCTTTGGGTGGTGGGGCTACCTGCTGATTGACAGGTCGCTACCACGCTATATGCCAGTTAGCTACTAAGATGACTTTAACACTTAGCTGAAAAGTTGACCTTGAACTGACTTTGTCTCCTACAATGTGCACAACACAAAAATAATGATAATCAATAAAAATAGATGACTTTATTGTTTGAGTTCAGTAGTTGTGCATGATTTCAGTTGAGTTTACAGTCCGAAGCAAACATGCAGTCTCAAGCAGGCCATCAACTTATTTCAGTGTTTCTTCTTCTTGTTCTTGATCTCTCCTGGTGGTAAAGGGTCTAAAGCGAGCTGAAGCAGCTCCACATATTTGCATAGATGAGATCAAAACCACATCGGACATTAAGACGTTTTGAAATCTATCTCGCAAAAAAAACCATCAGCGCTGTACTTTTACTTACTTTTTTTTGTCTTTTCTGGGCTGATTTTTATGCCGTTGAATATTTTTCTTTTCCCAAACTCGCAGTGCAGAATTATCTCTTCATACAATGAAATTAAATGATTACAGATGGAGCAAAATCTTCAAGTAAAACGTCCATATCTCATACAAATCCAGTGTCAACATTCGTCGGTGGCCTTGTGTGTCATTGCTACAGTGCGACATCACACAATCAGATCTGGGACCTAATTACACCAAACTAATTTCTTATTTCGTTCACACCAGATGTAAAGCAAATTTTTTGAGCCGTCCGACTCCATGGAAAGTCGATGCAAAGAGTCAAACAACAAGGTGTCTACAATGTTAGCATAGCCTAGCACCAATCAACCCAACTTCATACTTTTTACTGATCACCATCATTATGAAGTTATTTCAGCATCCTTTTCATCTGGTTATTGATATAAAATCACAGATAAATACTTTATTCTGGGTTCTTCCAGCTGTGGTAAACCAGCCCATGTGGGGCTGCTAGATTCACCAAGCACCTCTGGATGATGTCATGATGATGTCATGAACCCAGACAGGACGGTGTCTGGTGCCCTGGTGGATCTGAGACTTCAACATGTGCAAAGCAGCAATAGTGGTGATTTCAGCTGTAATGGAGGAAACCTGGTTTGGGGTCTACATGGAGGAAACCTGGTCTGGGGCCTACTTGTAATGCAAGGCAAAAATTTGATTTGCGCTTGGCGTGAACGTAGCGTGAGTGCAAAAAAAATTAAAAATTAAAAAAATCAGATTGAGAAAGTAACACACCGTCATTAACACAGAACATGTGACTGGTGTTAAACAGTTACATTGTAGGACAGTTAAGATTCATGGGACAGTAAATCAAAATCAGTTACAAAATCACGATGAATAACAGGATATGTCACATGCTCCTATCATATAGTGATTTATAAAAAAACAACTCATGGTATAATCCTTCAAATCATGATTAAAAGAAACACAGTGACATTTGTCTCCGTCGTCAACCTGTCTACGTTTACCCCGTAGTAATGACGATGGACTTCCTGCTTCTCAGCTCCGACATTCATGTTTTTCCAGAGACAACAACCGGTGGATTTGGTGACTCCGACCTTCCGACTTCGGGCTCAGTCACGTGGAGGCCAGAGGTCGCAGGAGATCCAGCTGCATCTCCAAGGTGACCCTCTCCTGGTGGACCACCTGCAGCCATCAGAGAAAAGACAGTGGCTTTGACTACGGCTCGCTCAACCGAGAAACCGAAAATGCTTCTGAAGAAATAATGTTACGGGACTCAAATCCAGCTAAATCAGCAGCCAACCACTAGGGGGCTCTCCAGGTGTTTTTGGCATACCCTTGCCGGGGTTGCAGGCAGAGTAGAGGCTCAGTATTGTGAGTAAAACATTTAGGTAGAATCGTATTTATACTTTGCCTACAGTAAATGTGGAAGAGATAAAGTAGTAAAGCCGGCCTATTGCTCCATTTAAATGACTTTCCGGGAGTGTGACATTAACGTGCGCTGAAAATATGAGAATTTATTTTCACTTTTATGTGCATCTAAAAACATGCTCGGGTCATTTTCCGTTAACGAGTAAAGAATATTGGAATTAGCAAGCTAGCTAACTAGTCGGCTGTCTGCTAGTTAGCTATCTAGCTTGTCAATTCTGCTGCTTTAATGTTGCACTTGTTCCAAATAATGATCTAGACAAAGTTGTGATGAGAGCCTGCGCATCATTTAAAATCGGTCTCTTTATGCTTCGTAAACTTTACTACTTTACTTACTACATAGAAGTGGTAGCCTCGCTATGGCAACGGTACACATGATTGGAACGTTTGTTTTACTCCCATTCTTAATGTGACGCAAAGAAGTGTAAAACAGTGCAAAACAGTGCAAAACACTGAAGTGAAAGCAGCGTTCTGTTTATTTAAACGTTAAAGTGTAATAATTGTATTTTCTCCTCAAAAGTCAATTATTTTAAATTTAAAAATGTAATTATATATTCATATATTCGTATTTGATAAATATGATTTAGTTGTCGGACTAGACTGGTAAAAAAATATCTCCTACTCCTTTTCTGACATGTAACATTTATTTTATGGTTTATTTGTTTATTTATGGAAATTTCTACATGTGTACTGTTGATTGTATATTTTTTTTATCTCTTCATACATTTTTTATTTTGCTCTTGTTATATGCTGTTTCTTTACTTATTGTGTTCTTTATCTTTTTATTCTTACTGTGTTGTTACTGTGTGTAATGCTGCTGCTACACTTAAATTTCCTAGCTTGGGATCAATAAAGTCCGTCTGTCTGTCTGTCTGACTATCTATTTATGAATTAAACTAAAGCTCTTGATGCGGTGCAGCCTATCGCACGTCGTAGCCGGACGTCTCTCCAGACTCTATTTTAAAGAAGACAGTTGTGAATACCAACATGGTTGCTTGGTATTCGGACCAGGCTGGAGTCTATATAAAGACACATGTGCCTTTCTCTGCAGAATTCCTCGGATGCTTTAAATGATCCAGCAGAATGAGAGCCAATCACTGACATCCTCGTTTACCTACGGAAGACCAATGCTGCAATGAAATAGCACTCAGCTAATGCAAACTTTATTTTTAATCTATATCTGTATTGAAGCAGCTTTTTATATCAGTTTTTAGATGCAACCTATTTATATTCTGGCATTTTGCTTCTTTATATGTGACACTAAACTAAAGATGAAAGTCTTAGTTGTGTATAAAAGACGTGCGATGCGTTTCACTGCCGGATCACCGGCGTGGAGAATGACCGGCATGCAGCATGTGTTCCAAAATGTGATCGCCAACGCAAACAGCCATTCGTTCAGCTATGAATTATGGGTAAAGTGATCAGGACAGTTGAGCCGGGAGACGTTCAACCGGCGGAGCATCTGTTGTCGCTCTCCCTTCGAGAAACGCCCAGAATTCAACATCTGACAGACGATAAAAAAAAAAAAAAAAAACACTCTCGTGCTCCAGCGTGTAAAAGTCCTGCTCCTTTTTTTTTATCTGGAAGCATGCCCGCAAGCAGCGGAGCTGGTTTTCCCAGGGAATGTGAGACAGCCACATTAGCGTGGTCCACACCCGTCGGCGGAGCGCTGTGCACATACCAGCGTGGTCGTGTCTGCGGAGAGGCGGGAGGAAGGGCTGACCTTGAGCTGCTGCTGGAGCTCGCTGTTGAGGCGCGTCAGCACAGCGTTGGATTCCTTGTTTTTACGGATGGCCGTCTGGATCGCCTTCTTCTGCTTGGACGGCAGCCTGAGAGAGAGAGAGATATATCTCTCTCAATATCTCTCTGTGTTATTTGGGTCTAAACAATGACGTTAAAGTGAACAAACAGTTGTTACCATAACAACCACTACTTAAGTCAGTGTAGAGCAGAGATCTTCAACAGTGGGGTCCGGGACCCCTAGGGGGTTCTGCAGAGTTACTGCAGGGGGTCCCCGAAATTATTTGATCCCAAAATTTTCCAAAAATTAAAATATGTCCAAAAGCAAAACTTAACATGAATACAGGGCAGGCCGAAGCCTTTTGGGGGCCCTAAGCCAAATTTGATTTGGGGCCCCCCTCCCTCCACCGCGGAGTGCTTGACAAACTATTAACACAAATGTCACACTGTAAACTAACACTATTAATTGCTGTCCCTGGTGGCCCCAAGCAGCTGCTTAGTTCACTTATTAGTTCACCGGCCCTGCATGAATACAACCTATATTAAGCAAATATAAAATCTTTGTGGTTGTTTAATTTTATGTTGAGAAATTGTGATATAGAAAATCCAAAATAGAATTAAATATATTAATCTGTCAACAATTATTATTTTAATGGCTTAGCATACGTCATTACACAGTACTGTTGTACATGGCACTATTGGCTGCACGACACATTATTATTGGCCCGGTTAAATAAGCAACACAGCTTTATATGATATGTAATAAGGGGTCCCTCCACCAGGTCATCAGCCTTGGGGGTCCTTGGCCTGAACACGCTGAAGACCTCTGTTGTAGAGAACTACAGTGGCCTTCAGGTTACATAAAACATGAACGTAAAAATCTACTGGTCTGGTGGTTTAACTGACTTTGGGGCCGCTTTGGTCGGCGTAGAATATGGCATGGTGGGTGGAGGCGTGGCCTCCGGGTTCTGGCTCTCTGGGTGGTACTTCCTGCGGACCGGCTTCTGCGGCACCTGACTGTGAGACACTCCGATTGCTCCCTGAGGAAAAGTTTCAGAAAATAAAGCTAGTGTGGCTTTTCAAAGGATTAAAGGCCTTAAGTCAGCAGTTTCTGACCTGTTTCGAAGTGTTTACCGGGTCTTCATTACTCGGTCCGAAATGAGTGCGTGGACCCGGTTCCTCGTCAGGTTTCATACTCTCCTCCTGCAACACACAAAAGCAAATGAGTCAAATTAAAACTATATGAAAGGATCTGCAATAAGCTTCAATATCAACTATATATATTTCTGGCATTGACGTCACATAGGGTAAAATAATACGAGGGGGATGGCTAATGGCAGGATGAAATGTGTGGGCCATGACCCCACAGGATAAATCAGCCCGGGCCCCTGCAGGGTCCACGATCTAATGCTCTCCCACCGCGGCTTCCTGCCAGCTCAGGATGATGGATTAACGTGCTTTTATTGCGTCTCCTTGCTGCAGTTTGGCCGTTATTCTCCTCCAGACATAAATATGAAGCATCTCCACCTGCTTCCATTCAGCTTCACACTGTTAACAGGCTCCGAACACGAAGGACGAGCTCTGTATTTTAGCTCAGAGAAAGAGTAGTTGTATTTGTATTTAGTTGTATTTATCCATTTAGGGGCTAACTAGCTATTTAGCTAGCTAATTAGCTGGCTAGTTGGCTTATTCTTTGCCGATTTCACGTAGTTACAGAACATTAAAAGTCCAACATGAATTACCGGACTAGGTCTACATTACATGTAGCTGGACTTTTCTTTACCATTCGCAATGGCAATTTCATTCGCAATTTCAATTAGCTTATAGCTAATCATGAGTGGTAATCGCTAATGCTAATAGCTAATCGCTAGCATGCTGGCTATTGTGATGTTTAGGTTAGGTAAGTGCTGTAAAGATCTGTTATAGTGACAATATGGAGTTTAAACTCCATATTATTATGAACTTTTATAAATTTGAGACTCAGAGGTTCATCCACCCATTACACGGGCTGAAGTCACCGAGGTAGTTAAGAAGCTCCCCGGTGGCAAGGCACCAGGGGTGGATGAGATCCGCCCTGAGTACCTCAAGTCTCTGGATGCTGTGGGGCTGTCGTGGCTGACACGTCTCTGCAACATCGCGTGGCAGTCGGGGACAGTGCCACTGGACTGGCAGACCGGGGTGGTGGTCCCTCTATTCAAAAAGGGGGACCGGAGGGTGTGTTCCAACTATCGGGGGATCACACTTCTCAGCCTCCCCGGGAAAGTCTATTCCAGGGTACTGGAGAGGAAAATTCGGCCGATAGTCGAACCTCGGATTCAGGAGGAACAATGCGGTTTTCGTCCTGGCCGTGGAACACTGGACCAGCTCTATACCCTCTGCAGGGTGCTCGAGGGTTCATGGGAGTTTGCCCAACCAGTCCACATGTGTTTTGTGGACTTGGAGAAGGCATTCGACCGTGTTCCTCGTGGCATTCTGTGGGAGGTACTTTGGTAGTACGGGGTCGGGGGCCCTCTGCTAAGGGCTGTTCGGTCCCTGTATGACCGGAGCAGGAGCTTGGTTCGCATTGCCGGCAGTAAGTCAGACCTGTTTCAGGTGCATGTTGGACTCCGGCAGGGCTGCCCTTTGTCACCGATCCTGTTCATTATTTTTATGGACAGGATTTCTAGGCGCAGCCGTGGGCCGGAGGGGATCTGGGTCGGGAGCCACTGGATTTCATCCCTGCTTTTTGCAGACGATGTGGTCTTGTTGGCTCCTTCGAGCCAGGACCTCCAGCATGCCCTGGGGCGGTTTGCAGCCGAGTGTGAAGCAGCCGGGATGAGGATTAGCACCTCCAAATCTGAGGCCATGGTTCTCGACCGGAAAAAGGTGGCTTGCTCCCTCCAGGTCGGGGGGGAGTTCCTGCCTCAAGTGGAGGAGTTTAAGTATCTTGGGGTCTTGTTCACGAGTGAGGGAAGGATGGAACGTGAGATTGACAGGCGGATCGGTGCAGCGGCGGCAGTAATGCGGTCGTTGTATCGGTCCGTCGTGGTGAAGAGAGAGCTGAGCCGAAAAGGCGAAGCTCTCAATTTACCGGTCAATCTACGTTCCTACCCTCACCTATGGTCATGAACTTTGGGTCATGACCGAAAGAATAAGATCCCGGATACAAGCGGCCGAAATGAGCTTCCTCCGCAGGGTGGCGGGGCGCTCCCTTAGAGATAGGGTGAGGAGCTCCGTCACACGGGAGGAGCTCGGAGTAGAGCCGCTGCTCCTCCACATCGAGAGGAGCCAGTTGAGGTGGCTCGGGCATCTGTATCGGATGCCCCCTGGACGCCTCCCTCGGGAGGTGTTCCAGGCATGCCCAACCGGGAGGAGACCCCGAGGAAGACCCAGGACACGCTGAAGTGACTATGTCGCCCGGCTGGCCTGGGAACGCCTTGGGGTCCTCCCGGAGGAGCTGGGGGAAGTGTCCGGGGAGAGGGAAGTCTGGGCGTCCCTGCTCAGTCAGCTGCCCCCGCGACCCGGTCCCGGATAAAGCGGAAGAAAATGGATGGATGGATGGATGGATGGATAAATTTGAGTTTACATGCAAGTTTGAGGTCTGCGTGAGCTCGCGATTAGCAAGTAGCATAAATATTCAAATACTTTACTGCTAAAATTTCAAGAATAGCATCTGAATCCAGTAACAACAAAAGTAAATCCACACATACTTTAAATGTTCAGCTGAAAAAAGTGGCTTGGGAGGTTTAAGTTACTCTTTAAGAAAGTTGAAGGCACTAATGCTAAACACTAATGCTACATACTCATACATATTGAAATACTTTACGCAAAAGAATGTATCGTAACTGATAGCTGCTACACTTTCAATTGGCATAAGCTAATTGCTATCTCTAATGCTAAACGCTAGTGCTAATGCTAATGACTAGTGTGCTGGCTATTATTATGATAGGGAGTATTTAAACTCTTGGTGATTTTCATGCAAGGCTGGGATGTGTGTTAGCTAGCGATTCGCATTAATATAAATACTATGAATAATATTCAAATGCTACTTATTACACATAAACGTTTTTGGGTAAAAAATGTGCTTTAGTTCTTCTCTTACTCTGCAGCACCTTCTCTACTCTTTCTGCACCGTATCATTTCCCATCTTCTAATGTTGGATTCAGAGAATATGATCCGCTAATTTCTCTCCGTTGCGGCGGCAGCTGACATGCCTCAGCCTTCCTGATGGTTTAAACAGGCTAATGCTGAAAAAAACTGAAGAAAATTCTCAGTTTTTTTTTTTGCTGAGCATTGCAACCGACGGTAAGGAGGCTGAGATTCTCCACACCGCTGCATGTGAAACACAACCGCAGCATGGAAACGTTTAGAAAGGTAGCGGGGGGAAGCTGCTCCAGCACTCGTAAACCACAGGAGCTCCATTGGCAGCATGTGTGGTCACATCCGTCATCCTGCAGGAACACCGTCACCGTCGCTTTAAGAGGCCTCATTCTACTGGTTTTACAACCAGGAAGCCCATCGAGACCAGGTGACATAGAATCAACACTATGACACATAACTTGTAATCAGCTCTTCAACGAGGGTAAATATGAGGCATTCACTGGAGTGGCTTCGTTGCAGGCTGCCTGTCTCACCACCCCGTTGTGGTTGCTGACAAAGTTGTGGTTCGGAAAAAATTGAAGTGAAGCTTAGAAAAATGAAGGTGAGAGATGTGACGTGTTTTAAGAGAAGCAGAGTAGAGATGTGAAGTGAAATGAAGTGATGCAAAGTTCAAAGCCCCAATTTTATAGGTTTTTGCATTTAAAAGTATTTTTACCTTCATTTTTTTTTAAATATAATTAAATTAAATATATTGGAAGGATGTCTTTATTTGTAGTTAAATTATTGTTTTTCATATTAATTATATTAGTATTTATTTAATTAAAAAAGGACTGTTTATCTTTCAGTACTATCGCTTTACTTTAACAAAACTCTTAAAGGATTTTTTAACCTTTATTTTTTTTCTTGTGTAAATGAATTAAATATATTTGAAGAATGTCTGTCTTTATTTGTAGTTATGTTTATTTTTTTAAATGTGTATTTTTTTTAATTAATTTTCTCTAATTTCCATCTTCAGTGTATATTTCAGTAATATCTCTTCATTAATTAAATAACTATTTTCTTGTATAAGTAAATTCAATATATTTAAAGAATGTTTGTCTTTTTAATGATTATTATTTTTATTTATAATGTGATCTCATTTCCATCTTCAGTATATTTTTCAGTAATATCTCTTCATCAACCAAATGAACTCTCAACAGCTTTGCTTTTCTCCAGTGGTTCAAGTTGCTGCAGCGATCACTTCTATAATTTAAGTCGTATGGCACCACCTAGTGGTCATCTCTGGTGTTGCACAGCATCACATCTCAGGAAGCTCTCATGTAAAATGTCTTCAACCGTTGCATGTTTGTGGTTATTTTGTTTGCTTTGATAAATGTGTTTATTCTTCCACTGATGTGAACTTTATGTGAAGGCCAGTTTAATTTGGGGAATTTGTGTTTGTTTGTTTGATGGTTTTTGATTTAGTTTATGATGCTACAATGAGCCAGAGCAATTTACAACAATCAGCTGGAATAAACCATTCCATATATAACCAACCATAAAAAATATATATATATATATATATATATATATATATATATATATATATATATATATATTATATATATATATATATATACACATTTTTTTTTCCACAGGATTATTTTATGGGAAATTTAAATATATTAATTTTTTTCCTCCACTGAGACAATCTGCTACATTTTAAAACCCAAAACCGATCGGAATCAACAAAGAAAACTCCGACACTCACCTCTTCCCTGAAGTGGCTGAAGTCAGCAAAGTTGGGCTGCTGCACTTTCTTCTCTGAGACGTTGATGAAATGAGGAACCTGAAGAGAGAGAGAAGCTTCATTTCATTGGTCGGTCGGTTGGTCGTGTGCAACGGTGCAGGACCCTCGGTTCGTCATGTGACCCAAACAGCTGTTTGTTTTCACTCTACAGAACAGAAGGTCTGGAGGTTTGATCAGGAAAATCTAACTCAATTGATCGATCGATCGATCGATCGATCGATCTATCTATCTATCTATCTATCTATCTATCTATCTATCTATCTATCTATCTATCTATCTATCTATCTATCTATCTATCTATCTATCTATCTATCATCCATCCATCCATCCATCCATCCATCCATCCATCCATCCATCCATCCATCCATAGTAGACGATACAGAAGTTTGTGTAAGGGACATCATCAACAGGAGGATTACACAATCAGAATATTTGAATTACATTTAAATTAAAGACATTTCTGGTATTTATCTGTTATCTTTTTTGTTTTGTTTAAATTGACAATATGCCAGTATTTGACTTTTTTCTGTTGAAGAATTGAGGCCAGTGAACAACAGTTAAAAATAATGAACAAACAAAGTTGTTCGTTTTTTTGTTTGACCCAATGAAACCATGAGTTCAGAGCAACAAGAAAAGTCTTGGAGGATGGGATCAGACCTGTGCTGTAGTCGGTCGAGGAGGGAGAGCTGGAGGAGGCGGCAACCATCCACTTTTTAGTCCTAAAGTCCAGAGAAAATATGTCAGAGTCAAATAAAAACCAGAGCGACCTCCAGCCTCACCTGTCAGCCTGAAAAATAAAAACCCATCAAGCTCCACTTCCTCTTTGTCCTCGGGTGAGAAAGGAGAAGTGAAACTGACACCTGCTGTGTCGTACCTGGAGCACCCTGCTGGAAGAGCTTGTTGAGGTCCAGCGACGAGGCTCGGGAGTGGGTCTTCTGGGGTCGGGGTGGGGGGGTCGGAGGCTCCTCCGCCTTCTTCATGGCGTCCTCCACAGAGGTGCTGGAGTAAGACCTGGATGAGACGTGAGACCTGGGGGTTTAAAAAGAGGGACTTCAGACCAATCCACTGATTCAATGTGGGGGATCTCACCTCGGTCTGGTTTTGGTCCTCATGTTTGGGTCCAGGTCCTGAGGCGGTGGCTCTGCGATGGGACAAGAACAAACACACTTGTTAAAGGAGAAGCAGCAACTTCCACGTGGAACCACAGATATGCAATTAAACGTGTTTAGAATAGTTCATCACATATTAGAGGCTAAGCCCCGCCCCTTCCTGTCTCCCCCCACAGGACCTTTTTTTTGATAAATCCGTATAGTTGTATGCACAATACTTTTTTAACCCTGAGTAAAATGTGTCATGAATTACACAAATATGTTAATTAATTTAAAATATTATTTAACATGTCAATAAAGTCTCAATTTGTGGTCTGTTTTTTATTTATACATTTTTTTAATTATAATGATTTTCACTAAAAAAAGTAATGTTTTATTTGTGATGCAATACAAATACTTGTTTCTTAAAAAAAAAGTGAGGTGAAGTGAATCCGGTCTGTTTTAGTTCCACTTAAAGGATGTTTAATCATATTTTAATGATAATATCGTGAATCACTTTTATTTTGGTGGGATAAAGGTGACGTAAAATATTCCTTTGGACCCACGTTTGTCCCTCTATACGCTTCTAAACATTCCTAATAAAAATGTCCAGCACTCCAGTGTTCCTGCTACGTTGATTTAAACGAGGATTTCTGTGGTTTTAAGGTCACAAACGTCACCTGGCCTCTCGGTGAAAGCTCCGAGTCGGAGAGTCTGTTTCTGCTGAGTTATCGTTTCCTTCTTCATGTCTGCAGACACAGAAGTGATGAAGACATGTTAGGATATACTGTTTCTCAATAGTTCTGGATTAATTGCCTAAATTTGGATTTGAATGGTGTTTCTGTTGATTTTATGGCTGTACACAGAATATATTTGAAAATTAAATATGGGGAGTAAAAACAAATAATTATCTTTTCAACCAGTTAGACCAGAAAACCTCAAAGAAAATGTTCTTAATTTTCTATAAAAAAATCCCTACACAACAGGTTAACAGGTTAAACTTTCACATTACTACATACAATGTATGAAATGCATTTTAAATGCATACTTTTTTAAATTTCCAAATCCAAATTTTTAAAAACCAAATAATTCACCACTGGCGATGACAAGATAACCTTTTACCTGTTTTACTGGTTTCCTCTTTCAGATCCGGTTTCGTTGCGACCTGAAGCTCCACGATGCACCGATTCTAAAAATAAAAAGTAAATATTAAGACATCACCAGGAATAAAAGAAGCAGCTCTGAGCGCAACATGCTGTTGGACCTCATGTACAGCCTGTTAGTGCCCACTACAGGCCTCAAACAGGAAATACATAGAAGAGTAGCTGTGGTTTACCAGGTGACAGGGCCTCATCAGGTCGGCGTCCTCGAACACGATAAGAGGCTCCCCCCTCTGAGCCTCCGGCCCATCGGCCTCCGGCAGGCCGAACCCGGGCCTCAGCGTCGGAGGAAGGCATTCTGGGAGAACGTAGCCATTCTTACGCGCCACGATCAAGTGGAACGCTGTGCAGAACTCCGGGAAGGTGAGAGCACCGTCTCGGTCCACGTCGCTCAACTCCCTGAAAGATGACATCGTCACGAATGAGGAGGAGTGATGTCAGAAATGATATTTGTGACGGTTTATATTTCAGCCGAATCATTTCCTAATAATTTATAGACAATAATCTGTGTGATTTGGTTTTAATTTGAGGAAAAACAGGAATTTCTGTGAAAAAACAGTGTTAAATATCTTTTAATAATATTGTCATGTTCAAGTGGTTCGAGTTAAGGAAGCAATTCATTGCTAATTTATCAATTATTGTTAATCGGAAAAGAACGATTACATTTTTCTGTATATTTTGTGCTAAATCACACGTTGCCTTCTAGAAACCTTTAAATAAATAAATATAAAATTAATCTGAAATTTTAAACCAGTGAAATAAAGTGTCACCACCTTTTTAGCCTCTAGATATGGTTTTATCATGAAGCATTTACATTTAGGTCATTTAGCAGACGCTTTTGTCCAAAGCGACTTACAATAAGTACATTTGTCAAAAGAAGGAAACAAAGAAACCATGACGTATCATTGCCGATGCAGTAAGAGCTAAAAGTAGAACAAGTGTCCTCATCTGAGTAAAGTAGTACTTCAAGAGCAACAGTACTAAGATCAGAGTGCTATAGGTAAGGTTTTTTTTTTTTGTGGGGGGGGGGGGGGGGTGTCGAGGGAGGGAGTTAGTGGGTCATGCTATATAGAGTCAAGGTGAAGTCTGAACAGGTGAGTCTTGAGCCTTTTTCGGAAGATGGCAAATTACTCTGCTGTCCTGACATTGGTCGGGAGTTCGTTCCACCACTGAGGCGCCAGAACAGAGAAGAGTCTGGACTTTGCTGAGCGACATTTGTTTGATTTCAGCGATGGTGGTAGCAGCCGGCCAGCTGAAGTAGAGGAGCGAAGTGCTCACTTCGGGGCATGAGGTTTGACCAGTGTTTGAAGGTAGACAGGTGCCGTTCCATAGATGGCCCTAAAGGCCAGTGTCATGGTCTCGAATTGGATGCGTGCTGCAACAGGGAGCCAGTGGAGGTCACGGAGGAGGGGTGTCATGTGGGAGAATTTGGGTAGATTGAAGATAAGGCGTGCTGCAGCATTCTGGATATGCTGTAATCGTTTAATCGCAGAGGCCGGGAGTCCGGCCAGGAGAGAGTTGCAGTAGTCAAGGCGTGAGATGACCAGTGCTTGGACCAAAAGCTGCGTTGCATCCTTTGTGAGGAAGGTCCGAATCCTGCGGATATTGTAGAGGGCGAATCTGCAGGATCGGGCCACAGCAGTGATGTTGGGGGTGCAGGATAGTTGGTCATCGAGGATTACACCCAGGTTCCTCGCAGTTGAGGAAAGTAATACTGTGATGCCCTCGACAGTGACCGACAGGTCCATGCGAGGGCAGTCTTTCCCTGGGATGAAGAGGAGTTCGGTTTTGTTCAGGTTGAGCTTGAGGTGATGTGCAGTTGTCCAGACAGAGATGTCAGCCAGACAGTTCGAGATGCGAGTTGCAATGTGAGCGTCAGAGGACGGGGGAAAAGAGAGGAACAGCTGGGTGTCATCTGCGTAGCAATGGTAGGAGAATCCATGCGATGTGATAACAGAACCTAGTGATCTGGTGTATAGTGAGAACAGAAGCGGTCCTAATACTGAGCCTTGAGGGACACCCGTGTCCAGAGAGCAGGGTTTGGACATAGAGCCATTCCATGTGACCTGAAAGGTGCGGTTTGTTAGGTATGATGTAAACCAGGTGAGAGCAGAGTCGGATATGCCAAGTTCAGCCAGAGTGGAAAGGAGAATTTGGTGGTTGACTGTGTCGAATGCAGCAGATAGGTCAAGGAGAATGAGAACGGAGGAGTTGGATGATGTTTTGGCGTCTTGCAGGGACTCGGCCACTGTGAGGAGGGCAGTCTCAGTGGAGTGAGCAGTCCTGAATCCTGATTGATTAGGGTCTAGGAGGTTGTTCCGCGAGAGATAGGATGACAGTTGGTTGTAAACGGCACGTTCCAAGGTTTTAGAGAGGAATGAAAGAAGAGATACAGGTCTGTAGCTTTGGATGTCAGTAGCATCTAGGGTGGGTTTTTTAAGGAGAGGCTTCACGATAGCGGTCTTAAAATCCGCTGGAATGACACCTGAGGTGAGGGAGGAGTTGATCAGGGTGGTGAGGAATGGCAAGATGTCATGTGAGATGTCCTGGAGAAGAGAGGAGGGAATCGGGTCAAGGGAGCAGGTGGTGGGACGGTTAGATGTAACAAGTGCGTGAACGTCTTCAGAGGTGAGGGGGGTAAAGCTGGTAAGACCATCCGAGTTGAGAGTTGGGGGAGATGTCTTCTGGGAGGGAATAGGCGTGAATGAGGAGCTGATGTCATTTACTTTCTTGGTAAAGTAAGTTGCAAAGTCATCGGCAGTAAGGGAGGAAGGGGGGGGGAGGGGTAGGAGGGGTGAGGAGGGAAGAGAACATGGAGAAGAGTTTCCTGGGGTTGGAGGCAGAAGAGTTGATCTTAGCCAGGTAGAAGGCAGATTTAGCTGCCGAAACAGTTGAGGTGAAGTCAGAGAGGAGGAGGTGGTAGTGAGCAAGGTCCTCGTGCTGTCCCGATTTCTTCCATTTTCTCTCAGACGCTCGCAACAATGATCTGTTGGTTCGCAGAGGTTCAGACAGCCAGGGAGGGGAGGGAGATGATCACGCCGGTCGTGAGATTGGGGGACAGAGATTGTCCAAAGAAGAGGAGAGTGAGAACATCAGGATAGAGGAGGCTTCCTCAGTAGGCATTAAGGAGAACGTGCTCCGAGGATGGAAGCGAGGAGATAACAGTTGAGGAGAGAGCGGAGGGAGTGAGGGATTTCAGGTTGCGGCGGCTGGTGACCATTCGAGGCGTAGAGGGGAGGGATGAGGTGGGCTTCATGGGGATGGAGAAAGTCACAAAGTGGTGGTCGGACACGGTGAGCGGGGTAACAGAGAGTGCCGAGATGCCACAGGATCTTGTGAAGACAAGGTCAAGTTGGTTCCCGGCCCGGTGAGTTGGTGGAGAGGGGGAGAGTGTGAGGTCAAATGCGGAAAAGAAGTCAATGAATTCAGATGAATGCAGCTTTCCCGGGTGGATGTTGAAGTCACCGAGGACGACGAGTGGTGTGCCATACTGTTTACATGTTTTTTATTCCTTGGTTAATTTTGTGGTTTTGCTCATTTATCTATATCTTTATCTATATCATAACACGTCTTCTTTCAGGCTGGTGGAAAGAATTATTATTTATTTTACTACTTATTCTGCGTCTGTAGGTTTCTCCTAAATTGACCAAAAGTTACCGTTAGAGAAAACCCTGTTTTCATATTCAAACATTTCAGGGAACTTCAGAGCACAAGAACAGAAGAAGACAGAAGGACGACAGCATGACTCAGCACTTACCAAATGTGGGAGAGTTCTGGAATCGGCAGCTTTGATTTGGTGAAGAAGTTCTTAGCGATGGTTCCTAGAAAAGAGTCAGTTTATTATATAAACTACTAACATCGTGAATACAAGTTAGTTAAAGTTGTTATGCTATTTTGGCGTATGTATCGTGATGATATCGGATAATATTGTATTGTGACGTAGGTGTCGTGATTATATTGTATCGTGAAGTAAGTATCGTGATGTTATTGTATTGTGACATAAGTATCGTGATTAAATTGTGTCGTGATGTAAGTACCGTGGTGTTATTGTATTGTGACGTAAGTATCATGATGTTATTGTATTGTGACGTAAGTATCGTGATTATATTGTATCGTGACATAAGTATCGTGATGTTATTCTATTGTGACGTAAGTATCGTGATTATATCGTATCGTAAGTATCATGATGATATTGTATTGTGACGTAAGTATCGTGATTATATCATATCCTGACGTAAGTATCGTGATGATATTGTATTGTGACGTAAGTATCGTCATAACATTGTATCGTGGGCAGGTCCAAACCGAGGATTAGAGCCCCCAGGTCAGGCTGCAGGCTCTTGAACTGGTTGGTGTAATACTCCAGCTGTTCCTCTGTGATCCTCCAGGGGTCCTCGTCAGCGTAGTCTACCGGACCCTGCTGGTCCAGCCTCTCTGCTGAGGATGTCTAGGAACAAACACAGGAAATCAGAACATACAGCATACGTAGTTCCTACGACGGTAAAGGTCCAGGTTTACCCGAGCCAAGGCTGGATGCTCCATGGCAGCAGCGGCTTTAGTCCCGTAGTTACTGGGTGAACCGTGCTGGTCCGGCTGGACCATGGACAACGATGGATATTTGCTCTCATAGGCTACAGGATAAGGGAGGAAAACCAGACCGCCACAGAGATTAGAGAAAGGAACCAGAGATCCAGAGAAATTATTTGTGATGACTTGTCAGTTTTTGCTCGTTGATGATTGGCCTTTGACGTCTGCAGGGCAGGAAGTAGTCTCACCGTTGTGTGCGTCTGCCCCTTTCCTCTGCTTGGCGTACGGGCGACCGCGGTATGTGAGCGGCGAGTGAGGTGGTGAGCAGCACGGTGACGGTGGCGGCGACCGCGTTTCCTTCAGGGAACAAAATGACAGCTTTAAATAATATACTCGTAAAAAACATTAGTTGTGATGGTCTTAAAGGGATTTTACTGCATCAGAACCAAAGTTATTCATTTTTAAAGGAAATTATTTTATCTGCTTAAAAAATTACCGATAACCATAAAAATACTGAATGTATACAATGCTAAGCCATTAAAATAATAATTGTTGACAGATTCATATTTTAATTCTATTTTGACATTTCTACATCACAATTTCTCAACATATTATTAAACAAACAGGAAGATTTATATTTGCATAATATAGGTTATATTCATGTTAAGGTGTAATTTTGGACATATTTAATACATTTTTGGAAGAAAAAAGTTTGGGATCAAATAATTTCGGGGGACCCACTGCAGTAACTCCACGGACCCCCTAGGGGTCCCAGACCACGTGTTGAAGATCTCTTGCCCTAGATCAGGTGTGTCAAACTGATCCAGTAAAGGGCCGCTGTGGCTGCAGGTTTTCATTCCAACCAAGCAAGAACACACCTGACTCGACTTATTAACCTACCTGATTTGCCTTCACACCTTGATTGGTTGGATCAGGTGTGTTCTTGCTTGGTTGGAATGAAAACCTGCAGCCACAGCGGCCCTTTAATGGATCAGTTTGACACACCTGCCCTAGATAAAAGTCAAAACATTTGCAGGAGTGAAGACTTAAAAAAACTCCTTTAAGTACGATGCAGCATTTCAACTGAGAATACAAATTTATACCATTGAAAAATAAGTTTTGTCTTCCATTAAACGTCTTCTGTCAGAATTTGTTTTACTTCTACTAATTCTTTGTTTATTTCTGTAGATTTCTTTTAAATTCACCAAACGTGACATAATTATCACATTAAGACAGAACATTTCAGGAAACTTGCAATACAAACAAATCGTCTTCAAGTCGCGAATGGACGGGGAAGTTTCCTGCTGGCATCTGTTGTGTCTGCATATTTGTGGTCGATGTGGAGCCTTGAAGGAGGTTCGTCCTTCTCCTCTAATCTCTCAACAACGAGGCCTTTCTGCTCCGCTGATTACAGCTGACAGGAATGTCTCCACTCAGAGAGCTGCTCGACTTGTTCAAGTCCCTCCGCTCAACCACTCCTTCGTGTTCACACCAAACAAACCCAATCTTCTTCTCTATTACTAAGTTTGACCGCTGGATGACCTGTGTTAATTTGTACTCGACGCTCCAGCTGGAGGAACAAAGAATAAACTATTCAGCTGTGATTTAACATCAATAACCAGATTAAAAGGATGCTGAAATAACTCCATAATGATGGTGATCAGTAAAAAGTGTGAAGTCATGCTTTGTTAGGTCTGTCTGCAAGACAACAAGATAACTACTATTAAATTCTTGTTTTCTGAATGTCTGTGTCTGGTTAATGGGTGCTAGGCTATGCTAACATTGTAGCTGCTCCTTCAACACTCCAAATAAGGTAATCTAGACAAAAATACAGCAGAGACCTTGTTGTTTGGACCACAGACAGTCTCTGGTTTCTCCACATAGTCTGGTCTGGTCTCTGGACTAATGTGAGACATTGACTTTGTGCTTTAATCCAAACTCTAAAAGAACTATTTAGATCAGGAGTTTCTTTCCGAGCTCACCTTCTTGTCTGCATTGGCCTCCAGGTGTCTGCAGGTGATCCTGTCCGCCGAGGTCCAGGGGGCGGAGCCAGCAGTCCCTCCCTGACCCTTGATGCTTGGGGGGGCGACCGTGTGCGGCAGCTCGGGTTCATTCTTCAGCCCGACGAATCTTGGCAGAGGTAGATCTGGAGGGAGACACGAGGCATCACTTTCATTCATGCTTTCTTTCTTTGGGAACGAGTTCAAAGGTCAAACATGTCTCGTGAGCTTCCTGTTCGATGACCTTTGACTGAAGAAGTTGATCAGGATGAGCTATGACTGAAACACTTCTTTTTTTGTATTAATCCATGAAGCCATCGTGTAGAAAACAGATTTCTTCTCGGTGTGACTGACGCTCTCGTAATTAGGGCAAACCCACTTAGCCCTTTCCACGCGACTCCCCTTTCATCCAGATTAGACCAAATCCTGCCACGTCGAGATAATCTCCTGATCCCCGGTAACACACCCCCCACCCACCCTGAGCAGCAGACTTACTGGCCGACAGACTCTCCAGGTGGACCGGCAGGCCGGACTGGGCGGCGGCGACCAGCTTCAGGGCCACGAAGAACTGGGGCGTCCCGAAGTAGCCCAGACGCTTGGCGCCACACAACTCGGTCACCTGAAAGAGACAAAAGTGCAGCCGTGGACAAGACTTAAATATATACTAAACCTCGTTTTGATACTGTCAACTACGTGTTCCTCTTTTCTACGGAAGCCTGAAGCTACGCAAGTGAGAAAGACATGGAGGCCCAATCACTCACAACTTACTCTACACCAGAGGACTTTTCAGGTTTTCAGACCCACCAAGGCTGATACAGACCCAGTGGAGGGACCCCCTATTTCATATCATATAAAAGTGTGTTCTTTATTAAACCGGGCCAATAATATTGTGTAGTGCAGCCTATAGTGCCATGTATAACAGTACTTTGTAATGATGTATGTATACAATGCTAAGCCATTAAAACAATAATTGTTGACAGATTCATGTTTTAATTCTATTTTGGAATTTCTGCATCACAATTTATCAACATAAAATTAAACAAACAGGAAGGTTTATAGTCGGTTAATATAGGCTGTATTCGTGTTAAGGTGTATTTTTGGACATATTTACATTTTTAGAAGAAAAAAAGTTTGGGATCAAATCATTTTGGGGACCCCCTGCAGAAACTCTGCAGATCCCCTAGGGGTCCCAGACCCCCAGGTTGAAGATCTCTGCTTTATCATGAGTTCTCCACGTTTTAGCGTTGTCTGAATGTATTGTTATAACCCACATGGTGGACTCAAAGTATCCAACAATTCATCTTGAAAAGTAATGCTCAACCGAACATTATAGACCATAATGCTTTGCTCTGATGGACAAAGACCAGAGCAGCGTGATCAAGGCAAACCCATTAAACTATATATTTAATGTGAGCATCACAACACAATTGGCTGCAGTATTTATTTATTAATTTAGTAATAAACACTTATTGCCTCCACATTGACGGCAGCGTATGATGCGCCTTTTCTTCATACCTTTCACAATAAATATATATAGATATAAACATGGCATAATTGCTATTCCAGAAGGAACTAAAATTACGGCAAAGAGTACAGAGAGAAATTGAGAGAAAATTGATTACAAGATTTTCTTCCCTTACTCGTCTCTCAGGGCTTCCGTACATTCCAACTAATTATTTTACACCGAGGTCAAGATAATGTTTGTGCAAAACAAAGCTAGAAAAGAAACGGTGTATTAGGGATCAGCAGCACGGTGGGTTCCATTTAACCGGGACTCCTGATCAGATGTACAATGGCAGCTTTGGGGGAGCAAAGGAGATTAGGATTATGTCGCACAATCATGGAGAAATTCCCATGAATACAACTGAAGGAAATATTTGCTTTGAAAAACAAGGTTCTTGAAAAGAAAAGTCTATTAACTGTGTCAGTGTGAAACAACAACTGTGGATGACGGTAGTTTGTCTTTGTCATGGATGTCTTAATGCTTCCTCAAGGACCCCGAGGCGTTCCCAGGCCAGAGTAGAGATATAAATCATCCAGCGTTTTCTGGGTCCACCCTGGGGCCTCTTACCAGTTGTAGGTGAACCTCTAAAGGGATGTGTACATGAAGTATCCTCACCAGATGCCTGAACCACCTGAGTTGTCCCCTTTTGGCTTGAGTTCCCTCTGGGTGTCTGAGCTGGTCCCTCTATCTCTAAGGTTTCCTAAGGAAGGTAATTTCGGCCACTTGTATCCAGAACTTAAGGTCACAAACCAAAGTCGGAACGGCTCAACTTCCTCCTCACCACAGCGGTATGGTACAAGGCCGGCATCTCTGCTGACGCCACACCAAACTGCTGATCCATCTCGCGCTGTATTTCACCCTCACTCATTAACAACCCTGGGTACTTAAATTCTCTTTTGGGGTAGTGACTCCCAAACCGGAGGGCGCACTTCACCATTTTCTGGCAGATGACCATGGTTTCAGACTTATAGGTATGGACTCTCATCCTGACCACTTCACACTCAAACCACCACAGTGCTGCCGAAGGTCGCGGTTTGATGGTACCAACACAACTTAATCATCTGCAAAGAATACAATACTGAGGTAACCTAAAACCAGACACTGTCCTCTCTTGAAAATGAAAAAAAAAAAACAGGATCGGAAACATGTTTGACGTCTTTAGCCAACCGGCTGCTATTAGTCATCATATTTACTGTACGGATATGAGAGAGATATTGATCTTCAGATCTATATCTTAGTAAGAAAGAGCTATAGCTTCCCACTCTGTCTTTAAGAACAGCTCAAAAAACATCTTCTCCTGGCATGAATCACTAGTTAATCACTGCCTGCTTCATTTTCTTTTCATTTAGCATATTATTTATCATTTTTATCGTAGACCCATCTGCCACGTTTTCTTCCATCCATTTTGAATGACTTCTGTACGTTGTCTCCTGATTTTTCTCTGTACTTTATATCCTCTTTTGGTTATTTGACAGCCTCAAACTATTACGTGTGATTGTCGAAAGGGGTGGAGCTTTGTACAAGCCTATTCGGCTTCGTTCCCTCCTTGCACCATGTAATGCGTGCTAAATAAAAAATAACAAATAACAAAGCAGGTAAGTGAATTTTCTCTCTGGGCCCTCAAACCCTCAGAGGCCAGTTGGCCGGGTTGACTTGTCCTGCAATCACCTTCAAACTGTAATGAAACTGTCTGAACTGAACCTTTTCTGTCTAAGTTGATGATGAACTATTCTTTGTTCAGTTATATCAGAGTTTATCCTCTAAACTGTTTCTAAGATAATTGTAGCAAGTGAGCAATACCTGAATGGACATAATTACCAAAAAGCTGAAACAAGAACAAAAATCGGATTGTACTTAATGCTTAACTTTCTTCAAAACATTAAAGATCCTGGAGCTCCTTGGCAGCTGAGTCGTTACAGCACATGGCATGACTTATAACAGCAGCGTCCCGGGTTCGATTCCTGCCTTGGGACCGTTATTGAAAGTCAGAGAGGCAATGGGACCTTTCCAGAGTAAATATGTACGGTAGTCAATGGAGAGACTGAAAATTAATTAAAAGACAAGATATATAATCCAGAAAGTTTCAGTTTGTTGTCTTATCATTTATTTTAGTGTGAAACCGCTCAGTGAACTACGTCTCGGGTCTCACACAACGTACGTCACCAACACGGCTGTTCGGCTCGGTTTGCTAGCTAGCTAACTAACTTAGCTACGTTCCATCATGTGCATGACCCACTAACAACACCCCGCACCCCCCCCAAAAAAAACCTTAGCTCTTTGATCATAGCACTGTTGTTCTTAAGGCATACTTGCTGAACAGCTACTGCTTTACTCAGATGAGGACCTAATACTTGTTTCTATTTTTTAGCTCTTACTTTATCAGCAATGATATGTTGTGGTTTCTTTGTTTCTTTCTTTTGACAAATGTAATTATTGTAAGTCGCTTTGGACAAAAGCGTCTGCTAAATGACCTAAATATAAATGTTATCTTAGCTTATGTGTTTTATCTAGTGACTCTTTTTATCAGCCAGGAAGAGAAAGAAGGATCCCTATTTATACCTTCCGTTGTCAAATAAATACAATTAAAAAACATACAAGGTCCAGTTTTTCTAAGAGAACACTTCTGAACTATGAGGGACAGCGGTGCCGTGAGGACCCTTTCTCTCAGGAGAACGAGGGGTGGGTGGAGTCATGTGGCTCATATCTCCTTATGACTCATTCTTTCTGGCCGACTTGCATTGTGTTCATTCAACAGCTTTCCCAGGGAGCAGAGACCCAAAACAAACACTGGCCCGTGGGAGTCTGAGGAGACAGCGGAGGTCAGGTCTGCAAGTGTCCGCCAGACACCTGAGGTCAGCAGTAAGGGACTCGCGGTGACGGCAGTTATTTCAGGAACATCAGCGAAGGCCTCGGGCAGGTGAGACAGGCAGGCAAATGCAGCCCGACAGGGAGGGGGGTATTTAAAGAAGATGGAAAACTGCCAGAAACATCTGAGCATGAGTACTGCCACCGTGTGCATATTAATAAATCATGTCCTGTTTGCAAAATGAGGATGCTAATGAGGAAAATACAGTTTGGATATTAGCCACGTTGAATAACTGGATATCACGACTTATGAAACAATAACACAGAATTAATATAACATGAAAACAACTGAACGGCTGTTGCTCCACGATGGATCCTTACGTTTTAATCAATCAATGCTGTCGACAACGTATCAGAATTATCTCTCTCAGCATAAAATATATCATGAAGCAAATCCAATATAAAATGAAAAAAGGATAAAATATGATCTTGGGATTCATTTTACTCAATGCTAGCTACCTCATCTGTGCTCTTTTTTGTCAACTGCAGCTGGTTGCTAGGCGACGGGAACAACAAAGGTGAAACAAACGAGAAATCCTCTGTAGACCAGACCGTCTCATTTTGGAGGCTTCTTGGTTCGACCTTCATGGTCTTCAAAAAGAGTGTAGATTGCTAAGGATGCATCCTCAAGGATACAGCCTCAGAAGGATGCGTCTTCAGAAGGATGCATCTTCAGAACGGTGTGTCCTCAAACTGAGACTTTGATGTATGAATTTATTTTTTAAATTGACCAACAATCAAATGCGTAATTCATGGTACAATTGAAACTGAATTATTGCCACTGATATCTTACATATTTCTTTTCCCGAGATAAAGTCCCATGGGGTCGGGACTTAGCCTCTCCTCTTGTGTGCATCCTGGATGCGTGAAATCAGCGTAACAAATGTGTGGAAGCTGCACACACACACACGGGGGTGGCAGTGAAAAGGAAGTAGTGTCATGGCTCTTTTTCTACTTATCTGCTGTGAACACAGGCGAGACATAAAGATCCTTCCTCTGAGGGGAATCATAGCATCGTTTATTCTGACCCAGAAGGCAGATCTGGGACCAGCAGTGATCCTGCAGGCATCCTGCAGCAGCTCAGAGGGCTCACCCCCGTGTGGCGGTGGTGGCGACGTTGGTGGTGATGGCAGCGGTCCAGGCCCGGACAGGAAGGAAGCACAGCTCAATGCCAAACTTCCTGACACCCACGCAGAGACACAATAGGCTGGACCCCCACGGGACCCCGTTGGACCTGCTGCGTTTTTTATCCGAGCTGGAAAAAATATGTTTACGTCCTTGTGATGGCTCAGCGGAAAAACGCTGACTCGGCAGTTCTGGAGCCGTTTGCTGTCCTTTAAAACTATAAATCTATCTATGATGATGATGATGAGGTGATGCAGAACTATCTATGTTTTAATCCTATTGCCGGTTGTTTTAGCACCTTAAATCATGTCTACTTCTACATATTTGTTGATTTTTCCCTTAAGCTGCTTTTTATTATTATCCTGGATTGTCCCATGAATACACACATGTTCGGTACCAGGATGTGATGCTACTCACGCTAACAACAGGTCTCACTTCTTTTTTCTCTTCATGTTGATAATAAGAGTCGCTGGATAAAAACACATCAGCTAAGATAACGTTACATTTTTGACGTACCTAGCTAAGTTAGCTAGCTAGCTAGAAAGACGAGCTAACGGTCATGTTGGTGATGTACCTTGCTAAGTTAGCTAGCTAGCAAGACGAGCGAAGAGGCTAACCTGACGAGCTAACCGGACCATGAGCAACACAACATGCAAAATTATTGTTTTAAATTGACAAAATTCACATCATTCAAAACATCACTTGTCTCCTGCCATTGAATACCATACATATTTTTTTCCAAAATAAAAGTGCCATGGTGGTCCACCAGAAGGGGGGCGGGACTTATGGTGCGTTCCATTTACCTCGGAAGTCGGAAGACGGAGCTGGGAATGACGTCACACCCGAGTTATCAGCGTTTCAGTTACAAAGTCGGAAAAAGTAGCCAACGGCCAAAAACGGAGGAGGAAAAAAGATGGCTACATCTACAAAAGTTATTCTTGCGCTTGTATTGTCCGAATATAAACACCTTCTGGACAAATATGCGGTCCTTCTGCAACCTGCAAACACGGTGGATTAAGAGAAAACACAAAGTCTTTCTACGTATTTCATTGTTTACAAAAAAGTATCGATCGCCCTTTGATCGGTCATCAGTAACGTTACTGTTTACAACGGGGGCAGCCATCTTTAAATGTCAAGTCGGGCTTGTCTGGATCGTCCGACTTTCCGAGTCGGAAATCCGACCTCGGGGCTCGTTCCAGTTGAAATTTCCGACTCGGATCTCGGATGTCCCGATTTCCGAGTACAACTGGAACGCACCATTAGCCTCTCTTTTTTTAAACATTTAAAAATAAATAATTTTTTTTTATTGCTTTTTAAAGCACATTCCATCACAGTGAACATCGAGTCTTAGCTAATTTTTATTGTCATCACGTGGTCATTTAGTTTGAAAGGTTCAGAAACGTTTTGTTACCTTAAAAACAATCAATGATGGGAATTAATGCAGAGTTAAAGGGACTCGATGTAGTTCTATGTTGTTTATATCTTTCTCTGTTTAGCTATCAATGTGGACCAACGCTGTTGTGGATGAAGACTTAAAGGGACTCTTGCTTTAATGTTCTTCGTGACGGGAAAACCTGGAACAAAAGCACAACCAAAAAATGCTAATCGTTTTAGCTCCGTCAAGCTAAAACAATTAGCCAAACGTTTAATGTTTAAAATTAAATCACTAGCTACTCTTGAAAATATTTTCTGGTTCCAGCTTTAATTCTCCGAGGACTTTGGACAAAATTTGGTAAATTCATATTTTTTTTAACAATCATTTTTCAACATTTTATAGGCAAACATCACAGGATTAATAAGGTTAATACTGTATTTGTAAATTAGTTAAAGATGGTAAATGAGGTTTGAAGACCCTCCCTGACAGGTGACCATGACAACAGAAACTTTCTCTCTGCTGGTAAACAAGCTGTCAGCTGTTTTCTCACCTGTATGGACGTTTAAACCTCGAAGACAAATAAAAGCCTCATACCGGAACTACCGGGGTCTGGATGTAGATGATATCTGTGCATGAGGAGGCTGAAGGCTGCAGAGGAGACGCGTTAAAGCAGAATCCCTGGATCCTGCAGACCAGCAGCGCGGAGCCGCGTGGACTCACCTGCCGCAGGGCTTCGGGGGGCAGCTGGGACGCCTTCAGCAGCTCCGCCACCTTGCCGGAGGACAGCGTCCCCGCAGGGTCCGCCTGGCAGCGGCCGTGCAGACCGGAGAAATGCCGCTGCTCCTGTTCGCTGAGGGAGATGAAGCTCCCCGCAGGCGCCGCGCCGGATTCCGGATCCATTCCCGCATGAAGGGACACACACACACACACACACACACACACACACACACACACACACACACACACACACACACACACACACTACAAGCAAACGGGTCGATGCATGGCGCTGCGCCGGACACCGGCTCCTGTTTCCAGGGTTTCTGGCGGCAGCAGCAGCGGCAGCGGCGGCGGCGGCGGCGGCGGCGGCGGCGGCGGCTTCGGCTTCGGGGCGGGATCCAGACCGACTGAGCCGCTCGGTTCAAGGATCCTCCGCTCCTACCGGCTGGTTGTAGCAGTACCGGCGTGTTACTGCAGGGGGAGACCGAACACCGGAAGAAGAGGCGGAGGCTTTTTTTTAACCATCACACAACAAAGAAAGAACCCTTTTCTTTATGCACAATCAAAAAGGCATACCGTAAATATGGAAGCCCATTAGCACCACTGTCAGAAAAAACACAGAAACATTCATAAAAATATTGACTTAGTGTATCAAAAATAATGGCATAATCCACTAAGTCATTATTTTGAGATACAAGTCATTATTTTTTAAATATTAGTTATTATTTTTTAGCTATTAAGTCCATACGTTGAAATATTAAGTCAATACTTTGAGATATTAAATCAATATTTTCAGATAAGTAAATATATTGAGATATTAAGTCATTATTTTGAGATATTTAGTCAATATCCTGGCCGTGGAACAACGGACCAGCTCTTTACTCTTGCAAGGATCCTGGAGGGGGTCTGGGAATATGCCCATCCAGTCTACATGTGTTTTGTGGACTTAGAGAGGGCATATGACCGGGTTCCCCAGGATATTTTGTGAGAGGTGCTGCGGGAGTATGGGGTGAGGGGTCACTTCTTAGGGCCATCCAATCTCTGTACTCCCAAAGCAAGAGCTGTGTTCAGGTATTCGGCAGTAAGTCAAACTTGTTTCCAGTGGGGGTTGGCCTCTGCCAGGGCTGCGCTTTGTCACCAATATCAAGGTGTAGTTGGGGGGAGGAGAGTTTGCAGTTCGGTGTGCTGCAGATCGCATCGCTGCTTTTTGCAGATGATGTGGTCCTGCTGGCATCATCGGTGGATTGCCTGCTCTGGGTAGGGAATGAAGGAGTGAAAGTACCTCAGGGTCTTGTTCCTGAGTGAGGGGACAATAGAACGTGAGATTGGCCGGAGCAGCGGGGGCAGTATTGCATTCGCTGTACCGCTCTGTTGTGACGAAAAGAGAGCTGAGCTGGAAGGCAAAGCTCTCGATCTACCGGTCAATCTTAGTTCCTACCCTCACCTATGGTCATGAGGGATGGGTCATGACCGAAATAACTAGATCGCGAGTACAAGCGGCCGAAATGAGTTTCCTCAGGAGGGTGGCTGGCGTCTCACCTAGAGATAGGGTGAGAAGCTCAGACATCCGTGAGGGACTCAAAGTAGAGCTGCTGCTCCTTTGCGTTGAAAGGAGACAGCTGAGGTGGTTTGGGCATCTGGTAAGGATGCCCCCTGGGTGCCTCCCTAGGGAGGTGTTTCAGGAGCGACCAGCTGGGAGGAGGCCACGGGGAAGACCCAAGACTAGGTGGAGAGACTATATCTCAATACTGGCCTTGGAACGCCTTGGGATCCCCCAGTCAGAGTTGGCTGATGTGGCCCAGGAAAGGGAAGTTTTGGGAACCCCTGTTAAAGCTGCTGCCCCCGCGACCCGACACCGGATAAGAGGTAGACGATGAGATGAGATTTAGTCAATATTACAATATATTAAGTCATTATTTCGAGACTTTATTTTCTAATAAGTATTTATATTTATATATTTTCTTCCTCTCTGTCGTGGCGCTCCATTGTTGTCCCAAAACTGGTAAAGAAAGAAATAAATAAACACAAACTCTCCTTCAGTAACTGATGACATTCTGCTGCTTGTCTGTAATAAAAGTCTGAATCAGTCAGTTGATGATTTAAGAACAGAGCTCATCACAAAATGAACATATTAAATAATGAATGATGTGTCTTTAGTCCTAATGTCCTTCTCAAGTAACTGCTGCCACCTTCTGGTCAGGAAGAACATGTGCAGTCTGTTGCTAAAGCGACGGATGTTATATACTATATATATATACACATATATATGGTGTGGGATGTGGGAGTGGTTTAACTGTGTTGCAAATCTCAGCAGGTTGTTTTCCTGTAGTTTCATCATGTGTCTGTTTTATGAAACCCTGATTACATTTTATGGGAGCAGAAGTCGGTTTACAGTTTTTAGTTTATAGTTTATAGGCAGCAGACTTTGACTGGACGTAGTTTCTTATAAACGTTGTGTCACGCCTCCTCCACCACGCTGCCGTTAAACAATTAACCAAAGTGCAAACGCAGAATGGATCATTAACACGCAGGAATCTTCTATCGTTAAAGCTTTTCTCACTGGCTTCTCTGAGATTCAGCATTTTATTATTATTACAAGATAAACCTGAAAATGAAGGTTTAGCACTTGGACATGAATGTCCTCCAGCTGTTGACAGACATATTATTCTTTTGTTACACGTTTTCTAAAAAGTTTAAATATAAAAATCAAGCAGTACCTTATTAAATATGTGTGTATATTTCCAGAGCATAAATCTGATCATTGATAAAACCAGGTTCAAGATTCCTGTTTCTTACCCCCCTGAAGGTCCTATCAGGTCTTCAGGTGCTGGTCTGCTTGGTCTCGTGGTCAGAATGCCCAGAATTGCCTCCACGTTACGATCTTTTAAATATTTTAAGAAATCTTTGAAGAAATCTTTACGGTGCTATTTATAATAGTAAATATCTTATATATTATATTCTATTTTCTTACCATTTTGATGTATTTTTTGTGTTTCCCCCCTTTTTAAATTTCTTGTCTGTATTTCTGTTGCAATTTTAAATAGTTTTGTCATTTATGTTGACTGGATTCTTTCATTGCTCTGTGAATCAATTTGAATTGCTGAAAGCTACAGTACAAATATAGTTGCCTTGCCATTCATTTGATTTGTTTTAAATGTTTTAAATTTTCTTTATTGGTCTTTATTTGCTTCTGTATTATCTAATATTAACTCAGTATTATTACTTAGGTTCAGGATGGATAAGAACGAGTGTATTGCTTGTGTGGTACAACTGAATAAAAAGAGAATTAAAAAAGCACGTTTTAGTAATATAATGTATAAACTCAGAATGATTTATCAACAAACCCTTCAGAATACTGAAAGGAATGAAAGTGTAAAAGCAGTTGATGTGGAGATTTCTGGCTTATTTATAAAAAAAATGGCCTTTAAAGATCCATCCATCCATCCTTGTCTACCGCTTATCCTGTATTCAGGGTCACGGGGGGGCTGGAGCCGATCCAAGCAATCAGGGAAGGCAGGGTACACCCTGGACAGGTCGCCAGTCTATCACAGGGCCAACATGTAGAGACAAACAACCATTCACGCTCCCATTCACACCTACGGGCAATTTAGAGTCACCAATTAACCTATCCCCATCCTGCATGTCTTTGTACTGTGGGAGGAAGCCGGAGAACCCGGAGAGAACCCACGCTTACACGGGGAGAACATGCAAACTCCACACAGAAGGAACCCGGGATTGTAAAATGTTACTTCCCCAGTTGATTACTGACATTAAGATGAAATGTTCTGTGTAAATATGCAAATGAGGTGTTATCTAATGATAACCTTTGGTGAATTGACGCAAACAGTAGTAAGTAAGTAGAAACGTTTTCTTTCATGTTATGGAAGATAACAAGAGCCGGATCTCTCCCTCCTCCTCTTCCTTCGTCCTGCTGGGTCGCCGTGTGCTGACCTCGGCTCAAAACCGTCCACTTCCTGTAAGAAGGCGGCGAGGAATGCGTCTCTTATCTCCTCCACCAACCAGCAGAGCGGAGCTACCTCATACACATTCCTTGTTAGAGTCAACAGGAGCAACATTTTAACTTCTCCGTCCGCCAACAGGCTTCAACAAACTCTCACTCCGCCGTCTCCACGGCGACTGGTCCAACAGAGGAGGAGGAGGCGGGTCCAGGTTTAAACATTAACCCCCAGACCTCATCCAGGGGAGGTTCCTCCGCTTGCTTCCTCATATCCCTTGAGCCTTTGCAGTGTTTCTCTTGTTATTTCTGGGGAAACATGTTGGAGAAGCTCTCCTTCCTCCTGCTCTGTCTGTCGTCTGTTTCGGCCCAAGACCTCTGCAGGCCAGGTAAGAGGAACACATACGTGGTTTCCATGGTGATTGCTGCGTGACATGAGCACTTTGCCCTTGCTGAAAAAAATGCTGATGCTAAACTTTCCAAACGGTGCATTTAAATACCTTTTCACAGATGCCACAGACGGCTACAAAGTGCGACTCAGCATCCGAACAGCTCTGGGAGATCGAGCTGTACGTATGAAATATTCATCAAAGCATCTCATCATTGCAACATTATGCTGTTTTAATAACCGTGATGCTGGTTTATTATTCATCATCAAGCAGCCACACTTATCAATAGTAATACACTGAATTATTATTAGAAGAATTCAGTTTATGTGACGACTGGTGATCATTGAAATTTAAGTAGGCCTATTATATTTTTATAAGAGGGAACGTTTTGGATTAGACTCTCATTACTCTGAAAATAATAATGTATCAAAATCAATGTTGCTATCAATTATTTGGGGAAATCAAGGCTGTATTATAACCACATCTCAAATATAATCCACTTTGCATTTCATTCTTTGGAAAATATTGCATATTTTGTGTTTTTCCCATTGAAAAAAAAATCAGGGGTTCTTATGACAAAAAGGGCTTAAAAACAAAAAGAATATTAGAAAACAATAAAAAAAAAAACTTTATATCTATGGTTAGATATTTTCTTTTCAATTTTTATTACACTTTTATGACGGTAAAGGGTGTAACTTCATTTTAAAGGTGTTTACTGAACACAGCACATGACCTGTTGCTGTTGCTGATGTTGTTGTTGTTGTTGCTGCAGTATGTCTGGAATGAAAATGAAATGTTCCTTTTCCGAGCGACGCTGGCGTTCGCCATGAGGACTCACTCGGGCGGCGAGGAATACGAGTAAGGAAGGTTAAACGGGCACGATGACTGTGCAGCTGTGATTATATTTATGATAGAGCTCTCTTTATTGTCGTCCCGACTCTTCTCCTCCAGTGTGGCGAACATCATCGTGTGTGACGAGACCGCCCGGGTGTCTTTCTGGTTTGTGGTGACGTCGCTGCTCGACCCTTCGCGCCTCGTCGCCAAGGAGGAAGTGGAGGAGGCCGTGAGGTAAAAATCATGTGGTGCTCCTCTTCTATCTGTGACCGTTCCTCAGGGGGGTCACAGAGGTCACGTTCAAAGCAATGGCACTTATATCGCTGTTTGCGCCAAAATGCAAAGTGTTGTGTGTGAGTTTGACCGCGGCATCGTTAAGCTAATACCAGACTGTGTGAGGCTCTAGCACTACGTTTTTATTTTCATGAAAAATAATTTATTATGCTAAAATTAGCTAAACTTAGCTGCCATTTAAGCTCATAGCAGATTAAGTGAGGGTAAACATAGTTAGCTAAGCTAATGTGTGTGTGGTTTTTTTTTCATGAAGAAGAATGTACTACTTTGCAAACATGTTATATTTTGCTAGCATTAGCTAAAATAATTGCAAAATAAGATACAAGCAGCAAAATCTACACTAAACTAAGCAAACGTGCATCAGTGTTTTGGCTTCCTTCTCCGCATTTCTAAAAAGCCAATTTAGACACTCTTACAACACGTTATCGGTTTATTTGTGAATTTATTATTTTATGTACATTATTATAATTTTATTATAAATTATTATATTAATTATATTATGTATTAAATTAATGAATTAATTTATTCAGTTTACTCACGTTTGTGTTGAATCCCTCGCTTCTCAGGCCGGATTGATGTTGACCCAAAATTAAAACATTGTTCTACTAATACACATTCAACAAAAACAACAAAACCTTTACAACAATCAAATTCAAAACAAAACAAAAGGAGGCAAATACAAATAAAATGATAAACTCAGGTTTCTGGCAGAAGATAAGTGATCGTGTTTAACGGTTGGGAACTGGTTTTTCGTCTGCGTCTTCTACAAACGTCCGCACCTGTCTCCTATTAAATCAGCTGGAGCACACTGGGAATTGTAGTTCTGTGCGGTTGTGACCTACAGGACACCACTAGGTGGCTGTATTTACACCCAAACCAAACAGAAATAAAAACACTAGCTCTAACATTAGGTTTTTGTTTCTTTATTATGTTTTGCTCAAAATTTAATTTAAGGAAAGCTCAATCCAGCTACTCACCATTAGCTCGCAACACAACACCGAAGGAAAGATTTGACAAAAAAATTGTTTTAGTATTGAATTTTTTTTTTATGTAAACTTTTGTATTTTCCCAACAGGAAGTCGAGGAACCGCATCAACAACGCCTTCCTGCTGACCGATAACACTCTGGAGTTCATTGGCATTCCAGCCACGCTGGCGTCGCCCGTCGTCCCCGAAACCCCGCCGTGGCTCATAGCATTCGGTGTGGTCATGGGTGCCGTCGGCGCCGGCATTGTCTTCGTGCTCGTGTCTTCGCTGCTCCAGAAAAAACGGTGAGCTAGCGATCATAGACGCGGTCGCATTTGATCATTTTGGAAGTGTGAAAACCAAATGTCTTCTTCTTCTTTTCAGGAAAAAGAACAAGAAAAGCGACGATGAGGTTGTTGAAGAAGAGAGAGAGAAAACCGTGGAAAATGGCGCCGCCGCCGATGGCGTCTACAACATGTCATTCTCAGACAACGATCGATTCACGCAGATGTAAAAAAACTGTAAAAACGAAAAGGTCACTGATCGATTATTGAGTTGGTTGGTTATTGTCGTGTTCAATCAGCAAAAAAATATTTTAGAGTTTATTTATCTTTTAATTCTGATTTAATACAAATATATGACTTAGAGCTACCTTTCTAACACCTTTCATTTTTCTGAATGTGTGTTGATGATAAACGGTGACGGTGTGTGAGGATATCTGTGTGTGATCTTTGAAATGAAAACTGGTGACTGTATGTTTTTATTTTTATTTTCATTCAGCAAACGGAATAATAATGGAAACCAGCAAGTAACTGGTCTCATTTAAGCTCATTACAGCCGACTGTGTGTATGTAAATAATAATAATAATAATCATAGTAATATTTTCAAGCCTTTTCATGATGCAGAATAGATATATATTGATATGCATAATATATCAGGCTTATAGACGGGTCCTATTCTATATTTAACTTGAACCTTTTTCCTACATGTGACTGATTGTGATGTGATGGGATCGGATTGAGGACCTGAGGCCTGAACTACCAAGCAAGTTCAACATACCCAGGGTATCTTTCAGTTAGTCTATGGGCAGCATAGCGGCATATTTCACGTACGAGGAGCAAACCAGTGGTAGAGTTGGGGCCCCATGTACCGAGGCTCCCTGCAGCGGTCCCTGCAGCCAAAATCATGTCATCGCTCTCTCTTGCCCCTTTAACTCTCACGCTGTCCTACCGCAATAAAAGGCAAAAAAAAAAAAAAAAAAGTTTAATGTGTTTCTTAGATGTATTTTTATGGCGTGGTATTTGACAATATCAGCCTAATTTTTTCAGCTGCAATCCTGGCGGTGTAAAACGGACTTGGGAGCAAATAAAATAAATATAAAACATAATAAACGTGTTAAGTAGGCTGTACGCTCATTCAAATGTGAGTTGGTCCCCTTTGTTGGTCCAGATCCAGATCCAGGTCTGGTTTGTGTTTCCCCTCTTTGGTTGTCGGGGCCTTAACATTTTCAGCAATTCATAATAACATGTTAGCAGTTAACTGGTAGCTTAGAGACGAGCTGATCGGGGCAGTAGAAACATGATGACTCTCAAAAAGTTTTTGAAGTAAAATAAATAAAAGTGCAAGAATTTGAGATGTCAATTACAAAAATGGACTGCATGGTGGTGTAGTGGGTAGCACTCTCGCCTCACAGCAAGAGGGTCCTGGGTTTGATTCCCGGGTCGGCCCGGGTTCCTTCTGTGTGGAGTTTGCATGTTCTCCCGGTGTAAGTGTGGGTTCTCTCTGGGTTCTCTGGCTTCCTCCCACAGTCCAAAGACATGTAAGATAGGGATCGGTTAATTGATGACTCTAAATTTAATATCAATAACTGGATGAAAAGGGCCCGTAGGTGTGAATGTGAGCATGAATGGTTGTCTGTCTCTACATTTCGGCCCTGTGATAGGCTGGCGTCCTGTCCAGGTGTACCCTGCCTTCGAGGGTGTACCCTGCCATTGACAGCTGGGATCGGCTCCAGCCCCCCCCCGTGACCCTAAATACAGGATAAGCGGTAGAAAATGGATGGATGGATGGATGGAATTACAAAAATGTGATAAAATAGAAAAAATGTATGATTGATGATTGTCAAATTTCGCAGACATTCTTCAGGTGCTTCCTCTCAAAGGTACAGTAGCATTTAGGTAGATTAGCAGATATGGAAGATAAATGGATTGTTGTGTTTGTGTTAGCTAGAGAGAGCCCTTCATCGTCTACATAGAAAGTCCTCTTCACAGAGTCTGTGAAGTGTTTCTACAGTAGCTCAGAAAGGACAAACAACCAATCACTGGGCCTTTATTTATTCATTTATTTTAGTGTTTAGGCCTCCTTAGTTTCAGTTGGTTGCAATCTGTAACTTCACCACCAGATGGTGCCAGATGACACAAACTGGCCCTTTAAGATGAGGAATAAAGTGAAGCCAGGAGCTAAAGTTTGCTCATAAATTATATATATTAAGTTATATTTATAATTATTATAAAAGCAGTATTTTCATGTATCTGTACTTTACATAAGTATTTATTTTTCTGACAACTTTTTACCTTTCCTCACTACATTTCAAAACATGTGTAACATGTGTAAATCATGGTAGAACTCAAACTGGATAGGGGCGGGGCTTAGCCTCTATTCTGAGCCATCTCTACCCCCCATCATCCAACATAATATAGTTCCTCAGCTCCATACCAAATGTTAAAATAGATCACAAACAGAATGTTCTATAAAACCAAAATTAATCATTGTGTCTTTCAACTTCAATATTATTATTAGTATATTATCACACATATTTCCAACTACTGTTGTATCGCTTTAGATGCAATGTACTTGTGTAACTGCAGATGGCAGCATCGTGCTGCCAGTTGCCCCGGACGACTATTCTCCTCCTGGACTTCACAGCACTCTTTTTAAAGTAAGAGTGTGAATGGCATCGAGCCCTCATGCATTTTGAATTTCAAACACATTTTAATTTCTTTCGTTATTTTATTTTTGTCTTTAACTATTTTTTCCTCGTGTCTCTCTTGCGTCTATATTTAGTTGATTGTTAAATTAAATCAGCTCCTGATCTTCGGGGCGACGCCGCCGCCGTCTTGATCATGAGAACGGTGACATTTCTGCGTTACGCCGACAGATTCCCACTGTGGTGATGACTCCTTATCATCTGGCTCTTCATGTAATATCCCACTCCTTCCTCTCCTGCCTGAGGAGAACAGGCTTTCTTTTTTTTCTACACCTCAATTTTCTTGCCAAAGATTTTCTGTGTTAATGTAAAGTAAAGTCATTATTCTAATAAGTCATCCTGATACCTCCCTGAATAACACACAGACTCTGAAGCAGCCGTAGAAATGAGTCATTTCTCGCTCATCACAAGGACAAAGCCGGCATGTGCTAGAGAAAAGCTTCATTTATGTCTCCTTAAAAAGCGGCAGACAAATAAGCCCGAGGAGATAATTTCAGACGAGCAAACACAATAGTGAATTATAATTAATAATTCGAACATCACATTTCATTTCCTCTGAAGATCCTGGAACGACTCCGAAACCGCCACAAAGCAGAAGCTGATATCTATCGACAAAAACCATTTACTGAACTTTCACAACAAGTCTTCCACAGTGACGATCTAATCTTTTCTAATTGTGTGCAAATTGCATAGTGAGCAGGTTTGGGCTTCCGTAGAGGTGACTACTGCCTGGATTCTTCTATTCTTCTGTTCACAGCGAACGCCAAGCGAAGGTTCACCTCACGAGTTTGACCGCGGGATGATTAGTGTTTATCTGCACCAGCACCAAGCTGGATTCACTGAATCTAAGCAAGACCCATGAGTACTGGTTCACCACAGCTGGAGGAACCCAGAATAAACGTTTTATCTGTGATTTAATATCAATAACTGGATGAAAAGGGCCCGTAGGTGTGAATGTGAGTGTGAATGGTTGTCTGTCTCTACATGTCAGCCCTGCGATAGACCAGTCCAGGGTGTACCCTGCCTTCGCCCAATGACAGCTGGGATCTGCTCCAGCCCCCCCCTAATGTGAGCTACTATCATAGACCTCTGGGGGACCACAAACAGTCTCTGGTTTCTCCACATGGTCTGGTCTGGTCTCTGGACTAATTCGAGCGACTATCGTAGACCTGGAAGCGTTCCCTTCCCGTTCGCTGTGAATACTGGGACTCATGGGAGCTGCCTGCTTTACTTCACTGTAAGAACTCCGCTTAAATCAAAGGGTTTCCTGGTGAGCGTGCTCCTATTAAACTATCAATATTAAATATTACAATTCTGGTCAATATTTGATGAGGCCTTCTTTTTTCTTCCTTCTTCTTCTTCTTCTTCTTCTTCTTTTCTTCTTCTTCTTCTTCTTCTTCTTCTTCTTCTTCTTCTTCTTCTTCTAACAATGCAGCTTTCAGGGCTCAGAATAAATTTTTCAAAAAAAGTAAATTTTTCATAACTTTAAGCTTTTGAAAGCCTGAGTGCATTATTAATACAAGAGCAGTGTGAAAAGTGACAGTTTTTTTCCCCATATGCATTTTTATAAACACAGTGCACTGATTCCACCGCCACCTGCCTCTGGGATGGAGGAGGGGGGTTTCCCTCCGTCCTCCATCTTTAAAATCCATCACTTTTATTTTGATTCCCCTGTCTAGAAATCCCATCTCTGCAGCTCTTTGTCCTCTTCCTGTTTATGGTCCGTTGTGGCGTCCACGGCGGCCCCCCCTCCACCCCCCTTCTCCGCCTCCCTCTCCCTGATGATCTCCACTAGCCGCTGGAACTTCTGGTTCAGCTCCTCCATCCCGCCTGCCGCCGCCTGCCCGTCCTCCTTCTCACCGTTGCTCTCCAGCGAACTCAGAGACTCGGCCCTGGAGTCGCCACGGCCCTCGAACTCGTAAGTTTGCAGCGAGTCGTACGGTGGCTGCGAGAGGTCAAAGGTCACCTGATCCAGGCGGATGTTCAGCAGTTCTTCCATGCGGAGGGGTTGCGGGCCGGACTCCGGTCTGGTCCAGCCCCCGTTGTTGGCGTAAAGCCCCTGAGGAAAGGTCGGAGGCTGCTGGGGGGTCGAGTCCTTCCTCTGGAGGCTGCACATGTTCAGTAACTGCACACCGGCTGGGTACAACCCGCCGCCGCCAACGCCGCCGCCAACACCGCCGTTCAGACACGTCCCCGTGTTTGGGTTCAGCGAGCCCACCACACTGTACGAGTCCCCCTGCAGGTAGACCGGAGGGTTGACCGAGGCGGTCTCGCCGCCGTTTGAGTAATTCCGCTCGGAGACGGAGGGGATGGAGGAGTCAGTATCAATGTCGTCTAGCGCGCAGCTGGTGGCCCCAGTGCTGACCTGGGTCTGCGAAGACCCCGGTCTGCCCTCCTGCTGGTTTGATGAGGAGCTAGTGTGACTCTGGGATGAGGACTCATGTGGGTCACGGTGAGAGAGTGGGGCGGCGAGGTTGGCCGGTGTCGACTCCGTCGGGTTCATCTGTAAAAGAGAAGAAGAAGAAGACGTGAGATGATTCACACACGTAGGGATAAAATGTACGGAAGCAGAAATAGGCCAAATTGATTCAATTACTTCAAGCAACTGTAAAATTGTTAATTGTGATATTTAATGACATATCACTTCATGTTGAAATGAAGCAAATGCAAAATCTTTTTTTTTATTCTTTACAAATAAATAAATAATTTTGTATTATTAACCTGATCGATTCTTTTCTGACTCTTTTTTTTTTAAAAAGAAGAAAAGAAAAGAAGTTGCAGGGATGGAAATAGCCACAGAGAGTATGAGTATGATTTAAAAGCGAGGTCAAATAAATTGCACATAGAAGTGTTAACTTTACAGTTCAATTTCTTGGCAATACATTTATTGGGTTGCAAATATGATTCAGATCTTTTTGGTCTCTTTGAGCTTCCATACAGTTCTAAATATTGGCCTCCATTAGCAGTAACGCTGTTATCTGACCTTTGCTGGATTCTCTCTCTCAGCAGCGTTCGCTTCGCCGCCTCCGCTCCCGTCCACGGCGCTGCTCTTCGCCAGGGCGTGCTCCGCGTCGTAACCGCCGAGGCTAGTCCCCGGAGACCGCCGCAACGGCTCAAAGGCGCCCTGGTTCTGGACCACGAGGGGACCGCCACCGTGACCCCCGGCGAGCCCAGGGGTCAGCTGCGTGAGCTGCAGGCCCGCCTCCAGAGGCCCGACAGGGTAATCTCTGAGGACCGGCAGCGTGTGGATGCCGTAGCAGAGACGCCCGTAGAGCGGCGCCGAGCCGGGCCTCTGCTGGGGGTCTAGACTGGGACGCGGGTTACGGCTCCAGCTGTACGTCCGGGCCCTCGGCAGATTCTGCTGCTGGGTGAACCATCTGAACCAAGAGATAAATGTCAGGAGCACACACACACACACACACACATACACACACACACACAAACACACAGACACACACACATACACACACACACACACACAAACACACAGACACACACAGACACAAACACACACACACACTCGCACAAACACTCACAAACACACACACACAGACACAAACACACGCACACAAATACACACTCGCACAAACACACACACACACACTCACACACCGGACACACACACACACACACACACACACACATACATAAACACACACATAACCCCCCCCCCCCCCCCCTCACATGTTCCTGTGGGTGTGTATGTGCTGGAGGCGGTGCATGCTCTGCAGCGCGGCGATGTCGAAGGCCGCCGTGTCGGCCTCCCCTCCCCCCTCGTCATCGTAGGAGATGATGTTCTCTCTGACATCATCCTCCTCGCAGGGCGAGTGGGAGTCTCGCTTCTGATGGCGCAGCGACAGTGAGAGTGCACACACCACTGAGGGCGAGAGAGAGAGACACATGACCACCTCGTTCCTCAGAACGCCACCGTAGCAACAGAAGCTGGAGACTCACCCAGCAGCGTGGTGACGCACGCCAGCATGGCGAACAAGGTGACCAGGCTGAATACGAGAGACGGCGAGGCGGATGCCACGGGCAGACAGACCACATGTCTCTCCCACCGCCTGTCTCGCTGCCGGCCGCGGTCTTCCGTCTGCATGCCGCCACTCAGACATGGGCACACGGTGACGGTGACGGTGGCGGTGTTGGTGAGGCCCGAGGCGCCGTCCCGCAGCACCACCGGCACGTGGAGGGCGAGCGAGGCGGAGGAGGAGCCGTGGAGGGGCGCCAAGGCAGACTGGAGGACCAGGCTCGCCGTCACACCTGATGATGGAGGCGGAGAGGAGAAAAAACATAAAATCAAGCAAAGGTTTCTATCGTGGTTCAGGATCGAACAGGAAGAAGAGAGACAAACCTCCGGTTTCCCTGATGGTGAGGTTCAGGGCGGAGCTGGACTCTGGGGGGATGCTGAAGTGGATTGGTGTCTCCTGACCTGCTTGGTCCCGGTCGATGGCTCGCAGAACCTGGACCACCTGCAGAACCCGGATCACATTCATTCATATTAGAAGGGCTCAGTTTTACATCAAAATACTGATGAAATTAAAGAATGAAAATCCCTCAGCTGGACCTGTGATGCACATGTCATGTGATCTGTAACATGTGATCTGTAACATGTGTCATGTGATCCTTAACATGTGTCATGTGATCTGTAACATGTGATTTGTAACATGTGTCATGTGATCTATAACATGTGATCTGTATCATGTGTCATGTGATCTGTAACATGTGATCTTTAACATGTGATCTGTAACATGTGATCTGTATCATGTGATCTTTAACATGTGATCTGTAACATGTGATCTGTAACATGTATCATGTGATCTGTAACATGTGTCATGTGACGAAGGGTTGATTAAATCTGGGGGTCATAACAAAAGTAATAAAGTGCAGATGCTAATTTAAAGTTATGATCCTCATAACTTCTTTAATATCCCTTCACATACATATTTATTATCTGCATTTATTCCTGCAAAAGACACTGGATTTATATTCTAATAAAGGGGAAACCAGAAATGGCCGCCCCCCTCCGGCTTAGCCTCTCCATTGTAGTTTCCATTGGTAGTGGCGGGGTCAGTGGTCACAAGGAAACAATAGGCTCGTTCGAGATGAACTGCGCCTTGCCTGGAAAGTAGACGAGAGCAGGCAAAGCAGCAGGAGGCGGAGCCTAAAAGCTGCGCTCCAGTCAGACAGTTTCCATCGGCCTTCGAAGATTTGACAGGAAGTCATAGAAAAAGTTACTTCCTGTTAGTCGCAATCCGGAGGCTATATGGAATTTGTGACCTCATTTGCATTTATTTATATTTGTTCATAAATATCTGTGGAAATCAGAATACTTTAGTAACCCCTTGGGAAATTGTACAGCAGCAGTTGCATTATAAGAGAAAGAGAATTAAAAAAAAGAGTCAAATAAGTATAAAAATATTAAGTATAAAATAATGCCAATAACTATTAGTAATGTATAAATATAATGTATGTATATAAAACACTATACGGTATATTAGTGAATCTGCTGTTGAAGTAGTATCATAGAATCTAGTGCACATAAGTAAAGTTTGAAAGTTATACTGTATTAAATGTGTATCTGTTTTTTTTTAATGTCTGCCTCTTAAAGCACACCATGGGGTAATTGCTCATTTTGATAAGGTCTATATAAATAACCTCTTATTGTCGTTATTATGACTATTATTAATATTATCAACCACATGAGATGTTTGTTAACAGATTTTAAGACTTTAATTGCACAATATGAGACTAACAGCCCACGATCTAGTGTTAAATATTCGACTCATACAGGAAATTAGCATTTTCTACTAAACGTGCTGTTTGTTTTCAAAACTAAGAGCCAATCAGCTCGTAGATGAGGTGAGAGCCAGGCGTTTCCCATCATGCCCGGGGCTTGCAGTCGGTTGAGAGCGACTGCGGCGCCTGGCTCTAAAAAATGCAGCCGCCTTGATCTCCTGTCTCCCGTGAGATTATCGTTGCCTGCGTCTGCATGACGTCAGAGCAAGTCGGGATCAAGTCGGACACAAAACTAACTGGCATGCATTGTGTGGCGATCGCCGGCGATCTATTCCGAGCAAGCCTGGCTCATCTCTAACGAGCCTAATGCAGCATGTCACAGTTTTTTTGAAAAAACTGTGAAAAAGGAGGCGGGATTTAACGTTGGGAGGAATCTGACTTGATGGTTAAAAAGAAGAACGCATGACATTCTGTAGCTCTGTGGTGCTAAAAGCAGCAGATCATGATATTATTGGTTGAAAGATACTTACTGATGTAATATTGCCTTTTATAGGACGGAAAAGATAATGCATGTGAAAATATGAAGAAATTGGATTAAAAATAATAATTCAGCCCATGTTGATAATAGGTGAACAATCTAGAAGGGTTATTAAGATGAAATATTCCAGCTCGTGCGAAATCACATCTATTTGTGTCTTTGCATTGACTTCGGATTCACAAAGCGTGAACACAACATGATGTCTTTCTTCACATGAATGACAAATTATCACAGTTTCAGCTGCACATAAAAAGCAAAATAAAATGATCGAAATATTTATGAAATTCTGACTGTTGAAGTCGAGACTTCAGAAAAAAAAGTTAACTTGGAGGCGATGGATCAACCACAGAAGAAGAAAAACGGCTGCAGGTGTTTCCTTAAATGTTTTCCTGAACTGTCTGGCGGGCGGCCAATCAGCTGCCATCAATCTGTCCATCTCTACTTATTATGAGGATCTGATCATTATCATCCACCAATAATATAAAAACTGTATTGCTGCAGAAAGAAAAGCAGTCAGAATGGTTGAAAACAGGAATGACATGATCTCAGAGCGATGAACCAGAACGGACCTGGCCAGCGGCGCTGGAGTCACACACGGACGTCGTGTACTGCCTGTCCAGCTCCGGCGCGTTGTCATTCTGGTCCAGCGTCTCTATAGCAACCACAACCCTTGACACGAGATTGGGATTGTCTGAAAAAGCAAAGAGGGGAAAAAATGTTGAATTGACGGCTGGACATGGTCTCCAGGTGAAACATGAGCTCGGCTCGCTGATGGCGGCCCAGAGGCGTTGGTGGTGATGGCGTGGACGTACCCCGCTGCGTGGCGATGGCGGTGATGTTGTGCCACTGCTCCTGCTCACGGTCCAACTCCATCACGGTGCTGATGAGACCCGTGTCCGAGGCGATGCGGAACAGAGCCTCGGGGTCCGACTGGGGATCGATGGAGTATCTGAGACACAGAAACAGGAAGGGTGGGCGGGCGACAGAGAGAGTGAGTGAGCGAGAGAGTGAGAGAGAAAGAGAGCAAAAGAGAGCGAGAGAGAGTGAGCGAGAGAGTGAGTGAGAGAGTGACAGAGTGAGCGAGAGACTGAGGGAGAGACAGCGAGAGAGTGAGCGAGTGAGTGAGAGAGAGTGAGTGAGAGAGAGAGTGAGCTAGAGAGCGAGAGAGAGGGAGACAGAGAGCGAGAGAGTGAGCGAGAGTGAGAGAGACTGAGCAAGAGAGGCAGAGAGTGAGTGAGAGAGAGAGTGAGCTAGAGAGCGAGAGAGAGGGAGACAGAGAGCGAGAGAGTGAGCGAGAGTGAGAGAGACTGAGCGAGAGAGGCAGAGAGTTAGTGAGAGAGAGAGAGTGAGCTAGAGAGCGAGAGAGAGGAAGACAGAGAGCGAGAGAGTGAGCGAGAGAGTCAGAGTGAGGGAGAGAGAGAGAGTGAGCGAGATATTGAGAGACTGAGGGAGAGAGAGCAAGAGAGTGAGAGAGAGTGAGCGAGAGAGGGAGAGAGTGAATGAGAGAGTGACAGAGTGAGCAAGAGAGAGAGTGAGCTAGCGGCGGTGTTTCCATAGCAACCTGATGTTGCTGCTCTGGCCCGTGTCGGGGTCCACGGCGGCCACGCGGCCCACCGGGCAGACAGGGGGGCAGTTCTCTGACACGTCCAGGTGGTAGCGGGCCTGGGAGAACCTCGGTGGCTCATCGGCGTTGAGGACCAGGACCCGGACCGTGGCCTGGTCCTTGAAGGGGCCCTTCCTCAGGTAGCGCGGGTCCACCGCCGGGTTGGAGACCTCCACGGAGAAAGTGTACGAGCTGCGAGTCTCGTAGTCCAGCAGCTGGTCGGGGAAGAAGAAGAAGAACTTCTTCATATACATCATTCATTTTGTATATTTCTAGCCCACGCATGGCGATTTCCTGATTCCTTTTCATTCTCGCCCTTTTTATCTCTCACACATCAACATTACACTTCCTTTCATCATGGATGAAAGCGTCCCACCTCACACCCTCTTAATTTTAGATATCACTGAGCGGCGCTGCTCTGGATGCTGCTGAAGTATGAAAAAGAAAAAAAAAAAGTCAAACTAACTTCGAATGCGTATTAGCTCATTGTTCCTCATTAATTGGCTGCGTGGAGTCTTGGGAGTGTAGCCCCGTCTCCAGGGGCAACCGCTCAAGTGTTTAAAAAATGGACCAAAGCAAAGTGGTTTCACCTCTTGAAATGTCGCATATTAGATATTTTTCTCATTATGAGGCCGTTAAGGAAAAAAATGCCTCGACATGACTCACATACACAAATAATAATTGAACTTTTAATGATGCAGAGCGGCACCCCTTACTGGATCTGCAGCAATCTGGATTCTGGTGTGAAGCTGCTGACAAAGTTAGCTTCATGATTCAAGGTCAACTTTACAGCTAAAGTGTTAAAGTCATCTTAATAGCTAACTAGCATTGGTAGCGTGGTAGCAGGTAAGCCCCGCCCCCTAAAGCATCCCCTGCTTTCTGGTCTGTTGGACTCTAAATGGACCATCATGTACTAAATGAACATCATGCTGGATTGAACAAGACTTGAAACTAGAGATTGAGACCATAAACTGCAGCACGCCTTGTCTTCAATCTACCCAAATTCTCCCATGTGACAGCAGAGTCACTTGCTATCTTCCGAAAAAGGCTCAAGACTCACCTGTTCAGACGTCTAAGGTATACTTGCTGAACAGCTACTACTTTACTCAGACGAGGAACTAACACTTGTTTCTATTTTTTTCGCTCTTACTTAATTGGCAATGATATGTTGTGGTTTCTTTCTTTTGACAAATGTACTTATTGTAAGTCGCTTTGGACAAAAGCGTCTGCTAAATGCCCTAAATGTAAATGTAAATAATAAATGTAGAGAGAAGTAGGCTAATTTTCTCATAGACTTCTATACAACCAAAGTTCAGTTCCCCCTGGTGGCCAGCAGAGAGAATGACAGTTTAAGGCACCTCAGCATCAGCTTCACTTCTCAGAACCGGATGTTGCGGACTGATCTGTTACCCAGGAGAAGTTCCAGTGGATTAGGACCTGTGAAGGACTCTCTCACCTTGTTCAGCACGATGACGGCCTCCCGGTCTCTCCCGGTGATGTTGAAGGTCTCCGCCTCCTCTCCGTCCAGGATTGTGAACTCCAGCTGTGCGTTCTCGCCCAGATCCGGATCGGCGGCGGTGAGGCGACCCACCTCCACGCCTGGTGCCGCCAGCTCCGACACAGAGAACGACCACGCACCTGCACACGAGACAGCCATGAGCATGCAGCCGCGGTAAAAATAAACGAGGTTTTAGATTTCCTGTCCAGCTTTAAAGGACCTTTTCCTCTATGGCCGACATTCTGTGTCACATTTATTCCGAAAGGCTGAAGCTCGTATCACATCCAGCAGAGCGACTCTATATTTAGTATGGCATTCCCTCCTGGGAACGTCTTGTGGGAATGTACATTTTTACGAAGATACCCGTTGATCTGACTCGCTGAGACGGCTCGAGTTGCTTCAGCTGGCGTTAAATGTGTCTTCGCAAAAAACGAAAATCTGTCAGGTTAAAGGAGACGACCAACGTTTGCAGCGACCAGTAATGAAAAAGGTATAGTTATAAGTATTTTATTAGAGCCCCACTTTACAACTCAATTATTTATAGTACAAATTCAAAAGCCCTCATTTGTCAATTATTTTGTCGACATTCTGCACAGGGTTTGTCTTTTATTTGAGCTGAAAGAGTCAATTGATGCTGCTGCAGTTTAGCTACAAATACAGGTACTGATTGTTATTATTCAGTGTGTTTTCAGTTTTATTTTACATATTATTTCATGTCTTTTTTATAAATCTATTTTTATTTTATTTATCTGTCTGCCTGTCTAGCTACCTATCTAATACAGATTAAAACACTAGATGAAATTTAAATTGTAAAGCACTTTGAGCTATATTTCTTCTAGAAAAGGTGCTTTTCAAATAAAATAAATGATTACTGCAGTTATTATTCATTGTTTCATCATTGTTTCTGTTATATCTTCTTAATTTGACAAATATCATGTGTTTAAGTTCAAACGTGATAAAAAGATATACTGTACATGTTTTTGCCACCTAAATTAATATTGATGCTTTAGGGTCTAAACTACATCCACAGCTGTTCATTACTTCCTGTCTGTTTCTCCGAACTCTATACAACCTCGCTTCCAAACATCACAACTTTCCCTTTAAACCGAGAATCGAAGCTTCACACGTTTCAGTCTGAACTTAACGAGCATTAAAAATCCAGCCGGCGATCCGTTCGTCGTCACCGAGCTGCTGCATCCAGAGAACTCCTTTCCTTTTAATCAACCCCGCGCCGCCCTGCTGATTGTCAATCATTCAAACCCAGCAACAGCGTCTAAAAAGTCACGCGCCTCCCCCTCGCTCGCATTCACGGTGAATACCAAACAAGCATGGTCGCGTAAAAAAATGAATAAACTGTGGTGTTATTGTCAGGATGGGGAAAAATGAAAATGATGGAGAGCAGAGGTGGTGAGGGGAGTGAGGATATAGTCAGATGTCAGTAAATAAATAAAGCATCTGGCATTTGGAACTATTAAAAAGCTTCTGTGTTGCGGAACAATATATCACAAGGAGGAAGAGAAAAGGGTTTTAAACATTAAGATGAACGACGGTAAGCAGAAGCTGTCAGGATGAGGAAGTAGGGGAGAGGTATATAGAGAGAAAGGCAGTATACGTCTCAAAGCGTTAGATGCATTCTGCAGTGATTTTACTGTCTATTGAAGCAGAAAGCACTGAACTTTAGGATGAAATATTAATAGCGTGGAACAGGGAAAAGCTTGGATAAGAAAAGGCCGACATGATCTTTCACTCTTCTACATCGAGACGCGGTCCGTCCTGGAGCTTGGGGACCGAACGGGAGTGTCTACATGAATGTTAATGCCAGTCGTTGGAGGAAGGTTTGGCGTTCCTTCCAACCGGCGGCAAACACAATGATTAGGAAAGAATAAAATAGGACTGACAAAGCTGTTTAACAGCGTTCGAGCTCGTCTTGAACCTGTCAAGACAACGAGGACCCAAAGGAGGCAGAAAAAAAAAATACCAGACTGGCTGTCACGAATGCCATTACGGGACGTTTCATCACTTAAATCTTTTTTTCCCCTTCACTCGTCTTTTATTCTACAGCTGCAGCCGACGGCGTTTTACTTACTCCTCCGGAAGTGAGGGGGATTGTCGTTGACGTCGCTCAGCCTCACGGTGACAGTGGTGGTCCCTGATAATCCGCCCAGATGCCCTCCCATGTCTTTGGCCTGGAGGACAACCAGATACTCATCCCGGGTCTCCCTGTCCATGTCGGGCACTGCCGTCCTCAGGATGCCTGGTGGGCGAAAAAAATGAATAAATCTGATCTCACATGATGTCTCTGGAAATCACCGTCAAAAGCATTTAGCATTAAAACACAAGAGAAAACGGAACCATGGGGGGCCTCTTCGGCTTTCCAGCCGATCATGTGAGAGATGAGTTCAAATGTTGGACATATGGTTGCAAAGACATGGCATATGATATCTAAGTGGGCCACCAGGATTTATCCGAGAGGCGTTTTAATGGTAAACAGCTTTGAGTGGATGTGTGTGAGGCAGACCTGTCTGAGGATCCACAGAGAAATAGTCCTGGCCCTGAGTGATGGCGTACACCAGCCGGGCGCTGTTTCCATACGTGGGGTCATCGGCATCTCTTGCCGTGACCTGGATTATGGATGTGCCTGTTGGAAGAGACAAGGGCGACAAAGGCGAGAGGTCAAACAAGCAAAAAATCCATCTCTCGAGTATCTAGTACTTACATCTGCAGGATTAAGAGGATAATTCTTCTCTGCGCTCGGTCGAAACATTAATCTTTTAGATAAAATCTGATTAAACACCATGTTTTCATGCTGAACAATTGGCCTCCTTGAATCTCTGGAGTGGTGAAAGAAGCAGTGGGTTTAACTGCGTTTCGGCAGAAGTTTAAAGAATGTGAGGTAGTTGAATATGCGAAGGATGAGTAATTGCTTGTTGATTGAGGGATGATTCATCTGCACCTTTTGTGATAGTTAAGTGTTTAAGGCATTATCAAGCAAAGAGTTTTTGGGGGTTTTGTCTTTGTCATAAAGGATAGTCTGGGGTTTTGTCTTTGTCCTATAAGATAGTTTTTGGAGTTTTACTTTCGTCATATTGTCTTTGGGGTTTTGTCTATGTCCTATAAGATAGTTTTGGGGGTTTTGTCTTGGTCACATATATAGTCTTTGGGGTTTTGTCTTTGTCTTATAAGATCGTTTTTGGAGTTTTACTTTCGTCATATTGTCTTTGGGGTTTTGTCTTTGTCCTATAAGATAGTTTTGGGGGTTTTGTCTTGGTCACATAGGATAGTCTTTGGGGTTTTGCCTTTGTCCTATAAGATAGTTTTGGGGGTTTTGTCTTGGTCACAAAGGATAGTCTTTGGGGTTTTGTCTTTGTCCCATAAGATAGTTTTTGGGGTTTTGTCTTGGTCACATAGGATAGTGTAGAAGAAAATGTGTTACCTTACATTTCTTATTTGTTTTGTTTTAATGTTACTTTCTCTCGGGAACATCAAATGTCTTGCTGAGCTGCATTCATTGTATGTAACCCTTGTCATGTTGATGAGAAGACCCTTTGAATGTGTCCCCCTTCCTGGACCGTCTCCGAAACACCTTCATCTCTCATACATTGATCAAGGCCCGATGAGTGACCCCTGTAGTGACATCGTCTAGCTCTCCCGAGAACGGTCACACCTAAACAGATGTCTCTTCCTCTGCAGAGAGATATGTGTTGATTCAATGCAAATCCACTCATGACGCCTTCCCTTTTGTTCTCTCGACTGTTCTGTATAAATTCAACTCGGCCAAGCCATTCAACAGACTGGATCTTCATAGATACACTGTGAATTTCTTTTCTCCACTGTCAGTGATTAAACCTCATTTGAACCAGCCACAGAATTGGACCTGAAGAGTTTCTTCCACAATAGTCTTACCTATGTTGGCCATCTCTGGCACCATGGCGACGTAGGGGTCGTCGAGGAAGATGGGCGGGTTGTCATTGATGTCTTGCACCCTGATGATGAACTCGGATGATGGCTCCAGGGCTCGGCCCGTCTGCTGGTCTGTGGCGGTGGCGATGAGGCGGTACTGGTCCTTCTCCTCACGGTCCAGGGACTTGGTGACATGTATGTTGCCTGTTTTGCCGTCGATAACAAACACCGAGCCCACTCCCTCCCCCTCCAACGTGTACTTTGTGCGGCCGTCTCCTCGGTCCATATCTGTGTGCAGCTGGGAAATTAAAAAAAATAAAAAAAAACCTGGTAGTAAATTCCACCTAAGCAACACCTTCGGGTGACATTGCTTTCAGGTTGCGGATATCGCAGGTATCATCTCATTAACACAACATGCAAACACGGGCCGCGTGAAACGGCTGATTGATGTTGATGCGCTCAGTGGATCCGGACATGGATGGCACCAGGTGTGGAAGGCACATATGGGACCAGGATGATGCACACTGCTAATTAACTCACTGGACCAGACATGCCGTTGGGGGGTTTCGCCACATCTACGTGAACTACATGTACGATCACAGATGCATTCAGCATCCATCTGCATCTCTCCCAGTCACTTCCATCCATCTGCCCCCTTCCATCCCCTTCTTGTTAACCCATCTGCCTTCTGACTTCCCCCCTTTTAAGCTACCTCTCCTTCCTCGCTTTTCATCAAGTTACCTCGCTTTGCACCGAACGTCCATCTGCTCACATTCCCCCCCCCCCCCCCCGTTTTAGCTCCCTGGTGCAGAATACTCCCTCTGTATTTAATAGCAGAGAGGATATTAGTGCGAACTAGATAGGTAAAAGGCCAAACACACAGAAATAGAAAAGCTAAAGAGATTACTCAGCCTTCATCACACTGAAGCTTTCTGACCAGGAACCTTCACATCTCTCCCCCCCTTAAGGCACATCTGCACATGTTCATAATCCACAAGGCTTACTCACAACCTCTCCGCCGTGGACCACCAGGAGAACTAATGCCTCCGGTATATATTTTTTTTAAATGAAGTCGCAAGATTAAATTTATAAATATTCATATACAAATTGTTGAAACTGAATTTTTAACTCCATTTAAAATGTTTTTTTTTTTTGCAAGGCATTGCAGCAGAAGGGAATAGGGGCATTTAATTGCGGAATAAGAGTAGAATTAGTGGAATCATGTGTGCGTCCACTTCAAAGTATATTACAGCATGTTAACGTGTGCGCAGCATGCAGGCAGGAGAATATATATGATTACAGTGAGTGTGTGTCTTGGAGGATGAAGCGGCGGATTATAGGAACTCGTGATAGCATACCCTACAAATTGCCAGATAAGGAGAGTTTGTTTTTTTCTCCCTCTTCTATTCATCCCTACACCCACATCCCTCCTTTTCTTCTGTAAAGCCTGGCTTTGATTTTTGATCCCACACTTCACAGCGAGTGACGTCTCTGTCTGTGCTCCCTCCATCCTCTCGCTTTCTACCCCGGCCCTCCTCTCCTGTCTAATTGCTGGCTCGGTCCTGCTGTGCTTCAGTCAGCATGGAAAAACACTCTTGCGCGGCAGGGGAGGAAATGTATCCGCCCGAACAAACAAAAGCTGGAAGAAAAAGAAAGAAAGAAAATTGTCCCTTTTTACGATTCCTTCCTCTCCTCCTCCTCTGTAATCTAAATTCTCTCTCCCTCCTCTCAGATCAGCTCCAGGTTTACATATGTTTTCTTTTCGCAGCCAATCTTTCTTTTTCTCGCGCTGGCTGATGCACCTGTGATTTTAACTGTTGATATGTCACCTTGACGCCGTGAGCTCCGGCAACCAGGGGGGATGAAATGATCATCTCTTTATTTGTTTTTGGCAGAGAAAATGTTGAGCTTCCAATCACCTTGCAATTCTTTATGACATGAATATCAAGATCAGGACGGCTTCCCAGAGGAACGATCGGTCTCGTGTGACTACTGATTGCTTTAACAACCCCTCCCCGACTGTATCAATAACAACCAGAGAGGCAGATTAAACATTTATGAGGTATATGCTGCACTGGTAAGAATCCAATCTAGACTGTCACTATAAAGTATGCCGCTCGCTGCAAAGTGGCTGGCAGCTCCCCCCGTTAGCGTTACAGCTGATATAATCCTGCCTCCGGGCGTAGCGGCGCCGACTGTGAGACGCTACGGGTAAAGAACCCCGAGGATCCGATGGTTCAGGTGTGTGCCGTGGATTTAATCATCTCAGACGAGACGACCAGCAGCTTTGAGGTTTGCTGGTGTGGCGACCGTGACCCTCAAGTGACGAGTGGAGGGAAGCAACGTCGCAATTACAAGCGGTCACACTTGGGCGTGTGATGCAGCGGCGTCTCCGAGAAAATAACGTTCCCACACAACTAAGCTGGACTCTCAATTACAGGGAAACGGATTCTGGAAAGTCTGGAAATTCTGAGAAGTTGCAGTTTGATACAAAACATCCTGCAAAACAACATAGTTAGGGTCAGTAAAAACCAGCAAAATTGGAAGAAAACAAAAACACAACAAAAGTACTTGGTTTAGATGGGAGAACATCAGTCTCCTGTGTGAAAGTCCTGTGTTTTTGGACCCGTCCACCAACCCGACCTCCTCCCTACGTGGACTTGTTTTAATTAACATTATTAACACAATTATGAAATTAATGTTATATAATGTAACGTAATTCACAATACGGTTTCGTTGCAATGGGCCATATTCAGAGCACAAAACATTTTGTAGAGAAATTATTATCGCAAACACAATACTTTTTTAGGTCAGTTCAGTTCAGTTGATCCTTTTATGGACCGAAGTTTGCAACAGAAGTGGCGTTAAGTTAAAATGCTTTAAACTCAATAAGAACTGTTATCAGCCAAATGTTTGGTTGTCAGAGTTGATGACTCCTCCACGGCTCCAGAGAAGGACAAGATGTCTAGCTAACTAGCTCCCTAGCTAAGTGTCTGACTGGTTAACCTAGCTAGTCATCAGTCTTCAGAGATGCGTCCTTTCTTTTCCCATCGAGCTGCGACAACACTTAACGCCATTTTCTTTTCTCCTTCCACTGACAAGTGTCTCTTTTCTCCTTCCTTTATACTTCTATGGCTTCACCACAATGTGAATGCATTAAAATGTTTAGTTTAGAGTTTAGTAAAATATCTTTTTCTCTACAAAATGTTTTTTCACAAGTAAACCAGGTTGATCATGTGACAACTTACCCGTCCAATGAGCACCGGCTCGGGCCCTCGGTACTCCTCGATCACAAAGAACTGGTTCCAGAGCCAGCTCCTCCTCTGGCGGTGGGAGCGAGGAGGTACCGCTGGCTCGCTGTCTCCAGTCCCCGAGGCCCCTCTAGACCAGCTCCGGGTCCTCATGGGCACCACGCCGCCGCCGTCACCCGCCTCCAAACGGAGCTCGGGCTGCAGGACGGACTCCCCGGCTGAACTTGACGCCCGACTGCGAGCATTAATTACAGCTTCCACCTCTCCATTAGTCAAATTGCTTCTGTTGTGGCGGTTCACGGTGAGTTCAGGGCCGTGTTGGGCTATTAGGGACTTGGCAGGATGATGAAGCGTGACTGTTTGTCTCGCTATATTATCCTTAAAGTCCAAATCATTAGGTCTTCTGTCATTTAGTCTAAAAGCCACATTTGGCAGCGTGTTTACGTCACCCTTTTCCAATTCCGTGAAACTCTCAGTGAAGTTGCCAACGGACTCCGGGTGCGATAAAACCTGTCGTCTTTTGCTCGATGTAACTTCCGAATCCTGATCTTCCTGGCCGCTGGCCGCCGAAGTGCCGCTTCTTTCCCCTCTGCAGAATAAAAGGAAAAGAAGCACAACGCGTGCCGCCATCGCAACTCTTTAAAATGTCTCAAACAATAACTGAGGAACGGCTGATCAGATGCAGGTTTCCATGACGATCCATCTCGCATTCGGGGGTTTCTTCAGGTCAGAGTCTTCGTTTGTCCTCGTTGGTTCCTTTGCAGGACTCATGATGCAGGATCACCTGAAGAACACAAGAATTATAATGTTAAACATTAAGACAAAGAGACGATGTGACGCATTATCTTGTAATCTTGTTATTATCTTGTAATCTTGTGATGATCTTGGTATGACTTTGTAGATCAGTTTAACTGATCTGCCAGCTGTGATCAGAAGAACTCAATTCATCCCGAAGGAATTGTTTTTGTGGCAGAGAATTGATGACAAATGACAGAAGAATAAAAAAAATAATAGAGTAACAATATAAACATACGCAAACAATAGAGTAATACATATAAAGTAGATAAGCAGTAATACGAGGAACGGCGTTGAAAATAGTTAAAGTCATACGAATTTAGTCAAATATGTCAAATAAAATGGAAATACTGACTACGAACTTTGCATCATATCGTAAAACTCTATGTCATATCGTTAAACTCTGCGTCGTATCGTTGAACTCTGCGCCTTATCGCAAACCTCTATGTCATCGTAAAACTGCATCATATCGTAAAACTCTACGTCATATCGTTAAACTCTGTGTCGTATCGTAATAATAATAATAATTATAATACAATAACATGCTAATATAAATACAGGAAAATAGGCAAACAATGTATATAATGAGGAAATAATAACTCCAGTACCTAATGTAGTCTACAAAAGTAAATAAATTAAAGTAGGCTAGAAATAAGTAAACTAAAATAGGCATATTTTAGCTGCTATATTAAAAGTCACATGCTCTTATTTATATGATTATCCGTGCTGCTCTTAATACTCTTATTATCGATCACAGTTCTCAGACAGTTAAAGCGGCTTCCTTAAAAAATGTTAAATTAATTAGGAGCCCGAGGGCCTGACGGCGAGTCTGTGCTTGGGTCCTTTACTGCTCCTCGTGACACACAACTACCTGGAAACCGGTTGATTGATGGCATTCACCTGGAGACGGTGTCCCCGCGCCTCGATGCCCCGTGGCAAAATGAAGTCCCCCCCGAAAGAGATTAATTACACTCGTAAATGATTTAATCAATGACTGTCCTCATTTCCCAAAAGTTTAATGACCTGCACGTCGTTAGCATTTGAGTCGGATCTCCTCCGTTGATCTTTTGAGACTTTATGGACTGAAAAGTGTCGGGGACGGAGAATCCTCGTTCCACCTGCATCCTTGCCACTTCCTGCTGAGATTGTAGATTTTCATCACAACTGTTTATTTATGCACGAATGGAGGCAAACACAGAGCAATGCAGCGTGAGTCATAAACTCGGGGGGCGCTTTATTAGGAACACCATCTCACTGCGTTGCTGTACAACTAATTTTTATGACACGACGGCTCTTTTTGACAACCGGTTCCAACATTATCCGCTGCACAAGAATTGTGAGTCTCTGGGAGGGGGCACCGGATAGCTCAGTGGTAGAATTGGTGCCCCGACCACGGCATAGCGTGCATACAGACTGTACCTATCCGTTGATGGATAGGTACAGTCGGTGCCAGACAAGGGAAGGGGGGAGATGCCCTTGTGGATGCAGCCAGCAGCCAATGAAATTGCTTCCTGCTAGCCGGCTTATTCAGGCAACTTCCGACTTTCCTTATTATTATAGTGCAAAATGGATCCCATTATAACCAGAAGAGTGCTGCTACTTGTTTTAGTAATTCAGTCCGTGTATATATGCTGGAACTGATCGTAAAGAATCAGCCATTTCCCAATTATCAACAATTCCTCAATGTTTTGTTTACATCGGCTTTCTTTCCCCCTGGTCGTACCAAAAAGGCGATTTTATTGGCCAGAGTCAGAGTAGTTTATTTGCATATATTTGCATGATGCAATCTGATTGGCCGTCGGTGCCTCAAAAAAGTTTCTTTCTTTTGAACTTTTTTTTTCATGCAAGCGATGCAGCGGAGTGGACCCACAATTCATTTTGGCATAATGTGACGCAAGCCCATGCAAAGTCAATGAGGTTTGTCAACGGAAAGGTGCGGTGTGAATGTGGCCTAAATCCTCATTGCAGCAGGTTCGAGTCCGACCAGCGGCCCTTTCTGCAATGTCATCCTCCTCTCTCTTCCCCCTTCACTTTTTCACGAAATCGAAGCTCCAGAGAGACGTTTCCTCACTACGGTAACGATTTTCGCGGTGGCTAAAGAATGTAAAGGAAGTGGAGCGTCTTAATATCCTCTGGCCTCGTCTGTGATACGAGTAAATAAATGTACACCGAAAATTTCATTTAGATGAAAATAAGCCTCCGGTGAGGGGGGGGGGGGGGGGGGGGGCAGGCCTTTGATATAACATGAACCATAGCGGTTTCCGATACATCCAGATTGACGTGCTTCGTATGAAAAATGAAACCAATGTTCTCTTCCAGAAACTGACCTACTTTCTCCGAGTAATTAAGTAAATCCTACTCTCTTCTTGGAAGGAGGAAAAGTCACCCTTGAATCTTTCATCTTGCTTAGTTAACCACATGTAATGCTTCGTGTTCAGCATCGTCTCCCAAAATCGAGCAAAACACAATAAGTGGCTAGTCCAAACCCCCCCCATGTCTCCTGTTGTGTGTTTGCAATCCACTCAGCTTGCAGCTTACACTCCTCCACCGGCTTTGCTTCCCTTCACCCCAAAAAAAAAAAAAACACATTGCCAGCAGTAGATGTCATTCAGCGTTGTTTGAAGTCTTCAGCGCTGGCGAGCTTCGCCATGACGACGCGCCTGTGAGTGCAATGCAAGGCCGGGATGGAGGATGAAAGCGTGCGGACGGCGTTGCCGGCTCGGGGTGGGATGATGAGCGGTGACATCGGCTCCAAATTGCAAAATTGCTGTTTCTGTCTCACTTCACTCTGTGTCGCTGCGCCGCAACGAGGCTTTTTGGTTTTATTAAAAATAGCCCTGTGCATGTCAGGCCTTTAACATAGGGAGGGATGGGAGATGGGGCTGGGGGGGCTGGCTGGCTTTCACTGCTGAGATGTGGACGGATTCACTTCCATTAAAACATCTTTCTCTGGCTTTCTCTGCTCTCCTGCAGACCTCTCATCCAGCCTCACTGCTGCTCTCAGGGAAATCTCTTAAGTCCTCCAGATCAGACTGGTGCTGAGGAGAGTCCTGCTGTACTCAGCAGTCCAGGCCTGACACAGTTTAGGCTTAAGTGATATGACCAGGGGCGTAAATGTGGACGATGCAGCGAGCACGGGGCCGGTTGCACTGGGGCCGGTTGCACTGGGGCCCCTGAGGAAGGGGGGGGGGATTCATATAAGCCATTTTTACCCAGACATAATCCCAGACAGTAGATACACCACAATAGCACCGTTTATACTGAACTTTGGTTTTGCAGCTTAACAGCTCTGAGGAACCAGAGAGAGCGTGATGTGGGACATATCGGCGTCGGTACTTGTGTATTAAATAAGCGTCAGAAATACGATCACCCCTAGCACCTCAGAACAACGATGGAAGATGAATCCAGAGTTGAGTTTCTTTTGTTTGACTCTTCAAGTAGCTGTGCATCGTAACAGGAAACTTCTTCTTTGAAAGCTTTTTAAATCCCCCTGGTGGCGGGTTGCCCACATGACACGTCAAAACGTCACCTGCTTTTCCTGGATTCCCGGCTCTCCCCGTTCCTCTCCTCTGAGATGACCTTCATCAAGAGGAACCAGTCTGACCCCCCATTCTGTCTCTGAACCTTTGACACCAATGACGATGTGGAATAAATGAGTTCCATAACCCGCATCAGATAAGTTGTTCTCTCTGCCGACCACCAGGGGGTGACTCCGCGAAGATGAGCCTACTTCTCTCTTGATGGTATTATCTCAGTAAACATTGTAAACATGAGTTTATGGTCTCAATCTCTAGTTTCAAGTCTTCTTCAATCCAGCATGATGTTCATTTAGTACATTATGGTCCATTTAGAGGATGATGCTTTGTAGGCGGGGCTTACCTGCTGATTGACAGGTCGCTATGACGCTACCTATGCAGTTAGCAAAGATGACTGGATCCAGATCCACCCATCGCCCCCTCAAAGTCCAAATATGGTTACTTCCTTATACTGGTTGCAAAAACTCCAAGATGCCGAACTCTAGGCAACGATTTCATATTTTCACACAATCTCCAACTTCAACAGCTAAACGACCAAACAAGACTTTCTTGGCGTGCAAAATGATCTATTAACTTTTTCACTAACATCACGTGATCATCATTCACAACACCGAAGCTTCGCATTCCAATGTTCATTCTCCTCTTTATGTCATAAACACACTGAGGACATCACATTTCTCAGAGGCTTATTATGGCTGCTTCTCTTTGGGCCACGCACACGCTTGTGCATCTGGACAGCTCATTAGCATATCTAGTAGAGAGAGAGAGAGAGAGAGAGAGAGAGAGAGGGAGAGAGAGAGAGAGAGAGAGATACACCAAACAGCCCGGAGCGTGACCTTGTCTTGTCGGAGGAAACCAGATAAATGATGCACGTTAATGTGATTTACACACTCGGGCTAACTATTATAATGATGCCGCCGCTCCCCCACCCCACCCACCACCATCATATATTTAGCGAGCGTGAACGTGCACGCGGCAGGTGAGTGTGTGAAGAGCGCGCGCACATTCACAAGACGGTCCCTCAGCCAGAAGAGGAGGGAGCGAACCATCTGTCACGGCTCGGCTCGGTCTCTGAACCGCTCCGTCAGCCGGACGCAGGTTATTATTATTATTATTATTATCATTATTATTTTAACGCGTGAACGCATTGCGCATTTCAACGCGACAGCCAAAAAAAGGCGAAAATGTTTATTATATACGATAATAAGAAGATGTTGTCAAAACAAAAAAATTATAAGCATCAAGTAGAGAGAGAGAGAGAGAGAGAGAGAGAGAGAGAGAGAGAGAGAGAGAGAGAGAGAGAGAGAGAGAGAGAGAGAGAGAGAGACAGGCGGAGGGGTGGAAACTTGTCACGTCCGTGTCGCGCGTCAAGTGGCTCCACTTCGGTTAAACTGGCGCGGATAATGAAGGAAGAAGGAAAAGTGCGCCGGTGGAGAAGCGCAGATCTTACCGTGTGTCAGCGGCTCCGCTCCGGTGCGTCTCCGCTTTACCGGAGCCGGAACGATCCAACGTGGGGAGAGGTTCATCTGAGCTCAGCGCGAGGTCTGTCCACTTAGCCCAGTCTTTCTCTCTCTCTCCCCCTCTCTCCGTGTCTCTACCCCTCCTCCCTCCCTACGTCTCCCTCCCCCCCCCCTCTCTCTCTCTCCTTTAGTTGGTAACTGTCTCAGAGACACGGAGCCATTTTTGGAACAAAACTATTGGCAAATGTGCGTGAGGACTTATAACTGCATCCAGCCCGCGTGTGCGTCATCACATTTGTAAATTGTAAAAACAAAAAAAAAAAGATAAAAAGAAAGAAAATGCGAACTGAGAATCTGCAAATGTGTACTACAAAAGGATCGGTGTGCATTTATGGCAAAACAAGTGTAAAAACAAATGTATTTTTCGTGTACGAAGATTTGTGAATGAGTATATAATCAAACAAAAAAAAATCTTGTGCATGAGTAGGCTACAGGAATCAGCAAAATAATCTGTGTGCATGATCTCTCTCTCTCTCTCTCTCTCTCTCTCTCACACACACACACACACACACACACACACACACATATATATATATATATATATATATATATATATATATATATATATATATAAGTGCAAAAAGAACATCTTTGAATGTGCAAAAGTATGCAAATGTGTACTCAAAGAGAACCTGTGTTTATTTATGGCATTGCATAATCAAATTTACAAATGTGTAAAAACGGTTAGGGTATTCACATTTGCAAGTGTACTGAGATGTGCAAATAGCATGGACAGCATATCTGAATCTGAAAAATTGACCGATGAATCTGAAAATGTGCACATGAATCTGTAAATGTGCAGACTAATCTGTAAATGTGCAGATGAATCTGTAAATGCAGATGAATCTGAAAATGTGCACATGAATCTAAAAATGTGCAGACTAATCTGTAAATGTGCACATGAATCCGTAAATGTGCACATGAATCCGTAAATTTGCACATGAATCTGTAAATGTGCAGACTAATCTGTAAATGTGCACACAAATCTGTCAATGTGCACATGAATCCGTAATTTGCACATGAATCTGTAAATGTGCAGACTAATCTGTAAATGTGCACATGAATCTGTAAATGTGCAGACTAATCTGTAAATGTGCACATGAATCTGAAAATGTGCAGACTAATCTGTAAATGTGCAGACTAATCTGTGAATGTGCAGATTAATCTGTAAATGTGCAGACTAATCTGTGAATGTGCAGATTAATCTGTAAATGTGCAGACTAATCTGTAAATGTGCACATGAATCTGTAAATGTGCACATGAATCTGTAAATGTGCACACAAATCCGTAAATGTGCACATGAATCCGTAAATTTGCACATGAATCTGTAAATGTGCAGACTAATCTGTAAATGTGCACACAAATCTGTAAATGTGCACATGAATCCGTAATTTGCACATGAATCTGTAAATGTGCACATGAATCCGTAATTTGCACATGAATCTGTAAATGTGCAGACTAATCTGTAAATGTGCACATGAATCTGTAAATGTGCAGACTAATCTGTAAATGTGCACATGAATCTGAAAATGTGCAGACTAATCTGTAAATGTGCACATGAATCTGTAAATGTGCAGACTAATCTGTAAATGTGCACATGAAACTGAAAATGTGCACATGAATCTGATAATGTGCACATGAATCTGTAAATGTGCAGACTAATCTGTAAATGTGCACATGAATCTGTAAATGTGCAGACTCATTTTACAAATTTACAAATATGATATATTATTTTCAAGTTCTGAATTCACATTTGCAGATTTCTGTCCACATTCACTCACGCTCGCAGATTAAGACACAGTTAAACAAGTGAGTCGCCCTAAAAGCTTCGATATCAAAGGGAAACACCGACCAGACAACGAGAAAATTACCAGTTTGTTTTTGTCACGTTTATTACTTTTCATGACAGCGTTGGAATCGTTTGAGCCCCTCCATATTTACCGGCTATCGTTCCCTTGAAGCAATCCAGTGTTTTGTAATCTGCCTGAGTGAAGCCGGTCGGCAGAATCATCATCTCCATCTCCGTCGTTCCGCTCAGAAACTGGACCAGAAAATTGCTACTCAAGGATGCATTAAAAGATTGCATTTCACCAGCAGTGTTCTACAAACATGTCGCCAATGTACGACTGAGATCTCTCCCGCTCCCACTTCTCCGGCGAGTTAAACAGATCGATCATGATGTGATTGTTTTTTAAATTAATGATCAATTTAATATACAGTACATTTTGTCTGTGATTCAGACTCCCATTAAAGTCTCGGCTTTGAGCTGATTCTTATGAGTCATTTCAATTCTCTTTGTCTCGGAAAAACAAAAAAACAAACAGTGCGATCTAAATGTGTACTTACTAATCCGAATGTCACGGATGAACGTTCATAACAACATTGTTTCATACATGGCTATGTTTGTAATCCGGAGATTCTTTTAGGGAATGTGATATTTTTACATATCTTATCTCCTCCTGAAAATGTTTTTCGCAAAAAGAAAACAAAAAAAGACCCAACTGTAAAAAAGTGTCCGTTCGTCTAGTGCTGTGTTGCTTTACTTGATCACTCCTGACTTCTGTCTCCTCTTGACACGTCATGTTGACTAGAAATCAAACTCGGGTCGCTCCTCCTCAGATCCGTTGCACCCCCAGCTGGATACGGAGGCTTCTTTTTTTAAAGCCAAAACTCCTCTGCAAGCACAAAACAAAGCGTAGCCGCAATCAACCTGCTGCTGAGAATTTGAGGGCACGAGGCGACAGATTTACAAGTGTGAAAACGAGCCCCCGAGCTCCGACTAGGAGAGGGGGGCCGTCAAAAGTTGTGGCAAGTTTGTGGCTGTTGGGGTCGATATATTTTGTTTTAAATTCTCTTAAAAAGCAGATGAACTGATGTAACTTCGACGCCAGGGTCGTCCACATCTCACTTCTTGGTCAAATCCACTGGATTTCTTTTTTGTTGCTCTCAGCTGGAGTTCCTCGCCAGCAGAAGAAACCGAACAAAAAGCTTTGAAGAGGGCGAGCAAAGGAAGCCTTAAGGAAGCCAAGCAGCCTCCGAACTTTCATTACTTTCACGATCCGCTCTCAGATGTTGCTCTGCACTCACAAGTCTGTTCAAATCTGGACCACCAGATTGGATTCCACTCATTTTTTTTTTAGTCGCTCAATAATTTTGTCATTAATGAAGTTCTGAAGATGGGAATTATGGATGAGGTTGGGGAGGTAGGGAGGCTTTCCCCCATTACTCCCGCCGCTGCAGTCAGTCAGACAGTGTTCGAGAAGACACTCAGCTCTCTGATGTTGCACTGGAGATGTGCTGAGCCTCATCACACACAACCCTGCCTGTAATTTATTTTATTCACTGGATGGAAAACACAGATATGCAGGCGGCTGCATAGCATATGCACACATGAAACCCCACAGAAAAGAGCTTCAGCACAAATCCGTAAATACGTTAATAGATCATTTCATGTGTAGACTAATACGTTAATGTATACATAAATCTGTAAATGCGTACATTAATCTGTAAACACAAATCTGTAAACCTTTCTAAACAAAGGTGTAAATGCATATGAATCTAAATGTGTAGACTAATCTGCAAATGCATATATACTGCACATCTGTAAATATGTACATTAGTCTGTAGATGTGTAAATAAATCTGTTAATGTGTATATAAATCAGTAAACGTTTGGACTAATCACACCTCCAACATTTTGATGTAGAAACATAATTCATGTGTGATTATGTTTCCTCCTACATGGTAGATTGTCTCCAGTCTAACTTTAGACATAAAAACCAGAGCTGAATGGAGTCGAGGATGAACGGCTCTGCACCTTTTGGCCCTAATATCACTTGCAGATTCATTGTCACTATAATAATTAGCGGCGTGGGTAATTTACTGCTCAAACAGAATGGACAGGCAAGTTCAGCAAAATTGCATTTATTTATTCATTAATTTATCGGAGTGTCAGAGAAACCTCCGACGAGTTCTGACAGCGGCACAAATCAGTTTTCAACCGGCGGGTTATTGCTGCGACTAAATCACACGACTTACAGACCTTCTAACGTATCACTGCTTGGATTCTCTGCGTGACTAAAACACATGCGGGACGTCGCCGTAATTATCTCACATGATTCATAATGTTTTCAAATCAAGATGCCAGGCAGCAGCAGAACGCTGTTAGAATACATTTTATCATCAGGCACAAACAAACAAAAAAACAACAACAAAACATCAGCTGTTCATTAGAGGGAGCGATATGCATGCCCAAATCATTTGAGAGATCGCCCGGAGGATGCAACTGTCTGTCCTGTTGATTAATTCAGTGTCTGCTGCAGAGATGCCATCACGTCTCGTCCACAACGCTCCCCGATGTTTGCGTTTCTTCTCTTTGTTTCATGTCGTTCTCTCAAACAGAGTCGCGTCCTGCCTCTCCCTCCTCTTTTGTCTTTTCCTTCTGTCTGTAATATTCCTCTTTTAGATCCTCTCGGCTCCTGCGAGTCCACCCCCCCGAGGAGACGTGGTAGACGTCCACGCAGTTCCCCGAGTATGCGTCCCTGTGCGTTGCCCGGTACACCGCCTCCCTGCCGACCACCGTGGCCTCCGCCACCGTCAGACCCCATCGGACCCCTTGGTCCAAGATGGAGTAGGCGTAGGGCGACCCCGAGCCCACAGAGAAGAGCGCTCCCTGCAGGCGAGTGCCATCGCTGCACACGTAGCACAGGCTTGGTCCGGAGGAGGCCGCCTTCTTTCTGGTGGAGCAGCGTTGACCGACAGTCGTTGAGGAAGAGGTCTTCGTCTCGGTATCCAGAGATGTTCCAGGTGTTTCTCTACCATCGATCGTTGCCCCACCGGGGTCACGCCGCCCCTCGACCTCCCCTCCGTCCCACCCGCACAGTGTGGCTGCGACGCACAGCTCCGTGCCCTTGAACGGGTGAAGCATGTGGGCGAGCAACTTGGCAGCACCGCTCGTGGACAACCGGCGGCCATGGCGGAGCTGGTAGAGGCGCAGCTCCCGAGACAGAATCCGCTTCCAGAGGGCGCAGTCGGCTGATGTTCCCGAGGTGGTGCCCACCAGGTGGCTGTGGATGGGCAGGATCTTCTGGGCGGCGGGGCACGCCACCAGGCCGGAGCAGCTGGAACGGGTGTCCGCCGCAGCCAACACACCGCCCTGGAACACGAAGGCCAAGGTGGTGGTGCCGTGAGACATGGGAAAGGGCAGAGGGACGGACTGGGAGGAGGCCCCAGGAAGGCTGGTGGTCCAGGACAACGATGATATGACGGAATCTTGACACGAGGCGGTGCTGGAACTGATCTGTCCAAACTGAATGGGGCTTTCGTCGAGGTACTCGGCAACCGGTATATAAAAGTTAAACGGACTCGTCCTGCTGCTGAAGAGCGAACCCCTCATGCTGTTCGTGTTCTGACCAAACAGGACTGATGAACCCTCGGTGGTTTTACCGTCCACAAAGAGGCCCTGCAAATTGCAAAGGTCCTGTAAAGCCATTTCTCTCTTAGATCAAGTCTGACGAAAACGTGTTCATCAACTGTGTGAAAGGAGTTCTATCACTGTTTATATACCCAACAAGGCGTCCGTCTCCACTGAAGCTGTTTCAGCGGGTCATTAGTTTTGGCTTCTATATCAGGTTGTGTATTCAGATCAGATTTCTTGTCTTGCATGGGTGTACGATGATGGCGAGGTCTAGGCGGCTCCAGCACATCATGTTAAGTTTGACTGAGCTTCAATGCTTCACGCCCACGAAAGGTTCCCCAACAGAACCACGAATGAAAGGAAGCTACAAACACGTCTTTTTTTCCTTTTGTGTGAGAAAGTGATCACAGAACAGGTGAAGGAGAGTACAGGCACACAAGAGATTGTATGAAGTATGAAAAGAAATACAGTAAAATAAAACAAAACACACAAAAAAGAAGAAGCAGATGGTAGAGTATGATGATGATGATGATGATGATGTGTGTGTGTGTGTGTGTGTGTGTGTGTGTGTGTGTCCGTCCAACCCTTTGTTCATGCCACTGGCTGAACTTGATTTTCTGGTAGCGTCACAGGGCGGATCCTCTCACACGCGTTCAGGAAGTCGCCTGTCAGCTGTCGATGTTTACGCCTCGCTGACTTGTGGAATCATCTCAGAGATTATGTGTTTGTCTTTAATCTCTTAATTCAACAACATTATGGCGGTGTTACTCTCTGGATTCCTCTTCATTGTTTTGATGGTAAGAAACTCAAACTCGTTGAATTAATGAAGGTTTGAATGTGAAACAGGTGTTCCACCTGCTCAGCAGCAAACAGCTGACGGACACGTTAACGACGACCTGGATGATTAATGGTGGGGCCGGTCTCCGGCAGCGTCTGATGACTGCCGTCGCCACTGGTCACATGGTGATTTACATGATGAGGTTTAAATTAGCTGTGTGTTTGTGATTAACACCTGATAATAATCTGACCGACTGTTGAAGAGAGAAAAAACAAGTTATTGAACATAAAAGTCCCACATTGCGAGTTGTACGTGATCAACCAGGTGATCAAATGTGGAGGCGTCACCGCAAAAATATATAGTTCTGCAGTATTTTGTAGCTTATGGTTCGTAATTACAAACCGCTAACATCAACCTTTGGTGTGCATTTGCCATTGTGCGATCCTACCGCCATCGAAACATGAAGGAAGTGTTACATTGTGAAGCCCGCCTCTTGCTAAATTTGATTGGCCGCCTGGGTCGAGGGCAACATCGACGAGTGTGACTCCGCAGAGAATATAATTTTTATGTACGACAGGACGTACCATAGGAAAGCCAGGGTTCCGTCTTTCCTAGCGTCTCGGTGTGATCGGCCCCCACAATGCAACACTATCAGCTCTCGATAGGAGTCGGAGTCATTAACTTCCAGATGTGTAAATAAGAAAGTTCCCCATATGAAGTTCAATGATGACGACGATCATGATAGTAATGATAATAGTGACGATGACTACGATGATGGTTATGATAATAATGATGATGATGGGTATGTGATGACATGTCACATTTGTGTTTACAGCTCGTCTCACTTCCTCCATACGATAACTTAAAGCGCGTTTTAAAGTCTTGAACACGTCCTCTGGCAACTCGTTTCCTGCCTAATTTGTTTAAGTGAGAACAGACTGCTTTGCCATCTTGTTTTTTTTTAATATTACTTTATTTTGGGAGTCATCACTTTATTCTTTGTGGTCATTTTGTGTCTCTCTGCAGGAGTTTTGCATCTCTTTGTAGTTATTTTGTATTTCTCTCTAGTCAATTTATGTTTCTGTTTTGTATCTTTTTGTTTCACGGTTGCAGAATAATAAAAGCAGAAAAGGAGACATGCAGATATATTTAAACAAAAAGCTTATGTTAATGAGTATAGAGCTGTTTAGTAAGTGACAAGGAACAAAAACCTGAGAAAGTGAGCCAAGTGAATACAAAATGCAAAGAAAAAAAACAAGCTGCAAAAAAAAAAAAAAAACCCAACTGAGGATAAACTGATCTCCATAAAAGACCTCCAACAAGGGAAACCCTACTGAGACAGAACAGAGTAAAACAACCTGACAGTGAGACAGGCAAGAGAGATGGACTAAATACACCAGAAACTAATGAGGCAACAAGACACAGGTGGTTAGACATGAGGGCGGGCTGGAACCTGATTGGTGGAAACAAAGAGAGCACTAATGCTACACAGGTGATACACAGAAACAAAGAGGGAAAACACAGGAAGTCAAACAAACACAGGACACAAGAGGCAGGGCACTTCAAAATAAAACAGGAAGTTACCTAAACCCAAGCTCTTGACACTTTGTAGTTGTATGTTGTCTCTTTATGGTCTGTTTTTGGTAATTTCCTGTCTTTCTGTAGTCATTTGTGTCTCTGTGTAGTTTTTGTTTGTCTTTGTGATGATTTTGTGTCCCGATTGTAGTCATGATTTTCTTTACATCTCTTAATGTTCTTTCCTTTCACTCTTCCAGGGACCTTTTGTGATACAAGCCTTCTCACCCCAGACCGGCGAGCGTCCACCTGGCGGTTTTGTAGGATTCGACTCGGCCCCCCACAGAGTGGAAGCCGGCTCCGTGGTCCGGGTGCGGTACCGGTGCTCCGGGCCGTGTCAGTTGGCTGTGGACGTGGTGGTGTCCACGTCCGGGGAGACAGATTTAGTGGTCTTCAGGAGGAAGTGGATCTGCAGCACGGTGGGAGTCTACAGGACCCACCAGGTGCAGCTCAGACTGCCTCCATCTATTTTATACCAACAGAACTTCTTCAACAGGCGCGTGTTGGACGCCCAGAACGTTACAGTTCGCGCCTGGTTGGACCATCTTAACGGCGGCAGAGAAGCCGGGACGTACCGCGGTGCCACGTTGAGGGTCTACAAAGTGCTGCAGACAGATTCCCCCTCAGAGCGTCCAGTCAGACCTCCCACGCAGTGCCCTTCATGGTCCGCTCACCTGGTGTGGCAGACAAACAGGAACAGGATTCATCGTTGTCCACACGAGACAGGTCAGATCCTTTGTCTTTATTACACAAACGTTGAATCGAAACATATTGTTTCTGCAGATGTTATATGAGATTATGGGGCCCTGGAGACAGATCTGTAAAGGGCCCTATAACCTGGACTAAACATGACACATAACTTTGTAGGTGTTTGGACCCTATTTGATGTTGTTTGTGCCACGTTGTGGTCATTTTGTTTCTCTTTGTAGTCATTTTATGTCTCTTTGTAGTTGTTTTATGTCTCTTTGTGGTCATTTTGTGTCTCTTTGAAATCGTTTTATGTCTCTTTGTGGTCATTTTGTGTCTCTTTGTAGTCGTTTTAAGTGTCCTTGAAGTCGTTATATGTTTGTATTTGCTTTATGTCTCTTTGTGGTCATTTTGTTTCTCCTTGAAGTTGTTTTGTGTCTCTTTGTAGTTGTTTTATGTCTCTTTGTGGTCAGTTTGTGTCTCTTTGTAGTCTTTTATGTCTCCTTGTAGTTGTTTTGGTTTTTTTGTGGTAATTTTTTGTCTCTTCCTGTTTGGTTTGTGTTTTTTTGAGTCACATCATAAAGTTGAAGGCCAGAGGGGCCCCTGACACTTCTGGCCCCTGAGCCTGCACCCAGTTCAGTAATCCCTCCATGGCGGTGTGTAACCTTTATCTGTGTCGCTCGTTCCTAGATGTGATCGATATCCTGGCGTTCCCCCTGGCGAGTCCCGGTGAGAACTTCGGATTGGTCCGCAAGTTCTGGCCTTTTACCAATGGGGCCCTGGAGCGCGCCCGCCTTCGTGCCGTGAAGCGGCCCAGGTTGGACGCAAACCTCACACACTGACTTCTCATTTAGTCCGCTCTGTACTAAGTGTAGAATCAGGGGTCTCCGAATTTCGCAGTAAGAAAAATACTTAAGAATGGCAGAAGTTTTAGGGATGTTAGAAAATGATAAAGGTGTGCAATAAAAGCAGCCTCTGATGTGCAGTTTGCGCCGCGGGTCAGTGATTGTTTCCTTTCAGTTCTGTCAGCTGCTGTAACACACTCCACTCTTACTTCACTTTCATTGCTAATGACTTTACGTGCTCGATGAAGCCCCTTCAACCGGAGCGTGAGCTTTTTTTATTCACGGTCGATGAAAGACAGCGAGGTCATCTGTGTTCGGCCGCTTTAGATTCACCTGAAGAGGCGACTTGTCTAATCACGAGTCGTCGTGGCTTGCTTTTCTCAGCGTCGCCTTGTCCGTGTGGATCTACCTGCTGAAACGTTGCCCGGAGAGAGCCTGTGGGGTCGTCCATCACGTCGGCAAGAAGCGCGACTATGACTCCGTTGTGATGCAGCTGACAGACACAGGTGGGTCGCAGCAGCTCCGGGGGTTTGATGGGGGGGGGGGGGGGATTAGATTGAGGTATCACGAGACGATTGTGAGTGATGATGTGTGCTCTGCGAGCGGAACAAACAGACTTTGTTATGTATTAATAAAGAGCGCTGGATCTCCTGTGGTGAAATATATGACTGTCATATCTCCCGTGTAGGAGACGTCATAATTCAGGCCCGCGTGACAACAGGAGAAGATAAAGCTTTCCGAGCCAGGGCGATGCTTCCCCGGTGGAAATGGATTAGATTGGATTGTTACATACAGGACTCAAAGGTATAGAAAAGCTCAGCGTTTGCCTCTGGGTGGCGTGATGAGAAAAAAAAAAGAAATAAATATACAGCAGCATCTTCTCTTGTGTTTAGTTTGGCTCTCTTTGAATTCCTTTCGGTAACAGCTGTAAGCTCCTGAAAGATGGTTTCTTTCCAGCTGGGGAACTGCAGGCGATTGCAGTGTGCTCTGCAATTTGCTGGTGTATTCGCAGCCGAGTAGGTTTCTGTTTTTCTCTCTCCCGTGTTGCTCATGCATTATTATGTCTTTTCAGGTGCTGCTGGAAGCAACATGGGATCAGGACACCCGCAGATATGTATACGAGTAAGACGGGTTATGGATATAAAGATGCTATGTCAGATTTTTGGGGAATTTAACAACTCTGTCTCTCTGACAAAATTAAGCTCCCCTACAATTAGACCGCACCTTCAATTACATTTCAATGGGAAAATAGGAAATGGTTGCAGTTTGAAACGGTTTGAAACATGTGGTTAACAAACAAAACTACATAATTTGGTTTAGGAAACAAAATTAGTTTGTACGGTTTAGTAATAAAAACAAAACATGTTTTGGTTTAAAATGTAAACAAAATGAAATAAACACTCAAAACTACTTGATTGGCTTCAGCTAAAAACACGGTTTGGCTTTAGATGACAACGACATTGAAACAAAACAAAATAAAAATGCAACAAAAGCACTTTAGTAAAAGAACATCATGTTATGACTTAAAAGGACTGTTTGAAACAAAACAAAAAAAAAAACCTCAAAAGTTGCGTGGCTTCATATTATTATGAAATTGAACCAAAACGAAACAAAAATCCTCAAAACCACTAGCTAGGTTTAGCTAACAAAACCACTGTCTTACATAATAATAAATACATACACACCTGTTTGTCCAGTTACTAAAATAGAACAGGGATGACTCATATGTTAGCGATGATCATGAGAGCTGTTTTTTAGTGGTGTTGATCGTCTTGCAGCTTCCATGACAGCATCCAATACGACGACACTGAAGGCTACTTCGTTATTGGAGGAAGCAAGTACATGCCAGGCATCCATGGTTATTATGGGCCGATCAAATACTACCGTTTTGGGACTGAACAGGTAAAGTGTCTGTCTTTCTAATCATTGTTTAGTTGTTTTATTGCGTTGTGTTGAAACGAGTCGTCTTGCATGTCACAGGTAAAAGACCAACGTCGCCCCGAGTCGACGCTGCAGGAGCTGGAGAAGATTCATCAGGAGTGTCGGGAAATGGAAGCATTCACGAAAGCTTTTCTCCAGGAAGTGATTGAGAGTCACCAGCCGTCGCCAGTCGATGCAGGTAAAATATTACGTTGACATTTTGTCTGTCCAGTGTGACATCACAACCCTTAAACATACCAGTATGTAAAGAGGTGAAGTCCTGCCACTTCTGGTGGACCGCCATGGAATAGGGTCGACTTTGCCTTCTTTTTTATCAAGAAAAATGCTGCGGTGTCTGTTACGCCCTGAAAGGTCCAGCAGAGAGCCTGACTATCCTGACCCGGCATATTCAGTGGTAGGCGCCGGCTTCATCCGAGCTGGAGCCTACAACTTACAAAAAGGCCTCAACATACAGCCTTCTCAAAGAACTGCGTGTCCAATTTCTGTGGCTCAGATGTGACAAAACAGACAACAACAATTTCTTGCAAAGAATGTGGACAAATATAATCTGACAGCTGCTGTAGCAGCGACCATGTTCCAAACTGAATCTTTGAAAAAGGTTGCGTGACCTTCGGAGCTTCCCCCGGCTATGGTGCCGGGGAAAGAATAGTCTCTGTTGTTCATGTTTGTATTCTTCCTGATGCTTATTTAAAAAAAATGCACTACAGGAATACACTACTGTTTTTGTTTTCATGTGAAGCAAATGAGCTAGGATTTCATTTTGTCGCTCCAATAAATGATCCGTGAATGGATCACCTTGAAAATAGTCGCCCTGCCTTTAAAGTTGCAGGTGTTCCACAGGGATCAACCTGGCATCAAACCTCATATACAAAGTGTCAATACAACCCCTGCACTTCAAGTGTGCAGACTGCTGCTGACTTTGAATGTTGTATTCCAGGTGCCCCTCTCTTCATCAGACTGTGGCGAAAAGAGAAAACGTGTTGGCAAACGTGGACCTGGGAGAAACAACTCAAATACAGAGAACTCTTCCACTTCTTGCAAACAAGGGGGGATGAAATCAGAACAGGTGCCGTAGCCTTCTGCACTGTAAGTCACGTGTAAGACGTCGTTATTCACTGTGTTTTTGAAAGTCTTTCTGCATCATTTCCTGTAGGATCTTTGGACCTGAAGTACCTCGGGGGGGTTTTGTTCGAGCAGGCGGCCGGTGCAATGTTCACCGGGGATCAGGAAGTCACAGTCACGACGACGGCTTTACTCCGAGCATCCTCCTGCTTTGGAAACCACAAAGCATCTCTGTTGTTGGCGACGGTCTTCTTCTCCGGGCTGGACCAGGCCTCAGTGAACCACCAACAGGTTGGGTCGGCGCTGTACCTTTAACGTTATAACGGCTAACAACACTTCTGTAACGACGGCCCAATGATTCTGATGTGTGTGTTCAGGGTCATGTCTACAGTTTGATCGGCGCATCGGCCGATGACTGCTTCTCCCTGATGCATGCTGGGTACAAGCACACACAAGGAATCGATGGGTTTCCGAAAGACTTGGACATGGCTTACAGCTACTACTCCAATGCTGCGGCACAGATCAACATCGATAGTTCCAGGGCTCATGAAAATGAGGTATGTTCACATATCTGAAATTATGGTTAATTAATGCTAACATGATAGTAGCATGGCTCTAATGCTGTGATCCCAATGAACGTGAAGTGTTACCTCTTTTTATTCGCATCACAGAGGAGCTTCCCTCCACATAGACACCAACCAGGTCGTAAAAAGTAATAGTCGGCCTGTCGCTGCTGAGGGGTTCGGACTGAAATTTCTTGACATCTGCTAGACCGTCAACTTTGTTTTGTTGTTTTTTTTAAACTTTCTATTTTATCCCTACAGTTGGCTTTATGTACTTTGCACAAAAATGAAGATACAAAATACTTACAATTAAAAAAATAACTATTAGTTTTTGAGAGCCAAATGTAATTTAGTTCTTGAATTAGTCTTGGAGGGAATCTACTGCACCTAACGTAGTCTCTCACATAAAATCACATGGTCATTTTTTCATTTATTTTTTTGTACAGTTTAAACAAACAAGATAGATGGTAGATGTGCTGTATAAATGGAATATGGTCATATATTTACGCCTACACAGTATAACTTAACAGACATAAGAGTAATAAGTGAATCCTTATTCAAACACGTAGACAACCAAATGCAATTACACATTTGCACATCACACAAACAATACAAATGTGTACAAGTACATGACAACAGTGATATGGGACTCTAAAATATTATTAATCATTTCTTAAATTCAAAACTGTGAATGAGTGTTTCCTGATGAATAGAATAAAAGCAATCCAAAGATAAGAAGTCTGTTACCAGAAAACTCTACTTCAGACTGATTGCCTGTTTATTCTTGGAATATTTATTTAATATTTAATATAAGGTGCATAAAATAAATGGAGGTAGATGAAGACAGCAGAAAGCTTTTACTGTCCGCAGCGAGAAAACAATTGCGGTGTTTATTAGGGAAAATTATAGCTGCTGCTATTTGAACAACTTGAAAACTGTGACAGTACAATCATCCATCTGAATTCAATCTTAATTAAAGGTATTCTGCCTGAGTTAGAAGCGTTTTGTTTATTTCATGGGAGACAAATCTGTCTGAACTGGCTTTTTTTCTGAGCTGGTTTAAAGTGGGAGGAGCTCAGTGTGATGTCGCATCAGAATATAGTAAGTGTTTGAATCACAATCTGATGACTTATATAAGATATAAGGGTCAGCCCATCAGAGGCTTAGTAGGGTGGGTCATGACATCGCCATAGGAAAAAAAAACCTGTGAAAGTCAGATGATGTCATTTCGTATAATAATTAGCGGCATATTTCTGCTTGTTGTATTTTTGGAGGAAGGGGCCTTCGGAAAACAATGGGCGTTTTTTGGGTGGTGATAATGGGCTATCTTTCAGTCCAGTTGGGGTTTCAGAATAATGGGCCATCGGAACAATGGCACGGCACTCCAAATCTCTTCAAATGCAGCCTCCGAAGGGTTTAGGTACTTTAAAATGAGAATATTTATGGAAATGGGGCTTGCAGGTTTCATTAGGGATTAAGTTTGCAAATTAAACATCCAATATACTTCTCTGCTAATGAGTACTTTGTCAATGTGCCTTTTCAATACCCCGGAACCTTAACGATGAGATGTCATGTTTAAAGTATATTATTTGTAAAAGTAGCAGTACTGCTAATGTGTTAATGTCTCTCCCTTGAAGCAACACCTACTTGAACACATCTACCTCAGCAATCAGGAGGATTTAAACAGCTTCCAGTATGAGATGAGCGACGTCTTCTATTATCTGAAATACCAAGCGGATCGCGGCAACGGAGAATCTCAGGTACGATCGACTCACTTTGAGTTCCTTTCGTTGCGATCCACAGAGGTGATGATTACAACTCTTTAACATCCGTAGAAGCGGCTGGGAGCGATGCTTTACTGGGGCCAACACGGAGTCTCCAAAGACGTGGCGAGCGCAGTGAAGTGGCTGGAACGAAGCGCTCTGCAGATGAACGATCCCTCGGCCATGTACGACTACTCCATCCTGTTGATGAAGGTTCGATTAAATGGCGCCGGATGTCTTTTTTCTGTGTGTTTCTGACATTTATTGACGAGCTGAATGATCCCTTCAGGGCCAGGGAGTGAAGAGAAACTACACCCAGGGTCTCAGGCTGCTGGAGAAAGCCGCCGCCATGGTACGCATGCCCTCCAAGTAATCAATGTATGTGTTTGCAGTGTGTTTGCAGTGTGTGCTGTCTGTCTCCTGACTTCAGGGCTCAATTAATGCCTTGAATGGTCTGGGCTGGTACCACGGGATTATCCTGAACGACCACAAGAATGCGGTGAAGTACTTTAAGCAGGCGGCGCAGAATGGCAGCGACGACGGCATGTTTAACCTCGGACTTTATCATCTCAGCGGGGAAAACCCAGACAGCCCAGGGATGAACGAGGTTTGAGTGACCTTGTAAAAAAAAAATGTTTTTGTGTCGTCTGCTGGGAGCTGATTTTGTCACCCCCCCACCCCCAACGTGACCCACAGACGGCCGCGTTCCTGCAGTTCCTGAACGCATCGCGGCTCGGTCATGCCGCCGGGTCGCTTGAGGCAGCGTGGTACCTTTCCACAGGAAGCCTGGAAGGCGTGACTCAGGATGTGGAGAGGGCTGTGATGTAAGAGGCTTTCATTAGTGGGTGAAGAAAAAAGCTCTGTTGTGGGCTGTTGCGCCGTTAGCCTGCAGCTCAGTGGTGTCTAATTTCAACGACTGGCTAACTCAAGGTCAGAAACCCAGGATTTGCATATCTAAAAATAAGAGTCAGTGTCACTGCATTATTGTCTGGGACACTCTGCCCACCATTGTTCCTCCGTTATCTCAGGAATTTAAAGAAGCTGAAGAGGCTTGTTCTTATTTTTCAGAATGATGAATGATGAATCAAACTATTTTTAGATCACGTAATGATATTTTATGTGTACATGGAGGAAAAAATTAGATATTCCATAATTCATCAGCCGCCCCCCCCTCTCCCCGCCTCTTTGCAGAATGGTAAAAAAGGTCTGCGAACACAATGGACACCTTGGATTTATGATCCATGAGGCTCTGCAGGCCTACCTCCGGGGCTCCTGGTAGGGACATTAATTTCAATTACTTCTCAATTGTCCTTTTTGAATCATTTTCTCTGGCTGTTAGTAACGCCTCCCTCCCCCTCTCTTCTTCTGATGTATTTGTTTTGTTGTGTTGGAAACAGGCGGCGAGCGTTGGTGAAGTATGTCTTGGCAGCTGAGACTGGTCTGGGTTTGGCCCAGAGCAACGCCGCACACCTGTGTGAGGTGAGCAGGGTTTTTAACCCTTCACATCCTCAACAACACAACGACGAGTCCTTTCATCAGATTTTTCAGCCTCAAGCTATCGCGTTCTTATCGTCGTTGTCTCTTAAATTCTAATTTAATTAAGAAAAAAATCAGAGACGTGGACTCCGACAAATGTTATTAAGCATCCGAATCTGCTCTGAGCAGCTGTGATGAACAATGAATCCAGCTTGATCATAAATTGGAGGCGCGTGGCTGATTTTCTTTTTTATTATAAGGCGAAGGAAGGTTTATTTATACGGCACATTTCAACAACAAGGCAATCCAGAGCTCTTTACATAAATCATCAAAAGCCAAAAGGACAAAGTGTGAAGGAAATTATAAAAGGACAATTAAATACAGTGAAAAACTGTAATTTAAGAGGGAATAGAATAGAGAATAGAAAATAAAAACAGTCTAAAGGACATAAAACAGGAGAATAACATAATTTAATAAAAGCTGCAAACAGGAAAAGTCTTCATTCTTGATTTAAAGGTTGCAGCTGCAGTTATTCGGAGAATAAAAACTGAATGCGGCTTCTCCGGGGTTTAGTTTTGACTCTGACAGAAAGCAGACCTGAACCAGACCACCGGAGAGGTCTTGTTTGTTCATAACGTACCAGAAGATCAGATTCAAACAATTTTGTGCTTTTTAAACCAACAGTAGTATTTTGAAATTCTTTGACTGACATGAAGTCGCCTCACTCAGGAATGATACCTAGCCAACTTGCTACCCAGCTATTTAGCAAGCTTACTTGTCATTTAGTTAACTAGTAGGTGTGTCAACAACAATTGATTCGGCGATGCATGGCAATGCTGGGCATGCACGATTCAGCATCATGCCAACGTGCCATAATCGATTATGTCACTGTTTATTTTCTGGCCTCCACTGGACAATAAGGTTGTGACGTTTCAATTACTTATGGGGGCACTTTCCGAACAACAACAATAAAGTATCAAGATGGCTGAGGCGGACGGACATGACCGCGATAGACGGGTAATTGAAGTCGCAGTCGGCAAGTCTGGCAGATCGAGTCACATTTTGAATGTTTACAACACTCAGGCCCCTCCCCCTCTACCACTGAGCCCCTCCGTTCCCTCCCATCGAGTGCTCGTCAGTGCGCGTGCACCAGATTCTGTGAACGCGCCCGTGTCATCGATAAACGGCATGGAGTTCACGCTACACAGAGGTAGGCTGGCTAACTTACTCATAGATAGAAACTGCTAACGTCATTTAACGTATGCCTAGCTCGAGGCGTGCGACTGTGAAATTGGGGGAGGTGGGATCTGTGGCGTGTGCAGTAGAATTTTGATGCATCGCAATGCATCGTAGAATCGAATCGAATCGTTATCTTGTGAATCTTAATCGAATCAAATTGTGAGGGCAGTGCCAATGCACACCCCTATTAACTAGCTAACTAGTCACTAAGCTAACTAGCTAAGAGCTACCAAGTTAACTAGCTACTTAGCTATCTAGCTACTTAGCTAACTTGTCATTTAACTAACTAGTCTTCTAACCACTTTGCTAACTTGCTAAATAGCTAACTAGCCACTTAGCTAACTATCCAGCCATCCTTCGGGGGATCTGCAACCATACTATCCAGTGTCACGGACGTACAAACAACCACCATTTTCTTCTGTACTAGTCACATGACCAGTGAAAACACTTGTCGGTTCTACTCTACTCTATTTTTCTAGTTCTATTTGTATTGTATTTCTAGAGGCTCCATGCCTCTGAAAGCCGCTGATGAACACATCATTCCAGTCTCATACTAACAGAAGAAAACCAGGCTGGAGGGTAAATTGTTTACACGTCCTTCATTCATTCTCTCTCTCTCTCTCTCTCTCTCTCTCTCTCTCTCTCTCTCTCTCTCTCTCTCTCTCTCAGGAGCTGAACCTCCGTCATGATTGCCAGTGGAGATATCACAACTACTCCATATTAAACTATGATCCGCATCCATCCGGTGAGTTTCCTCTCGTTGCTCTCCACCCCTTCCTCCCCCTTCAACCCGCTCGATAAACAGCAAGTGTTTATCTTCTTTTATAGTGCTGCTGAGGATGGGAGACCACCACCTCCTCGCCTCCTCGGCTTCCTCGCTTGGCCAGGCCGTAACCATGTACGGCAGAGCGGCGGCGGCTGGCAGCCCTCAGGTGACACTCCCCTCGATCAGCCCTCATGATAAACTTAATTAATCGTGCACTGGGCTCCGACAACCACCACTGTAAAACACACACACAGAATTACACGGCGTTATTGTTCGGAGACTTTCCCTCTGTAAACGAGCTGCCGTTGTGACTGTTTTTCAGGCGATGTACAACTTGGCGGTTCTGGCGCTGCAAGGCCACATTCTTCCACCGAGCGTTCTCGACTTGTTCAACGCGTCGCATCGGGATGAGCAGGACATCGTGGAGAAGATCCTGAAAAGGTGATTCAGTTTTTTTTGTTGTTTTTTTTTCATGAACTGAATTAATAACGAGGCGAAATCCCTCCCCCTTTGTCCCACGATGGGACCTTATTTCAGAAATAATACTTACGATAGTCAACGGCGAGAGACAACACTTCTTTATATCCTGTATGAATGAACCATGAATTACACATATTATTGTCAATTTAAAAGCTTATTTCACACGTCAAGAATGTCGTAGTTTGTCATTGTATCATTATGTTTTGTATGAAACTAACAAAAGGATCGGAGTTAACTGTAAACACCGATCCAAGCCTTTTTTCTCGGGATAAGAGGAAACATCAATACAGCACATTATCGGAAATTGCAATTTTAAATTAGACCTTTTGGTAACAACAACGTCTTCAATCAGTCCATCTACTCCACCTGCTGCGATTTAAAAAAACCTGACAAACCGGCAGAATTTGCAGTTTAAAAAAAGGGAAATAAATCTCAACATAAATGTTATCGCAAAATGGTTAAAATTGCAATAAGATCATTGTGACTTAAAGGACCAACTATGCTTATTTTCTAGTGCGTACTTGTGTTTCAGGTTACTACATGTTAATACACTTCAATGCTCAAAAAACTCTCAGTTTGACCTCCTACCCCTTCCCCTATCGTATTATGTGGCCTATGTGGTGATTAGCACCTATAGTATTCTCAGAAATTAATAAATCACATTGAACTATATTATTTTCATGGATTTGTCTCAATCTAGCTGCTTGTCCGTCTGTAATTTTACCTTCAGAGCAATGCATGATGGTACATAACGGTCGGTTAGCGACCGTTGGTTGTACACTGCTTCTCAAGATGGATTGTGGGATACTGAGTCTACTATATAGGGTCCAATACTAAACATTCAGACAGAGCTACAACATAACAAACTGTCTAGTGAGTGATTTCCGTCGACGTGTTTCTGCCGTTATTTTAACAAAAAGAAGTTCAGCATTCTGGTGTGTGTGTGACACAGTTGTGTGCTTTGTGTTGTTTCCACCTCAGGTGTGTGGAGACGGAGGAGGAGGAGGAAGTAAAGGCCATGACGCCCTGCTCCCTGACTCTGCTGCGAGTCCAGATGGGAGCCGCCCTGAGCAAGATGAGTCAGGACGGCGCTCAGCTCCTCCTGGTAGGAATCAGCCAATTAGCCGGTTCCTGTATGCAACCAGAGTAACACTCCGACACAAGCTCACCGTTTATCTCCCTCCTCTGATGGTTCAATACACCTTTTTAATTATTGAAATGTGGGAATAATTGGACGTCGGCCATGAATAAGACATTAAAGACACTATAGGATGCTATTTTGAGAAAGAATAAAAGGTGATGATTTATTTAAAATCCTCATTCTTTCCTACAGGTCGGTGCATCTCTGCTGTCTGCCCTCATCGTACTTGTCACGCTGCCGCTGCAGAGCCGTCTGGGTGAGTGGCACATTTCAACCACGTGCACTTACTTGCCACAAGATGGCGCCATTTCCCCACGTATCCATTTGCTCTTGTGCACTGAGAGATCATCATGTTCCTCACCTGTTTTCCTTCGACCTCCATCTGTCAGAGCGAGGGCTTCCCGCTCGCAGCCAATCCTACGCCGGGTTGAGCCGAGGGCAAGGTGGCGTCCGGGGAGGGCGGGACCTGAAGGAATGTCTCAGACAAACCTGCGAGTTGTCCGTGACGGTGTCCGGCATTTGCCTGTGCACTTTCTGGACCATGTTCCTCTATCATGTGCTATGACGTAGGACGGGCCAGATGATCCGGCGGCTGCGGCCAAAAACCCTCAGACGATGCATGCCGTCACAGCGTCCATTTAGAAGGATGACCTGTGACACGATTATGTGTTTTTGGAGACATGTGACTCATTTGAAGAAGTTGTAAGACAGGAAGTGCTGCTGATTTAGTTTACTCTGTAACCTTTGTTTTTTCCCTCCGTATTAAACCACATTAAATCTTCTCGGAGACGATACGGCGAGGGAACCTTCTGTAAAACAACGTTTTTGGGCTGTTAACATCACGAGTTCCAGGTGATGGATGTGTTGTACCGCGTTCTAATAGGTCAACTATTAAGCTTGTTCCCGGTCGCTATCAGCGACCTGTTGATGATAAGTGTCTCTCGGGAGGGCGGACATTGCAGAAGCAACGCGGGGCGGCAACTCCCCAGCATTTCGGTCCCAAGGCCACAAAGCAAAGGAATCTGTGAAAGCTGCCGATCGATACGAAAGATAAGACGATGTCACTTCTAGCCTCTGGGAGAAAAGGGAAAAGAAAAAAAGAAGAAGCTTGACCTGAGTGTTGCTATAGCAATGGAAAGACACCTTCTGGGGCCCTCACCGGGGGCCATAAAAGAAAGTAATGCTTTTTCCGAGGGGCTGCTGTCACTGTCTTCATCACCATAATGGGACTTTTTCTGCTTCTTCTTTGTAATTGCTGCACACACGATAAATAAATAAATTAAACTTGAACCTTTTTTTGAGCAATTTTGTTCCCCAATAAATACGAGAAAAAAAATAAAATAAATAAAAAAAAAAAATATATATATATATAAATAAATATAAATAAATACAGGCAGCGTTGCTCGGTCCTCGGCGGTTATTTATGGCTCAGTGACAGCCGTGATGATGTGCTGTTGCCCGGTGTCTTTAGTTAAATTAGGAGTTTCACCGTGTCAACACTCTGTATATAATCATCTGGGTGGATGAAATAATGATCTCCCTTTTCCTTGTTCTGTCCATTATGTGTTCCATCTCGGAGTCTCTCCTTAAAGAGACAGGTCGCCAAAACAAAAACATCTTCACTGTAGTAATCATTCACATGTTTTCTGCTTCTTTACTTGGAAGGATTATTTAGTGGTGTTGCCATTTTAGATCTAAATCCCGTAATCCTAATCTAGCTGTGCTTTTACTCAAAATAAAGTAACATTTATTTTGAGTATTAAAATATTGTAGGCATGTAAAAAAACAAAAAAAGGATCTAATTACAAAGGACCTGTTATTTTTGGAAACACTTATTTGGTTTCTTGCCTCAGAGTGATGGTGCGTTCACTTTCTCCTCGGATGTTCCCATTGCCAGAATTGCTATATTAAATAACGTGGAAACAACATGGACATAGCTATTAATAAACTATTTATAATCATTAGACCTAAATTATTGCTTCAGCTGAAACTTCTTATTAGGGTTGATGTTAATAAATAACTTTTCTTATTAGGTTTCTAGGTTGAACATTTTACAAATTACATGTGAGGAAAACAATATGTAATAATGTTTTTTCCATCAGCACAACATTGACTTTCGTCTGCTGTGTTTCTGCGTAACATAAACATTTATGTGAATTATTCCAGTTGGGAATTCATTTTTGCGATTGTTCAGACATGTCATGAATGCAGCTTTAGATAAAACATTTTTTTTATATTTTATATTTAAAATTGTTTTTTGATTGTGAATTAATCATTTTAAAAATAATTTGACGGTCCATAATTAATGTTTTGTTTACCTCTGTCGAGGTATGACGTGCTGCTGCGGCTTCTCGCAAAGGCTTGTGAGCCAATAGAATAATGACGTTGGTATCACATGTATATCTCTGTGTAGTCAGGGGTCAAGGGTCTTTGCGGTTGTCAGTTTATGTGGAAAAAACGTAAAAACGTGTTTGACGGTAAGCTAGCTACACAGTGTCAGTAACTGCTAGCTAGCTCGACAGTGTATTTCCTCCTTCCACTCAGTTACATGACAGTGTCGGTGTAACTTTGCGTAAACGGTTTAACCGTTAGCTAGAACGAACTGGCAACCCATTGAGGGCGCATGCTCTTCGAGCAATTGCTGTGTTGTGACGTGAATGCAATGGAAGGGGGGAGTGCGACATCTAGTGGCTGGATGTTATGAATGTTGTCAATATCACCTTTAATATCTATTTTATATTGCTGTGAAAATATCACAACTGTATTTATTCTAAGTTTCTTAACACAAACTATATATTTTATCAGATTACATTTGAAAACATCCTGTGACTGTTCTCCCGATACTCATTTTATAATGTATATTGATGCGACTTCCATTAACGTTTGCTGTTAGCTCCACCAAACTGGCTGCTAACAGCTAACGTTAGCTAGCTATTGACTTCAACACAGATAAAGTAGCTTCATCGGGGTAAATCGTTAGTATCAAGCCCCGAATACCAAAGTATCTGTTCCCAATCACACGGCCAATTCTCACTAAGTATGTTAATGTTAGCAAGCTTTACGTTTGTAAGCTTAATGTTAGCAAGCTTAATGTTAGCTAGCTTTATGTTAGCAAGCTTTACTTTAGCAAGCTTTACGTTAGCTAGCTCTACTTACATTTACATTTAGGTCATTTAGCAGACGCTTTTGTCCAAAGCGACTTACAATAAGTACATTTGTCAAAAGAAGGAAACAAAGAAACAAAGAAACGTATCATTGCCGATAAAGTAAGAGCTAAAGAAACCACAACATATCATTGCCAATAAAGTAAGAGCTAAAAATAGAACAAGTGTTAGATCCTCATCTGAGTAAAGTAGTACCTCAAGAGCAACAGTGCTATGATCAGAGTGCTATAGGTGGGGGGGGGGGGGTTAGTGGGTCATGCTATGTAGAGTTGAGGTGAAGTCTGAACAGGTGAGTCTTGAGCCTTTTGCGGAAGATGGCAAATTACTCTGCTGTCCTGACATTAGTCGGGAGTTCGTTCCAGCACTGAGGCGCCAGAACAGAGAAGAGTCTGGACTTTGCTGAGCGACATTTTTTACTTAAGCAAGCTTTACGTTAGCTAGCTTTACATTGGCTAGCTTTTCATTAGCTGTTGTGATTGCTAAACACATCCATGCTGTTCCTTGCCATTGACTCTTATTGCTGTTACTCATTTACATCTTATCAAATTTAATCGATTTACTGACCATAAAAAAACATTCCATTAGGAGTCCAGATACAGTTTGATATTATAGCTATGACTAAAAATCCAGTGATCCTTGGTTGTGAAATCCCGGACCTGGATCCCCACCAACATCTATTGTACATGAGCTCATCTCATGGAGAGAATTTCCTATCATATAACTATTATTTATGAAGTCCACTGATAAGAATGATTTCCATCGAAGCCAATAACACTGCGAAGTCGTTAAACGGCGTTTTTTTTTTAACACTTGATCTCCATCCGATTGTTTAATGAGTCGATTAATGCGACCTTGAGTCGTTGCATTGTACTGTACCCGAGTTCAGAGTTAACAGATATTATAACACGGTGACAGGATCTCTCCATTGATTTACAGTGTTCACTCTGTCTGATTCTAGTTGAATTAAACTCTCACTGAACTCACACGGAGGGACAAAAAAAATTTGACCAGCACACAAAACTTAATATTTGATTTGTAGAAATCTTTTCAGTTTTCAAACCGTGTGCACACACACGCACGCATGCTCACACACACACACACACACACACACACACACACACACAATCATGTCACTATTCATTCTACACAAATGCTGGTTTACTTCCTGAACAGAGATTTAATCAGAGAGTTTTGATGATTCTGGCTCATTTACTTTCACTTCTTCTCAAACGGAAGACATACATGCAATTAAATCTGCCGTCCACAATAATTGCCTTTTCATGGGACTTGAATCAGAGTTTCTTTTTCGGGGGCCAATCAGGTATTAAATAGGGGGAAGTTTCCACCCATGACCATCCGTCGTACCTTAGCTTTAAATGTGTTCAAGCACATTTTTTTCCACTGCATAAAAAACGCAAATACGGAAATTTGCACTGGGGCAGCCTACTCAGACTGATCTCATGAAGTGGCATATGTATGACACGCCAACTTGTATGCCATTATGGCGTGTTATCACTACGCACAATTGCCTTTTCGCGTGTTTATCAACGCTAAACCCTAACCCTAAAGGGCGTTTATATACACGCGGATGAGATGGGTCGTTTCGCTAGAGGGCGCTGACAAACACGCAGATATGATAGGTCGTTTCGCTCAGAACGTACACATACTCGCGGATAGCTCGAATTGCGTACAGATTGGCGTGTTATCTGTTCTATATTTACGAAAAGTCATGATGCCACATCGCTATACTACATTATTTTTGAGTGTTTATGGAGCAGCTACAATGTTAGCATAGCGTACCTAATCCAAAAAGTTATTTGGTTGTCGTCTTGCAGACAGACCTATCAGAGCATAATTTCAGACTTTCCACGAATTGTCGTCATCATGTCGTCACTTCGGCATCATTTTTATCCATTTGTCACGACAAAATTGCTTGATCTGAGCTCATACTGCTGTAGTAAACCAGGCATATTTTTGCTATTCACAATGAATACAGCTCAATTAAATTCACCGAGCACCTCTGGATGATGTCATGGACTCAGACAGGACATCTGGCAGAACAAAGCAGCAATAGTGGTGATTTTAGCCATCATGGGGGAAACCTGGTTGAGGTCTATGTGGATTTAAGCCCCTCATCCTCTCTGGGGCGTCGGGCAACTCAGGCAATAAATGCAAATTATTATTTGAATAAATACAACTGATCCTGGATATAATTTTCAGACTCAGTCCTGCAGCCACTCGGCTGAATTTATTGCATATCCCCGTTCAACCTCTGCTGGACTTTGACAGCATTTGTATCTACTGACCTGCTGAACAAAAGCCCTTCACCAGGTGATAAAGGAAATAAAAACTCACAAGTAGAACAGGCAGCTACTGACATAACGCTCTAATATCACTCTCCTTTGAGCTCAGGTTTATCAAATACAATGTGGCCTGATTTTATATTTAAGGAATGTGATGTATTGTTCACTTATGCATTTTTTTTTATTGTTTTTATTTAAAGGAACATAAACAAAATAACAAAGGGCAAAACAAAACAAGATACAACAACAATAGTAAAACTGACAATAGTTACAAGTTGACAACAAGTCCAAATTTAAGAAAAACAAGCAAACTACAAAAAAGGGGGCTGCATTAGTCGTGCAAAGGGGATATTGTCCCGCAATGCATCCTGGTACATGAAGGCACGCCTCCACGAGCACAAGCGGGAGCTTCCTCAGTAAATACAGCAGCACTGAATGAGGTTATTGCTCCAATTGATTACATTTACAATCAACACTGATCGGACCTTCATAAAAAAGGTGGTAAATTCTTTGGTCGTATATATATATGTGGTTTATTGCCCGTCACTATCATTGGGTGGCACCGTTCATTATTGGTGTTCCCTCCGTTTAAAAACACATGATGTGTGTGTGTTAATTACACAGGCAACCGTATAAAAAACAACTCAGGAAATGAGAGAAGAAGTCACAAAGGTGGAAACACAAGACAGGAAGTATAAAGGTGGATTTACCAAAATGAAAAGTGGAAACACAACACAGAGGAGATTGGGACATGATGACAGTCTACGGATCGTTCTGGCGTCTTTCATCACGTTTCATTTTCAATGTTTCAATTCATTTTCAAAACTCCAAAAACCCTAAAAAAGACAGATTCTTCCCTCGGGAATAATAATAATAGAATAGAAGTAACAATACAATAATTAATAAAGTGCATTCTTAACAGACAGTAGAATTTAGGTTACGGGGGATCCAGAGGGTCAGCGCTAGGATTCCATGGCAACGCAATCCTGTCTGGACAGTCGTTACCAGCTGTAACATGTCCAGGTCGGGTCATTGCACCTTCGTGTATCAACTCTGTTCAGTAATAAAATATGAAAAGTTGTGCACTAATAAACGCTGCCCCTTGCACTTTTCAAACATTCCACACATGCAAGTGCAGAAGCTCAGATTGTGTATCAGGAACTTTCTCTCTGGTCAGCTGGACTCACCATCGTATCTCAAACCCAAGGATTATGATGTAGAAAAAGGACTACATGACAGACAAAGTCAACGCAAACATGGCTCTCAACACAATTATTTGCACGGCTCAAATATTTATATTTACACACAGTATTTTATCACAGCCTTATAATCTGTCTAAGCTCTACTGTTCTCCATCTTTGTCCTTTTGAGTTGTGCAACTATAGCAGAAACGTGGTCGAGATAGAAATACAGTGGTTCACACTTTACGTGACCTCTGGTGTCTGACACACGAGCAGACGGGTGAATATTATATATAATAATATATATATGATATTATATATAATATGAAGATGTTAGAAATGTGTCGCTGCGATTATCTGACAAATCTCTGAGAAGCTGCAGCAAACGTCGGATATCAATAAAGGTGTCAGCGTTGTCCCTGGTGACGCTTTGTGATAATTAAGTCATAAATAAAACATAATAATAATAAAGTCTCCCTTTGAACTGAGAGTCCTGGAGGTGAAGTCCACCTGACACCTGGACTGGACTCAGCACGTCACATGACACGAGCACTTTAAAAGTCAGTGTAACTTATGAAATATGTTATGAAATATGTGTTCTCAATAAGAGAGTTAGATGGTAAACCAAAAATATGATAATCTACAAGCATTTCTTTACAATAGTTTTGGTTCAGAAATTCAACGTAGTTTTCAGAAATGTACCAACATTTTTTTTTTTTTTTTTTTTTTTAGTCTTTTAGTTTTTTAAAGTATTGATTATTGGCTGATATTTATTAGGAGATCCAGTTTGACGCTCATCTGTTTTATTCTGATTGCACTTTGTCCTTCCTTCAATAGAAGAGTTAAAAGATAAAACAAATCAAAGTCAAATCTATTGATGAGTCATTCCTTTCCTCCTGAAAAAAACACATATTTAAAATAAATGTAAAGTGCTGATCAAATGGAATGAAAAGCTGCAGATACATTGCTCTAATTATGCAGTAAGACTTTGCCTCATGTTTCACTCAGAAGTCACTGACTCGCTGTTCAAAGGCAAATCAGATATGAAAGTAATCGTGTGATTTGCTCCAGAAAGTTATTTTCTCTCTTAACCAGCAAATTTTAAGGTGAAATATCAAACACATTTTATTAAAATAAGACCAGTTAACTCATAAATAACTGACTTCATGATTAAAAAAAAAAAGACAACACTTTTAAAAATAGTAATTTCTTTAATTTACAAATATCATATTGAGTCTTAAATACTGAAGGACAACACATATTTTCAACGCTAAACATTATAAATTTAAATGTTGAAATAGTAAAACTTCTCACATGTACCATAAAAAATATAAAAATAGCGTTGGGAGCCTCTCAGCTCTGCATTGAAAACATCACATAATAAAAACATGACATATTCTCCAGCAGGAATCAACAACAATCCACAACCTGAGTGTCGTGTTATGAATACATTATTGCATCGAGTATTTCCTTTATACATACACATACATATTAAACTCCATATTATCATTATTATTATTATTATTATTAAAGGTGCGTTGCTTTCACGTTTTCCTCGTCCCTCGTCATGGCCGGATTGTCGTACATCTCCAGACTCTTCCTGTTGTTCTTCTTCACCTTCACCTCCTCCTCCTCCTCGGCTTTCTTGCAGCACTTGCAGCACTTGCAGCAGCAGCAGCAGTGTTTGCCGCAGAAGCCGAGGGCCTTGGTCACCACGGCGTCCCAGGGCGCCATGGAGTGCAGCGGCCGCGGCAGGAAGTCCCAGGTGCGGAGGAACTTGGGCAGGAAGCGGGCGCAGTGGGACTGCATCACGTTGATGACGATCACGAAGATGACCAACGCGATAATGGGCACGCAGACGCCCACCAGGACCTTCCAGCCGGCCAGCGACAGGCCAAACACGGACAGAGGGAAAATCAGGAAGCAAAGCATGAGGTAGAGGCCAGCGAACCAGCGGTACTTCGCCGTGTGGTTCCCCAGACCTCTTGCCAGCCGGATGGGAAGCCGCGTGAAGGGGATCGGATACCACAGCAAGATACCCATGATGTTGAAGAAGAAGTGGCAAAGTGCAATCTAGACAAAAAAAGAAAAAAGAAAGAGAGAGTATGTCAAACAAAGCTGTTGGATCTCAGAAAATATCAACCAATGAGCAACGTTTTGATTAAAAGCAACACAGTCACCAAACAAGCTGTTGGCATCGTACGTTTCTGAAAAAATATGTTAAATTAATACATTTCTCATCAGATACGTATGAGGAAATGTTGATGGAACGGAACAACGGAACAATGGCACAAAACACAAAGTAACAATGTAAAGTAACAAGGTAAAGTAACAATGTAACGTAACAAGGTAAAGTAACAATGTAAAGTAACAAGGTAAGATAACGTCAAGTAACAATGTAAACTAACAACAAAGTAACAATACAAGGTAAAAATGTAATGTAGCAACCCTGATTAAAAAATAAATAAATAGCAACTGCCCTTTACATTACATAACAAGTGTAAAGTCAGCGTGTCTTTGCCTACCAAACATCATGAGAATTCATAAAATAGCAGACGTTTCGTCACTAAAAACAAAAATGTCATCCTCATGGTAAAAAGTTAGGGGATCACAAAGATTAATCCACTGGGGACCATGAATGTTTTTACAAGATTTATTCTGGTTGGCCAAATATTTCAGTTTCAAGTGTTGACGAACTGAAAGGGCAATATTACCAGAAATCGGTTCCAATGCTAGCTCCCATGGCTAACAACCTTCTACAGCATCTTACCTGCAGGGAGTTGGCTAGCGTTTCTGCGGGGCTAGCCATAGCAGCGAGGATAGCGGTGGTTGTCGTACCAAGATTTGACCCCAGCGTCAGAGGATAGGCCCTCTCAAGGCTAATGACACCGATGCCTGGTGAAAGAGTGACATGATATGTAATAAAACAATAAAAAAAAAAATACCGCCTCATCATTATGCAAACGGCTACTTACCGACAAGCGGAGTTATGGCAGAGGTGAACACTGAGCTGCTCTGGACGATGAAGGTCATCCCCGCTCCCACCAAGATAGCGATGTAGCCGGTAACCCAAGCAAAGGGGAAGGGGAAGTCTGACGTCAAACAGAAAGACCGGAGGTGAGCCATACACCTGATGTGTGACTGCACACATGGCGGCCAAACGAGCACTTTAATCATATATGTGCCTGAGCTTCCTCTCCGCCCTGCAGCAAGACCTGGGCCTGGACCCTGGAGGCGAACCATCGAGCATCACCATAGAGTGTGGGGTTCTTTACCTGTGTTGAGCACCTTCTTGATGACCACGGCCACCTGTCCCTTCAGCATGGAGTTGAGCAGCTTGACGATGAGGATGAGGCAGGTGCAGAGGACGAACAGTGAGACTGCCAGCAGGATCAGGCCCACCGCCAGATCCGGCAGATTAGCATTGACGAAGAGGTGTTTACCTGCAGCAAGGATGATCAGAGAGATGACGGGCATTTAAAGCGTCCACATGTGTGACTGGGAGCTCATAAAATATGTGTTTTTCATTCCAATTTGTCAAACCTGCGATAAGTCCCGCCCCTCAAATGCAGACCAATCATAGCGTAGCATCACCCACAACTATCCATAGACTTAAATGCATTGCTTCAGAATTTAAGGGTTCATTTTGTGGATAGAGGGGCGGAGTCCCGTATCATCAATTCTGCAAATTTAAAAGGTAATTGTTCAAGTCCATTAAGGCTCAGTTTGTCATCGTATCGTTTAGTTTATCGTAAAACCGCTCAGTGAACTACTCCTCTGGTCTCACACAACGTACGTCACCAACAGCTACGTTTCATTTTTGGTTGGAAAGTCTTTATAATTACGTATTTTCATAGTCTGATACTTCAAACTACAAATGTGACTTTCTTGATGTGCAAAATTATCATTACAATCGATGTCAATGTCATGGATCTATGAGACACCTTCAATCCGGGTCTCTCCAAGACCACCTGATGTGGCCAGTCTATGGGGAAATTATTTTCCTTCATATCAAACCGCTAAATCGTCATAGCGTGACCTCTTTGACACGTCCTGTGATGTAACCCTACTATTAGAAATGTTTTCAGGGAGCTCTGTAAGTGACAGTGTGGGCTCCATGGTAGCTCTGACAGCATGACGGAGTAGCAGCGGCAGGGGGGCGGGGCTTAGCCAAGGGTCATTTGGAGGCAGAAATGCTTTGACCACTTCATGGTCCCGTGGTACTCAGGTGCTTCGACCAGGCAGCATGAATAGACGTATTGAGCAGGTAGACAGGTTTTTAGCTGAGTCACTGTGACGGCTCAAAGGTAGTCTTTGTCCCGCCATCAGAAGGTCTGGATGAAGGAGCTTGTTTTGGTCTCATGTATCGCCGAGCTTCAGTGGATCAGATAATCCTAACTGCTTTGTAAATGCTCTTTTTTTTCTTTCTACTTGGTATTCACTGGCGAAGGCACACTTACATTTCTCTTGGTAATTGGTCCAAGACGAGTTCATCTGGGTCCAGGTCAGGTTTCCCTCATCCCAGCAGACGGCTTCGCCAGTACAGTTTGCCACTGTCACATTCCAGAATGTCTGCAGGCATAGAAACAGCAGCAATAATTAAAAAACCCACCGGTGAACTTTAAATGATCATACCTTTTATGAAATAACACCTCTTCAAAAGCATGATCCAACAACGTGGTCACGATGCACGGACAATATCAATGATTAACAGGGACCAAGCAGAGGTAACCATAGCTTTATCATGTGTTTTCACTGCCGCTGTGTTAAAGGAAACTAATAATTAATACACGTGATGTAGCTGTTGTTGATTTCTCACCGTGTTAGTTTCCTTCTTGCACCACACTTTGATCAGACTCTTGTTCCTAGCGGCTGGGTCGCCCGTGGCGATGCCGGTGATAACGGATTTGTCCAGCTAAAGAAAAGACACAATTTTATTAAAATTGTTAATGTTGAATGTTTTTTTCCCTGGTGGTTCGATTCCGGCCGAGTCCTACTTCAATGATGGAGTTGGTGAGTGGGTCCGTGATGACATTGAGCAGGTCGGGGGCATTGTCTCCGGTCTGGATGTTGAAGGACTTGATGATGAGGTCGGTGAGTCTGAACAGGACGCCGGTAGCAACCTCCAGAGGCAGAAGGATCAGCACGGACAGCCAGTTGAAGAAGTCATGAACCGTGGCGCCAGCGAAGGCCCTGGAAGGGGGTCAAAGTTGAGGTTTCTGGGCTTTAATGTTGTATGTTGGCATTTTCTCTGATATTAGCTCTGGTTTACCGGCGGAACTCGTTTCGATCTCCAGCCTGCATCATCGCCACGATAGTGTTGGTTACCGATGTTCCGATGTTGGCGCCCATGATGATCGGCACTGCAGACCGGACGTCCAGCACTGAGGGACAGAACGCCATCATATTAATATGTACTGAGACAACAAGGCACTGGACAGAGACATGTAGAAGACCAGCAGCTGGACTAGATTGGAGCAAGACTTTATGTTGTATAGACTATTTATTGTTTACTTTATGACTCTTTGAAGTTACTTTGTGTCTCCTTGCAGTTACTCTGCATCTTTGTAGTTACTTTGTATCTCTTTGAAGTTACTTTGTATCTCTTTGAAGTTACTTTGTGTCTTGTTGTCGTTACTTTGTGTCTCTTGGTAGTTACTTTGTGTCTCGTTGTAGTTACTATGTGTCTCTTTGTATCTACTTTGTGTCTCTTTGTAGTTACTTTGTGTCTCTTTGAAGTAACTTTGTGTCTCTTTGTGATTGTTTGTAATTATTTGTTGTTACTTTTTGTCTCTTTGAAGTTACTTTGTGTCTGTCTGGGGTTGTTTGTGTCTCTTTGTCTTTAGGTTGTTATATTGTTGGTCTCTTCCTTCGTCTTTTTACGAACATTTTATAGTTGAAGACAAGAGGGGCCCCTGACACTTGTGGCGACCGGGCTCAGTAATCCATCAGTGCACACACACAGATGTCTTTCAATAGACATTCCTGACAAACCTGAGCCTGCGTGTATGTGTGTGTGTGTGAGTGTGTGCGTGAGAGTGAGTGTGTCCTACTTACGTCCAGAGGACACCATGCTGACCACAATAGAGGAGGAGGTGCTGGAGCTCTGGACCAGCACGGTGACTAACACCCCGATCACCAGACCGGCCACAGGGTTGGACAATATTACATTGTCCTGGAAGATGTCACCAGCAGCTTTGCCTGTACACACACACACAAACACACACACACACCCTCCGGTCACAAACACAGCTCTTACATAAGCAGCGCTCCGCCGACCACGCCGGCATTATCAAGGAAATCAACTAAATGTGCAGCAACGGCTGCTGATAAAGAGCCAGGATGTTTTCGTTTACCTCCGACGAGCTGGAAAGCGGAGCTGAGGATGTCCAGCGAGCAGATGAACATGTAGAGGAGACCCAGCAAGGTGATGGCCTTCAGGATAGCAGTCAGCACCTGCACTATCCTCTCTTTAGTGTTAAGCTCTGGAAGAAGAAAAACACACACAGAGTGATGAATCAGATCAGGGGGGTTTTATTGTGAAGGTGTTTGCACGCAGGAAGAGACAAGCCGCCTCACCTGACCACTTGGCTCCTGTGTCTTTGAGCTCGGGGAGATCCCAGGGGTCCTCCGCATCTGGATCTGGTTCCTCATTGACCAGGTCAACGGTGGAGTACGCCGGCAGAATGGCACCGTCTTTAGCCGGAGCACCATCGTCTAGTGTCAGGAGACAATTTCATTTAATTATTATTTCATTTTAAACAAGTAAGAAAAAGCAAAGGAGGAGGGGGGGTATCCTGAATATACTCATTAAGTCCACAATGGATCATATGTGAATTTATATACACTCAAATAAATCTGCATATAAACATGTTTAAATACGACCTAAACACCCAAACACAGGCCTGTAACTAAATACATATTCAGAATCATGCACATCACGTCCCCATAGAGACAGTCTGAGGAGGTTTTAACGTGTCCAAGAGACAAAGGAGGACCTACCAAGATCTGGAGAGGGATCCGTCCCCACCTGTGGTCTTGGAGCCATGACTGTCTGCCTGAGAGGGAAAAGTCCACAGAAGATATGATTATCATGTTATTGATGACATTAGAAGCAGCAGGTGCAGAGTAAGCTTTTCAAAATAAAATGACTTTTTTCAGTCTACAAACGTTCTAATTATATCAGTTAATTAGAAACCGAAGACTCGGTCACTTTCGAGGTTGATCCAGTGAAGTCTAAAAAAATAAATAAAATAAAATAAAAAATCCCCGAGATAAAAATACAAAATAAAACGCCTTATGGGCACAAACAAAGAAACACTATAATAAAATAGAATACAATCTCAAATCACTGAAGTGAGTGAGTCCGTTACGGTCCGGGACCGTAGTGGATCCGGTGTGGGATACGCACCTGCAGCGGAGCTTCACCTGGTTACCTGTCGCTGCTCCGGTCGGAGCCGCTTTTATAGCGCAGCGCAGAGAACACACGCTGCTGTCGGTTCAAAGGTTGCGCACACACGTGCACGGGACAGGAGGCTGCAAGGTGCGCTCGCTCGTCCGCGCGCGTGTGCGAGTGGGCCCACTGAAAAGCTTTTATTAACTATGTGATACACGTTAATTATAGTGTTGAATGTTGAGAAAATCTTTTCATTTTTAATTGAATTTAAACGTTCAGATGTTGTTTTAGGGGGTGCAAGGTTCCATTGGGCGCTGACACCTGTCTGCAGGCTTCAGTTGGAGCCACGGAGGACCGATCATGGAATAAGACATAAAGGGAAGCTGCCCCCTGGTGGTCGTAAATGTAACAGCAAGCTGCAGTTTTATTTAGATGTTACATTTATCATGTGTGTTTTCTTACATTTCTATGTCTCGCTGTCTTTATTATGAAGCATGTATGAAAGGTGTATTATTATTATTATTATTATTTGTGTTATTTAATTATTAGTATTATTAGTATTATTAGTATTATTTTTATTATTATTATTATTATTATTATTATTATTATATTGAACAATAATTAATAAGAAAAACACTCTTTGGTCAAACAGCTGCTAATTAATGTCCACAGACGGTAAAGAGGCCTCACACACTATTAAAGTGTATTTAAAGTTATGATATATATCATAACTTTAAATGTTGTTGTTGTTTTGGAAAGTATTACATCATATTGACTCCTTGTTGTCATTAAATGTAAACACTGAATTCCACGCATTTTTTTGTATTTTCTTGCAATTGCAACTGATATGTTTGTATTCACAACTTCATGATGTATAATCATAAGGCTCTCATTTAGTGTACACACACTCACACGTTTGCAACACGTGCATATATACATATACACCTGTTGCTAATTAGTCCGAGTTTACAGCTGGAGATTTGACTGTAACAACATTCTTATTACATCTAAAATCAACACCATGAAGACGAGTCAATGATTAAACCAGAATGATGTTTCAGATCCTCCCAAAAACCTCAATAAAACGATCAGCGGATCAAAGGCTGAAGTAAAAACAGTTCAGTGAGTTCAGCCTCAACCATATCATATTAACATGATAATGTGGTGAACCCGCCAAAATAAGAGCAGTGGCTGCTCGACATGATAATGTGGACACCTCGACAAAATAAGAGCAGTGGCAGCTCTTTTGATAATGACCATGATAATGTGGAGAACTGCTTTTAAAGTGCTTCGGTGGTTTTATGTGACCTTCTTCGTGCTCTTCTTCTACTCCTTTTATCACCGTAGACTCACACATGTAAAACACACCAGTTATTTCTACTAAATCTAATCACCTTAACTAATATTTCATGCTCGCCTTCAGAGATAAGCAGCCTGTTACCTGAGCTGATCCTGGATCATCAAAACAGCAGCTAATAACCAGCAATCATTGTAGTGAACCACTTTACGACACAGCCAGTCATAATAATAATCATCATAATAATAATAAAATGACAAAGCGTTCAACACAACAGCTGCACTCAAGAACAAGAAACTCGGCTTCATCAATAAGGACAAGGACACAAACAATAAATTATGAACATATTGTTAAATAAATCAAACATAATACAACAATTTTTACATGAAAGTATTTTTTTAATGATTTCCTTTCATTTAATTTCTTCTTTTATTTGGACCACTGGAAATTAAATATAGTCCTTGTAGACAAGCCAGAAACATTTTTACTCATCTTAATTCATTTCAATTAGTTTCCTCGTCCAAATCCCATCTCGCACATTAAAATTAATCTAAAACCACAAAGTCAAACATTACAGTGAGGATTTTAATCTTTGCTTTTAAACATTGCATAACTTTTTTTCTAGCAGCGGTGATTATTATTATTTTTCTTTTTTACAGTCTGATAATTATTTGTTTTGCAGATAAGGTCCAGCTGCAGTTTGTTGCGGATCAAATACCTATTTATGACGCGTCGCTGATAATTGGCGCCCGGAGCTTCTGTGCGGTTGTGATATTAAGCGTGATAGGTTTTTGATCGGAGAGGTTTTCATGTTCTGACCTTGACCTTTGACACTCCCAGCACGCGGTAACATGCATCTTAAACACGGCTCTGTTTTACATTTCAGCTGGTTATTTATTGACGGAGCCATTAGGTTTGATGCAATGGTCCCCCCCCCCTCCCCCCATGTGACTCCAGAAGACCCACATACGGTGGAGAGATCAGCTGAGGTTTACCTTTGACCTTTGGAATGCGGCTGTCATCGCACCCTCCCCCCCTCCCACACACAAATCAAAATGCTTTGTCATTACATTACTGTTTTTACTTCTCTTTTTTTCAGAAAACGCTCCGTGACCCGACTTTTTTAATCCGAGCTGCAGATTCCCGTCATGCTGCTGGACTCTCCCTCCTCATGTTTTCCTTTGTGATGATGGCATGCCGTCAATGATTGGCTGTGAGGCCACTGGGTTGATGCCACCCGTGCTGCCATGCTGGCACACAGTCCACGGGAAGGTCAGGCAGTTTGTCATGTTGTTGCTGCCGGGGGTTCCACCCTGTAGTACTACGCCGCTGTCATCCATAAAACCATAAAACTCAGCTGTTAGAACTTGTCCAAACCGGTTGGGTGTCAGAGAGACGGTGACACGGAGCCGAGGAATCTGCATCTGATGCAAAGTCTCTCCTCGTATTCTGTTCGTAGACACATCTGATAAGGCATTTAAGTCAGAAGAATAGATCATATTCACTCTACATGACCCTTATCAACAATTAAAATTGTATTTGATTATGTAATAACATATATAATATATGAGAGCCAACTCTGAGAGCCATTCAGAGCCCCGTAGACCAGAAACAGGATTATAATATGTATCTGAGACACATGAGAAGCCGGTGCAGAGATTTAAGGATCCTCTTCCTGGTGCTGGTCTGGACTCTGCAGCAGTGTTCTGGATGAGTAGCCGGGATTTCACTGTAAATGTACAGTCAGACGTTTTACAGTGTATTTTTATACAGGTCACAGGTGCAGCAGGAGAGTCTCTGTGCATCCTCTCTTCCGTCCATTGGATGGCGCTACTGTGATGCCGAAAGGACGGAGCTGTTTCTCACCTCCACCAGCAGATGGAGGCGAATTAAAGTCAGAAGGTTTGGACTTCATGTCTCTCATCAACAGTCTAACTGTTTCCTTTCACACAGTCTTTGAATAATATAGAATACAGTTTAAACTGCAAAGTGAAGTAATCATGGAATAAATACTGGGTCGAATGAGTACTTTTACTTCCAGTACTTTAACTTCAGTATTCCTGCAGAGAGGTTCTGTTGATCCGTTTCCTTCCCAAACATCAGTTTGTCTCCGTTGTTCATCATCACATCCTGTTGTACTGAACTTGGATGTATATTTGCGAGAACGTTGTCGAGGTCGACCTGTCTATCTGCCCCCCCCCCCCCCCCCCCCCCCGCCAATCAGTCAGCTCACTCTCCAGCGACGACTCTTGGCCGACCTTGGCGATGATTGATAGGAAAACACTGATGCATCTTCACACGGACGGCGAATCTCTCCATCACGCTTGTTTGATTCCTTCCACGTGTGTTTTAGGAAATGTGACGACGTATAAGCGTAGTTTTTCCTGTTTTCATGTGTTTCTTTGACGTTAAAGTAAACGGTCGAACAATTGACAAGATGGCACTTTCGCTGTTAATGTCTCCGAAACGTTATTCTTGCTGCCATTTTGTGTTTGTGTCATTTGTGTACATAAATATTATGCAAATGAGGTGGTTGCAGGTTGCAACCATTTACAACCAGTTGCATGCTGGGAAGACCAAACCAAAGTTTACTATCTGATTTTTATTTTATTTTTTTCATTTTTTGCCAGCGATGACAGACATTTATTCGGAGTACGACCTCTGATGGGAAAATCAGCAATAAACAAGAAGAAGAAAAAGAAGAAGAAGAAACGTGACTTCATGATTGATCCGTTGGTGTGCTGCAGCTCCTCAGTATCTCAGAATGATCTGGAGAGAAGACATGATTATTGAAGCGTGAAATGTTTGATCAGATAGAATAAGTGTATCAAGGAGAGAAGCTACAGGGGGATGAACTGGTTTTGCTCTATTTATCTTCCGTAACACGTCTTCTTTCATACTGGAGGAAATAAAACATTTATTTTATTACTTTGTCTTTTTGCATCTGTAGATTTCTCCTTAATTTACCAAATGTACCATCAGAAAACGCCTCATTTGCATATTTAAACGTGACATTTCAGAACACTTGTAATACAAAAAAAATTTCTTAATGTCAGTTATGAACCGGGGAAGTTTCATGCTGATTTAGTTAATTTTTTTTCCCTATTAATTTTATACTCCATCAGTTTTAAGGCCGTTTTCTCTAATTGAGCCAGAAATCTCCACTTCAGCTGCTTTCGCATCAACTGTTTCATTCCTTTCATTATTCTGGAGGGTTTGTTGATATAGATCATGCATAGCCTTATTTATACAGCATTTTATCACTAAAACATCCAGAAAAAATACTTTTTATGTAGTATTTTCTGATTTATTAAGTGATACAAAGAGATATCCCATAATTCTCCCTGAAAAAAACTTCAGATTCAGGTTCAGATTTCTGGTCTGGAAATGTATTAACATATTTAAGATACTATCTAATTTGCATATTTAAACATGGCCGGCCCAAGCCTTTTGGGGGCCCTAAGCAGAATTTGATTTCGGCCCCCCCTCCCACCACGTGGAGTCACCTGTGTTTTACGATGATTGTTGACACAGATGTCACACTCTGTATTGTGATGCATTTTGGGAATGGCCAGCTGGAGAATGGCAATACCTAAATTAGTTCAAACTCCTTTGCCTAAACATCTCCACACATGATTGGGGGCGGGGTGGGGAGTAGGGGGGGCACTTAGTTTGATTATGCTTCGGGCCGGCCCTGTATTTAAACTTAACATTTCAGAAAAGCTGTAATACAAAAAGATGATAATCTGAAAGTTAATAATAAACACAGGATGTTTCATGCTGATTTCTATTAGTCCACATTCCAACTCACGCCGTTGATCCACTCGGTGAAGGCGGAGATGCGGGTGAACACGGTGGGCTTTTTCACCTCGTTGCAGGCACGAGAGGAAACAAAGCTGGTGACGCCCTGGACGTACCAGCGCCCGTCCAGACCCCGACAGTTCAGGGGACCGCCCGAGTCTCCCTGAGACGGGAACAGGAAGAGGAACACGTTAGAGACCTTGCTCACGGCGTGTGGTTCTCAGGTCTGACGAGTGGGAGGACGCCTCACGCACGTTGCATCCAGATACATCGTCTCCTCCGGCACAGATCATGGTGGTCTTGACGTTGATGCCCCACCAGTCGCTGCGACTGCACACACTGTGCTCCACCACAGGAAGCAAGGCCTGCTGCAGCCTATCAGGCATCGGGCGTTGGCTGAGAGACAGACAGGACAGAGATGCTCAGCAGCACAGAAATACACACTGGATCTAACAAGAGACACATCTGCTGGTTTACCACAGCTGGAGGAACCCAGAATAAACTATTTGTCTGTGATTTAATATAAGTAACCAGATGAAAAGTATATTTAAATAACTTCATAATGATGGCAATCCGTAAAAAGTGTGACGTTGTGCTTTGTTAGGTCTGTCTTCAAGACTACGAACCCACTACTTGGGGAGCAAATGCTTGTTTTTATTTTCTGAATGGAGTCTGGTTGATGGGTGCTAGGCTGTGCTAACATTGTAGCTGCTCCATCAACCCTCCAAATAAGGTCATCAAGACATAAATACGGCAGAGACCTTGTTGTTTGGACCACCAAAAAGTCCCTGGTTTCTCCACATAGTCTGGTCTGGTCTCTACTCTCATAGCTACTATGGTAGACCTCTGGTAAATGTAAATGTGGGAGCCTGAAGCTCCGTTGATGCTCTCCACAAAGTGATGACGGGGTCTTACTGTAGAGGTTTCCCCAGCCAGAGATGAGACACTCGGACCCAGGGGCTGGGATTTCTCCGGCCTCTGGAAGACATGCGATGTCGACGACGTCATTGATGATGGGGCTCTGATCCAGTTTCAGCAGGGCCAGATCATTGCTGCGACAAAAAAATAATTATCACAGAGGAGTCGAGCAAGCCAAGATACCCTTCTACCAAGCATCAGTGATATCGGAGACAAGGGGTGCCTGTACAAACACAGAAGGTGGGACAGGACTTCACCTCTCTATAGCAAAGGAAGCTCAAATTTGATTGGCTTGTTGACTCACATGTAGGAATCCACCGCCGATACTAAAACAAGGTGAATTCATCGACTCACCCGTCTCTCACAAAGTCGATGTCCCAGTCTGGGTGGACGATGATGCGCAGAATGTCTCGGATCTGTTCGGTTCCCTCCTGCTGGCTCATGTCGTGTTCTCCCAACACGACGCGGTACACGTCTCCCGGCCTGGAACACACCACATTATTATTACTTCCTTCATAATTAAAACTTATAAATCAATGTAAAATGTCTTGCTTTTAGTCACCAGATGCAGTGTCCGGCGGTCAGCACCCAGCGAGGTCCGATCAAGATCCCCCCGCAGGTGTGATGGAAGCGGCTGCCGTGCTTCACCTGCAGCGAGATCTGAGGAGCAAATCGGAGAATGGTTAACGTGTAAACACGTGTAACAACACACACAGAGGGAGAGTGACTTCTCTCTCTGCTCACAGAGACATGACTCCGCCATATCTTGACTGTAGTTAATAATGCTCTGAATGTTAAACAAAGCTCCTTTAACCAGCGACCGTGTTATCTGGTGACTCTTCGTGGTTGCCCGTAGAGACGGCAGCTGCACACTCATGCCGCCAACAAGCATTTGCATATTTCTGCTGACGCCAGCCGTAGAAAGGTTCATTATTGTATAGTATAGTGAATGAGGAACAGGAATTGACATTACCTGCCAGGGCCAGCTATTGGGGCGGGCTTCCTCTCCGTTCACCACCCGATTGCCGTAAGGTATGAAGGCCGGTGCACCGCATCCAAAAACTACAAACATGGCAACATTAATTCATCTTAATGGTCTGATTATATCTGCAAAACTGCTTTCAAGTAAAAATAATAATAATGTTAAATACTCAACATACAGTATAATATTCAAAATAAATAAAAAGTACAAATTGACTTTGTCTCAAGAAGTATTTACATTCTACTCCCTTATGTATGTTTAAATAATAATAGAGATAATAATAAATAAAATAAAACGTTTTAGCCGACTCACCGTACGCCACCTGGAGCAGCAGCAGGACCAGAGTCGGTGTCATGATGGCGTTCTCTGGAACAACACACCCGGTTCAGGTCTCTTATACCTCCGTCCATCTGCAGACCGAAGACCGGATCACATCCAGCCTGCTGGATCGTTATCATGGGAGTCTGGGAAGAACTTCCTGTTCTCCAGATGGTCCGCCATGCCGCTGGTCTGTACATGTGCTGTCTATACAGGGGATTCCACAGCTCACCGTCCTATCACAGAAGAACACAGAATATGTGATTTAGGTTCAACTATAGGATTCAGGGAGTTGATCATGTTTTTCCAAAAGAGTTTCTTGTAAATCAACAAGTTATGGATGTAAAATACATAAGTAGCATCAGAAAAATGCCCTTTAAGTACAAAAAGTACAAAGTTAATTCATAATGTAGGATGGACACTGTGAATTCTAATACTCAGTTATAATGAAATACTCAATTAAAGTATAACTAGCTCCAAATTGTATCTGTAATGTCTTTGCACAAATCATATGTGTAAATCTCCTCAACGATATACTAAAGCTAAAAAGCAACCAATAAATCATCATGTATTATTATAGATTAATCTACTGCAGTATATAAAGTGTTTTCCAAGGACCAGACTCCATTTCGAAAACCTCTTGTTTTACTTGAGGCAGGGTTCTGACAGTCTCCACCAGCTCACTCCTGGTCCTGGTACGAAAAATGTTATTGTTATTCTTCGATATATATTGTTAAATATGTGCACAATATGGCCAGAGATGTGATTCAAAAGGGTTAAAAAAAAGGTGATTTTCATTTGAACTCAACCCATTAACTTAAGTGTTTGGACACCATTTAAAATGTGATCGGATTCTTTACTTGGACGGAGCGTTACCACTAAAAGGACGCAACATTACCAGAGACTTAAAATACAACTGTAGAAACAAGTAATGAATTCCATAATTCAGGATAATGAAAAAAAGCGAGCTAGAATCAATTTGTACCATTATAGACCTGAGGGGGTTAAAAGTAAAAAATATCCTCACAGTAACTTTAAGTAAAAGACGCATTAATGGGAACCGTTGAGGTGAACATTGAGGAGAAAGACTTCTGTGTTCCTGCTGACATGACCGGTGATCTCTGGGAGCTATGACGGATCAATAATGGTGATAAAGCATGGAAACGTGCAGTTGAACAGGAAGAAGAAGACCCCCCCCCCCCCCCCCCCCCCCCCTAAACACACAGAACAAACTGTTCCTGGAGTGAAACTGTGGCGTTTGTGAAAACCAGATTAGCTGAGGAAGCAACTCCAACAGAAAGTGAGACGGGGGGTTTAGTGTCGTCAGCTGTCTCACTGCTCTGCTAGAATTCTCCTCCTGAACCACAGAACCGGAGAGATTTGGGCTTCCTTCAAGAGAAACAGTCCTGTAACAACTTTCTCTGTTTTAATAATAACATGTTGGAAGCGGGCGAAGGGGGCCCAACACGCTCCTGCTGGATCTGGACCCGATTCTTCACGCCTCACTCAGTCAGGATCCTTTTCCTCCCGTGGGGGAAACTAACGTCGCTCCCCGGAGACGACGGCGTGCATCCATAAATCTACAGCTTTTTTTTTTTTTTTTTAAGGAAGCAAATCAAATGAGTAGCGCCTCGCCGGCTGAGGGGCTCGGCTGGTTTTCCCGCTGCGTTCAGGTGATTCACGGCGGGAAGATTTACGTGGCCGACATGTGCTGCGAGTTTGCATAACACAGCAGTGACAGAACTGTGAATAATTCAGATTACGGGGCTGCAGCTCGCCATGAATTAATGGGCGACGCCGTTTACAGGAGGTCAGTCAGGTGGGAACAGTTTATTATGAATGAGAGGCTGAAATAGAAAATCCTACACAGACGAAGCAATGGGCATTTTAATTCTATTTAATAATATTTAAAAAAAGGAAAATAATGGATTTTACACCACTGCAACTTAAATACTATTATTTTAATTAGAAATGCTGATATTACTGATAACAGAGACATGGTTTTGGAAGTTTATAGTTACACACAATGACATGACTATGATGAAAAAATACAGGCTGCTGATTTATATTCGCATCAGTCTACAGCTAGCAGGCTGTGCTGGGAGAGTGGTGCTTTTAGCTCAATGCTAACATCAACATGCTAACGACAAACAATGCTTACATTTTGTAATAATGAGGTATTACTTCTGTATAATTTAACTATATATATATATATATATATATATATATATATATATATATATATATATATATATATATATATATATCATGGGCAAGCGGTCATAATAAGCTATAAATGCAGTGCATGCCCAAGCCCTTCAATAAAAATAATTGAAAATATTAATCTGGCAGTGTGTTCAATTATACAATACCTTAGTTTTACTGTTTTGATCTTAAATCCGTGCCTAATATGTCCCGTTTTGCTTGCGAAAAGCTGGAAAGATGACAGCTTGTTTCGCGCATGCGCACTGTGACACCGACTAGTCCAGTTACTGCTAAAGGCTGTGTTTACTTTAGATGAGCATTTTGAATGGCAAAAAAGCTGTCAGTGAAGCAGCTTATCTGCCAACGCGCATGCGCAAAAATGACTTGTTTGAATTGTTCAGCGGGAAACTGTCAGTGGTTCATTCATTGTGTAGCCTGGTCAAAATGACTGAAAATATTAATTATATTCAGGCTTTGCGTTCAGTGCCGTTTTCGCGGAGACCTTTTGAGGAAAAGAAAGCTATCATTTCAAGTGGACGGCCTCCTCCTGAAGTAAATATCACAAAGACTGCAAAGAATCGTCCGTCACTTTCAAGCTAGCACGTATGAGAAACATAAATGGTTAGCTAGCCGACCCCCCTCTCGTGAAACGATCCGGTCTGACAGCGACATATTGCCTGTTCATTCATGAAAACCATCTTGAAACACTCTCAGTCAAACAAGGTGGGGAATGAGCGCTACTAGCCTAGTTCGTTTTAAAACACACCGGCAGCAGCGCCTACTGATCTGAGACGTGTCACGTGAGTTACTGTAAATGCTGTGCGGAAAACCAGCTGTGGTCTGTGATTGAGGTGCAGACGGGTGAGTTTGGAGCTGACGACAGGATCGCGCTGACGACCGTTTCGTTACATTTTTCTCATTGAAAAACTATACAACTGGCATTTAGATGATGTTCTCCATAAAAAAAAAAGTGAAATACTGTAATAACAATTCGGTTTTAGTAACAGCATATAGTGATCAAATGTACTCTGGACCAACGTGATCACTACAAGCTGTTTCCACTAACCATATTATATTTTTTATTAAAAAATATAATGCCCCCCTCGGGCGCGCATGGTATTGACACTTCAGCATGACCACAGTAAAAGGTCACCGCTCGCCACTGGTATATATATATATATATATATATATATATATATATATATATATATACACTATACTACTAATTTTTCTCAAATTTGTTTCATAACAGTATGAACTGTGAGAAAAACATTTTTTTTATTACCGACATTAATTTCTCTTTTTTTATTTATTGTCACAGTTGTGACGGATGTAGCTTCTTCACGCCTCGTGGGACTCGCCAACATTTCCCCCGGTATGTTCCGTCAGTGAAATACGGCAAACACGTGTTGATAAATGCTATAACAGAAAGTGTGAAGGGTAAAATAAACTGTTGTAACTGTAGACGGGTGAACAGCTGTTACTGTCGTCCCGACAATGATTCGGTTAAATCCCACTTCTATCCGGAAAAAATCAGGGTGTGTTCAAGTACTAAACAATCTGGGAAACGATCTCGATGCATGAAACACAACTTGGCCCACATTACTTTTTGCATTTTTATTTGGTTAAAATGTACTCTCCACTCTCCCTCTTTCACTCAGAAGCGAAACCATGATGTTTAAAAAACTTCACCAAGAAGTTTTGTTTTATTGTTTTGTTTCGCTTAACATTGACAAACTCTTTGAAACTACGTTGAACTAAGTTTCCCTTGAAACGTAACTGAGAGGTTGTAGTTTGTACGGGAGAATGATTTTGTAGAAGACAAGGTTGAGTTTTTACCACGTGTGTTAGTATGCTAACATTAGCGGTTCCGAAAAAAAGCTGTTAAAAAAAGGCAAAACTCGCACACAGACACACAGACTAAATACAGAAGCAGCTAACGAGGCAACAGCACCCAGATGGGCCGACATGAGGGTGGGCTGGAACCTGATTGGTAACTTCAAAATAAAACAGGAAATTAACTAAAAAACGCAAGAGCATGACAATCATTAGTTCTGCAGGTATTATATTATTATTAAATGTGATACCTCTCTTTGTATTTTTGTATATTGTATGATGTATTTCATGGCCTGTAATTATTGTACTTTGTGTTCGAGGAAAATAAAGATCAAATCAAATCATCTCTGAACCTGAGGAAAACCTGCACCAGAGTCAGTGTTGAGATTGCCACAATAAAAAGCTTTAGCTTAAAAACAAGCCCAGTCAACGATCCAATTTATTAGAAATTATTTCTGTATCAGATTACTCTACATAATGTTTTATAGCATAATATATTTAGATTTTATGATAAAATGCTGGTTTGGTGTAAAGTTATATGAGCTGTTCTTAAACTGCCTGCATGTATAACCCATATATAGTTTCCCTCTGTTAAATGAAAAAAGCAATATTCCCATAAAGACATTGTTCTGCTGAGCCACGTAAATCGATATTTCCAAGTTCGCCACAGAAGCAGACCTGCTCTTTATTCAGACAGAGATAAATCATCCGAAAGCAGCCAGCACCATTTAAGGCCAAGAATATATCTCCCAAGGTTTTCAGATCCGTCAGAAAACCTGACGAGTGCAGCCCGGAGACGGAGGAAACGCTGCCAATTAGACCGTCGCAACATAAATCACACTTTACTGCTCTGTCACATCTGAGTGGCCAATATTCAGTTTCCTAGTCGGCGAGAACAAGAATATCAGTCATTAATAGAGAAGGAATAAAGCAGGCTGAATAAATGCATAGCACATGCTGGCTCCGCGTGAGTTATTTCACGATATCGCCTTTCGCCGCAAAGAGATGATGCGTGAATGTGGTGTTATTTGGTCGGGAGCGTTCAGGATATATATATATATATATATATATATATATATATATATATATATATATATCTCCCCCCGACGTTCATTATATTCTCTGGATGCACAGCATTCATTTAGGTTCCTAGCCGACAGTCAGATGAGATACGACTCTCGAGTTCGTGTATGAGGCTGCAGCCGGCAGCAGTTAGCTTAGCTTAGCTTAAAATGTTACAAAATTATCCTTTAAACTGACAAATAACCATCAGGTTTTTCATGGCACAATTCAAACTGGATCAAAAAACTACAAAAAAAATTTTTTTTTCCTGAAATAAGCACGACTTAGCCTCTCTCTATTGGTGAGTTCTAGCGCTGCTGCCAGGCCATTTTTCTAGAAGACCTTCCGGAAAGAAACAATTCAATGAATGTTACAATGGGACGGAGCACTTGTTATGTCAAGAGCCTTCTTATTGTTTTTTTGATTGCATCGATAGAAGAGAAGATTGACTCTCGTGTCCGTCTGCAAAAACAACTATGCCAAGCTGATCTCACTTCATATTCACCGATCCAACTCGAGATTCATGTTAATCTTATCATCCAGCTGGTCTTATAGCGAATACTTCCCAAAAATCGCAAAATCAAAAATGACATGTATTTGTACATTCAAGTTAAATGCATTGATCTGGTTCACTTTGAGAGCTACATTACACAAAAAACAATCGTGTGCTCTTGGAAACAACGTAATTATAAACACATCGGTTGTATGATTCTAAACGGCAAATCGTCACAACCCACGAGAACCATAAGAGAAGAGAAAATTGCTTTGTTACGATGCGACTATCGTGCACGCCCACATCGCAATGACGATGCAGGAAACATATATCGCACATCCCCCCGGTTATTCGGGTTCTCCTACCGACATCTCCGAGGACGGTTGCAGGTGACGGAGCAGCCGAGGGGAGTTCTCCTTCGGGGCTCCAGTCAGAGACGATAACGTCTGCTAGTAGCACAAAACGTCGCCTTCGGGATGGTTTCTATGGACACGCGATCCTGGTGTGTAACCGGTGAGGCACTCCACTCTGTTCTCACTCAGGATGGATGCTGCTCGCTGTAATCTAATTACTGCAGCAGATGTTGGTTCTGGGTAAAAAAAAAAAAAAAAAATCATTGACCGTGAAAAGTTGAGTGAGTAATTCTTTTTCTCAGCGATGGTTTCACACTCAGCTGCTGGTCCAAATCTGCTCGAACCGGCGGGAGTTCCCGGCGTGCAGAATCAGAAGAATGTTCAACATCACTGCCGTTTGTTTTTCATTGAGACGTCGCTTCACATTTGGACAAACTCGGCCCCCGGATCTCGGGTTGGGGTCGCGGTCGGGGCCTCACCTGGGCGATGGCGGCAAGAGGCATTCCACCGACTTGTTGTCGGAATGTTTAAGTCAAAGCCGAAGTTGTTTTTGCCCTCGAGTGTCTCGTTCTGATTGCGGTGCAGCGATGAGGTCATCGTCAGAAGGTGAACGATGACCCTGAAGCCAAGCAAAACCAAAGAGGAAGAGATCTATTCATAACAAGTCGATTAATAATTGGCATTGATGGATGGAGGGAATAAAGTGCTCGGGGGCCCAGCATCTGGACCTGGATCTGTTTCCTCTGCATCTTTAACCATGATCATCTTTTACTTCACACTCCGTCTGATGATCTGGCCAGGTCACCTCAGAACCCTTGCCGGCCGGGTCACCAACGGGGAGTCTTCACCGGTAATAGACCCCGTTTGGACACCTTGGGGATCCTGTGGTGCTACTTCTCAATTTGATTCATTGCTGTCCCCCCTTTTTTACTTTCCTCCCCTTCCCCCGTTCTCCTCGCCTTTAACTAAAACCTCGTTGGTCCGATTAAAAGCAGTTTAACCGGCTGCGTTGGCTCGCATCACCGGCCCGTAAACACAAAGTGCTTCAGTCAGGTGAGACTTTGAGATTACCTCCGCCGCTTCAACGCACAAATCAAACCGCTGCAGGCCTCGATACCACGTTTTTGAATGAGTGTGAAAGGTTTTATAGCCGGAAAACCAGTTCTATCGCAAACAAAGGAGCATCTGAGGGTTTTTTTTTCTAAACCGGGTTTCAGAGATGGAAAGGCAACGAAAGGCAATGGAAGGCAGTCTGACGTGGCGACAACCAGACCTATAGTGACAGATGGAAATGAGATTCAGGACTAACACTTTCTGGCAGCGACCTTTCTGAGTTTTTTTCCCAGCGTGCCACCTGGTTACTGTTAGATGAAATTGGAGCAAACAGATCCGCAATTTAGGGTCCGAGACATCAAAAGAAAATCGACATAATAAGACTTAATCGCTAACTTTCTGATGGCTAATGAGCCCAAAATTGACTGTCGGGTTAGATTAGAGCGCTCGGTGGCGAACACTAACCTACCGGAGCTGAAACCAAACACGCTACTGGATTTTAGCTTTCAAAGGGGGGTCGGGGAGGAACCGGGAGAAGCCAGCAGAAGACCAAGAGACAGTCCTGGTCTCATCCCCCCACGGAGGCTAAGGTTTCCTGGCGGAGACTGATGGGCGGTAACAAGGACCCCCCCCCCCCCCTCCATATGTCATCGTTGTGTGCTGTCATCGCCGCCGCTCTTTTTGTTCTCACCAGATCTGAAATTCTCTCATTAGACTTCAAATGAAACAGAAAAGCCACACAGACTCAGAAGTTCTTGATCCTCAATATGTTTATCTTAGATTTAAGCAAAAACTTCTTTTTTTAGTGGTAGTGGCATAGCTGAAGGATCTGCAACGTCAACGTCTGGACCGAACTATTGGATTGTATTACTGGGAATTTATTTTATTACCCTAAAACATATAGTCAATTTTCATAGCGATGTCTGGTCCATCCATCCATCAACCCATCCATCCATCCATTCATCCATCCATCCATCAGTCCATCCATCCATCCATCCATCCATCCATCCATCCATCCATCCATCCATCCATCCATCAACCCATCCATCCATCCATCCATCAACCCATCCATTCATCAATCCATCAATCCATCCATCCATCCATCCATCCATCCATCCATCAACCCATCCATTCATCCATCCATCCATCCATCCATCAGCCCATCCATTCATCCATCCATCAACCCATCCATCCATCCATCCATCAGCCCATCCATCCATCAACCCATCCATTCATCAATCCATCAACCCATCCATCCATCCATCCATCCATCCATCATCCATCCATCCCATCCATTCATCCATCCATCCATCCATCCATCCATCCATCCATCCATCCATTCATCCATCCATCCATCCATCAGCCCATCCATCCATCCATCCATCCCTCCATCCATCAACCCATCCATCCATCCATCCATCAACCCATCCATTCATCCATCCATCCATCCATCAGCCCATCCATTCATCCATCCATCAACCCATCCATCCATCCATCCATCCATCAGCCCATCCATCCATCCATCCATCAACCCATCCATTAGTCAAATCCATCAACCCATCCATCCATCCATCCATCCATCCATCCATCAGCCCATCCATCCATTCATCCATCCATCCATCCATCCATCCATCCATCCATTCCATCAATCCATTCATCCATCAATCCATCCATCCATCCATCCATCCATCCATCCATCCATCCATCCATCCATCAACCCATCCATCCATCCATCCATCCATCCATCAACCCATCCACCCATCCATCCATCCATCCATCCATCCATCCATCCATCCATCAACCCATCCATCCATCCATCAACCCATCCATCCATCAACCCATCCCATCCATCATCCATCCATCAACCCATCCATCCATCCATCCATCCATCCATCCATCAACCCATCCATCCATCATCCAGAGAGACCGACCTTTAATGCTAATTTGCAAATGTTAGCATGCTAACAGAATTAAAACAACGTACTAAACGTAACTTAACTTACGTACTTCTGGAGATCAGAATACCTTCATGTATACTTCAGTGTCTTTAGTGCTTATAAGGAACATATATCACATTTGAACAGATGAAGTTGAGTTTTCATGAATATTTCTTTTGTTCTTTAGTGAAGGTGTTAGGTTCACAATGGGGCCATTGACCAGCTTGAGCTCACCTCACACTCTCACCGACACCTGCAACACCCTGCAAATTGGCAGGCAGGCGGTGGTTTAATATACTGAGCTGTGAAGTGTTCATAAATCTCTGGCAACCCGGCTAATAGCAGCTTTGAGACCGCTGAAGAGACAAGGCCTCTCCAGATACTCCACTGTTTTTTTTGTTTTTTTTGCTCAAAAAGTCAATTGTATTATTAAAATGCACTTTAAAGTGAATAAAGAAAAAGGGAAGAATCCCAGAAATGCACGTAGTTTTGTGGACGATAAAGAAGTCTAGTGGACGATGACAGGAACGGACACAATATAAAGAGGCAGTTTAGAAAAGGTCGAGCTGTTCCACGCCAACATCTCCTGCATGCATCGATGTGTTTTTTTAAACGAAAGCCCATTGGTGACCACGAAGCGAAGGCGTGTAACTGGAGATGACCTTGCAATCATGCGGCCGCCAGCACCGATGTGTTAATGAAAGTGACACGCACTCGGCTCGACCTGAAACCCGAGGCTTGAACAAACACCGGCAAATCACTGTCCACCGCTGCCGAGTCTCAGAGAGGAACCAGGAGAGAGCTGCCCCCCATTCGTCCCTGCAGGTAAATACACCTGCATATTTATAATTTTATGCAAACATTATATAAATATTGTCACAAAGTTGTTGACGTAAAGTTGGAGCTGGCTGACTGCTGCTGCAGACGCACAAAGAGCTCTCTGTCAGACATGGAAGAGACACAAACACACACAGACTTTATATATATAATATACTGTATACATACAGTTTTTATATTAACATTTGCTGCCACATTTGCAATTTGCACGTCTTTGTAATGTAGCGAACAGACGTCCGATTTCTCCTCTCCATGTGTAAACATCTCCGGGTTCCTCTCATGTTTCCCAGGTGGATTTATTTTTATAATTTTTAAAGAATAGTCCGGGTCAGCAGTGTAGTGCTGAGCATGCCGTTTCCCCTAGCTGAGTGTGAGTGTGTGTGTGTGTGTGTGTGTGTGTGTGTGTGTGTTAAGGCCCATGTGCTAGTGATTTCACCACTCTCCCCCCATGTACGCCGGGCTGACAGGGGGCTGAGGTCTCTCTGGGTGACCCAGAAGCAGCCGATATGAAATGGAAGGTGTGCCGGTTGCTGATAGGCTGTTGTCCTCTGTTGTCATGACCTTGCCAGACTCTGAGAAGAGGTTACGCTGAGGACAGTTTAGCGTAGCATAGCATAAAGACTGCAAACAGAGGGGAACTGCTAGCCTGGTAATGACCAAAGTTGTTCTGCCTGCAACAACCTCTGTCACCCTGAATAGCAACCATCGGAGACTCAAGGAAGCCAAATCCTGCTGTGGCGAAGGCGGGACCCTACAATGGCCCTGATCCGACCTATCGTTATTACACGAGTGCACTGAAAAAATTGAACTCGGAAAAACAATTAGAAACAAAACAAAAGCAATAAGCATAAAAGTTGCTTACTTATGTTAAGGCAACACAACTTGGTTCACACAGGACTTGAACAGCTGTCTACTGAATGAAAGTCCTGTGATTTTAATTATTCACTAAACACTCTCAGTTACATGTTGAGGGAGAGATATTATTAAACATATGGATTACACTTGCAGTTTTAAACAGTTTGGAACTCTTGGTTCAGGTTGTAAATTTAAATAAAAACAAAACTACATGGAAGCCGTGTGTTTTTCCCAGTCGGACCCCCGGACATCCTCCATACGCAGACTCATCTGTGATACGTCAGAAACAAGCGTGTTTCCCTCCAGACGTATTTCACAATGCTGTTATGGGAATGTGATGTTTTCAGGCCGAATGAGACGAGTCCGTAACAAAACCTACCGGGAGCTGGGGCAGACCTCCTCCCAGACCTCGGGAGTCCAGGATGTTGCTGTCTGTCTCTGGTGTTTGTCTGCCTCAAACCAGACAGAATCCACTTAAGACCTGTTGTGGCCCAATGTGGTGGCGGATTCCTCTCGGGTTGTGTAAGTTTTCGGGGTGTGAGCGAGAGGAGACTGGAGAGTCCAGTCGGGGTCCCAGTGGACCTGGACTGAAGGACTCGTCTGATTAGTGAGCGACACGCCATCCGTCTGGGGAACGTTATGATGTTCGGGTCCACATCCTCTTTAGCACCGGGCAGATGGTCCAGATTAAACTGTGAGCCGTGTTAATCTGGTTTAGGACCAGGTGTTGACAGCAGCTTCCACTAAAACACTGGAGTCTGGGTTTTGAACAAACTTTATTGACAAAGATAAGAAGCAATAAACTTATGTAAATCTAAAAGAAATGAGGGGAAATTAGGTAAAAATTAGGTAAATCAATTAAAAACATAATATATATATATATATATATATATATATATATATATATATATATATATATATATATATAATTAAATGAATCACTCGATTCATAAAAAGTAGAAAAACAAAACAACAACAGCCGACAGGATGTTCAATAAAAAAACTTGTTGCGTAAAAGTTTGAAACTTAAACTATGAGGTAATGTAAAACTAATTTTCCCCCTCTGTGCCCCAAAATTTTGTTTAATAATAATTAAATCTCAATGACCTTTAATTATAGTGAGATAACAAAACATAAATTAATACAAATTAAATTATAAAAGAGAACAAACAGAACTCTATCAGGAACAATGAATAAGAACATTACGTATTAATCTGATGAATCCCTGAACTCTGACACACTTTTTAAATTAATGAAGTTATTCCTCTAAAGCAATAAAACTGAACCCAAAGTAATTTATATGGTTACAACCATAAACACATGTAAACATTGTGAGACCTGCAGGACCCGATGGTGATATTTCCGGGTCTGTCCAGAGGGGGGCAGTGTCTCAAAAGGCATTTTAGTCGAACAGCCAGCAGCTGAACCTGCAGCTCGCTGCTCCGTCTCGTGTTTAAATCACAGAAACAACAAGGAAAGTGTGTTTTTAAAGTCACTTTAGGGAGCCGGCGGTTAGATATCACGCCAAAGTTTTTCCAGGTGCAAACAGATTATGTATCCTGTGATATTGTGTAGTTAAAATTATTAAAACTAAAGAATCCTCCAACATGTGAGGGCCTCAAAGCGTCATGACTTCTTTTATTACAGAGCAAACACCGATCTTCAACGCCTAATTTTAGGAGGAAACTCGAGCTCTGAATCACGCGATCCTAATTATGAGGCTTGAGGAAAAATACTTCTTTATTATTTTTTTTATTTCAATGCCATTGGCAGTGGGAGGAGGTCCAAAGATGCCTGACCTCATCCCAGTTAGCAGCTCCTGTTTTTGCATTCGTGTTTTTTTTCTTTTTATCGTCCGTCTGTTGTCGGATTTTGGCTTAAAAACGCACAAATGCCGTGAGGTCACATTTGGACGCCGGCGTAACGATCCTCCTGAGCGGCAAAACGATGAGAGCAAATTTTTTAAGGGTTTCTACATTTTTGTTGGGAGCTGATTCTGGTTCCAGGACTTGAAACCCAAGAAGGTCGCCCTTGTTTGTACTTGATCATCACTGCAGGTGGTTATGGAGAGCGAGTGGACCTCGGTCTCTGGTAGATGGGGGTAGCTGGTAGCTCAAAACCAGGTTTCAGCACCGTGGAGGATTCGTTAATCAGGGATGCAAAGGAATTAATGATAATAAAAGATTATGAGCTTTATTAATATTGTTAAATGATGCATAACAGCAGACAGAACTGTAGAAATGTGCACTTTAAAACTTGGACTGTAATCTGGCAGTAAGTTTCCCTCTAAACGTAATTGAAAGCAAAGTTTAGTTTAATGGTGGGAAAAAACACACCCAGAACTTTCACCCAGGAGACATGTGAGCAAAGTACTTTAGCTGCATTTTTGTTTAATGTTAACCACGTGTTTAAAACTGTCTGAACAAAGTACTTTGGTTATGAAGCATAATTAAGTTATTCTGATCCATTTTGGTTTTGTTACATTCAATTTTGTAGTAATTTTAACCCAAACCATTATCTTTTTTAAGTAGCTTTGTAGTGTTTCTGTTGTTTTAATTTAAACATTAACCACATGTTTAAAAGTGTTTACAACTATTTAAAATGGTTTAAAACTGCGACTCTATTCCAGGAGAGAGAAGTCTAGTTGTTTGGGGGGAAAATCCAGCAGGACTTTCACCCAGGAGACTGCTGTTAGTGTTCCAAGTGAACAAAGTACTTGAGTTACGAAGTATAACCAAGTACTGTTTTATTTCCGTTTCCGTTATCTACGTTCATGTGGTTAAGTTTAAAACTGGAACCATAACCCTGGATAAAATATATGTCCCTTAAAATGTACTTTAAAGTAATTGTTTTCTTTTACTAAACCTAACTTTGTAGTTTAGTAGTAAGTTTTGTTTAAATCGACAACATTAAACACAAGTTTTCGTTGCCGCGACCTTTCGCCACGTTCTCATAAGTAAACTATTTCCTCCGTGAACAGAAAAAAACATGCGTGCAGGAAAAGGCGAATTCTTCATACCTGTTACCGCGGCGATGCTTCTCAGAGCTCCACTCGGCTCGGCCTCATGTTCTTCCAATTTTCTTTAAAGGCAGCAAATCCAATTGATGCCATTCCTAAGTGAGATAAAAGAGCCCGTTGTTTTGGCCTCATGTCATCTCCAGCGGTAATGAGATTGTCTCCGGGGGTGGGGGGGGGGAGCTAGTCCGGCTTCACACACGGACCGGGTTTACTGACAATATCTCTGGTTGCAAGGATTACAGAACGTACAGAACAGATGGCATTTAATAGGTACGATATCTAAACATCTTCCTGCCAGATGAGTTTGTGTTATTCTAGTCTTTAATGGAGTTCCCCAACAATGGATCTGGGTTTACCTTCTCTAAAAATTATTTAATGCTGCCTTTTTAAATGTAGTTTTATGTCCGTGTGTGCGTGCGTGTGTGTGTGTTTGTTTCGCCTAAATTGTCGACAGGATTGTTTCCAGGAGGGCGTAATGAAACACAGATCGTTTCATCGTGGCGTAAACTAATAAAGGAGGACAAACAAACGGCTCATACACGTAATCGTACCTGACGACGACTGACAGGCGGCGGCGCGTTTAGCGGCGTTCCACGAAATTAACATTTAAGTCTCCGGTGAAACAGCGAGGGGGGGCTAAAAGTCAGATTGTGAAAGGGGGTGGCTGTGTGGAAGTTGATGGAGGCGATTATGTGGATGGCCCCCCTGCCTCGACCCTGACAGAGACCCCGGGGTCGGAGGTCACGCGGGGCCATTAGCGGCGTCATTATGTGGCTTCGCTTCACATTTACAGAACAGAACCGGAGCTGTGGACCGGATTAGAGCCCTCAAAGCCCAAAACACACCAGTATTTATAGATATGTGTGTGTGTGTTTCTTTAAGAGCATTAGCCACTCGCTAAGTCACTTTCTCCCCACTTCATTAGAGATCCGTCTCTAATGAGAGTGGCAGCTGAATACATACAATTCATCATAATCCTGTTGATCCCCGAAATGTTTGCAGGAGCTTTAGCGAGCTCGATCTCCCCGATAACCCAGTTTGTGGAGGCTTTTAGACGTGAAACAGTAATCTGAGGGGAGAACACCGTGAAGTGTTGAAGGGTAAGAAGCTGGAGTAAGTTTAAACGCTGGATGTCCATGACGTTTTTATCGAGCTCAAGCTTGTTTTTTAAAACCCTTAAAATCTCCACAGTCATATTGTGCACATATTTAACAATGTATGCAAAATGATTTACAAAAGAAGCTATTTCATGTTTTTCAATCAAAATCTAGTCCTCTGTTGCTGTTTCATGCTACATTCTAAGCCCGCCCATAATTTATCAGCCGGATCAAATGACGCTCTAAATTTCATATTAGATTTAGAGATTTACCTCTTTTACATTTATTTCCTCAGTTTTAAGTTTAGTTTTAGTTAAGGGTTTAAGCGCAACAGATACAGAAATACTAATAATATAAGCATAATAGTGTGCACTTAAACAACTAATGTCAATAGTTAAACTGTTATTCTGAGAGAAAATACATTTTCTATGGCACACAAGAGTTTTCTGGTCAAGAAACACTGATTTTCAACACTGTACACATTTACTATTGTTTGGCCTATAAATATGTACAGTAGTCAAATACTTTTTTGACCATCTTTTACTTGAACGATAATTGAATTTGTGTGCTTGTTAAACAGATTTAGGTTCAAGAAAGTACTACAACTCTGGTCTCACACAACGTCAACAACAAGCCGTTAGCTCTTCCTGCTAGCTAGCCAGCTAACTTAGCTCCGTTCCGTCACCAATGTAACGTTATCTTAGCTGATCTGTTTTTATCCAGCGACTCTTTTTATTAGCAGGAAGAGAAAGAACTAAGAATTCTGTATTTACAAAAAGATTATTTGTGTCTCGTCGTTGATTATCGTACATACTTTTTCCGAATTAAGGTCTTGTGGCGGTCCACCTTAAGGGGCGGGACTTCGCTTCTCTACAGGTACCTCAGTACAGGAAGTTGAGCTAGCTGAGCCTTTTCTTGCAATAGTTCCAAGTAATCATACAACGCTTTCTTTTACTCGCCTGATAATTAAACCAAAAATGTGTTTCTCGTCTCCGGTTTCGTTTAGGAAGCTTAGAATCTGTTTCATATTCATGGAGGGATGAGCGGATGGCAGGGGGGGCTGAGAGGAATTTGTACCAGCCTTGCTTGTCCACTGCTGCTCGCGTATTGTCACACTTTGGAAACAGACCCACACAAAGCCCGTGGAATGGTTTGTGACTCTAATGGCCCTTCCTTTGGGGGGCTGGGGGGGGGCAATTTTAATTGTTTGGTCATCGTCTCCATGCTCAGTGTGTCACAGTCAATAAAGCCACATTAGAGGAGACGGGAGGTGAGGGGTGAGGGGGCCGACACAGGGGGGGTTAGGACCTCGGCGTGGGGAGAATATAAAGCGTCTAAACCCTCCCAGAGTCGCGTTCTCACTGCTATCGGAGCCCCGGCGGAGGACGGGGGCCGTCACTGGGGCCCCTTTGTGAGGCCGGTGACTCATTCTTACTACTTTAAAAAAGGAGCCGGTAATTTTCAAAAAAGTGGGGAAGAACCTTCAGCTGATGTGTATGTGTGCATTTGCATGTGTGCACACTGATTTTAAATGAGAATGGGGTCGCAGCCCTAAAAAAACCTCCTCAATCAGATCAGTTATCATTTACCGCTCGAAAACCATATAATTTTCGGTAACCTTTGCTAATGCGTCCAAAAAAAAAACACAGAACCTCTGAGGCGGAAAATTAAGCAAGCAGAGATTTAATTTGGCTCGTATGTCGCCGCTGGTTATTTTATGTAACTGGCTCTTTAAGCAGCTGTCAGTGATAGCCATAACATGTCACCACAACCTGGGAAAAGCGTGCGATGGCGGCCGCGATAACCCCGCGGCCCAGCCTCAGAGCCCCCCCCTTCTCTGAACTGTCACTCTGGGCATCTGCAGACCACCAGGCCAGTCCCGCTGACCCCCACGCGACCTGCTCCACCTCGTCGCCATGAACTCTGCTTACCACAGACTCCCACCCACCTATCTGTCTGTCTGACGCAGGCCTGAGTGCTACTGCAACTACACAAGTCACGAGTTTCGTGTCCGTGTTTTTTTTTTGGCATTTTATTTGATCAAAAGTGTCCGATCAGCGTATATTTTTGATTCTCAGTCAAAGATTCAAACGATAGATTCCAATTCCAGCACCAAACACTATTTTTGTCTGAAATAATGCTGTACCTCCAGGTTCTGCAAAGTGAAGCCCAAGCTGAAGTGCATTAAACTTGCATTCTCTCCGCTGGTCAGCAGGGGGCGACTCCCTCTCTATTTGTAACACAGTCCAAATATGGTCACTTACTTCCAATGTTTGCAAAAAAGCCAAGATGGCTAAGTCGAGGCTTTGAAACTGTTGTCCGCATACAGAGTCCTTCAAGCCGAATGTTCAAACCCCTTTTACACTTTTAACATTCATATTTATTCAATTAATCAACTAATTAATTAGTTGTGATTAATGACTAGAACTTGACACGCACTGCCCCTCCCCCCCAACAAAAAACAACAAACAAATAAAAACTGATCTATGTGGTTAGTTCCAGCCTTTATGTTCTTAATAAATAATTGTGTGATCTGAGCGGTATGTCTGTGATAAAAGTGTTGTCTTGTTGTTTTAGTGTGTTTTTGCTTTCTTTAATGTGCTTTTAAAAGGCTGTAAAAAAATAAAAATCAGCAGTCTTAATCAGCAAATTGTGTCGACGGCAATAAAGATTCCCTTTGTAGATGCTTTTTAATTGTACCTGAAAACGAGCTATTGAAGATGCCTTAAATGTGAGGGGTTTTTTTGTGAGCGGATGCATGCTGCCAGTAGGAGGACTGAGTGAACCCAGCACAGACCAACTTGCTGGACTCCAACGGTGCCCCTCCCTGCTCCGAGTCTGAGGACTGGGGTCCCAGTTGGACGTATAACTCAGAAGTGGCTCTTGGACAGACTGTTCACTCCGTATAAATCCTGGTGGTTTTATGAGCCTCTGGTTTACTAAAGCTGTCCCCTCCTCACACACAAACACACACACACATACACACACACAGTGTTTCCATCACTTTATAGGACATTACATTGACCAGAGACTAAACGTTACTCCAACCATAACCGCTATTAACCTAATCCTAACCTTAATCTAACCTGAGATCAAGTCTTTACCCTACACTGTAATAAGATACCTTGTGGGGACCTTCAGTTTTGTCCCCATAAGGAAAAACATCCCTGTAACTGTATAACCGCATAAACAGATTTACGTCCCCACACACACAGGCAGTCTGACTTCAGATGTGTATTTTTGTGTAAAAAAAACAACACAAAAATTACCTCATTTTTTCCCATAAGTACCTCGATTATGTGTTACGAAACACACAAACCCTTTGCCACATTTAAGCGTCCCGACAGATTTTCGCACCGACGCGGCAACTTAGCGCTGTAACCGTGGCTGAAAGTTTAGAAGCCGCAGTCTCGGCGCCGGCCCCGTGTCTTGTGTGGCCCCGCCGGTTTCAAACCCACCTGCCAAAGTAATTTACGATCCTGTTAAGAGAAACACTGCCCGGGATCTCGAAGGCTGAGTTTCTGGCCCCGGCGCTGCTACAATATTTCACGATTATCAGGCGATCCCTGGCGGCGTCATAAAACACCTCATATTACCACACTTCCCTCTCTGTCTCTGCCATTCTCCTTTTACACCCTCTCTGTGGTGGGTCACCAGTTAAGGGCCCACTCAGGAGGCAGGACTTTCTTACAAAACCCCCCAAAATTGGCACATTTGAAAACTGGGATTTAGCCTCTTATTATAATGACTCTTTATTATTATTGTGTGTTAATTGTGTCTCTTTGTAGTTGTGTTCTGTCTCTTTAGTCGTTTTGTGTCACTTTGTAAGATTTTGCTCTTTTTCTAGTTGTTTTCCGTCTGTGATTGCTTTGACCATTTTTTTAGGTTGTTTTCTGTCTCTTTATTGCGTCCGTTTGTAGTCTTGTTGCATCTCTGTAGTTCTTTTGCATCTCTTTGTCTTCTTTTTGTGTCTATTTGTGGTTGTCTTTACTCTTTTCATAGTAGTTATGAGTCCTTTTACAGGTGGTTTGCGTCTTTGTAGTTCTTTTGTGTCTCTTTGTGGTTGTGTTGCCTTTTCGTATTTTTAGTTTCTGTCTTTTCATAGTCTTCATGAGTCTGTTGCAGCTGGCTTGTGTCTCTTTCTCGTCTAGTCTATTATGATATGCATATTCTTTACCAGGATTGTAGTTGTATGAGAGTACATTTGTGTAGAAGGAGTGAAGAGAGGAAGTACCTACAACAGTGTTCCTGAGAGAAGACTTTTACGGGCAGCTCTTTCACTCGAGCGTACAACACTGCTGTTGATTTTAGCCGGCTGTAGACGTTTGCCCAGTCAATGGCACCGTTCAAGGCCTTGCCGTCATTCTCCGCTGCGACTTGCTCATAAAGCCGCTCATAAACTGACATGAACAGGGCCGACTCTGCCCAGATACATAAAGCATCCAAATCAACACACAAACGCATTAACGTGCACAGAATTAAACGACGATAACGACGTCTCAAAAAGGGACCGGCTGGCTCCTTTCACTTGAACGGGGCCGTCGGAGGCTTTAAACTGATACAAGTCTTAACTTAAAAGCTTTGTATTACGCTGTCTTGTTTAAACGTTTTTGCACTTACAATGTCATCGCTCCGGGAGTTGACCCATGAATCACCCTGAAACGATTTGACGGAGAGCTCCAGATCAACCATAAAGAGCAAAGTGGAGGGTTGAATTAATATGTGGAAGTTTAAAACCTCTTTTGTGAGATGAAATATTATAATCTTCCAGAGTACGAGGGTAAGGGGGGGGATTGACCTGTCGAGCCCCACACTGTATTGAGCAAAGGCTCAATATTAGCTCAAATAATGGCCCGTTCTGAATTAGCTAATCCTGCTATTATCTGAAATGAGAACAACTGGCCAGACTCAGCGACTGCTTGGCTGGGAATCTGTTTTGTGTCTTTTGCTTACGGTTTTAATTGTAACAAGCTGAGAGGGGGAGAAAGCAAAAAAAAGAAAAAAAGACTGAAATCTATTATGGCAATGTCACTTGGGTGAGCATTCCCATCGGAAAACATCACATAAGAAAAAAGGTCTTTAGGTGCAGATTCCCAGCAGAACGACGGCCAGCAAAAGCAAAAGTAAGGTCTCTGAAAACAGGATGGAAAATTGTTAAATTGAGAAATCTATGAAGCACAAAGATTGCATCGGATGGAGCAACAAACAGGGCCGCTGGACAAAAAGGGGTCAAAGGTTTTTTTGTTTTTTTCGGTCGTGAATGGAGGCACAGTGACTGAGGGATGAAGACAGAGCAGCATTTAAGGGCCCACAAAGCATTTGTGCATTTAAATAAACAGGGTTACGTCCTCCTTTGGGCCCAATGGAGTCCATCAAAAGAACATGGTAATGCCTCGATGAATGGACGCGAGGACTCACAAACTCCCGCCTTTTCACTTAGTGTGAAAGAATGTGACATAATAAACACAAACCCACCCCCCTCTTCCATGAAAAACAGACATAAACGGAGCGGTAAACATTTTCTGCCCTGGTTACAGCCTGCGCTCATTATCGTCGTTGCCATGCGGCATGTTTTTGCAGCGATGTCATTATATTGTGGGAAGTTAATAAGTAATTACAGGAGTACAGGAATCAATATTAGCAAAAAGCGCCCCCCCCCCAACATATATTGACATATTATGTCAATTCTATCACAGTCAATAAAGTTTTGTCTAGACAGCGTCCAGGTTCGTCAATGTTCACTTTCTGATCATTACCACTAATGCCGTGGTGGACGATCGCTTGGCGTGTTGACAACCCAACATTGCTCGTTGATTTCGGGAAAGTGAAGAAAAGGTTGTGACGTTGCTGTGGACAGTTTGCCTGTTGCTGCTGGAAATACCTCTGATCAGAACAGTGAGACTAAACCAAAAACAATAATGGTGTCGATAGTAAAATCAAAATAAGAAATATAAAGGTACTAAAATACAGCGTGGAGCTGATGAAATAGCAGAGTCGGGTGATAAATCAAAAATCGTGTCATTACAAGCAACCCCTTCCACATTACACTTTGGTGATACAAAATATTGACTGTTGCAGCTTTAAGTAAAATGCTTTACCGTAAAGCATTTAGCTAAATATATTCAAGTAAAGAGTAAAATTACTTCTGCAGAAAGGTAAGACAACATATACGTTAGCATGTTAGCATTAACAGCATTTTAATGTTGCAGCTGGTGAAGATTTTTGATATTGTGTTGTTTCATGCATAATTCATCAAAGATTTTAAAATGTGCAGATGTTTTCTATGTATAATTTTAATTTGAAATATAACTGATGCAGTATTATGTGAAAAGTTTAGCACAAAGTATATTGCTAAATGTATTACGAAGTAAAACATAAAAGTACTTGCAGAAAGACCAGTGATGTACGTTAGCATCTGAGCATATTAGCTAGTTTTGATATTGGGTCATTTCATGTATCATAGTTTTTCAAATTCTCCTGTTTTCTGTGTAAAATCTTAATTCGTAAGGTAACAAGGTACTAATATTGTTACTTTTTTCTATAAAGTAATATAGTACAAGTACTTTTAAAAATCCCCCCCCCCCCTTTTTTTGCAAGACAAACACAATACAAGCAGTCTAATTGTATTTAATGATCTTCCAGCAGCGCTGCATTGAGAAGGAAAACTTCCTTCACACAGTAAAACATCGGACATACATAATCCTGCGCTCCAAAACGAGCCAGATATCCTTTATGAGCCTGAGCAGATGTTATTTTCCCACTTGTCACGTATTTGTCGTGAACACGCACGCACGCGGAGAATCTTCTTTACGACGTGGGCTCAGAGATCGTGGGCCGGTCCGGTCCGTTCCGGAGACAGGTGTTCTGAGCCGTCAGCTCCGGGTCCCAGCTGAGATCAGCACGGCTACGAAGCGGCCACATTCCAACTAGTTTTAATTTTACAAGAGCCCCGGGTCCACTAGACCCGCTCTGGCTCTGGATCTATGGCGTCTGGGCCTGGATGTTCTCCATAGACCCGAGCCCCTCACACACACACACAGACACACACACATTCATGTTATCCTGGGTAAATACTGCAGGCTGGACTGGGTGGGAGCCTCCACTCAGACATCTGTTCGTTTATCTGCCATCATGGCCCTCAGGTCGTCTCGGGCCTCTTTGTGAAGCTGAAGGAGACAGAAGGGTTTTTCTGCTGGTTCTCTGTTTGAAAGGTTGTGAGATTAATGGAAAAATAGACATCTTTTGTAGGTGTCAAGGCTGCTGGAGTCACATGTGCTTCTTGCATGTTACATCACATACTTGAAATTGTGTCTCATAGAAAAACCTTGTGATATAGAATTTAGTTTGGTCAGTAATATTTGGGTTATTTTTCCTGTTTTTCATTCTACAGTATCTATGGTAACGATGCAGCATCACTGAGGGAACAAGTAAGTTCAGGTTTGTATCCTTCAGTTAAATGAAAATCTGTAAATGCACCTCTCTAGACTGTTATACAAAAATGCTGTATGACTTTTATGACTTTAGGTATACTTTTGGTTATTTCTGTGGAGATTCTCATGGGTGATGGAGGAAAATTTGCACAAGTACTTAAGTCCCAGTGAAACTGAACTTCCTTACATAAACAATTATTTTATCCCATCATGTCACTCTTTGTGTCTCTCGTCTTTCTGCAGAAGAGCAGGATCTTGTGGCGTCGAGCTATCACTTCCTCCTATAAATGATTAAAACCCTCGTTAGCGTTAGGTGATACGGCTGCAGAGGAGAGAGAGAGAGAGAGAGAGAGAGAGAGAGAGTGAGAGAGAGTGAGAGAGAGAGAGAGGGAGAGAGGGAAGATGGAAAGAGAGGCTGGGTAAAGAGAAGGGGGAGGCCGGTACTGTAAGAGGAGAGGAAAGAACAGATTGGGGTGAGGGAGGGGAGGAAAGAGGAAGTGAGAGGGAGGAGAGTGACAGAAGATGGCTGAATAAGAAGGGTTTAAAGTTGATGTTGGCAAATGATGAGAAGGTGGGTGGATTACTGTGGGCACAAATCCAGGGGCCCAAAGTGTCAGGGGTCCCACTGGCCCTCACCTACAAAATGTACCAACCAGAAAGAGACATAACACAACATGACTACAAGGAGACACAAAACAACTATAAAGAAACATAAAAACTACTTAAAAGAAAATTAAAATCAAAGACAAAGAGACACACTACAGAAACACTACAAAAAAGACATACAAATGAAGGCAAAGAGACACAAAAATACAAAGAAGCAAGACAAAGAAATGCAAAAAGTTGAGAAAGAGAAAAAACTACAAAATAACCACAAACTACTACGACAAAGACAGGTCTACAAATTGATTACAATTTTTTTTCCATAAAATGAAACAAATGAGCTACAAAGAAACTCAAAACAACTATGGAGACACAAAAACAACGAAAAACAATAACTACAAAGAGACACAAAACCACAAAGAAAACAACAAAGAATCATTATCAAAGAAAGTGAAAACTACGACAAAGAAACGCAAAAAGTCAAGAAAGAGATGCAAAATGAGAGAAAGAATGACTACAAATACACACAAAAAAAACCCAAAAGGATATAAACAACCAGACAAACAATAACTACAAGGAGACCCAAAACAACAATAGAGAGAGACTAAAAATCTACAAAGTCTTGTTTTGCTCCCATGTTCTGGTTGGACCATTCACATGAACATCGTCTCATAATCCGCCCAGTGATGATAAAGATGAGAGGAGGTTTCACTTCAGTTTCATCCTCTCTTCTGTCTCCGTCAGACTTTGCTTGACGGCATTATCCTAAAACGTGATTATCATAAAGACTTGTTTGTGATCGTAGAGGAGCGGAGGGGCCCTTCGTCACATGGACCAGAATTCCGGAGGGTTTGACCGGCGGCCTCAAGTGTTATTTCCGAATCATCTCTAATGTGTTGCAGCTTCTCTGGGTCTTGATTACGAGTGATGTACCTTTAAAGGAGCTTCTATTTAGGAGAAGTTCCTATTTAAAGGCTTCAGGTCTGTGGATCGGACCGGGAGGTCCAGCTCAGATGAGCTAACTGAGGTTTATTTGCTTGACTGCTTAAAAACTCTCCAGAACACACGTTTCCAAATAAAGCCAGGTAAACTTTGCCTTCTGCGGTTTCTCTCGTGTGTGGCCTCCGTAGAAGCAGCGCAGCAGTAAATACAAGCACTCGGTTTATTCTCCTAATCAGTGATTTACAGAGGAGGCCTGTCGGCTAATGACACGGTCGGGTTGCGTGAGCGCGTCCCGGCTGCAGCCGCCGCCTGTTATCTTTGGCTCCGATAGCGTTTATCTGCTTCGGGCCAGAAACACCTGAGTGCTGAACATGGTTCCAAGTCCCACAAGAGATTAGATTAAAAAAACAGAGTAAATGAAGCTTAAAATAAACTCATAGACCCAATAAAATGCTTCCACTGACTTTATGATTCGAACAACTTAAACTCACCTGATAAATTAATTATTTCAGAGCTGCAACTGTTCAACCCTTAATCCCACACAGTCTCACGGGAGTTTAAATCTAATTATTTGTGTACATGAACACAGATTTTATTTGTTTGCATGTCGTTCAGCACAACTTTAACATTAATGTAATCATTCGGCATTACACTACAAAACAAAAGTTTTAGGCAACAAAATCTCAACTGTTGGAGGGTTACAATGACATTTTGTCCAGACATTCATTGTCCCCAGAGGATGAATGGTGAAAGTCTGACTTTTCCCTTTTTGCGCCAACTATAAGATCGTCAATTATGTAATTTAACTCCTCTTCTTGTACAATCAAAAGGTCAACATTTGTATTCGTCCAACAGTTTTCTTTCGATAATATAATAAAAAGAAAAACAAAACAATAAATTACCAGACAATAATTATTGTTTCAAACTGAAGCTTGGGCTTCACAATTGTTGTTTGTATTATTTCCCAGCTGATTCAATATACAAGGATTTTATAGTAATATTTAATGTGGACACTTTTGTCCATGAGGGGTCTTTGTGTAATCTTTTTTTGAGGAGGGTACAAAGGTTAAATAAGAACAACAGCAACATCAACGAGTGTCACAGTGCCGAGAGACTCAGATATTCAACCAAATAGTTGATTTTAGTGCTGATTAGCAGACGTTAGCATGCTAACAGGCTGAAGTAAGATGGTGAACATGATGAAGAAGGTTCAGACACAAAGAAAAGTCAGGTCTTCATCTGCATAGAAAGGAATGCTGTTCCTGTCAAATTAATGCAAAATCATGGGATGCCATCACAACATAAAACAGATTGTGTTAATTTGCCATTCTCTGTCATAGGTTACAAAACAAAGCAGGACCTGGAACGACACAGATGGAGTTGTTTGTTTCTGTCTCAGATAACGACTCACTTCGACACGCTCGTGATAGATTTACTACCACTAATGCCACGGGCTGTATGAGTTATGACAGATATGATTACCTATTGACATCATTAACCCCCGGAGCTGCCGATATGTAAAGGCCTCCGACACACTTTCACCTTCACCGGTAAGGGCGTCTCCATGTCAAGGTAGATCCACCACCAGCTTCCTGTCTGCACCCCGGGTCCTGGTTCTGTAGCTGGTCCTGGTTCAGCGATCCCCTTCCCTGTCCTTTCAGACAAATATGCGTGTGCAGCAAACCGGATAGAAACGGAAACACAACGGTTCGATGCTATCGGACATGTTGCAGAGCGAGCCATTTCCCCGTCCCTTTGCTTTCGGACAAAGAAAAGCAATTACAACGCAGCGAGGAGGCGAACGCTTTTCATTACAGACCTTTGACAGCGTCCTCGCGGAAACACAGAAAAGGAGGGATTACACCGAGGTGGAGGGACCGCAGCGAGACCACATCGCTATTTCACATCCACTACAATGCAGATCCAGGTCTCTGTGGACCGTCTGCGGGGACAGACACAATACAAGGACGACCTGCGAGATATATTGCAGTACAGCAGAATAAATACACAATACTACAGTTATGGGCTTCTTTGTTGAATTGCAGGTTTTTTTTTTTAAAGATGTGATTTTTTTGCGTCGACAGTTTCACATTTACAAATATTCCAGATGAACACACTGCAGTTTTCTAAGGATTCTACCACATTTTACCTTGAAACTTTTAGCCTTTCGAGAAAAAAGAAGAGCTTGGTGGTATGCAGATAGTCTTCATATATGAAGTGGACTTTGTCATGGAAACGTCACCCATTGGTTTGCCAAGTCTCAAGTTCTTAATTTTGGCCGTGCTTTCTTGGATTTTTTGCAACCAGTAGAAGGAAGTGACCATATTTGGACAGTGGAGGAACGACAGGAGGATCACACGGTAGCAACCTCACTGGATCTGGATCCATCTGGATTCTGGTGTGAAGTTGCTAACAAACTTAGCTTCATAATTCAAAGTCAACTTCACAGCTAAGTGTTAGCGTTGTTAGCGATTGTAGCGAGGCCGTGGTTGCGACAGAAGAATTGCGATGCCGATAGCCTTTCAGAAATTTCTTGAAATATTTTAACAAATTTGCCTCAATTGCATTGTTTCATTTGTGTTTTTTTTTGTGGGGTTTTTTGCATCGTCTCTGTAAAAATGTTGCTTTGTGTTTGTCGCAGCATAAGAACGAACCTTCTGGTCAAAAGACAAATATGTGCTGTACCATTTTATTCTTTAAATAAATAGACTTCTGGCAATGACACTCAACTTTAATAAGTGTCCTTGTCCTGATGTTGTTTATATATTCGGAGCCCAGAGGAGTGTTTGTCCGTTAATTACACAAGAAACAGAAAATGCAGCTTTAATGCGTTCCCGTGGTGCTGCAGGCTTAGCGACGGTCACATGATCGTCCACAAATAACATAACGTGGCCCAAATAAGTGAGAAAATGAGCAGTTAGCTCCGCTCTGATTGCCACCTTCCAGTCTGGTGAGGTTTTCACCTTTCCGTCCTTCCCTCCAGGACCTTTTTTTTCGGGTTCCCGTCCAGGCTTTATAAGTTCTTTCCAGAGGTCTCTCCAGACTACAGCCCATCCATCACCGTGATCTCTATTAAACGGCGAGCTCCCCGCCGCGGTCGAGCGCCGCGATAACAAGATGGCGTGGAAACAGATGTGTGCTGCGTCCTCACTGCTGTCGGATGGTTCGGCTCCAAAGCGTCTCCATGGCTCCTCAAGGACCTCATGATGTTCTTAAACCTGCAGGAAATTAAGAACGACTTCAGGGGGTCATGTGGAAAATTCAGTCGGTTTGGGGCCCTGTGATCAACTACATAGGGAAGTTAAAGTGTCAACACACTCGTTCAATTATTCATTGTGTTAAACAAGTTTAATCATTTTTGGATTATTGCAATTATTTTATTTTTTGTTGATTTATTTATAAATATTTGCAGAAATTGTATGTGGGATCATGGCGATCATACATAAAAATAATTTATACAACATAAAATATGTACAGATGTGTCAAAGTGATGCGAGTGAACGCAGCAAAATGGAAACAGTGAGCAAACAACTTAAAATAAATAAAATACAATAGGTGAGAAATATAATAACATGTTAGATGTGTGTTAAATAATCAAAATACAGTACAATATGCAAAATAAATAAAAAGTACAAAAAAGAAAAGGTTTCTTTTTTACGTAATTTTGTAATTTTACGTAATATATAATTCATATATTAATTCAGGAAAGACAGAGGTGAAAAGTGGGGAGGAGGTGGAGGGAAAAATGTAATTTTAATTAAATTAAAAGAATGTATTAAAATAAGATAGGCACCAAAATTACACCCAGAAAAAAAAAAACGTTTTATGTGAGAGGTGAAAAGTTCCTCCCTTCTAGTATGAAGCAGCCTCATGGTAAAAAAAACAAAACCATGTCAAACAAACAGATAGAAGCCCATATAAATAATAACGAGTGATGTCAGTTGGTCATATAACGGTGATATGCCGTCGTAGCTCATTGCGGTTTTCCCGACTTAACGCTGGGATCCTGCCATTGTTTTTCTGCCAGAAAAAAAAAAAAAAACGCCACGTGGACGCAGGAAGTTATTTATCGCAAGGCTTTTTTTTTTCATGATCTGAACTCCACTTCTGTTGGCCTCCAGGTTTGACTTCCAGCACAAGCAAAGTATTTAATCACGGAGCAACGAGGTCGTCTGTCGTCGTCGGTTCGGCTTCGGTTTCAGGCCAATTCACAGCTGGGTTCTCCTGGCTCACCTCTCTGCCCTTCTGCTTAATTTATCTTTTTCCTCAGAGAATAAAGGACATCTTTGACTGCGTGTAATGAAGAAAGTCTCAACTTTTTTTTTCTTCTTACCTCCAGCAGCTCTGGGACGGAGCCGAGCTCGGTATTCTCATGTTGTGTGACCCTATTGTGTCCCTTTGTGTTTTCACTGCTGTTGGGAGGGAAGTGTGATAAAGTTGCCTTTTCTTTGCTGGTTTCTATGTTTGACTGTCTCTGCAGTGTGTGTGGGGGAGGGGGAGGACTTTGGGCACACAAGGCGATTGTTTTACGCGAGGTTACAGGAAGGTCAGATCCAAAATCAATGAGGAAACAGCTCTGCTGCTCTAGACCTTATTTCTGCCGAGCAGGATCCTTGGAGACGAGCCGGCAGGATCGTTAACATGACGGATGGAAGGATGAGAGCGAAACGTGAAACTCGCAGGTGTAACAGAAGAATAGTGTTTTCTTTGGAGGAAAAAAATAGCAGCTTCCAAGCAGAATTTTATCCTCCAGATTCATTACACCCAAATGAAAGAGGCGAGCGCTGCAAGTTGAGTTTCTACTGGTTCAAAGGGAGGATGGAAAAGAAAACAGGAAATTACTTCAAAAACGTTTGAGCTGAAAGTTTGTAAAATATTACACTGAATTTCAAGACATACAAATTTAATCACTAATTACAAACTGTTCATTTCAGACAACCAACTTTGTTTTTAATTTTAAGAAACAGCTCAAAACATATTAACCTAACATTGATTTAAAATTATATTTCAAACTACTTTTTTTTACAAAAGTGAGAGCCAATTTAAAATGTGAAATTATGAAAGTTACATTTAGCCATATAAACTACATTAACAAGCTGAAGTTAACATTACTGTTAGCTAGGCTTAAACAATGTTAATGTCATTTTGTTTTTAAATAAATCACGAAGGGCATCCTTTGTCATAATGTAAAATAAAAAAAGAATCAAATATGATCTGTGGCTCCATTTTAATCACATAGTGTGAGTTACCTCTTGTCAACTGCAGCTTGTTGCTAGGCGACAGGGGCATCAAAGGATGGGAGGGGCAGGTGACGCAAACACAAAGTCCAATCAGATTGTCAGAGACGGCGAAGGCTGAATTGAGTTTTATTTTTGACATGAAGTTAGCATCGCGCAGGTTCAGTAATGAAATGAACCTGACTTTTAGTATTTTTGCATTCTGATGTAAGAACAGTGTTTTCTTGAAGCATTAGAGTGAATTGAATGTGATGAGGTTGCATGTCGGGCGTCAGCTCTGCCTTTTAAAAGCGAGGACAGAAGAAAACAAAAAGAATGCAGGAAATTACTAAAAACCACTAAATGTTGGAGCTGGTTTAATGTTGGGGGGCAGAGAAATGCCAATATCCTGGTTGGTTACAAATAAAAAATATAGCAGCAAAAATATTTTTAATTTATATTGAAATTCTTTCTCTTCGAAGACATTCAAAGAGTTTCAGTAGACGAGCAACACAATGCAATAATGCCCTGGTGCCTCATGGGAAACCTCGGGGGGGGGGGTGCTTTAATGTTTCCTTCCCTCTCCGCTTCCTCGCAGCAGAGCGGATATTACAGATTTGAAGCATATAAGTGACTTTATATAATGTCACACTGATCAGGGAGCAGTGTGAGCCCTCGGCTCTTGACTGATCCGGTTCAGTGATGCTGATCCGAGGCATTCGGGTTCTGCCAGACCGGCCTGCTGCTGGTTTACACAGAGGCAAAACAACGTCGCCACCCGATGTCACTCATATATATATAATATAGAGAAGGGAAAACTTTACTTATGTACAACCTTTTCAACACAGTTTACAAAGACACACCGACAATGGATTCTGGGTAGAGCAATAGACATAGTATAAATAGACAGATAGTGTAAACAGGGAAGTGGACGGGTCAAACAAACACAGGACCTTTGTTCAGGAGACTATGCTGTTCATGTCCCGCGTCAAACTCAAAGTAAACGTTGACTTTTGTTTCGCTTTTCACAGAAGAAAACATTAACTACGCTCCTTTCTTCCACCTAACTTGGTGGTTTTGTTGCCTCGACCTCACGTCCTGTGAGGATGGAAGTTTATTTTGAAAAGACGCCGTGATGTAACGATGGTTATGTTCAGCACGCAGCTACGATGACAACGAGGGGAGACGCGTTTAATTTGTAACTTTAGTTGAGAAAATGAACAAGCAGAAACAAACAAATCCAAACAAGTCTAGAGACTGAATGCACAGAGAGGGAGGAGATAACAAGGTACAGGTGAAACTCACTCAATCACACCAGCTGCAGAAATCCTGAATCATTCCAGGGACGTTTGTCTAAATACTCGTCAAAATACCTCATAACACTTAATTTAACATCCTCTATAAGAAGTTACATTTCAGTTAGATAGTGTCCTGTTATTAGACAATACCTTAAGTGTAAAAACAAGTGACACTAATTTACAGATCCACTTTTGAAAGGTCTAAATTTTACATCTAATTCCAATAAATTGGTTTACTTATTACATTCATAACCACCTTGTAGTCATTATTATTTTAAGTATTTGTGAAGTTGCCTTTTGACAGACGAGCAACTATGAATAAATGACAAGAAAAATGAAAACCTTAGAACAAACCACCTGATACACTTGATACATCTGACTCACTTGAACCACCAGAACCATCTGATCCATCTGAACCATCTAAAACACCTGATTCACCTGAGGTGGAAGGTTTTGGTAGTAATCTTGCTGGTGGCAAACATAGTTTTATTATTCATATATGGTTACGGTTGGGATTAGTTTTGTAGGGGTTATGGTTGGGATTAGGTTTGTAGGCGTTAGGGTTGGGATATGGTTTGTAGAGATTTTGGTTTGGATTAGGTTTGTAGCAGTTAGGGTTGGGATTATGTTTTTAGCTGTTACAGTTGGTTTTACAGTTGGGATTAGGTTTGTAAAGGTTAGAGTTGGGATTAGGTTTTGTAATGGTTAGTTTTGGGATTAGGTTTATAGGTTGGGATTAGGTTTGTAGGCGTTAGGGTTGGGATTAGGTTTGTAGCGGTATTATTTTGTCAAACTCAAGCACTGATATTGTACTAGGTTGTGTACTCAATGCAACATAACACTATAACAAAAATTACACAATTACAGCTTTTATAAACGTTTTCATTACAGCATCTCTTCTTTCACATCTGTGTGAAATTCTGCCGTCACACTGTGGAACAAGAACGAGATGACATTTTTGGGAATCACGCCACCCCGCCTTTTGAAGTTTCCTCTGCGGTGATCCAGCCAGCGTGCAGATGATTCGTTGAATGCATAGAGACCGCTCTCGAGAAAACAACGATTACAGTAGATTGTTCTGGTGGCATCTCGGTTTAGCTGCGAGTGGTTTTGGCCGAAGCAGCAAAGCGAAGGCTGCGTGATGCGTGTTTAGTGAGTTCTGACACGGTCCAGATCTCCACTGATCCTCCGCTATTGAATAAGCACATGTCTTTGAGGGGGTACAAGAAGATTGATGCTGCTCCCACTGAACCTTGGGATATCCCTGTCCTTGGCTGGGCAAGATTTCGAGGGTTTGTGGGTAATGGAGGGAGGGGGGGTAGGGAGAAACCACTTCCCTTGCTTGTTAAACAAGACCATTAAAAGGCATTATGAGCCGGCCTCTGGAATGACTTTTGCGTGTCATTGCTTGCATCTGGCGGAGGGTGTTTCTGGGGGCTCTTGTTACTTTTGATTATTCACAAAAATACAGCAATTCAGCTCCCAAGTGTTCAAAGATTCAGTGGAAATGCTGAGAGACATGATCTTTGACGTGTCAGAGCTTCGTCGGGGTGAGTGAAGCATTCAAATATCAAAATGTCATTTTTCATAGTTCCCAGCAGTGAGTGGGCCAGGCATCTGGAAACGCTGCTGAATCATCAAAACTTTGATGAAAAGTTTTCCAAATGTCGGTGCTTTACAGTAGCTGCAAGATGCACATTCACCTACATGCTGCACCAGAAATGTTCAAACGTGCAATCCGAAGCACCTTACATCTGGGTGGTGAACTAAACGCTAACGTGGCGACAGATTTCTATGGGGTCAGTTCAGTCTCATTAATAATGAATGCACAGAGAAGGATTCACAAATGTTTTTTGTGATTTTTATATAAATTACTCTCTTCTCACAAATACATTTTGTTTTAAATAAATGTAATATAAATCCATAAATATATGAATATATGCAATTTTCATCAAATGTATTTGTATGTTGTTACATTTATATACAAACTGTTAAAATTGAATTTACAAGACACTTTTCATTTGTGAACTTGTTTGCATTTGTTCCTGAACTGGTCTGTATTTATTTGTGGATTTTTGAGACTCTCCTGACATGGCTGGATTCACAAATGCATTTTTTTCAACAAGGAACTCTCTGTAGCCAATCAGATGCCTCCCTCATTTTCAGCCAATCTCATGACTGCATTCCAACGAGAGGTACCTCACCATGGCCAGAGCACAGCTTTTTCTCTGTGCATTTTAGCTAACTAGTAAGTTAGCCATAATGCTTTTAGACAACGGATCATAAGCTAAGTTACCTGGCATTATATGATCCTACTAACATCAGAAAACATAACCATATCGGTCATTTGCTTGCTAAAGCTTACCTGTCGTTAATGCATGCAAAAAAAGTTACAAGCAAACCATAATAACTAATAGGTAAATTGCTTACTACATTGGTTTCAAAGTGCTGACTATAAGAGCTAGCTAACGTAAGCTAGCTAATGGATTTAGCTAGCTACAAACAAGCTAACGTTGGCTAGAGAGAGAATAAAATCACTTTTTAAAATACTTTTACCGAAAAGCAACGCAAAATGCGCAGAGAAAAAGCTGTGCTGATGTGAAGAGTTAATGTGGATTTAGAAAAGAGACTGATAATAAATATCTGGAAAATCAACTGATGAATGCTTAAAGGAACTGTGTAGCTGCCATCAAAGTCAGTTATACTATTTAAGTTCATTTAAATAATTAATAAATAATTGGTTGTTAAATATGAATAAAATGTGAATAATTTAAGTTTAAATAAGGGAATATATTTTTGTTATTTTACATGGATGTAATTGTGTGTAAAAGGAACTGTTTATTGTAGCGGAACCAATGTCCGCCGGTGTCAGTGCTTTCACGTCGTTTTTGTGTTGACGCACTTTACCTTTACCATGCTTGAAGTGAGCAGCGGTCAATAAGTCCGGTATGAAAGAAGCAGATGAAAGAAGAAGAATAAAGTGTCCTTAACTCCGTTTAGTTAAGAAGGCCAATGAGTTCTTACGACATTCGTCGACCTGTGAACTTTTCTTGACAATTCCTTGACTGAAGATAATAAATGCCTGTGAGAGGAACACCTTGTGTCATGATTGACTGAACGGGAGTTACAGTAAGAACTCAGCCTGTCCGACGTGAGGTGGAAAGACGATGTGTGCGCCCGCCGTGGACGGAGCTGCAAGAGAGTTGCAACGCACGCTAGCGCCGAGAAAATAAGACTGTGCACATGCCGGTAACTCAAGCAAGCAGCAAACAGAGTCCAAGAGCACCAAGTGATCAAGCTTACAACAAGTAATGCATTCAAAACAAGTTGGATGTTAAGAGAAAAGCTTATCAACTGCTTATAAGGGGCTCTATAAGTGCTGAAAGGTTAAGTTTTCTGATGTTATGTACATGATAACAAGCAAGTCATTTCTGATTTCATCATATTCGTTTATTATTTAACCATTGGAAGTGTTTTGACATTTAAAGAGTCATTCTTTGCTGCTGCTAAAGTTAAAAATAAGTGATATAATTAATTGCAAGTGGAAATAAGTTCATTTGTATTGTGAAAGCGATTTTGAAACATTAAGACATTGTTAAAATTGTTGGTTAAATTTAAAGGTTAAAAAGGGTTAGGTTAGTTGAAATTTGTATTTTTATTGCAATTTAACAGCTATACTAACTTGTAATCTTCAAGCTAAGCTAGTCAACGTAACTAGTTTCAGTTACATTTAAAGGGTAACTAAATCAAAATTACAAGTAAGGTTAACTCAAACAATTCTGAACATGGCTGTGTATCATGGTAATATTGAAGCTATAGAAGTAGAACAGCAGTCTATACATCTTATTGAAGCAAATTTAAACACAATTTCATTACAAGATAGTGAGGTTGGTGTTGAGAAACAAGCTGCTGCACAAGAAGGACCAAGAAGAAGTCAAAGAAACAGAACACTGACTGAAAAGGGTCAAGAACTCCAAGACAACAAATCTAAAAAGCTTTTGAACAGTTTCACAACTACTTACAAGAAATGGAAATCTCTTGTGAGGGAGGCTAAAAGAGCACATGACGGATCCCTTCCCAATGAGATACTGCAAGACCACATGACTAAAGTTGACCATGCTTCAACAGATGTAAAACAAGCCTATGAAGACTTACGTCAACACAAGGCACCTGATGGAGAGACTCGCCGTCGAGTAGACACATGTGATGCTCTCACAAGAAAGATCTTGCAATGGGATCTGAACGAAGAGACAGATAAAGACTCTAAAAGTGATCAAGCATACTGGGTTGAGACTGGCTCAGTGCTTTTATCTGCAGCATCCCAGAGATCTAATGTGGACTCTCAAGGAGTTAAGTCTACAAAGAGTTCAAGCTTAAGTTCAAAACGTTCAAGTCTGTCCTCTGCAAAGGTAAAAGAAGCTGCAGCGGAGTTAGCTGCAACTCAAGCCACTTTGGAAGTTTTACAAGAAATGGAACGTGAGAAACAAGAGCTTGAAACACTTGAAAATGAGAACAGACAGAGACTTGCATTACAGGAAGCTGAAAATGCTGCAAGGCAAAATGCTTTAGAAGAGAAGCGCATGCAGATAGAGCGCTTAAAGACAGTCAAGAAGATGAATGCTGCAAAGGCAAGACTGCAAGTCTATCAACAAGAAGTAGACTCAGATCAAGAGATATCAGATTTGCTCCACGACTGCAAGCCCAAGCAAGAGAAACCTGTATCTAAACCAAGAAGTCACCCAGTGCATCATATAACACAAACTGGTGCACATGTACAACCTGCTGTGTTAACACAAACTGCCACAAGGGAGCAGCCTGCTATTAACGCCCATCAAGAGCATAGCACTACATCACTTGCCAGTGCAATAGCAGAGTCAATCAATGCAAGCCGTCTGCCTGTACCAGAGCCTTATGTCTTCAGTGGAGACCCGCTAAGGTATAAGGACTGGAAGATGTCTTTTCAAACACTGATAGGAAGGAAACACATTCCAGTGAATGAGAAGGTCTACTACCTCCGTAAGTATGTCGGCGGACCTGCAAAGAAAGCCATTGAGAGTTATTTTCTGATAGGCACGGATGCAGCTTACTATTCAGCGTGGAACATCCTGGAAGAAAGATACGGAAGCTCATTCATGATCGCTAAAGCTTTCAGAGATAAGCTCACCTCATGGCCAAAGATAGGACCCAAGGATAGTGTTGAACTCAGAGAGTTCTCAGACTTTCTTCGAGGCTGTGAAGCAGCAATGTCTGAGATTAAAGGTCTCCAAGTCCTAAATGACTGTGGTGAAAACCAAAGGATACTTACCAAACTTCCTGATTGGTTGATAGCCAGATGGAACAGAAAGGTAATTGAGATTGAAGAAGAAGCTAAGACATTCCCCAGCTTCAGTCAGTTTGTTGGGTTTGTCGCAAGGGAAGCTAAGATAGCCTGTAGCCCTGTGACCTCTCTTCATGCTCTGAAGTCTAATGATGTTGAAACGATGAAGACACCAAAGACACGAAGCGTCGGTGTAAAAGTGCTAGCAAGCAGCTCTGAAGAAAACTCAAATGTTAAAGGTTGTGTATTTTGTGAGAAGTCAAACCATAGCATTCATACATGTCGAAGGTTCATGGACAAGTCAATTACAGAAAGAGTCAAATTTGTGCAAACAAATAAAATGTGTTTTGGATGTTTGAAAACAGGACACCTTTCAAAGAACTGTGAAAAGAGGAGTGTCTGCGACACATGCAAAAGGAAGCATCCAACATGCTTACACGAAGATCGAGCTAAGGAGGACAGAAAGAAAGAATATCGGGACGACGAAAGAAAAGACAGTGTGAAACACTCAAAGGAGAAAGAAAGGTCAAAAGAAAGAACAGAGTCTAAACCAACTGATGCAACATTGAGGGAGGCAACTTCTCACCGAGTCGTACAAGATATGAAGAGCACCCATACCTCCTCGGTTATGCCAGTATGGTTATCCACAACAAGTAACCCAGACAGTGAAGTTCTCTTATATGCACTTTTGGACAATCAAAGTGATACCACCTTTGTTTTGCAAGAAAAGGCTGACATTCTGGATGTTCAAAGGGAGCCTGTGCAATTGAAACTGTCAACGCTTGCATCCAGAAGTACAGTCATTTCAAGTCAGAAGCTAACTGGTTTGCAAGTTAGAGGCTTTTATTCATCAAAGAAAATCCCTCTCCCAGTAACTTACACAAGAGAGTTTATTCCTGTCAATCTAAGTCATATTCCTACACCTAAGACAGCAAGAGCATGGCCTCACCTAGAGCACCTTGCTGAAGAGATTGCTCCTTTAATTGAATGTGATGTTGGCCTGCTTATAGGTTACAATTGTTCTCAAGCCCTGCTACCAAGAGAGGTTGTGGCTGGCAAAGACAATGAGCCATTTGCCCAAAGAACGGACCTTGGCTGGAGTATCGTCGGCAGTGTGAATCCCTGTGTCGACTACGGTGATGCGTTCGGAAGCAGCCACACAGTTGTTGTGAGACAAGTGACACCTTATCAGCAGTCGCCTGCTAATCTGACAAGTGAAGTCCGGTATATATGTCGAACACAAGTAAAAGAAGTCATCACTCCACCAGATGTGATAAAAGCACTTGAGTCTGACTTCAACGAAAGAGGTGTAGAAGATGGTCACATCTCTCAAGAGGATCTCCGCTTCCTATCAATAATGGAGGAAGGAATCAGGATCAAAGCAGACGGTCACTGTGAAATGCCCTTGCCATTTAAAGAAGGCAGGCCGAATCTTCCAGACAATAGGAAATGTGCAGAGCATCGTCTGAAATGTTTGAGAAGAAGATTTGAAAAGGACAAACAATACCATAAGGACTACGTAGCCTTCATGAGTGAAACAATATCTCGCGGAGACGCTGAGAAGGTTTCAATGGAAGATGTAAATAATAGCCCTGCTTGGTACATCCCGCACCATGGGGTGTACCACCCACAGAAACCAGGGAAGATAAGAGTCGTGTTTGACTGTTCAGCGAAGTTTGAAGGCGTATCATTGAACGACCATCTGCTTACTGGGCCAGAACTGACGAACAATTTGGTTGGTGTCCTCTGCCGGTTTCGCAAGGGTCCTGTAGCAGTGATGTGCGATATTGAACGTATGTTCCATCAGTTTCATGTCAGAACAGAAGACCAGGACTATTTGAGATTCCTATGGTGGGAAGATGGAAACTTTCAAGCCCAACCATCAGTCTATCGTATGCGAGTGCACCTGTTTGGGGCCGCCTCATCGCCAGGCTGTGCAAACTACGGCCTCAAGCACATTGCAGCTCAAGGACAGGGTCGTTTCAGTGAAGCAAGCATCCGCTTTGTAGAAAGGAACTTTTATGTGGATGACGGCCTGACGAGTGTGTCATCAGATAACGAAGCGATACAGCTGATTAGAGAGGCCAGGCAGCTCTGCAGCGCTGGCAAGCTACGCATCCACAAGTTCGTTTCCAATCGTCAGGAGGTACTTGCATCACTTCCCAGAGAAGAGTGTGCAGAAAAGGCACGACATCAAGACTTAGCCTTGAGTGAGCCACTGATTGAGAGAGCCCTAGGTGTTAAGTGGTGCATCTCTTCAGATCAGTTCCTCTTCAGAGTAGTGGTGAGTGAACGCCCGCTTTCTAGAAGAGGCGTCTTGTCAACGGTAGCATCTGTTTACGACCCACTCGGCTTCGTAGCGCCTTTCATTCTTGTCGGGAAGCAAATACTCCAGCAGATGTGCCGAGAGAAAACCGGATGGGATGAACCACTATCTGACGATCTTCGGTCACAGTGGGAATCTTGGTTGTTGGACCTACAGAATCTAGCTGATGTTAAGACTCAAAGATGTTATCTCCCAGCAAGCTTCGGTGAAGTCCAAAGACACGAACTCCATCATTTCTCGGACGCGAGTGTCACCGGATATGGAGAATGCACTTACCTGAGAGCAGTTAGTGCAACAGGACAAATTCACTGTTCGCTGGTCATGGGTAAGGCCAGAGTGGCCCCCACGAAGGTCACTACAGTACCAAGACTCGAGCTTTCAGCAGCTGTTGTTGCTGTTCGCACCAGTGACTTGCTCAGAAAAGAGTTGGAGCTCGAAGGAGCCCAGGAAATCTTCTGGACGGACTCAAGAGTCGTACTTGGATATGTCAACAACGAGGCCAGAAGATTCCACGTATTTGTGGCAAATCGCATTCAGCGAATAAAGGAAAGTACCGATCCAAGTCAATGGAGATATGTGGCCTCTGAAGAAAATCCTGCAGACCACGCATCTCGGGGTCTTAAGTCAAAGGAGCTCGTTGCTTCCAACTGGTTCACGGGTCCAAGCTTTCTCTGGTGTGACGAGCTTCCCAGTGGAGATACTAAGGTGGGAGAAATTGCAGTTGAAGACCCAGAAGTGCGTAAAGCTTTTGTGTACAAGACCTTAACAACAGAAGATTCACTGCTCGATCGCTTCCTTAAGTTCTCCAGCTGGACAAGGTTAGTCCAAGCCATCGCCAGGCTTGTGCGGTGGATCAAAGAGCTTAAAGGGTTGGTATCCAGAACCAATGAAGCCACAAGTCTCGAAGAGAGAAAAGAGGCAGAACTTACCATCATTGGTATTGTCCAACAGTTAACCTTCTCAGAGGAAATCCAAAATCTTCAATCCAAGAAGGAGATCACAGCTAAGAATAAGACCAGCAAGCTGCACCGATTGAATCCTTTCTTGGATGAAAGGGGCATCCTCAGAGTGGGAGGTCGACTTAAACATGCAGCTTTACATCCTCACATCAAGCATCCAGCAGTCGTGCCGAAGTCTAGCCACATATCGACCTTACTGATCAAGCACTATCATCAGCAAGTGCACCACCAAGGGCGTGGCATAACAATGAATGCACTACGGTCAAACGGCATCTGGATAATTGGATGTAATCATGCTGTGTCGTCCTACATTTACAAATGTGTGAACTGTAGAAAATTCAGACGTTCTACAGAAGAACAGAAAATGTCGGATTTACCTCGTGAACGCATGGAAACAACTCCACCCTTTACTTATTGTGGGATGGACTGTTTTGGTCCATTCTATGTCAAGGAGGGTCGGAGAGAGCTGAAGCGCTACGGTTTGCTGTTCACTTGTATGTGTTCTCGTGCTGTGCACATTGAACTACTTGATGACATGACAACAGACGCCTTTATTAATGCACTTCGGACCTTCATCGCTGTACGTGGAAATGTGCGACAACTTCGATCCGACCAAGGAACCAATTTTATTGGTGCAAAACGTGAGTTCCTGGAAGCTGTGAAGGAGATGAAGCAAGAGTGCTTCAAGCAACTGGGCTGCGAGTTTGTCATGAATCCTCCATCAGCCAGCCATATGGGGGGAGCCTGGGAAAGGCAAATCAGGACAATACGAAGTGTGTTGACATCCATTTTGGATCAGTCCTCCCAAAGACTTGACAGTTCGTCTTTGAGAACGTATCTATATGAAGTCATGGCGATTATAAATAGCCGACCTTTAACAGCACATTTACTCAATGATCCAACTGGGCCGCAGCCTCTCACGCCCAATCACATCCTGACGATGAAGTCTTCCATAATCCTGCCACCACCTGGAGAGTTTGTGAAAGAAGACCTTTATCTTCGCAAAAGATGGCGGAGAGTGCAACATTTGGCCAATGAGTTCTGGTCGAGATGGAAAAAAGAGTACCTGTTAAACCTGCAACAGAGACAAAAATGGAGCAAGACACATCGGAATGCAAGAGTCAACGATGTAGTGATAATACAAGATGACCTTGCACCACGAAATGAGTGGAAACTGGCCAAGGTCACTGAAGTGTACCCTGGTGAAGATGGATGTGTGAGGAAGCTGCAGTTGCTTATCAGTGACTCAACTTTGGATGACCAAGGAAAGCGACTCAACAAGCCAGTTTACCTCGTTAGACCAATCCACAAGACAGTCACCCTGCTGGAAGCTGAGTAATGCAGCCTTGTTGTCTCACTGCCTTTCCTCACACCAAATATCATAAACATTATCTGAATTATTATTTGAATCTTTATCTTAAGTTCATTAGAGAAATCACCAGTGATTTGGTGGGAGTGTAGCTGCCATCAAAGTCAGTTATACTATTTAAGTTCATTTAAATAATTAATAAATAATTGGTTGTTAAATATGAATAAAATGTGAATAATTTAAGTTTAAATAAGGGAATATATTTTTGTTATTTTACATGGATGTAATTGTGTGTAAAAGGAACTGTTTATTGTAGCGGAACCAATGTCCGCCGGTGTCAGTGCTTTCACGACGTTTTTGTGTTGACGCACTTTACCTTTACCATGCTTGAAGTGAGCAGCGGTCAATAAGTCCGGTATGAAAGAAGCAGATGAAAGAAGAAGAATAAAGTGTCCTTAACTCCGTTTAGTTAAGAAGGCCAATGAGTTCTTACGACATTCGTCGACCTGTGAACTTTTCTTGACAATTCCTCGACTGAAGATAATAAATGCCTGTGAGAGGAACACCTTGTGTCATGATTGACTGAACGGGAGTTACAAACTGTGAAGTGCAAACAGAGTTTGAACAGAGTTTGGTGGTTGGATTAGTGTTTGTTGGTTAACAATGACCTAATACCTCCTGTAATTCACAATGAGAGACTGTTCACATTATCTAAAACCGAATATTATTATAAACATTTTTCATAAAATACAGAAATGATCTGTAATCGTTTAGAAAATATGGTCTAACAAATAGGTTACAAGTTTTTCATTCACGTATCGTTGTGGTTAGGTATTAAAAAGAAGAAACAATCTGTGTAATTTAATCCCGATCGTTAAAAACAGAACTACGTGAACTCAACAAAGGTTAGAAAATAATGATCAAATCTGACACGTTTCTGAGAAGAACTTCAAAGCGTGGAGCTGCCGACGCTGAGCCCAGTCCTGATCTGAGCTGACCAAATCCATGTCAGACCCTCCAACTATAATCACATGCTGGTCCAGGTTTCACTGCCCAGGATTAAGGTTGAGAAGAGGGTCAAAAACTCTGGACAAAGTTCCACTAGTTTACTGTTTGTAAAATCCATTTAGTCCCAGTTTGTGTCCAAAGTTTTCAGTAATTATTAGTTCAAAGTTGCAGAGTTGGAGACCTTTATCGGCACAAAACAGAAGCAAGTATATTTTATTATTACATCAGTGTGAGTGAGTGAGTGAGTGAGTGAGTGAGTGAGTGAGTGTATCATTGTGTCTGTCCACAGATTATCTTGCATTATCCTGCACCAAACTGAATAATATTTTGGGTACTCATTAATAGATGCATGCTCGACAATCTCTCGTTGCAGGGGTAACCAGAGAGTGTGCGCTATGAGAGCAGAAACAACTCACACAGGGAGAATGATTTCATTCTCTGCTGAATGTCAAACTAACAAAATAGCATCTTTAAATGTGAGAGTATATAATTATGTATTTGGGACTCAAATCTCATTCTTTTGGACTTTAGTATTAAAACGTTATTCTACCTTCTAATTTCACACCTGAGTCGAGAGAATGATGTAGCGAGTTGTATAGTAGCCGATGATGATGTTTTCTCCTACAAAGTGCTGTTTGGTTTGGACAGATCCAAGAAGCTCCATTATGCTGAGTTTACTGTACACTTGTATTATAAGAAGGCTCAGTTTCAGCAGCGAACATCTGCTGTGACTGGAATCACACGATGGAAAAGATGAACATACTGCATGTGCATGCAGTGAGTGTTTGCATGTTTGAACGGAGATCGATTTGCTCCACTGCCAGTTTCATAACCGAGGCGAATATTGTGCCAGACGACCACAAAAAGTAGTACAATGTAATGGAAGGTTATTCAATTCAAATAACCGACAGCTTTTTGGATGACGTGTGTGCCGATCTGAGCCAACTTCTATTCACACAGCTCCGATATCGCGAAATCACAAATTTGGCTTGACAATCTATGCAACACACGCGCCATCCCGTTTGACCCTCGCTTTGGATCACCACAACATTTGGATTGTCAGTTTAGATTGGAAAACGTTCTCCTCACCATTATTATTTGTTTTATATATCCATCAACCCCCCCCCCCCCCCCCCCCCTCCAAAAAAAATAGCTGCAACACATTGAGGTTTATGAACTCCGACTTGAGTTCTTGGAGGACTTCTGCACACGTTCAACCCAACACTGTAGATGGTACCGGAAACCCTGGAACTAAGTTCAGGCTGCAGGTCTGGCACGCCAGCCCGGTCTCATGGCAGCTCATGAAACAGTCATGACATCTATTGGTTTCGTCTACAGGGTGTCCTTTTTTTCCAAAGTGCTCAACGTGCAAAAAATGCCAATGAAATTCAACTGGGGCGAATATTGAATATTGAGAAAGACTTTTCACGGTAGGGGGAATGATGAAAGCATTAACACGGGACCTTCAACTACGAGACCGGTGTACTTCACTGCATATGTGAAGTTAATGATCGTTATTTAAATATAACGTTGTTACTTAAACCTAACCATAGTTGTGTTGCTTGAACCTAACCCTAGTTGTGTTGCCTGAACCTAACCCTAGTTGTGTTGCTTGAATCTAACCTTAGATTTGTTGCCTAAACGTAACGTCAGTTTTGTTGCCTGGACCTGTTAATTTTGTTGCCAGAACGTAACGTTAGTTAACGTGATGGGAGGTCGTGTCTTGAGTCGAGACTTCCCTGTTAGACCGTCCTAACGAGGAGGATTCGATGTGTCACAGAGGACCACTGACCGCCGCCGTGCACACTTCACTGCTCGGGAGGAATCCACCAAGCGAGCGCCCGCGTCCATTCATCGGACAAACCAAGACGAGGGCGGCTGTTAGCCGGAGAGAGGGTTGCTGGGCTCGAGTCCCAGAAATATAACACACTGGTGCACGCTGGGTATTAACCGGGATGCTCATGAAAGCAGTAATATAATCTGTGGAGTTACATCCCAGAGTGTGTGTGTGTGTGAGGGGTCATTAAGCGTGCACGCTAACACAGAATGGCATCGCTCTCTCTCTCCCTCTCTCCCAGTATCATCCCAGTGTGCAGTCGATCGCCCCTCTTATTAGGTCAGCTGAAAGTGGAAAATTAGCACGATTCCCCCGGGTGGGGATTTATCCCACATCTCTTCCAATTAGCTTCCTGAGCTTCTGGAGATAATTGCAGTGTACAGTGTAGAGAGAGAGCGACGGGAGCTCCCACAAACCTCTGCTGCTGCATTCCTGCCGCCATTCCTAAAGACAGTCATGCACTTCCTCGCTAGAAAGAAACTTAGGGGGGGGCTGAGCGAGTAACTGTAGGATCAACATCTCATCTCTCCCGGTTAATCCGGCCCCCATCCCTTGAGCCCGGTTCCGTTAAGTACTTACATACCGAGAGTTTGGAGTTGGAAGAAGTTTCACATGTGTTGTCATTTATAGTGCCATCATCCTTAATAACGGGGGAGGGTGTGGGGGGGGATTAGCGCCATTGCCTTTTGATCCTATAATCCGCGCTCCTCGAAATCCAAAACTTTATCGGCTTGCCTTCGCTGCCGGACCCGCTGATCTGCTGGGAAAAGACGGAGAAGTTGACCTCAAATGAGGTGCCGTTTTCCTGTGAAATCTCCCGACAGGTGACAGCGGTAATTCATGGCGGGAGGGGGGGCAGTCGGCAGTCGGCCCCTTAATGTGGCCATCGGGAAGACGAGCGTACAAGGCTGTTGTCAAGGGAGATTAAAGGACTTCATAAATGTGCCCTCCCGTGTTGCGGCGCCATACATCACCCCACTGCATTAATCAATGCTGCCCAGTAATTGCATCTGATGAAAGCGGGGGGGGGGGTTCATCTCTCCACCTGTACCCGAACATCCCGTTGCGGATTTGTCATGCGTGATTTATGTCAAATATAGAAAAACAACATCCACCTCCGAGACGAGAGCCGATTACAAACCTCACTTACTTACTCCGCTGGATAATAGCTGGAACAATACATCAGGGGTCAGACCCCCTTTTTTGATAAATTACGTTACGTCAACTTTCTTTTGTTGTTGTCGAAAATGATGAATTAAACGGAGCTAACGGATGTTTTTGTTCTTGCTTATGTTGCTGGAAAACAAATTAAACTCAATGCGGTAAAAAAATGTACAGAGAAAAGAATGAAAGAATGAATGTCACGTTCTGCTTCGTTCGGAGGTTTGACAGCTGAACTTCGGGGGAAAAACTGCCGGCGCTGCAAAAATAATGTTACACGGTCATATTCAACTTTTTAACAGTATATGAAAAAAAAAAAAATCATATCAAAATCCATTGCCTGGATACATCAGCTGGTACCAGCCAATTTCAACCAATGATATCATCACATCCATCAATCAATCAGAGTTGGAGAAGGTCCTTTACTAATCCTTTCAACCATTAAATCAAACGTTAAGCCCCGCCTCCTGTTTCACTCAGGACGACGTCACCATACGGAGGACAGAAACGCTGTTTCAGCTCGACTTTATAAGACGAGAGACGAGAACAAGGTTACTCCCGTCCTCATCATTAAAACGGTGTCATCTCGATTATGTTCCACTTGGTTACATTATGTCTCCAGTTTGTTTTACGAAATGAGGTCCCGTTCTGTTCTTCAGAAGGGGGCGATTGCAATTACTATGTAAATACTTTGCATTTAAATGTCACTAAATACTCAGACACTCTGGTTTCCAGCTAAAAGGAAGCAGGTTTAGTTACTCTTTAAATATAGTTCAACGAGGGTTCCTTGATTCCAGCATCCACGGCGATGTTAACCGGTTTGGTTCTGCAGTGTAGCTCAAACGAGAAGGGGGGGGGGGGGGGTAAATCTACTGTATGTACTTCATGCTGCACACACAAGAAACACGACGCTCGCAAATCTCCCAGAGAAACAAAGTGACATGCAACTCTAATATCCACTCAGAGTGACGGCGAAGCCTTCGCACCGTTCCGGACTGCTCTGGTCGGCGGCGGCGAGTAATTAAAGCTCCTGTCATCCTCCCGCTCTCCAAACATTGCTTAACATAAACGGAGGCCCGGCTCGTTAATTAGTTCATGTGTGGGATCACGCGGCCGCCACTGCTATGAACCTGCTCGCTCTCTGAGTCGAGTGGCGAGAGGAAGTGGATCATCAATCTTTGTAGGATGGCGTCCATGTCATGTTAATGAAGAGAGCGAGGGGGGGGGGGGGGGGGGTATTGATTTTATTTATGGATTAACTGACAAAAGAAAAAAAAAAGAATATCTGAAGCATTTTGAAGTGAAAACACTTATTTCTTGACAGTTTAAGCGTCGTGCATGCTTTTGTGTGTAAAGCGGATGTTGGGGTAGAGTAGTGCATAGGATTATAATTTGAAATTAGCTAATTACATTGCAGGCGGTTAATCCCAGTGGGTTCGGTGGTCCCGGTCTTGGAGCAGTTCGACCCCGTTTGGGTGACTGTGTGTTAACCTAAAAGGCGGGGGGGTCGACAGGATGTGAGAGACTTCTAGAAAATGTAGTAACCGTAAAATATAAAGTGCACTTATATAAATACTTCACTGATGGATTTACAAACTTTCGGCTCAAGTGAAGGAAGTTCAAGGTGCTTGTTTTTTTTTTCTTTCTTTGTCGACGGGAGGAGGAAACTATTAACATCAGGGTGGGAAATGTGTTTAGACATAATTTTGTTATTTGTTGAAATTTTCTTTGTTTTGGCAGACAGGATTTTGAGGGTTTTGATGGAGAGGGAACACAGAAGTGGACATTACTGAGTAATCATTTCATTTGAGCTATTATTTCCGGATTCAAATGAAAGATTATGGCATCATACATTTCTAAGAACCCACGGAAGACATTGAATACAGATGTTTCTGAACCAAAAATCCGTTTCATATCTGCTTCATATTTTATTTTATTTACATCCCAGCAGCAATCAATAAATCAGCCCAAATTAAATGATAGGACTTTCAAACCTGCTAGTCTACCTGTCTACCTGCTTGACAGCTAAAAACAAACAAAAAACATGTTTGTTGTGATCATTTTTGGGGCGTGGCTTTAGAATGAAGGGCTTTCTCGCTATATTTAGCTACTTTTGGAACTAGCACTGCTACTTTCTCTGGAAAAGAGTTGGCAACACTTTGGTGACCAGACATCCAGGATTATTCCCAGTTTCAAGTTTGGTGTCTTAAAGGAGAAATCATTTTTGATCCCATTTTCGTTGTCACCAGGGTCATCCTGGGTATTAGAAGCAAACACAGTTTAAATGGCGGTGTTTATGAGTGGAAACCGGAAAAGCGGTCTCCAGCAGATGTACTTAGTGGACCAATCACAGCCAATGCCGCTGCGTTGGTGTTGCGTTGGTGTTGCGTCGCCTCGACACACTTCTAGGATTTTTGGGAGGTGCACGTCAGGCCCTTGTGGTGGACGTAAGTGGGGTCCGCAAGGACGTAAGGGGTCCATAAGCCCTAAGGGTCCTGATAATATGGTCCCCCTCTAGACCACACTGAGGGTACTGTTGCTATGGTAGCAACTCTAGCTCTAATGGAGGCTCCTCTGATGAACTATGAGTTTGGCTTGCTTTTATTTCCTTACACTTTAACCTAACATTAATAACTGATGTGACTCTCTGCACCTTTACTTCTGTTCTCATGAATTCCAGATTTGTAATGGTACATGAGAGCTTCCAGATTTGTCTACAGAGGTCCTGGGATGCACGTTAAATCAGCTGTTATTATGATGCATACAAGAGAGAATTCTTCTTTTAAATTTTTTGATCTTTAATGCTAAAAGTAAGGAAGGCGAGTCTTGACTTCGAACGCAACTTTCCTGCGAACACGGCAGGGTCTATGCTGACAGTTTAATCTGTTTATGGAAACATAAACCCAGTCAATCCAACGACAAACACACACACACACACAGGTTTATTTTAAAGATTACTGTACAGTTAAACCCTGTGGTTTATATGTGGGGCAGTTAAAAGCTGGACCCGTCGATGGCGAATGTGGAAAACTCGGCTCACGCCCACCTCGGTCGACACACATTTAGACGTCTCGTTTATTTACGACGTTGCATTCCAGCGTTTTCACCGGGACTTCACCTGCAACCGCATGCCATCTGGGTTCAGCAGGAAGCCTCAGACCAAGACCAGACCAGACCAGACCAGACCGGGCTAGCCCCCTCTCGGACCGCGGCAGGAAAAGAACTGCTCCTCTGTTGCCGGTGACGACAGCTCGGGAAAACGGGACAGCTTGGGCGTGTTGGAGAGCACACTGTGAAGGGGGGCAGGCTGTTCCCTCCTCCTCCCTCCCATCACACTCACCGTGCTGCCATACCACAGCGCTTATAGAGAAAACCGTGACCAGATGTGACGTCACACTTGACACTCCGGCATCACTGAATGGCTGCTTTCACTGTGGCGTCCTCGTCCTCGCCACCATGGTGTCCCCTTGCCAATCCGCGGGCCACATCTAATTATCTGCCACCCTTTTTTTTTTGTACCTTTTCACCGCTGCGTCACAGCCCTGAAACAGTGCAGCTCTATGTGATCTGTGCCACTTTACAGGCTGTCAACACAAAACCACATGGAATTCCCCGGTGCTTTGCTAAATGTCAGGTCTGGAGAAGGGAATGCTTCGACACACGGCTACCGTGTGGACAATTTTTTTTCCCCGTTTGTTAGGTTTTCACAGTTCACAGGATGCGATGCGTATTTTTGTCAACCCCGTGATCAAGCGACCGATCTAATTACACACTAATCCATCACGGTGTAATGAGTGTGAGCCCGGCCGGGCGTTGCCCCTGGCTCCACCTCTCATCCACATCTGGTCTAGGGTAATTCCACACGCCAAACTTTTACTTCTTTTCCCACACGGGCATTCGGTCGCAGATGTCCTGCATTTTGGCAGCGGAGAGGACGTGGAAGGTTTTTGTTCAGCTATTGATGGCGAGGGAATCCTCATGTAACACAGAACAACTACTACATATTCTATTCTATAGAGCTTTTTGTTTCTGGAAGTGCAACCCTGAAAAAACTGTCGGTGTTGTACCTAACTGAAAATCTCAGGATACGTTGAATGTCGACGTTTCTGAATACAAAATATGTTTCATATCAGCAGAAAGGCCACGAGGTGTTTTGTGGTTGGTTACGCTTTCACGATGAATCTCACACTTGTGACAGCGTGAGATTGATCGTGAAAGTGATCATGAAATTGATCGTGAAAGTGATCGTGAAAGTGAACTCTCCAGGGCGTGAGAGTTGGCAAACCTGCAACATAGCCTCACAACGTAGCGTTAAAAAGGTAGCCATACAAGGTAGCTTAACAACGTAGACTCACAACGTAGCAGTACAACGTAGCAGTACAACGTAGCAGTACAACGTAGCGTTACAACGTAGCGTTACAACGTAGCATTACAACGTAGCATTACAACGTAGCATTACAACGTAGCGTTACCCACTTAGGGTTACAGCTTAGCATAAAACAACGTACAACTTAGCACAACAACTGTAACAAAACATCCATAACAAAGTAAATAAATAGCAATAACCTTATAACATATATTCTTATGCTATATAACAAGCATAAAGTCAGTGTTTACTTTTGGTTTCACTCGGGACAAACACCATTATCTCCTAGGTGAAAGTGTTTGTTTGACCCGTCCCATCCTCATTATTATTCCAGAACAACCAACAACGGTCCATCTTTATATTTGCTACCTCACGTTGCCTTTGCTTGTCACTCTCACAAAACCATTCAGATTCAGGTTTTGTAGAAACGGACTTGACCGACATTTCTTCCTGGCAACTTTGCTGGAAAACCTGAAGCCCTCGAGCATTCTTTCCCACGGTACTTAAGAACAAACTGATGTCTTTCCCGTGAAGCGGAGGGCCATCCCTCAGTGAAATGATTCATGAATAAAAAAGTGATATTCTTCCATGTTTAAGTGAAGCATGGAGAGGTATATAATGGAGAACAATGAGTGCATTAACTCATGAAAACTTCTCAGCATGGGGTCGGAGACGAGGAGGAGGAAGCTGAGCTGCTCTCCATCGTCTCCACTCATATATTTCTGATCTTTTCCCTGACAAATCTCCACGAGACAACCTTCTCCCCTTTTATTTCCCCCTCCTCTCCTCCCTTCAACTGCACTGTGTGTTGCTGTGGTTCTTTCATGACATTTCTTCTAATCAAAGCCAAATGGCAGATCCCTCTATTAGCGACGCAGCTGCTTGCGTTTAATTCCATACAATCAAAGTGTCCCATTCAGCTGCTTCGCTGTCACAGCTACCAAAAGCCATTTGTCACCGCGGAGATGAAAGGAACATTTTTTTTACGACCCAGCGCAGATATTGCTCATGTTGTTTTATAGAGTTGAGGCTTATTTCTTCGTAAAGGAAGACGGACACGTAACATTCTGGAATGGAATCACAGATAATGCTCCCGTGCATGCTATAAAGTGTTATGCAAAGTGTTCGGAGTCCCCCCCCCCCCCCCCCCCGTCAAACACATACAAGAGGTTACCATTTCCAAAGTTGACACTTGTGGGAAAAAAATCCAGCCCAAGTGTTACCTGATATTCTGCACCCCGTGTCATAGGTTCCTCCAGATGGGGCTTTTTTTTCTTCTCCAAAACCTTGTGACCTCTAGAAAGCGGCGATGGTGTGTGATCCCATGAACACCCCCCTGAAAAGTCAGAGCACAAAGCTTGTTTTTGTTTTTTGGCCCCGTCTCCTCATGTTTTGACTGGGTCGCATGTGCACCCGGCTACGAAGTGAGCTCATACTTTTACATAAATGAACTCATCAGCAAGGCTTATTAAGACAGCGAGTGCCGAGAGCTGATGCTTTTTTTTCTTTTTTTTTACCACGATTGTCTTTTCTCTGCTGCATTAGAATCACATCTGGTCGTTTAGAAACATGTTCGGCATCAAGACAGGGAGTTGCATAATAAAGGGAAGAGTTTTTTCTCTACTTATTCTACAAACAAGAGGACCCCTCGGCTGTTAGGGACCCCCTATCACATATCGTACAAAATTGTATTTGTTTGTGCTTATTAAACGTATTATAAGTTGTATATATGTTCATGTGTATTTTTGGATATATTTTAATTTTTCGAAGAAAAGTTGGGGATCAATTTATTTCAGGGACCCCTTGCAGTAACTCTGCGGACCCCCCTAGGGGTCCTTGACCCCCTATTGAAGATCTCTGGAATAGGGAGAAAGAAGAGCACATCGTCGTTCGCCTTTGCAAAAAAAAAAAAAAAAGGATCAGTAACATGAAACTTTTCAGCCTCTTTAAACTGTCTCACTGTGGGCAGTTATAATATTCCACTGGGCAAAATTATTTCTTTTTTCTTTTGGATGCAATTTTTTTTTTTAAATACCACGAGTGAAACAAAACCAAACTTGATCCCATTTCTGGAAAAAGTTCTTTTTTTTGCTGATGATGAAATTATTTATTTCCAAGTTGCTTCTCTTTGCTCTTCGTCCGTTGCATTGCAGCAGGGTAGCTCTTCAGCACCGGGTCTCGCCCCTGGACCCTGGGGGGGGGGGGGGCAGCGCAATTCTCAAAACTACTCCAAAGTAATTAGGAGCCGTTAAATGAAGAGTGGGATCAGTCCTGTCGCTGGTGGAGCCGAGAAGTCACTCTGCATGAAGGTGGTTTCAGGAGACTGGTCTGCGTGGCCCGGATCACCGGATCTCTTGAGGCCTAATGACATGAATGTGCACCAAGGCTGCTTAACGTTCACGCATGTACACTTAAGTTGTCCACACACACACACACACACACACACACACACACACACACAGTGGACGACTATATCATCCCATCAGAATTTGCAATGATGCATGATGATTGAGTTCAGCGTCACATTAAGTGAACTTGTCGGTCCTCCGCTCTGAATGAGGCCATTAGGCAGCAGCCCAAACACGGACTGGAGTGTGGCTCCGAGTTCAAGTCACTCGGAAGATCCACAACTAAAACTATCAAGAAAAAAATATAATAAGATGCTGTTCTATTTCTGTACAAAAGATCTACGACTTGGCGGAGGATTGACTCGCTGTAAGGTTGAAATTATGAAATCTTGATAATCACAAGAGCAGCTCCAGAAAAGGGCTGGGAAAGAGAAAGCCACCGGGGTAGATCCAGTCTACCGCACCGCCACACACACACACACACACTTCACATAGCAAAGTGCTGTTAGGTGAGAAGGAGCGAAGGCAAAGGCTTCAGCCAGCGACCTCCGCAGTGAGACTACGCCCTGGTTCACCAGCCAGATTTATAAAATAGGATCCAGTTTAAAGCTTCTATAATCAGTATTATTATTCTTTTTTTAAAACAATGCATCAAACGACGCCTGGTTCAAACTAGACGATATATGCCCATTTCTATCCTGATGGCATGTCGGCTCACCATGTCGCGGGCAATAATTAATGGTTTTATACCATGTCGTTTGCCTTACATCATCCAACATTCTGACAGGAAGTCGCAATTTATTTGTTTTGTTTTTGGCCTTCCATACAATGTTTCATCCGCACAAAACGGCTACAATGGACATAAAATTGAAATGGTTGCTGCAAACAGTCCAGTTGTAGTCATCACGTGTAATAGCTAGCAGCCATAGACACTGCAGGTGTTTGGCATTAGCTGGTGACCGTGTTATCTGGTGACTCTCAGCCGAATGGTTTGCTGGTTGGAAACACCAATGGAACGCGTAGGTCCTCTTAAAATCAATTTTATCTGTTATCTACGCCAAACATTTACCGAAGATACTATGAGCAACCACGGCTCAGAGTCATCGATTAACACGGACGCTCCATAAACTGAAACACCTGTTGCTCTGAAACGATCCCGTCTGAATTCTTGTCAAACTTCTGTCTTTTGGAGTTTCGATTCTGACGACTGAAAATGAAACAAAAAGACATTTAGATGCTGGTCACAGTTTTAATTCAGTGTTCTAAGTTTGCTATAAAACTGTTGACAACATTCTCACTTTTGATGACATGGGCCCTTAAAGGGTCCATAGACATAGCATTTTCAAGGCCAACCCTGTGGAGTTTAGTTTCTCTTTACACCGTTTGGTCTTCAGGACATAACCATACAAAAGTCTCACACATGCACAAAGAAACACGGTTGAAGGGTGTTGAAGGAAGAAGAAGAAGTGTTCAAACACGCCGCCGACTCGCTGTTAATTCTCGTTACTCATCCGAGGTGCAGATTTAAGCCCAGACAGAAACTCATAACCGGATCCCGTCTCGTGGCCTCGGCCTCTCGATTGAAAACGTCAGAGTTGCTCAGCCTCCGAGACGTCTTATCTGATCTTGCCGTCGCCCTTGCTGTCAGACACGCCGCTCAGAATCGTCATCCACCTTCTCCCCTCGGAGACACACGGTCTGGATACGCCGAGGGTCTGGATCCGCCGTGTCCCCTCGCTGACACACCACCCCCAGACTACCGGACAGATGTGTTTCATTTGACTTTATCTGTCGACACATCCTGTCTGCGTTGCATGCGAGGACACCGAGCTGAACCCTGAACTCATTGGGGGGGGGAAACATTTCTCAGTAACACCCAGAAAGCTGGTGGAGAAAAGTGACGTGTTTTTCTAACACTAGTGGCGATTGGTACATTTTATTTGTTTGGCGCCTTTCAAGACACCTAAGGACAAGGATTGGCACACCACTCTGGTCCGGACTGAAATATCTATTTGTATTTCTATTTCATTACTATTTGATGGATTGAAATTTATACTCATAGATGATGAATCCTCATAACTTTTGGTGCTATCTTCAGTTTCCATAGTGCCACTATGAGGTCTTTTAAATATTTGCTAATGCTGGCCAAACTCTAGGCAACAAAAGTTTGGCCAGCTACCGTTTGCAGCTAAAGCCATCACTAGCTAGCTTAGTTATTAAAATGTGATATTAATTGGGATGCTAATATTGGCTCATGTAAAAAACAGGCTTAAAACAAAATGTACCAACCAATCAAATGAACAGCCGAAAAGTGGGATGTAACGTTGGGAGGAATTTGATTTGACCATTGAAAAGATTAGCTCATGACCTCCTCTCGCTGTGTGTTGCTAAACGATTGTTTGACGGATGTATGTCACGATATTATTGGTGTTTACTAGCTGACCTAGCTACCAATCTACCTAGCTAGCTACCGAGCATGCTGACACCCTAAACTAAAATGCCGTGGTTAACATTGTGCCTTCATAAATCAGTGCATTGTCATTGTATGAATGATAACATTTAGTCGTAAAAACGGTACAGCCTCAAGAGACAGCTGCACTCCGAAGCGATTTTTCTTATAAGGTGCAATATTTACAGCCCACCACTTTATTTGAGCGTTCACTATTTGGCGTCCTAAAAAATTCCACAATGGAACAAAAATGTTTCTGCTTTCCTTCACATAACAATCCCACAATGAAGTGGTCAGGGTTTTATAGATCTGAAAATTGCAGTTTGGTGACTCTGCTCCTGTTGCTAATGAGGTAAAAAAAAAATAATAATAATGATGATGATGATGATGATTAGCGTCTGTCCAAGATCTCCATTCACACCGAGTGTCTGTTATATAACGAGTGGGTGAGGGAATGATGTTGGACGCAGACTTCACCACGTTTAGACCTTCAGGTTACATACCTCCATCGTTTCATTCCAGTTACTACGGTGTATGTCAGTGTTTAGTTAGTTTCACAGTGATGTACGGGTATATGATAGATGGATTACTACGGTGTCTACAGGGCATAAACCCAGGGGTCCAACGTATCCTCAAAGGGACATGTCACTCAAAGAGACAAGAGAAGAACGCGGAAGAGACAGGAGAGGACAAGAAAATTACCACAAAGACAAAAATACAACAAAGACACACAAAATTACTACAAAGACACACACAATTACTAGAAAGACAAACATACAGGGACACATAATTATTACAAATACAGAAAAATACTACAAAAACACACACAATGACTACAAATACACAAAAATAATACTAATAAGACACATACATACGAAAACACACATAATTACTACAATGACACAAAAATACGGCAAAGACACACAATTACTACAAAGACACAGAATACTACAAAGACACAGACATACTACAAAGACACACAATTACTACAAAGACACAGAATACTACAAAGACACAGACATACTACAAAGACACACAATTACTACAAAGACACAGACAATTACTTTGAAGACACAAAAATACTACAAAGACACAAACAATTATAACATAGACACTCATTAATAACTTATTAAAAATTGACACAAATAAGCTTGAGAAAGACATGCAAAGTAATCAGATAAAAAATGGAACTACAAAGAGACATAAAGCAACAACAAAGAGACGCTACACCATTATAATGTCTGTGAGTCTCCGATGTAGCAGACTCAGCAGTAAAGTAATTAAAATATGTTGCAAATAATAGTTTTATGGAAATGTTTCACTTCAGCCAAAATCCCAGTTTGACCACAGAAAGTCTGAATGATGAATGAATGTTTAGTAGGAACACTTTTCTAAAATGTTTCCCTGTTGTTAACTGTCACTACTTCAAATTAAATACAAGAGATCGCTAGAAAAATACAAAACGTGAGCAGCCTCCACTCCCACGGTGAATATCTCACATGCTCTTTGACCTGTTTCTATCTTCTTTAATTTCATTCATTAATCACTGCAGGATTCTCGCCTGTTCTTCTACAGAGAAAAGAGGCTTCCTCGCATATGTATGGCTTGTCACGGCAGAACAAGAGCTGACCTTCGGGGCTCTGATGTGGTTTTAGGGAGATGACCCGCCCTCCCACACACATGCCTCCCCTGCTGGTCACTCATGAATATGGCTCTAATTGAATTCACTTGTGGACAAACGAGTGTTAATTGGGAGGATAACGATGACTGCAGCCAACTATTCAGAGGCCGGCCTTTTGGAAAAGGTGGGGGGAGGCCTCCTGCCCACTGTAGGCCTGTTCTTCCCAGCAGGAGGGGGTCTGAGGAGGGGGTCAGGGATGTGAGAGAGGGAGGGGGGGGGGGGGGGGGGTCTCTACAGTCCTTTGTGCTCCTTTTCTTTGGAAGGAAGCAATAAAGCAATAAAAAGCCTTGGTAGTGGAGTCCACTGTGTCCTGACTCCCCCTACGCTCCAGTGTGAAAGAGGGGGTCATGTGACAGATCATAACCGCTAACAACAGCTAGGCTGTGTGTGTGTGTGTGTGTGTGTGTGTGTGTGTGTGATTCACATCAAAACATAATAGTTCTTTTCTACAAGATAAGAGTCCAGCAACGCACAATTTTGTAACTCGAAAAGCAATTTTCTGAAGAAATTGCGTCGTGAATGCAGGATGCTGAAAAGCCAAATTGTAGGTTTAAATTCGGAAGAAGGTGAAGAAGTAGAGATAGTTCAAACAAGTTTTGAATGAATTGCCCTTGAAGAGTTGAATAAAAAACAATAGCCTACAAAAGGAAAATATTGATATTTTTTGGAGAAGCTGGCTTTAATGTGTGAGAAGAAGGGGAAATAGTAGGAATGTTTGAAAGCGGGTTTCCTTTTTTTGAATATCATTGAACATTTTTATAAAACGGGCTGCACGGTGGTGTAGTGGGTAGCACTCTCGCCTCACAGCAAGAGGGTCCTGGGTTCGATTCCCGGGTTGGCCCGGGTTCCTTCTGTGTGGAGTTTGCATGTTCTCCCCGTGTGAGCGTGGGTTCTCTCCGGGTTCTCCGGCTTCCTCTCACAGTCCAAAGACATGCAGGATGGGGATAGGTTAATTGATGACTCTAAATTGCCCGTAGATGTGAGTGTGAATGGTTGTCTGTCTCTACATGTCGGCCCTGCGATAGACTGGCGTCCTGTCCAGGGTGTACCCTGCCTTCGCCCAATGACAGCTGGGATCGGCTCCAGCCCCCCCGCGACCCTAAATACAGGATAAGCGGTAGAAAATGGATGGATGGATTTTTATAAAACGACCCTGTGATAGACTGGCGACCTGTCCAGGGTGTACCCCACCTTCGCCCAATGACAGCTGGGATCGGCTCCAGCCCCCCCCCCCCCCCCCCCCCCCCCCCCGCGACCCTAAATACAGGATAAGCGGTAGAAAATGGATGGATGGATGGATCATATGCAATATCAACATGTCATATATCCTATTTTATGTGTCATAATGTGCTCAACTCAATAATGTCATAATGTGCTCAACTCAACCAGAATGTCCACAATTATATATTTTTGTTATCACTGTTTGATTATTGATTATATCTATATCTTACATACTTCTCCACTTGTTGCATTATCCTCTTTGCTGCTGTTTTACTGTAAATTTCTGCACCGTGGCATTGTTAATATATTATCACGTCTTTCTTTAAAGTTACAATAACAATTTTTGAAAGAAACTACTACTACACTACATTGCCAAAAGTATTCACTCACCCATCCAAATAGTTGAAATCAGGTGTTCCAATCACTTCCATGGCCACAGGTGTATAAAAGCAAGCACCTAGGCATGCAGACTGTTTCTACAAACATTTGTGAAAGAATGGGTCGCTCTCAGGAGCTCAGTGAATTCCAGCGTGGTACTGTGATAGGATGCCACCTGTGCTACAAGTCCAGTCGTGAAATTTCCTCACTGCTAAATATTCCACAGTCTACTGTCAGTGGGATTATAACAAAGTGGAAGTGATTGGGAATGACAGCAACTCAGCCTAGAAGTGGTAGGCCACGTTTGCTACACACCTCCAAACCTTATGTGGCCTTCAAATTAGCTCAAGAACAGTGTAGAGAGCTTTATGGAATGGGTTTCCATGGCGATCAGCTGCATCCAGGATCCAAAGTGTCAGATGCAGTGGTGTAAAGCACGCCGCCACTGGACTCTTGAGCAGTGGGGACGCGTTCTCTGGAGTGCGTTCTCCAAGTCATGCTTCTCCATCTGGCAATCTGATGGACGAGTCTGGGTTTGGCGGTTGCCAGGGGAACGGTACTTGTCTGACTGCATTGTGCCGCGTGTAAAATTTGGTGGAGGGGGATTATGGTGTGGGGTGTTTTTTTCAGGAGCTGGGCTTGGGCCCTTAGTTCCAGTGAAAGGAACTCTGAATGCTTCAGCATACCAAGAGATGTTGGACAATTCCATGATCCCAACTTTGTGGAACAGTTTGGGGATGGCCCCTTCCTGTTCCAACATGACTGTACACCAGTGCACAAAGCAAGGTCCATAAAGACATGGATGAGAGAGTTTGGTGTGGATGAACTTGACTGGCCTGCACAGAGTCCTGACCTCAACCCGATAGAACACCTTTTGGATGAATTACAGTGGAGACTGAGAGCCAGGCCTTCTCATCCAACATCAGTGTGTGACCTCACAAATACGCTTCTGGAAGAATGGTCGAAAAAGCACATAAACACACTCCTAAACCTCATGGAAAGCCTTCCCAGAAGAGTTAAAGCTGTTATAACTGCAAAGGGGGGACCGAAGTCATATTAAACCATATGGATTAAGAATCAGATGTCAAGTTCATATGCGATCAAGGCAGGTGAGCGAATACTTTTGGCAATAGTATATTTGTGATAAACAAACAGTCACAAGGTGAAAGAATGGAACTTGTTTACAGGGAGACATCGTTCAAGGATACAAGTCCACATCTGCAGTAATATTGTTGGAAAAGACCTAAACCTACTTATCTATTGTTGTTTTATGAAAAAAGACCAGAAACCGAAGTCCACACTTGGTTGGTGTAATGTCATAGTCCACTGTAGGTAATACAGGAATGTATATGTGTGTGCAGTAGTTTCATCCTGAAAGCAATACTTCAATATTGTGTTTTTGTCTTTTCATGATGCAAATGCAAAGCAGGTATGCCATAAACATATAAATTATTAACCAGGCTCATATGCCATCACAATACACAGAGACACAGACACACACAGACACACACAGACACACACACACACCAACAACACACACACACACATATGAATGCCTGACTGTGGATATCAGTTTTCATCTTATACAGTATATGAATCGGCCTGCAGGACATGTTGCCAGTTGCTTTGGATATTAACTTTGTTTCCTTTATTGCAGTCCCACAGAAGTCCATCAATATTTAAAAAACACGAAGGCAAATGCTTAACGCTTGCTCCACTTCCAAAACTTTAGCACTTTGTTATAAATTCTTGATGAGATATTATTACTATTATTATTATTATTATTATTATAGATAGATAGATAGATAGATAGATAGATAGATAGATAGATTCTATTATTAACATTGCGCAAATGGCAACTTCAAAGCTGAAACGTTATATTGTGCAGCTGTAAAGTGCAGACTAACAAACCCAAAGCCATTAAGACCATATTCTTCCAGTCGGCTCACTGAAAACAAGTTCTCATCCTTCTTCTCTCCCGCGGGAGCATCGCGGCACTCAATCAACCCCCCTTGTGACCCTGGACTACGGCGGGGGTTCAAAGCGGGCGCACCGGCCTCCACGTCACCCAGAAGAGTCCGTCCAATCACCTCCGCATCCCACCACCTGCCACGCTGGCATCCGTCTTCTTCCCATACATCACAGGTGAGCGTTGGGCCATAAAAGGGGGGGGGGGGGTCACTCTGCGGGCAGGGGGCTAGCATCCATTTCCACCATTAAACCGGATTCAGGTGCTTTCCGAAGGCTCCCAGTGAGTAATGGATGGTCTCGTATCTACTGTACGGCTCGCTCACTCACTCACACAGGAACACTCAGTCACTTTAAGTTCCCGTCTGGAGGAGTTTTATACGGAGCTCAGTGCTCAAAAGAGGTATTTTGGATCAGGACCCATTATGTGACGGATCGGCCTCGGCACTGCAACACGTCCTTCACCCCCCCACAGCCCCCCTTCCCTCGAAGCCTCTGGGGACTCGTGGAGACTTAATGTGCTCTCCAGAATTTTAAGCCTCAATCTCTCTCTTTTTGTTTTTTTACTTTTTCTGCGTTTTTTTGGGAGGGGGGAATAAGAATTTGTGCGTTGAGGAGCTGTGAACCCTGAGGTGGATTGAGTCGGGATGCTTCATTAGCCTCGTGGCGCTAAAAGCTGGTGTCACGGCGCCGTGTCCAAACACGGGAATGATTTTCACGGCTGAGACGCTCCGAAGGAACTTTAGTGGCAGAAGGGAACAGAAACCTTTAAGACTGAACACATCACAATACTGTCAGATTATAGATTGTTTACAATATTTCTCATGTAATTGTAATAAAACAAATTAGCCTTAAAAGTAAATTATCTTTTGATATTAATTTCTAGTGGCGGATACCCAGCTAGCAATTTTTGGTTCTAAAAACATTCTGACAATGTTACCTATAATGTTGTTACAATGTTTTTAGCGGGAAGTTTTCTTTAAGTTCCCGGAATGTTCTGGAAGAACGTTCTAAAAAAACATTCTAAAACTGTTTTGTAATAACCTTCTTAAAATGTTGAATGAAAATATTGCCATAACATTATACCATAATGTTTTAATAATGTTTTTAGCGGGAAGTTTTCTTTAAGTTCCCGGAATGTTCTGGAAGAACATTCTATAAAAACATTCTAAAACTGTTTTGTGATAACCTTCTTAAAATGTTGAATGAAAATATTGCTTTAACATTATACCATAATGTTTTAACGATGTTTTTAGGGGTAAGTTTTCTTTAAGTTCCCAGAATGTTCTGGAAGAACGTTCTATAAAAACATTCTAAAACTGTTTTGTGATAACCTTCTTAAAATGTTGAATGAAAATATTGCTTTAACATTATACCATAATGTTTTAACGATGTTTTTAGGGGTAAGTTTTCTTTAAGTTCCCAGAATGTTCTGGAAGAACGTTCTATAAAAACATTCTAAAACTGTTTTGTGATAGCCTTCTTAAAATGTTGAATGAAAATATTGCTTTAACATTATACCATAATGTTTTAATTATGTTTTTAGGGTTAAGTTTTCTTTAAGTTCCCAGAATGTTCTAAAAGAATGTTCTATAAAAACATTCTAAAACTGTTTTGTGATAACCTTCTTAAAATGTTACAAATGACTGCTACAACATTATACCTTAATGTTCTTTAAAATGTGTACAGCTGACAGTGTGAGAATGATACCACTTCAGGACTGGGTGACATGCTTTGGAAAAAAAATCTATAAATCTTAAGTTACAATATTTAAACAATGAAATATTATGACATCACCATTCAATTTCAAATTTAAAGTTTTCTGAGTGACCACTACTACTACTTCAAGATAGAATTGGAATATGAACCCATGTAAATGTTTCACAACACTTTATTCAAAACACAGAGAGAGCTGGCAAACACACTTTTTTTTCCAGACAAAATTCCTTCAACAGAAAGAGAGAGCTGGCAAACACTTTTTTTCCAGACAAAACTCCTTCAACAGAAAGAGAGAGCTGGAAAACACCACTATTACACCACTTTTTGCCATGTGCCAAGGCACATTCAAAAAGTTTTGCCTAAAAACACAGATTTCACTTTTTATTCATTATGTAAGGGATCTGAGGTTTCAAGCAGTTTCAATAATTATGTTCAAATATATGGTAGTAATATCAATATGTCATATTGAGGCATAAAAATCACAAAGATTAAAAGTTAAGAGATCTTTGCTAGGTCTCAAACTGGGAGTAGAAACCATACAAAAAAAAAAAAGACACCTACGAACTACAGCAGGGTATAATTTCAGGTCCATGAATTTTTTCTTTCCCTTTCTCCCCTTCAAACTGTACAATGCCCAAAGGGCATTGGTCCCGAGTTTTCTTAGCATCCGCCTCACTGTGTCCCCTGGAGTGGCACCTCCCAGCAGACACAGGTAGTCCACCTAACAAAAGAAACAATAAAGATGATTAAGCATACAGTATTACCTATAACAATCCTCTGTTATTCCACTAATCAGTATGGTTACATGTACTACTGTTGTTGTCCCAATGTACTGTCCATGCACAGGGCGAAAACTGTGCATAAATAGCCATAGTATTTGACCCCGCTAAAGTAGGTGCAGTTCACACTGACCATTGGACAAACAGGCACACGAGCAGCAGACTGCTTGCATAAGAATTTGTGAAACCAAGGAAAACTTTACATCTCTGTTTATTTCATATGCACACTGTGCCCTACTTTTGGTATAAATGTGATGCATGCTATTCCTCGTGCTTATGGTGATATCTGAGAACACTGCATGTGGATTATGTGCAGAATTCTAGGCCAGACAGGGTCCAGTCTGCTTTATTTACACGCCAGAGTAAATTGAGTTGCAATTGTTTTATCCAGGTGTGTAAGCCTGGTACGAAGTCTCCAGACCGGGTCTTAAACTTCTTCTTACCTGAGTGCAAAAATTATGATTTAGTGTGATTTAAGCTGGCCTACCATGTTCTTGTGTATTTTAAAAGGACGTTTTTAGTCAGCCCAATAATTTTTTTCAGGCCCCCAGTACCCACTGAAAACATCCTAAACAGACAACATGGGACGGCATATTGGTGCAGTCGGATTCGGCCGGGTGGTGCAGCAAGCAGTCTGCAATTTATATTTGCATTTATTTTTTTTTGTTTTTTGTTTACCCAATGCTGTATATTGTGGGGTAAGGATGGGGTAGTGTAATGGCAGATAGTGCCATTAGCTTTATACTGCTGACTTAGGGACAAAGTAAGATCCACTGAAAAGTCCTTACTATAAAAAGGATTTTATTTATTTTTCTATTATTATTAGTTGCCCCCCCCCCCCCCCCCCCCATAGATATGGCCGTGCCTGTCCTGGACTGGAAACTGTTTGTTTTATTTGGGTTTTGTTTTTTTACCTCGGAGTGGCCATTACTCTGTTATTCCTATCTCGGTTTGTCGATACATTTCAACCAATCCAATCAACGAACAAACGTGCTGGCCAATTACAGGAGTTGGGAGGCGGGTCATTGAGTCAGACTCATGAGAGGGACGCTGTTAGTACTTGACGTTCATGGTCGCAGTTGCTCATAGAATCGCTAGTTAGCTGTGGTGTTCGGTATGGATATCCGTATTATTTTCCCCAAAAATACGCGGACAAGTGACGACGCGAACGGGAGCGAGCAGGAAGCACTGAAGTCAACAGTAACACTGGAGTTAACATTAATGCTAGGAGAGCTAGCTGCCTAGCTGCTGGAGCTAGCGCTCCCAGTATGAATGTTTACTTCAGTGTTCAGGTTGACATCAGTGCTTCTGTTTCCAGTAGAAGTGAAGCTGTATGGTGTTATCTGAATACCACAAACCTTATTGATGTTCTTGAATTAATGCTTGAGTTGAATAAATGGACACAGCACTACACTATTGTTTGTTTGCCGTGCAATGGCTTCGCGTCGCGGCAAGTTTTGAGAGACGGGGCGCCGCCTCCCGCAAGCTGTCGAAAATCTTTTAAAATGAACGTTGTCGATCTAAAATAAAGACGGATTCAGCAACTGCATAGCTTATTTCTCGCATAAAGTGTTTTCAGAAACACATTTCGTGCTGACCGAAATGACCTAAATGTGCTAAAATAACGTTAATCACCTATGACTATACGATAACGTTAGTTAACGGTTAGCTAACAGTTTGACAAAACCATCACTGTAAATTAAGGGAATGAACACAAACACTGCGTTAGGTTATGATTTTACAAAGGGAAGGGAAATGAATTCTTACCTGATACAGCAGAACAGTTATGTAGTGAAGTCCAAGTAATAGCTGACCAAACAGATCCGCCTGACTCTTCAACTGTGTCCATACTCCACGTTTCTGTTCTCCGTTGAAATCCCACAACTCAGATTCACTCCAAATGAAAACATGGCGAGAAAACATGGCGAGCAGAACATCCTCAAAACATCCTAAGCATGTTTTAGACAAATATTCTACATTTGTCAATATATCACATTACAGAAATGTTTTGGAAAAGAACATTGCGTAATCTGAAGTATCAATAACATCCTCAAAACATTTTTCCAGATATTACTTCGAAAATGTTTTTAATGTGATATTACATAACATTGTGAAAACATTTTATAAATAACATTATGTAATCTGTTACCTAAACATTGTCCCTAAAATATCCTCAGAATGCTATAGGTAAAACGTTATTCCTTTGTTTATAAATGACATTACAGAAACATGCTATTTGTGATATGAGGCATCAGTAACATCCTGAAAATATTTTTAAAATATTGCTTTAACAATATTCCTTCTTTATTATTGCATAACATTGTCAGAATGTTTTAAAATAACATATTGCAATCAGAGGCCATAATAACATCCTGAAAACGTTTTTAAAATTATTTTTTGAGAATGTCTTTACTTTGTTGTTATGGAACATTGTGGTAATGTTTTATAGAGCAACAGTCTATCATTTTTACCTCACAGACATCCCCAAAACATCCTTAGGATGTTACATCTAAAACATTCTATCTTTGTTACCATTCAACAATACAGGGACATTATTTAAAATAATAAACATCATTATAATGTTATTTGAACATTAAATGAAAATGTTTTTTAAGAACTTTAACAGAACCTGTAGGGAATGTTAGCCAATGGTGTGGGAACGTTCCCTGCTAGCTGGGTACAATGAGGCATTATCTTATGATATATATGTTTTATATATTTCTAAACATTTAATATATTTGAAAAGGGTCTAAAGGGTCTAAAGGGTCTAAAGGGTTGCAGCTCTGCAGCGTTGACGAGGTCTGCAGGTGTGCAGCTTCTAACAGGTAAATCAGTTTGGAGGCAATCAGCGAGCAGAGACACAGAGAGAGAGAGAGAGAGAGAGAGAGAGAGAGAGACAGGCAGACGGACAGACATGCAGGCAGCCCTGGAGGACGGAGATGAAAATAAGTTTCTCCCCCTTCTTTTAATTTGCCTCTGCTCTCTGAGTGTCATGTTGGAGTCTTAATTAACGTTGATATAAAGTCACCTCCGTCTGAGTGATGACAAGCCGTCACTAACAGACGAGTGAAGCCGGAGGCCTCCTCAACCCTCCGATGTCCTCTGGGCCAAATGACGTGCCACTGTGTTGAACAGCAGAGAAAAACCCCATATGATATCTTTTAAACTTGAAAATTTTCCTAGATTGACCTCAACATTAGAAAAAAGTTGATGGTGATGTTATTTATTTTATTATTCATATTTCTATATAAGCTGTACAAAAAAGGTACAACAGTCACATTGTTCACTGGCAAAACAAATGAATTATAATAACCTGACTTACCCTGCTCCTGTCTCACCCTGCGACCTTCACTCCTTACAAACGCTTCTGAAATGCTTCAAAACACATTCCTGCTGCATTCAGTCACTCGAGCTTTGGAGACGCGAAGACACCGAAGAAGAAACATGTTTTTATTTTCACTGTTTGTCTTCTTTCACACCGCTGTAACGAAAACAACCAAAATACACTTTTAAGTCTTTATTTTACTACTTGTGTCTGTTTGCGTCTGTAGATTTCAGAAAACTTCCGATTAAACTTAAAGTCAGTAATTTTCCTGCTCATATCTATCAGTTCATTTTTTTGACCCTATTCATTTCATAATCCAGATCTTTTTACTCATTAGCCTCATTTATATAACGTTAATAATAACATGTTATTCGTACAAACATGTAGAAATTGATTTTTTTTTATGTTAGTTGACAGTATTTTGTGATTAATGGAGTGATACAAAGACTTCTCTGTGTAAAAACATTTTACTCTTATTTGTCAATAAAATGCAACAAGAATTGTCAACCTGGCTTCATCCAATATTGTCATTCTGGAAAACTGTGCAAAACTGCGCAATAATCAAATACTTAAGATTTCAGAAAACTCGTAATACAAAAAAATCAAACAATTGTCTTAATGTTGGTAATCAACTGGAGAAGTTTCATGGTTCATCTCTTTTCTTGTTTTTACCCACTTAGCGTGACGCTGTTTTCACTGCATGTCGCATGACGTCGTGTGGTCTGACCCCAGCTGACCCCGGCTGACGTCCGACCCGGCTGTGGTCCAGACCCGGCTGTGGTCTGGACCCAGCTGTGGTCTGGACCCAGCTGTGGTCCGGACCCGGTTGCATTCACCGGCACAGAAACAAATCAGGGACTTTTCTGAGATTCCTGCCAGCAGTGAGTCACATATATGACTTGTATTCCCACGGGGTGTATGAAGCTCATAGGCTCTTAAGTGGCGCCCAAAGGTGAACCGACCCTGTTGACATGGTGACATAGGGAAACTGTGATGTCATAGCTGAGCTCAGGAGGAGAGGCTGGAGGAGAGGCCGTGTGTTCAACGTGAAATGTTCCAGGAGCGTTTAGTAACGTAGACAAAGTCCAGCAGTTCACGTGGAACTTTTTACGTGTTGTTTAACTGTAGCATGATAGTAAGGTGGAATCAGCAAGCTAGTTAGCTTATTAGCTAATTAGCCCACAGCTAAGTGAGTAAAAGTGTAGGAATCGCTATCAGCAGATAACTGATGTTATAACAAGTCCATAGAAAAGAGAGAGACGGTTTGTTGTGATTGTAATACGACAATAGGAGCCGACAATAGACGTGGCTGGGCGTGTCTTAGCCCCCCAGTCCTGCCGATGTAGGCCTACATACTTCCATGGTGGAGGTTTAGTTCCTCTTCAAAGCTGCTGTGTTTTCCCTCTTTTAACATTCCTGCATCAAAAGCAGAACACCCATAATAATGTACATCTTTGATGACTGCAGCAAAAGAAAAAAAAACACCACCACCAAACATTGTATCTGGGGGACTCACCCGACTCATCAAAGACCTCCGGCAGAACCAAAACCTCGAAAGCCGTGGTCTGAACACCTGAACCAGCAGGAACGGGGAAATTCCCATCTAGTCAGGAAAAAAGAACCCAGAGGGTTTCTGGGAGAACCTCCCTGCTTGTAATTACTGGACTGGAATATATAGAGTTGGTTTACGACCCCACACACATACACACATACGCTGCGTCAGCGTCACCTCGGCAACCAGAGATGTTTATGGCGAGTGACATGTGAAGGAAGTGTTTTCAGAATGGATTCTGACTGTATTTGTGTTTGTGAGCAAGACGAACTCAAAAGCAATGAAGGTGTTGTTGTGATTTATATTCCTGTAACACAAAACACACGGAGCTGATTTAGTCTAGAACGGCAACAATACAACTTTTGCACACAATTATAACAAAACATAATGAATAGCTAGAGCTCATCATGTAATGGATTCTACAGATTTTGCAGCCATTTAACCTGCAGAAATATGACTAAAAAGAAAACATGTAATTCTCAAGGATCCCGGAGATTGCGGCCGCAAACAGTGGAATGTGTTGCAAAACATGTGTAGGAAGGATTTTGATATGATGGTTGAACAGATCAGTTCCAGAGCTCCTCCAGACTAGAGTTCTCAACGGGTCGGCCCAGCCCGACAAACCCGACGGGACCCGAAGTTTCGGGCCGGGTCCGGGCCGAAAAAATACGCAAATGAGCCAGGTCGGGTCGGGCCTCGGGCTTCCTTTTTTTATAAAACACATTTCATTAAAAAATAAAAAATAAAAAAAATTGTAGGTTGTAAATTATATATTGTTTGCTGTGAATCATCGCTGTTCACGTTTGGTCAATCTGGCTGCCTGCTTCATGGGGCAGACGCACACCTGACGACGCTGCGTGACGCACTCACGCCTATAGGCTGGCTGGAGAAGATGGAGCTGGTCAAAAGTAAACTTGCCACAGGCGAAAGATTTAATTTAATATTTATTTACGGCATATTTATTTATATAGTCTATTTAAAGTTTCGGTTGTTTGTGTTAAATCTTTTAATTTTAAATAAAGTTTCATTTGAATTCACGTCTGCTGTCTGTCTGATCGTGATAACAAGTGTATGAGGAAAACAATGCAGGCGCGCTGGGGAGTCGGGTTCGAGTCGGGTTCGGGTCGGGTTCGGGCCGACAATTCATGCTGGTGTGTCGGGCTGCGTCGGGTTCGGGTTTAAAAACCCGCGGGCCGGGTCGGGTCGGGCTGTAATTTTCAGGCCCGTTGAGAACTCTACTCCAGACCTCCTCCACACCTTCTCCAGACCCCCTATAGACTTTCACCAGACCGTCTCCAGACCTCCTCCAGGTCTCTGCAGAGCTGAAGTTGCAGATTGGTGGATGGACGTCAAGATGTTATTGGTCAGTAGCAGTTGGAAGAAACTAGATTTTGATTTACAACATAAAGAAATTGATTCTTTTTTTTCGTCATTTCTTTCAGCATATATTATTATATAGGTACAAAATATGACGATGTGATCTGAAAGGTGTTTTTCATTTCAGCTTGACTTTTTAATATTACGTTTGCTTTCCGTCTCGTTTAAAAAGAAGAGAGCAACATCATGAGTCAGTGAAATCATGAATCAGAAAGGTTTCTGGGTTTATTAAGTTAAATGTTTGAAGTTTTTTTCCCAACTGAACGTGGACAAAGTGCTTTTGTGCATCGGCCGAACACAAAGCCAGCTGTCTTTAACTACGTGGGCTGAGTGCACACAATAATGTAAAGCAGAGCACCAAGCGGCACAATAGCCGAGGAATCCCAAGTATGTACACAAAGTCGCTTTAAGAGCACGTGGATGTTTTAGTGTTTGTGTATCTTCTTCTCGGGGCCAGACAGGGGTGGGGGGGGGGGGGACGTGACATGTATGAGAGGTGACTGGATGACAGACGCTAACGGCGGGACCTTGTGTAAACACAGCGTCCATCAACACGCCGGATTAGAGCTCCGGCTATTAGTCAGGCCTCCGAGACCTTCAGCTCTCCTTCAGCAGCACAGCGGAGCACTAATTGAAGCGCCGGCAGACCGACCTGACCCCCGATAACTCTGAATTATGACAGATTATCAGACACGCCAGTGATGTAATAACTCTGAGATAAAAAAAGTTTTTAACGAGAAAGAAGTCGGCAGAGAGCAGATCAAGGCCAAAGAGTTAGACTTTTTACTTCACGGACGTCAGGGCATGCTGGTTGTTTTCCCGATGTTTGTTGGTCGAACGTTTTAGACTTGTGTTTTAATTGTGTCGTCAATTACACATAAAACTTAACTTAATTTTTAAAGATAATCTGGCACGTCAGTGTTGCATTTTGTTGTGTAAGTGTTGAAGTAGAGATCTGACTATCTATAGAACGTAGACCAAGAAAGGCTCCATCATCCGAAGGATGCGGTTGCTGAATTGCAACAAATAACAGTAAAAATTTAATAAAGTTGTTTGACTGACCAACAAATAAACAAAAACAAAATCTCTGATAATCTTTAATAATTCAGTTTGCTGTTTGATTCAGTACGGTTCAATTGTTGTTGTAGCAACTGGCTAGGATCAACGGTTAGAGATAAAGAATGTTTTGTCCCTTTTGAATTGTAGCATGTTGCGCAGATGATGTCCGTCTATTTACAAGATCATTGTTCAGTTCCAGATATTGTCAGTTTTATCATCGTATCGTTTAGTTTAGTGTGAAACCACTCAGTGATCTACATCTGCTACGTCGCCATTCGCTCGTCCTTGTAGCTAGCTAAATTAGCTACATTCCACTTGCCTCCCCATTGGTAGCCACCCATCCATCGGCTACTGCTTATCCTGTATTCAGGGTCACGGGGGTTGTGGGGGCTGGAGCTGATCCCAGCTGTCATTGGGTGAAGGCAGGGTACACCCTGGACAGGACGCCAGTCCATCGCAGGGCCAACATGAGGACAGACAACCATTCATGCTCACATTCACACCTACGGGACATTTAGAGTCATCAATGAACCTATCCCTATCCTGCATGTCTTTGGACTGTGGGAGGAAGCCGGAGAACCCGTAAAGAACCCACGCTTACATGGGGAGAACATGCAAACTTTGCAAACTCCACACAGAAGGAACCATTGAAAGAAGGACCCTCTCGCTGTGAGGCGACATTGCTACCCACTACACCACTGCAATACAAAAACAATGCAATTTATGAACTATAATAATAATAAAAATAATAATAACATAATTCTATAATAATAATACTCATTCAGTGAATCTCAAACCGCTTACATTAAATATGATACAATAAAAAATATTATAAAATGTTTTAATGTTTTTTTGGAATTACTTTTTGATATGTATTTCTTTCAAATGCTTTTTATGTTTTATGGAAAGGACTTTGTGAATTGCCTTGTTGTTGAAAGGTGCTATAGGGCCTACCATTAAAATTGTGTAGGTGGAAACACTTTACAAGGATGGATATACAGTCTGAGACTTCAGTTAAATGAAACTTTATTGACATGAAAAAATAATCTTTTAAATTGACAAACACCATGTTTAATTCATGGTATCTTTCAAACTTTCCGTTACCTACCATACATGTTTTATCCAAAATAAACTCCCATGGTAGTCTGATGGAAGGGGCGGGGCTTAACCTCTATATAAAGCCTACCGTTTGGAATGAATGAATGAATGAATGACTTTTGTTATTGTGTCATGCATACTTTTGTATGCCCAGCCCACATGGGCTTACAAGACACCACCAAATCAGATCCAGAACACAACTGAATCAGCACAACAACAACGCATCAAAAATTAATTAAACAAATGTATCTGTCTTCTTTTCCAAGCTTGAGAAATAAAGTTAGCAGTTTTAAACACATTGAAATTGAACAACCACTCCAGCTTCTGTTCATCAGAGCACCAAAATATTTCAGGGTTTTGTCCATAGATTTCATAAAATAACACCTCTCTCAAATCATCATACTTTGTGCAGTATAAAAGGAAATGAGACTCACTCTCTACTTCATCTAACTCACACATTTCACATATTCTATTCTCCTCTGGAACATTTTTAAATCGACCAACCTCAATGGCCAGAGGAAGAATACCAGATCTCAACTGTGCAACTAAAGATCTTTGACTTCTCTGTAAACGTGATGTAACATATAATTCAGGTCCAAAGTTAGATTTCATCTCCATATATGTCCTTAGTTTGGGTTTTAATAGGACATTTTCAAACCATTTCTCTTCAAATTTCAATAGAAGCTTATTTCTAATTAAATTAACGTTACAGCACAAGTTATTCCTGTAAATATACACCATATCCACCTCCTCGAAAATAGAGTGAATTTCTTTTGACCAAGGGGAATTATGTAATTTACTCCATTTAAATACTTTTTTATTTATTCTATCCTCAGCCATTTTGATTAGTCGATTCCACAGTCGAATCATTTCACATTTTCGTTGAACACATCCTGGAATCCAACCCATATCGCCTTCTATTGCAGGAATTGGTGCAAATTTATGGACACCCAAAAAATATGTTATAGCTCTATTCTGTATAGTGTCTATAACTTTGGACTCTTTAAATCCCCACACTCCTGCAGCATAATTCAATATGGGAGAGACACATGCATTGTACAGTTGAGTATATGTAAAGTAACCCATATCATTACAAACTTTCATTTTATTAATAACTGATCCCAAAGCTCTCCCAGCAGAATCAGCAAGGCACCCAGAACCAGTTTCAAACGTCATAAATTCATCCAGAAAGGAACCTAAATATTTATTTGAGCTAACATATTCCAAGAGAACTGAGTCAAAGTAGAATTTTTGTTTACTTCTTTCCATGCCTTTATTTCTAAAATGCATTATCTGTGTTTTGCTCTGATTTATCACCAATCTCCATTTATGACACCAGGAACTAACCAAATTTAGCATATTTTGTAAATCAGATTCGGATTCTGCCAGTAAAATAATATCATCTGCGTATAATAAAATACCCAAGTAAGTGTCATCCAAACATACACCCAGATTATTTTTCTTAATCTGTAAAGCTAAATCATTCACGAAAAATGCAAAAAGTGTTGGAGAAAGAATATCACCTTGCTTCACGCCAAAAGGAGTTTCAAACCAATCAGTATACATCATTGATGTCAACACAGGCAACTGGGCTAGAATACAGACTCTGAATAGCCTTGTAAAATCTACCATCCACCCCTGCTTCCATCAGTTTAAAGGCGAGTAGATCTCTATTAATCCAATCGAAGGCCTTTTGGAAATCACTAAAACATGAAAAAGTGGGTTTACCTGTGGCGATTCTAGCTCTAATAATAGTTGACACTGAGTGAATATGGTCAACACAGGCACGATACTTTCTAAACCCATTCTGTTCATCAACAAGACACTGTTTCATTTCCAAATATTGAGTAAGCCTATAATTCAGTATATTAGAGTATACCTTATAAACTGTACTTAAGAGACTGATGCCTCTGTAATTAAGAGGTATTCTGGGATCATTCTTTACTGACGTTAGGATAGGTTTTATGATAGATTTATACCATGGTGATGGAATTATACCATACTCAAAACATGTCTGGAACAGGCAAAAGAGGACTTCAGAGAGATATGGAGATTTCAGGGCTTCATTTGGGATGCCTTCTATGCCAGGTGTTTTCTTCAATTTTTTTAACTTCTTCTATAGTAATATCCTGATTGAAAAATGCGTTTACACTATAGCCTGGCATATCCATAGCCAACTCCCTCATACATTTTGAATCACAAACATTACTTAAGAACAGATCATCAAAACCAGGTGGAATAAGATGTCCTGAAAATGTATTTGCAAAATCTGTTATCCATTTCTGAAGCACAAGCTCTTTCTTATTTTCAGTGTCACCATTATCTAATAAGATCTCCATTGGTATTTTCTTTAGTCTCTTAGGACCTAATTTATTAATTTCTTTCCAGAATTGTTGTGGATTGTTACTTTGCAATCGGTCTAACTGTAATGCTTGTCCTCTTCTAAACTGTCTTTTATAAAATCTAACTCTCTTATCAAAATTAGACTGACTCTGTTTGTAGTGATCTTTAAGTTGCTTTCTAATAACTGGATCTTTACATTTCAAAAATTCCCTCTCAGCCTGTCTCTTATCATTCAGAAGTTTTTTGAGTTCTGCATTCCAATATAGTTTTTTCCTACTCACTTTAAGGTGTATTCCTCCCAGGCCAGATAAAGGTTTTCTTGATAAATTCTTATTCATTTCCTTATCCATTATGTCACAAAATAATCCATACCAGTTATCGATATTACTTTGCGTTATCACACGACCTTCTAATTTACCAATAAGTTCCGACAAAGCCATACGACACATATTAGATGAAAGAAAGTTGTCTGGAAATATTTTAGGTTGTCTTTTAGGTAAATTAATCCCAGAATCAGTTTCAGAAGAACAAAACTCAATAGCAGCATTAATTTTAAACTTAAACATTAACAGAGAATGGTCTGGTAGTTTACTTTTTTCTCCAATAAGGTCAATACAAACAGAATTGTTGCTCAAAATCTCAGATGGAGTTAGCACTTTTAAATCAATGCAAGTGTCCAAACAATCGTGAGGGGTTATTATATAGTCCACCACTGCTCTACCTCTTGATGATATAGATGTAAAATTGTCAGTATCAGAATTTATTCTGCCATTTAGGACACAGCATTTACAATCCCTGAGAAATTCGAGGAGTGATTCCCCGTGACTGTTCATACTTAGATCTATGGCCACTCGAGGTGGGATATTATCAATATCCCCAATACAGTCATCTTTATTTGATATTCGACTGTTAAAGTCTCCGCACAAATAAATGACATCAGCTTCCAAGGAGTAAACCTGGGCCAGCAGATGAGTAAAAAAAATAACTGAGTCCTGTCCTCTTGTAGATCCCTCTGGTGGTAGATAGCAGGAAAAGATAAACTATACTGCAGCTCCCGATGCTCCAGACGTACTCCAATTACATCGTCCATAGATTTGTCCACTACTTGTATTCTAAAATAATCCAGCAAATAGTTCTTAACTAAAATACCAACTCCTCCTGATGCTTTTTTAGCTCTTTTATGCAACGTCCTGCTGTGACCAAACCAGGAGTAACCTTCGAAGTCAATCGTATCATCACGTCGTAAATGTGTTTCATTTAATGAAATAATATCTGGGTTTAGAGACTGCAGTAGTGAAATCCTGAGTGTACAGTTCAAATTAGTCCAGCCATTAATATTCCAGTGAACCAGTGACAAACAAGGCGGGTCACCTGTGTTTACAGACTGGGCAGCTCCGCTTCAGGCTCTCCCACCTGCTGCCGAGGAACCTGCTCGGCCGGCAGCAGCCGCTGTAACCTCGGCATAGGTCCGTCTCATCAGGCGGCCGTTCCCCGCAATGAAGAAATCTTTTCCAGCTGGTATCTCCTGGAGAAGCATTTTAAAGTTGATCTCGAGAACTTAGCGGATCTCAGATAAACTTTTTTGAACTGGGCATTGCTCTTCAGCTTCTGTTTACGCCTAAGCACCGCCACCTTGTCCTCCACATCAGCGAAGGCAACTTTCACCACACCTGGACCGGGACCTCTCGTTCGCATTCTCTGCACTGCAGCAACTCCTGGCGCAGGTTCACACTCCAGACCACTCTCCAGTAACTCTCTTACTTTTCCATTTAAATCCTCCCCTTCATCGTAGGCCAGACCCAGTATCACAATCGACATATCAGGGTCAAATTTATCAGAGGGCTTGGAGCTAGTTGTCTGTATTTTTTCTTCAAGTGAATCCAGTCGCGACTTTAGGATACCTATTTCCAGGTCGATATTTTCTCATATCTCTTTAACGGACTTCTTCAATTCAGCTTTCATCATTTTTTCAAGGGAACCATACACGCTGTCAACCTTGCTACTGAACTGTTTTTCAATATTATCCATCTTCGTACTTAGCAATTTCATCTCCTTCAGCAACACGTTTGTTTCCTTATCCTCGTCTTTGTCTTTGTCTTTGTCCTGTGCTCGCCGCCCACGTCCATCCGCCATCTTGGATCGTATGTCATTGGATCTGGTTTGTCTGTTTACTGAATCACACAGAGAGGATGATGTCATCTGACAGAAGAAGTCATTCTATCATGTGTCATCACATCCAACGACGTCAGTCCAAAAACCGCTGTCATGCTTTTTGTGTTTCTGGGTAATTCCCAGAAAAGTGAGTGTTAAACCTCAGCGACTGTCATCGGCGGTACGCTTGTTAGGACTCAAAACATCCACGTTCAGCCCGGCGGATGAAGTCATCGCCTAGCAACCGCAAAACCCGTATCTGTGTCCACGCTAACCACACGAGATGCTATTTTCATTTAGAGAGAAAAAAATGGTTTGGCACCTTTAACTTGCAGGTATGTAACACACACACACACACAGACACACAGACACACATGGATGCAGCATGCAGCATGGTGGATGCAGCATGGAAGAGGCTCGGGCTGAACATGTGACTCCTGTCTCCCGGATCCTCTTTCACATCGTAGACCTGCAGCCGAGAGTGAAATCACCTATTTTACGTATTTATACTATTCCAGGAAAGCCAACATCTCTGCGGAGGATTTTTATTGTGTAACTTGATGATTTGCTGAAAAGAAGCCAAACGTTTAAGATCTTTCCTTTTACGGCTTCATCCGAGCTGGAAAACCGTGCCCTTTTTATTTTTTTTATCATGGCTTTTAAAAAGATGGTATCAGGTTGTTTTTTGTGGCGGATAATTCAATACTAACTTGACCAATTGAAACGTTGAGTTATGGGTCGTCGTGATGGTTCCTCGCAACCTCGCCGCTCGTAAAGAGATCTTTCAACGGTTCAGTTTCTGTGTGAAAAATTCATCCTGAAGTTTATGAGAATTTAACGTGAAGCTGCCGGAGCAGCAAAATCTGACTTTAATAGGCTCGTTTTTATATCATGTTATACAAGCGAATTAGACTCATTAACCAACCATTGTGAGACAAGCATAGGCAGAAATATGAGACACTACTTGTTAATTAAATCCTCTAGAATAACATAAATCTGCTTGGTTTATGGTTAAATAACTACAATTACCTATTAAATGCAAAAGGCTACATATCACATATTAGAAGAGTGCTGTTAATTATTCATCATATTCATGATTAATTGAAGCCGTTTCCTGTGCATAAATTGGTACGTTTTTTTCTTTAGTTTTTTTTCCATTGTTACGTCATAAACTTTTGTGCCTGTTAACTAGCTCGTCTTCGTAGCTCTGCTAGCTGGACTGTACGTGACGTAGCATCAAACTAAACTAGGTTTTTTTTCTTCCAATCATACATAATAAGGGGCTTGGGCTCCCTGTAGTGTCAGTTCTTAACGTGATGGGTTGATGCCTTTTGCTTGTCCTGCAAGAGCTCAGAAAATCCATTTAATTATTTTTGCTGTATGTGGAGAACTCATTTACATTGAGGGCATTTATACGCTTTTATCCAAAGCGACTTACGTTAAGAACTCATGACAAAGACAGTTCACAGATATGTATCGATGTGCAAATTAATTGCACAAAAATAATGTGTCCTTCATGTTTGTTCTTAAATATATTCCTCCAGGTTTTTTCCACTGCGTGGTGCCAGCCGGAGTTTAAGTGCCTTGCCCAGGAGCACCTCATCGTCAGGAGAGTTAGTCATTCGGTAACTCTCCCCCCCCCCACAACTAGACTCGGTTACAGCGGCAGCCTGAACCAGCTCCAGTATTTACATTCATACACAAACACTGACATTCCTGAGCCTCCGGAGGTTCCTCGCTCTCCTTGGCAGCACGCTCAGCTGCGACACTCGATCCGCCGCTTATTAAACAGAGCTTACTTGTAATTAAGCCGCCCAGATGGGTTTTGCTTGAGGTTCACTTTAAGCCTCCCCCTCTCTCTCTCTCTCTCTCTCTCTCTCTATCTCTCTCTCTCTCTCCCCGTCTGTCGCCCGCCCCCCAAAAATAGTGATGAGTGCAGAGTAACAGGCTTCATAATGTTCCACTGAGGAACGACAGACGGGAGAAACCAGCAACCGTCCTGAAAGTGGTGACACAACGTCTATGTGCACCAAATTATCCTTATCCGGAAAAAGATCATATTCCTATAATCTGTTTAAATATCTGAATATTCCACTAATATTCTTGTACTTATTCCATAACATTTGTTCCTTATTCCTTATTCCTTGAGATGACTCAAATCAAATTCTGTCAAATACAGTCATATTCAGAACAATAGATTATGCGTGTAAACGTAGGTTCTGTAATTAAAGCACTTTCTGCGCAGTGAAGTGTGGAAACCTCAAACATTGTAGGCGAGGTCAGAAAGTGCAGACAGGATCTCCAAAGTCACTACGTTATAAAAATGTTTTTCTCGTCGAGTAGCCTCGGAGCGTCTTTCTAATTACTATTCTAATTCTAAATCTTGTATTTCAACTTTCATGACGTGCAAAATTATCTTAAGAACATATTCCTAATTCATGGTACAACTCAAATAGAATCATAATTTGTCCCTCAACGTTGACTATTGTACATCTATTTGTCTGTGCACATCTGGATAATTGCGCCTTTTGGTGATGAAAATGAACATTTACGAGACATCTAGTCAACGTTTCGTCTTAGCCTGCTCGTTGTTCAACATTAAGGAATTTTAACAATGTTTTCAAAATGTGGTCCAAATCCAGCTTGCATGTGTGTTCATGAATAAATATGAGAGTTAATAACTACAGCACAATATAGAGGGAAAAGGGAAACTTCCAACATGGTGGGCAAGGTCAGAAACCCAGACAGTTACGTCTCCGTTCTTCAATGTTACGTAATCAAACTTGGAACGAGATAAAAGTTTGACTCCGACTCGCATTCCTGTTTAATGATAAACAAAATGTGACAACACGAACATGATGTAACGGCTGCAGTTGCACAGCTGTGAGGCAGGATGCCAGGTGTCCAGGTGTCCAGGTCTAGGTCTCCCGGTCCAGGAATCCTGCCGGCTCCCTCTGATGCATGTGAAGGCCTCAAACACCTTTGCCGTGGAGCCTCGCCACCGCCGCCGCCACTGCGCTAACGGCTTTTACAGAAACATCTGGCAGGCGACAGGTCTTAGTCTCCGCTTTGTCGCCAATTAGCGTTTTTCTCTCCGTCCCCCCCCCCCACACACACACACACACACACACACATACACACACTCCTGCCAGGTTGGACACACAGGGACGCGAAAATACATGAAAAGAAACCAATTTAAAGGGCTACTCTACCCGTTTTGAAACATGAAGTTTATTTTTACAGTCTCCAGCTGGACGAGCTCCGAGTATGTGGAAGCAATCAGAGAAATCACACACACACAGAGAGAGAGAGAGAGAGAGAGAGAGAGAGAGAGAGAGAGAGACATTATGTTCACAGATTCAAATGTCACTAAGCCTGCAGGATAAACTGCTACGATTATATAAAGGCCTCATTGAACGCTGATCAAGCTTCTCAGGCAATTACCTCCAAATGGATGTTGCATTTTTGTTTTGTTATTTGCTGAAGACGAGGTCGGATACAGTCAGTCGGAAAGCCGGCAACAAGCCGATTGTTTAACGCCGGGGAAAAAAGCCACTTCAAAGTGTATCGGTTTAATAGAGAAAAACTAGAAAAGGCTGCGATTGTCCATTTGTTTTCATTTGTCGGGCGCTCAAGTGTTATCTCGCTAGCGTGTGTCGAGAATTACATTTTAATAATGTTTATTGATCCTAGATGTAATCAGAAGAGAGAGAGAGAGAGAGAGTCAAGGATCAGATCTGTCTCTCTGCACTCGAGTCTCAAGTCCTTAACTGTCTCCAAGTCCTGAACAAAAGACTTGAAGTGAATTTATGATGTTAATCAGACTCTTTTTTAGAAACCAGCGGAGTCACCCCCTGATGGCCAGTAGAGAGAATGCAAGTTTAACCCTTTCTCCAGTAGGGAACGCCAAAATAACATTTCTATGAGGCTCAATGAAGTTGAAGAACCACGAGACTTCTCTCAGCCAATCAGCAAATATTTGGGCTAGTAAAAGATACCAAACCAAACTACGAGTAAAAACCAGAGACTGTCTGTGGTCCAAACAACAAGGTCGCAAAATGGGAAAATTCCTGTTTTTTTTATTGTTGTAGCATTGCGGGTGAAATGCTACCTGCTGCAATTCAAACATCTCAGGGCCACCGACCGAGGCGTTCGTCAGGCTGTCTGACCGAACCGATACCCTTCCCCTCGCCCTGCCGATGACTTGCCGTCTGACACACGGCTCCTCTGATGGATGTCGGCCATCTGGACAAGGTGGCCCGGAGCTTTCATCAGGCCGTCGGCAGAGGGGGGGGCGAGATAAAACAATCGTCCCATGTCACCACGTCAGGAGATAAAACAAGGCTCCCCTTCACAGCTCGTACATCAACATTATACCTTCCAATGCCAGGAAGCAGCAAAGCATGCTGGGTAGATGACACACCTAGAGAGATAGATCTCTCTAATATGAGGAGTAAACACATAAATTACCTGGGGATATGGTTAAGCATGTGCGTGGGAACTTTGGTAACCAAGAAGGAAGCCTGAAGGATTCGTTCACGTATATTATTTTAACATTTATTTCTGCCAGCTTGCAGATTTTTAAACGATACGTGTCTTTTAACCTCGGAGGAATTCATTATGTCACTATCCTGCTGAGACTGTCGAGTATGACGAGTCTCCTCCACGGTGGGTTACCTCATTGCTCTTCATTGTTACCTCATCGCTCTTCATCGTTAACTCATCGCTTTTCATCATGACCTCATCGATCTTCATCTGGGAGGCTAAATGCATTCCGCTTGCGTCTTTCGCTTTAAGACGGTGATTCTTCAGGAGACCTAGACAAACTGGACTCATCCGTCAGCTCTGTAGAGAAGTGAAGCCTGGTTTTGGTCTCTATTGGTGATATCCCTGTTTAAATCATCCCCTTCCATATTTATGGTTATCAACGGCAAAAATAAAAAATATATATTTTTTGATCCTGTTCGGAATATACCATGAATTACATGTCAATTAAAAAGATAATAAAAGTCAAGAAAGGCAAAGTTTGTCAAAAGGATGGCCTAATGTCGCGATCGCAAAAACAATTTCAAATTCAACCAATCCCAGTAAATGATTATTTCCGCAAATGTCCGAAGTATATTTGGGAGCTTTGATATCGCCAGGTGGTCAAATATCAGAATAAAAAAACAGTAACAAACATGTGGGCTGCAAGGTGGTGTAGTGGGTAGTACTCTCGCAAGAGGGTCCTGGGTTCGATTCCCGGGTCGGCCCGGGTTCCTTCTGTGTGGAGTTTGCATGTTCTCCCCGTGTAAGCGTGGGTTCTCTCCGGGTTCTCCGGCTTCCACAGTCCAAAGACATGTAGGATGGGATAGGTTAATTGATGACTTTAAATTGGCCGTAGGTGTGAATGTGAGCGTGAATGATTGTCTGTCTCTACATGTCGGCCCTGTGATAGACTGGCGACCTGTCCAATGACAGCTGTGATCGGCTCCAGACCCCCGTGACCCTGAATACAGGATAAGCGGTAGACAATGGATGGATGGATGGAGTATCAAACATGTGTCATGACCTATACCGGCCATTAATATAATTTATTTAAAAAAGCACATCTGAATGCAATTATATAAAAATAGCATCCGATATTTTACAGAAACTCTGATTTAAAAAAAAGTAGCCTCGTTTAAGCGTAGTGTTTCTGTAAAATCTGGACTTTATTTTCACTTACTGGAACAACAGGTTCTGATGTGTCATGTTAAATGAGTAAATGTCAGATTTGGTGAAATTGTTTGGTAAATTGTTTGGTAAATTGTTTGGTTAATTGATGCAGCCACGTTTGTGTTTTCTGTTTTAAAGGAAGGAGTGTCGAGATTTTCATCCTTTGCCGAGCAATTTGTCTGACAAACGCTCGCCATCAGAATCTGTTTTCAAACCTCTCAAACCCGATTAGATCATACCTTTTATCACCCGTCATCCTCCTTGCCACTAAATGTGGTTTTCATCTCTGGAACACGGTTTATGTTTATACTTGAAGCCGCAGATCCTCTTCCCGCCACCGTGAGGTGCAACGCCCTTATGGTGGTCGGATGCTCTTGGCTTGCAGGGGAGGGGGGTGGCTCTGTTTATTTGGAGAACCAGCTCTCAACACTGTCTCAACAACCTCCCAGTCAAGTGCACCGCAAGCTTTAATTACTGGAGTTTGAAACGGGGCACCATTAAAACGAATGAGCTCCATTAAAGTGGTATTAAGGGACAGATGCCTCCACTGGTGGGGTGAACATGCAGTGAAGGGGGCGGGGGGGGGGGGCACTTGACCATACGTACAAGTGCTTGAACAAACAGCTCGGCAGGTTTTTCTTTCTTCACCCTCGTTGAGAGAAACCCCGCTGAGACCGCCATCCAGATTACAACCACCTGGCGTCCCTGCCCCGCCCCCCCTTCTCCCCTTTACCCCCAAACATTTTAATCGCGGATGAAATTCATTTATATGTTGCGATAATTGTGCCTAATTGTCCCTTTGAAGGGAACCGAAGCCGCCAGCATCTGGCCCACATGTGGCCCGGCGCTGCTGAGATCTGACTTTGTGCCCGATCGGCTCGCCGGCGTCCATGTAGCTCCAAACGAGCCTGAATCCGCAGCCACGCTTCTGAGTTAATGAAGCCGACCTGGCGGCTGAGTTGGACCGGGGTTACCATTCACCACCACGTGTGTGTGTGTGTGTGTGTGTGTGTGTGTGTTTGTGTGTGTGAACCCCATTGAAGGTGTGTCTCGGCTGGAACACGTTATTCTCTTTAGGAATCCAGCAGCCTCGGCTCCTCCAGCTGGGCTTCCCATTGCTGGTCGGACTGTACCTTCCAGATGGTCCACAGACCTGGTGATAGTCTACATAACCACACGCACACATACACACCCATACATGCACACACACAACCACACACACACACACACATGGTACTTTAGTAATGAACGCACAACGATACATGCGTCCAGACATAAAATCCCAGGAACCACCTTCATCGCCTCACCATTAAAACGTTCATTGCCAGTGTTCAGCACCAGTGTACAAATAGGCGTGGCCTTTATTCGAGAGGTTAAGCACCCCCTTTCAGTGCTCGTTCTTTCTCTTTCCGGCTGATGGAAAGAGTCTCTGGATAAAAACACATCAGGTAAGATAACCTGACAAAATGTAGTTAGCTAGCGAGCCGACCATGTTGGTGACGTACCTAGCTAAGTAAGCTAGCTAGCGAACCGAGCTAACGGTTGTGTTGGTGATGTACGTTTCACACTAAACTAAATGATACTGACAAACTGACACATTCTGGACCTGAACAAATACATGAACATCATCTGCAAAACATGCTAAAACGGGGTCAAAACATCCTTTATCTCTCACCGTTGATCATACTTTTTTTTTGCCGAAACTAAGGTCCAATGGGGAACACCTGAAGGGCCTGGACTTCGCCTTTTCTATGTGGAGGCTTCAAGTGGTGCTCTTTATGTGGTTTAACTGTGGCACGTAAGCATGGTGGAATTAGAAGTCCTTTCCAGTTGCTAAATGAGTAAAATTGTACAACATGAGTACTGGACCGTACTCAGATAGCAAACCAAGTTATGTACTGATACGACGACAAACTGTCATGTGGACTACAAGGCCCACGTTGCCGTCCTTCCTCGTATAAACACAACCTTCCCTCCGTCCAGAGACACAAACCCAGTCTGCCATTGAGGAGGTGATTATTTCCCTCCCTCTCTCTCCTCCTGAGTGATATCCTCGCTGTGAAGCCGTCAGTCAGACGCTGAGTGTCGTTGATGCTGACATGTCACATCTGGAAGCTCTTCCCTGCATGTGCAGCGTGGACGTTTGGCCGCTCACTTTCCCCCTCTTTGTTTCCCCCCGGAGGTTTGATGCTGAAGCTCCTGTAATGATGTGAAAAAGGAGCCCAAGATCTCCACACACAACAGCTTGGGGCTAATGAATGCATCCTGGACGCATTCCTCGGCCCGATGGTACTGGATCAGTTTCCCCCCTGATAGGTGGGAGAATAAAGGGAGATCAAAATGGAAGCAATTTGCTGCGAGTCCCGGAGTCTTTAACACCTCGTTAGCTGCGAGGGGCTCGTTGTGTGAGGTCAGGGGAGTGAGACCTATTTTAAGTTGACAAGGGGGAGACACTTTGTGGATAGCACACAGGCATCCGCGAGGCCCGAAGACAATCTCAAAGATGTTTGACGGACACTCGATACCGGTCGGTGTAGCGGGCGGCAACTTCCAGCCTCGGCCTACTGCCGAAGGTCGACCCGGTCGCCACAGAAAGTGTTCGCGTTGTAGTTTTCTGCAAACCGAAGGATACATTCATATTTCAGAACCAAAACCAAATATTTTTCATATCAGCCTCGTACCGCGCTTTCAGAAATGCACAATGACATGTGGTAAAGTTGTGAAACAATTAGGTTTAGGCAACGCCACTACTTGGAAAAAAAGATGGTTTGTGTAAAAAATATTGGGATGTACAATATAACGAAAAAAAGTAATAGAACACTGTCACAATGTAACATAATATAACACAACAATGTAACTTAGCATAACGCAACAATGAAAATCAACAACGTAACGCAACAACGTAACGCAACAACGTAACGCAACAACGCAAGGCAAAAACGTAACGCGACAATGTAACGCAACAATAAAAAGCAACACTGTAATGCAACAGTGTAACATAACAGTGTAACGTAACAGTGTAATTTAACAACGTAACGCAACAACGTAACATAACGTAACATTACGCAACAACGAACGTAACACAACAATGAACGTAACACAACAACTAATGTAATGCAACAACTAATGTAACGCAACAACGTAACGCAACAACGTAACGCAACAACAATCATAAAGTAACATCGTAATGCAACAACCTACCCTCACAACACAATGTAAAATGTGTAAATAAGTGTAAATCCACCGTTACCTTTCACAGTGGACACAAGCCGAGGTCTCCTCGGTGAAAGTCCTGTGTTTGTTTGATGCATCCACCTCTGCCAATTGTCGATTTTCTTCATCTTTACACTCGTTATCAGACAAAGTAATACTGAATAATGGTCTCTCTCCATATGAAACGTCACTGCTTCTGCCACAAATTTTTTTTTAAATCCACTTTTACAAGAAATAGTCCATATTCGATGCATATGCGTTTCTTTCAGAATCGTACGATGCCAACATGTTTTCCTGGCGACCGAGCTGGGAAAATGTATGCTAAGTGTGCTGCTGTTTTGGAGGCGGAGGGTGTTCCCCTGGCAAAGGGAGAGAGAATGAAATAATCATTAATACGTCTGAAGGGTGGATGATGTCATACACGGCAGATACATGTTGCTGTCAGCCGTGTGAGATGCTCGCATTGAGATAGTGACACTCTGGGCTCTAGTGTTTCACACACACACACACACACACACAGACACAAACACACACACACGTGGAGCCCGGTCCATGGATGGAGGGTTTGGACGATCTGCTTCCAGTTAGCTTGCACACTTTGTTTCCCCATTCGCCGTACAAAGACACGGCTCCGGTTTCAGGACATGCTTTTAATGAAACTCAAACTGAAACACGTTTCTGATTGGAGAACAAAGAGGAGGGAATCAAACAGCCGGTGCGGAGGTGACCCGGTCCGAAGCGTGCTCGCAGCTCCAAAACACTGGCATCTCCACCAGAGGCCGACTCCAAACAAAGGGCCCCCCCGGTTCCAAATAGTGCTGCGACTTGATGCCTCGGCTAGGATTACAATTTTTGTTTTGAAAACTCTGTGGCACAAAGGATAAACTACAACGTCGGATGCTTATGACTTCCAGAGACGTAAAAAAAAAAAAAAAAAAAGGCAGAGAGCCGAGGCTACCGTAATCTGGGAGGGCTTTGAAGACGACAAAACATTTTTTTTTTAAATCGGTTGAATGAACCACAATCTCAAACATGTGTTGTCTTATGTTCATGGAAAGTTTACCTCATGAATAAAAGAAAAGGGGTTTTCTTGTTTGAGAAGAAGTTGTTTTTAAAAAAAAAATCCATGTGGGAGATTTTTATGTTTAAATGTCTAAATCGATTTAGACAGAAAGTTGGAGAAGATTGCTACCACTTGGTGCAGTACCTAGCTTAGCTTAGCATAAATACTGGAAACAAGGGCTTTGTGCAAAAGGTACAGAAACTGCATTCTAGCACCTCTAAAGCTAATTAATTAATTATTAATTAATTAAAAACAATAATAATAATTTATTGTTAAATGTGTCCATAAATCAAAGTGCACTTTTGGGAAATACTATTCCTTATGTATGTGAGTGACTTTGTGGCAACTCTGCAAGAAAATATGGAGTATTTAATCTCACTGAATGTGACGATACAGAAAAGTGTTTTGTTATCTGGTCCCAGTAAAGAAATAATCCTGCACATAAAAAACCCCAGAAAGCAGCAACAATTTGTTTTTTCTCTTTGATTTTAGCACAAATTAAACAAATTATTTATATAAAGTGTTACGTTATGAACCTTAGAGGTTCTCTTCAGCAGATTTTGACACCTTTTATTTCCCCATTTTCAACAATTTATGCGAATAGGCTGTAGGTCAGTTTACTTTTTAGTTTATACAGAAGTGGCCTTTTACACGCTACACATACACTCTGATCATCCTGCTACATTAATTTGAACTCCTATATTATTTCTAGGACTCAATCAATTTATTCTCTAATTCAGTGTATTGTTATTATTAGTAACTTTCAAATACCAGCCCACCCCTCCCCAAAAAAAACCTAATACTCATTGCTACTCATTTGTATCTTAGCATGTATCTCTGTTGTAGACCAGCTTCGGGTTAACTTGGTCTTGTGAAATCCTTACTGTACTGATATCGATTGCACGTTCTTCACCCAAATGTACTTATTGTTAGTCGTTTTGGATAAAAGCGTCTGTTAAAAAGCCCTTGATGTAAATGTGAATACAAGTCAGATGCTCGTCCAGAAGGAGAAGACCTGTCAACCGTATAAAAAGGAAAAAAAAGTCCAGTGCTGCAATCTGTGGGATTAAAACAATTTTTGTGTGTGTTCTTTGTTTCTCTGCTGAACACACACGACTACATTGAAACCCCGTTGTAATGGTCCGTATCAGAGTCCCAGAGGTGCTCTGAGTTCCCCTGGTCAGACCAGCAGGAGGGATCATTACCTTCCCCACAGAGACTGCTGTGTTCGGGGGTCTCTCCCGAGGCTCACGCTGCACCTGTGGCCGCCCCGGCCCCGGCCAGAGAAAACAAATACAGTAAATAACAGAAGAGTGGCCTGGCTTATTAGCCGCGAAGCAGCAGAGAAACCACTTGCAGCACAAAGTCTCTCACATAGCAGCCTTCGATGGTATCAGCTTGAACTAGAAACAAGACGACTGTGGAGGTTAAATATACGGGTTGCCCACAGAAACCAGCAGAAAGTCCTACGCAAACAATCATTGTCTGCTACTGAGGCACAACGACTTGAGGGTCGGTGCATCAAAGGCTCATTCAAGGACATGGCGGTAAACCGTCTCAGACCACAACAAGACCTGAAACATGAGAATGTAAATGAGGTCTTTCTGCATTCTCTGCTATCTGGTTATTTTCATTTAAAAAAAAAAGAAAATATGTTTTTTGTGTGTTGGAAGCTGTTTTTTACGACTGCGTATCAGGGCCACTGAAGGAAAAAAAACGGAGCCGAGAGAAGGGAGCAATATTCCGAGAAAAATTTGCAAGTTTATTAAGTTTAATACAATGCCGATACAATACAACCGGCATTTATGATAGCTAACTTCCCATGAATGCGCATAACAACGTGTGACTACTCCTCGTTAAGGTCCTTAGGGGGATGGCTTTTGATGGTTATTGTTGATTTATAGATCTGGGCTTTTGGGCTAAGATGCTAGCAGTAGCTTTCACTTGTTGTCAAGGCAAATGGAAAACATCTGGTGTTAGCAGAACCAAGCAACTTGTTTATATCATATATAAACAATTTGTGACTTATTTTCTCTGAATATTGCCCCCCTCTCTCGGCTCCTTTTTTCCCTCTTTTTTTTCTACAGTGGCCTAATACGCCATCATTGTTTTTGCATCTGCAGACAAAAGCAGTTTTTATGTTCCGCCTTGAGCTCCACCACTAGATTTTTTTTTTATTTCTAACAAGGGTGTAATTTATGAGGATGTGACGGCCCTGACTATTCCATAACCCGGGTCAGACCCAGTCATTCTTCAGCCTGACAGGACCCGGCTCCCGAAGTTATGGGATCAAGGTCTGATGTCTAACAGAGCCCAGCTCGGGAGGGGGATGGGCAGGTATCAGCACTTCCTTATTTTATCAGCTCCCCCAACAAGTGAACATGAACGCGGGCCCCTATAAATCACCGGCTCCTGATGACAGCGGCGAGGTAGCGATCTGATCTCCTGCATGTGTGCCATCTTTTATTTTTTTTTCTTTCTCAGAAGAAATGTAGCATGACAGACGGAGCTCTGCTCCAGCATCTGTGTGGGCGAAGCACACCTGCAGAGAGTGAATGCTAGTTAGCTTTAGCATCTACCGTATTAGCAGAGGAGGATGCTGGGTTCAGAAGGGAACCCAACATAACAAGAAAACAGAAAACACACATTTTTTTTCTGCATGGTGCAATTTCATACAAAGTCAATGCAAAGCCGCATTAACAGGACTGATGAGCATGTTATTATCAGCCCTGTAAAACCATGTGAAACAGATTCTTATATTATCTATAGTGTCGCCCATGAAGTTGGAATAATTTGCAAATGTCTTGTCTTTTAAAGCGCCAAACAAATTATATGCATGAATTAATTTCCACCTGGGTTAATTGGGATTACTGATGCATTTAAATAGGAATAAACAGAAGGATTGTGTCTGAAAACAAAATTATTCCAACATTATGGGAAACAGTGTATATGAATTTTGGAAAACATCAGATAATATGAACCCGTCTTGTGATATATCAGCATTCAGGGAAAAACAGATTTATTTTAAATTTAAATTTCTTAAGCAGAATCTTGTTGACAAACAAAAACTCATAATAACAAGCTAATCTAAACTTCAAATGCTAATATTTAAATTCCAATGTTAAAAATATTTGTCCAGTAATATTGTGTCTTTCTTGACCTTCTATTTCACTTGAAACCAAACAGGCCTGGGAGTGAAGCAGCCATCTTTTATGCACTAGGTCTATGACCTTGATTCTCTTTCCATTGAACACACGATTGTGTGTGTGTGGTTTATGTGTGTATGTGGGGGGGCTGGGGGGGGTGTTTTGGGGGGTCAAATATGGTCACGGTCAACAAGACAAGAACAACAGCTTCATTACATTTGTTTGACCAATCACTTCCTGTGGAAGATAGATGTGTTTCAGCTGTTGACTCCCTCGCATGGCGTCCTGGTACGGCCGGGGAATTATCATTCAGCACACGTGTGCATGTGTGTGTGTGTGTGCGTTTGTTTGTGTGTGTGTGTGTGTGTGTGTGTGTGTGTGTGTGTGTGTGGTCTGGGTTAACAGGTTCAGCGTGTCTAATTCAGAAGGACCCGGACTGATGTCCTGGTCCCCACATCGCACTTGTTTTAGAAGCCTTTCTACATGTTAGCATCTTTAGGCAACTTGTGCATGTGTGTGTGTATGTGTGTGTGTGGTCTGTGTTAACAGGTTCAGTGACTCCCATTCAGAAGGACCTGGACAGATATTGTGGTCCCCACATCGTGTATTTCAGAAGGACCGCTGATACGAGATGTCTTTCATCATTAAGTTTAAAACCAGTTAACTTCAATTTAATCACACATTTCCTCCAGCAAATCAGAAAAAACACTAAAAACACTTTCAACAGGAGATACAAAAGCGAAGAAAGTTCAGGGAGACACTGAGATATCGCAGAAGTGGAATCAATGTCATGTGTACAGAATAAACAACAGAAATTCCTACATAGCCCTTGTGCATGTGTGTGTGTGTGTGTGTGTGTGTGGTCTGCGTTAACATGTTCAGCATGCCCAATTCAGAAGGTCCAGACTGAGATCCCGATCCCCCCATTACACCTCTCAGAAAGGCCACAGACAGTAGAGGCCTTTCTCCAGGGAGTGAGTCTCCTGATGCATCGTGTGTGTGTGTGTGTGTGCTCGCTGGACCGAAACCCAAATCAGCACATGAAAGGTGTGTATCTTCGTGTTGCTCCTCTGACAGGAAACAGACCCTCGCCGCGGTGTTTGGTTTCCCCCCTGAACCCGTTCCTAACAGTCAGACATGAAGCTCAACTCAAAACAGAGATCGGGGGGGGGGGGGGGGGGGGGGGGGGGTAACGAGGGGGGGGGGGGGGGGGGGCAATGTTATGTCACCGGTTGGATTTTATTCCACTGCTGTTTTCCAAATGCGGCAAAAAAAAAAAAGATATTTCGCTTCATTTGAAATTGGCTTTTTTTCCTGTCGACTGAAACACACTGATGTTTCATATTTACTTCAAAACCAGTTTGTAATTTAATTTGGAGCAAATCTGTGTGCGTGTCTGTTTGTCTGTGTGTGTGTGTGTGTGTGTGTGTCTGTGTGTGTGTGTGTGTGTTGAATGTGTGTGTGTGTGTGCGTGTGTCTGTGTGTCTCTCTCTCTGTCTGTGTGTGTCTGTGTGTCTCTCTCTCTGTCTTTGTGTGTGTGTGTGTGTGTGTGTGTGTGTGTGTCTGTGTGGGTGTCTGTGTGTGTGTCTGTGTGTCTCTCTCTCTCTCTTTGTGTGTGTGTGTCTGTATGTGTTTGTATGTACCGCTTGTGCAGCCCAGCAGGAGTTTGGTGTTATTTGTGTTGGGCAGTGTGTGTGTGTGTGCGTGTGTGTGTGTGTGTTAACACAGGTCTCGCCTAAAAGAAAGAAAAAAAGATTATGTGGGCTGACACAATAACGGTGGGGGGGCGCTGAGCAGCAGTGTGACCAAAGAGAAGAGGGAGTATTTATGACATATCCTTCGTCACATTTGCACAAATGTTTTGGCTACACGAGTCGAGTCTTCTCTGTCATCGCCGATCACCTGACAGCCAATCGCCTGACCGCCAATCCCTGAGCGGCGCTCGCTGGGACGGAAAGAACCGGAGAGAAGTTTTCACACATTTAAAACTAAAAAAATGTAGAAGAAGTGCGTGTTGAATTTGGTCTCTGGCAGCTGGTCTGAACCCAGGTTAAAGGTCACCGATCTGATCTTAGATCTGCTTTGTTGTGTGTTTTCTGGCCAAGATAGATTTCTCCTTGAACTTGAGCGGGTTTTCTTGTGGCCCCTCCCCCGCAAAGGGCCAATGTTGTGGTGCTTTCTGTGAGGTCACGCTTTGTGCAAAATGCTCCGTTCTGACGTGACAGAAAGAGACATCGGAGTGAGGGAGGCGGTGTAGCTGCTAATGAGGCCGCGGAGTGACGGCGCCTAGCAACAAGGCGATGACAGGACCGACCAACGCCGAAGCTCCCGAGGTGGAACCGACCGCCTCACTGACAGACCCTCACACTCCTCAGAATGAGCCTCTATGTCCCGGAGCTTTCATCTCACCGATTTTCTTCTGTTGTGATCGAGCAGCTGACGGCGTTTAACCTCCCAAAGAAGCACAAAAGCGGGAGACCAATCCTTTGTTCTGCTTTTTTAGAAAATTGTTGTTTTTCATTTAATCCTATATATGATGTCGAGTTCTTGTCTTTCTCACGAGTCGGTGAGTCCAAGGCACCATTGTGCTCCGGCGCTTTCAAATGTGGTTCCGTTTCCTGCGGGCGTTTTAAAACACAATCAAAACCGGGGCATGCCGTTCCCCCTGCCAACGCTCCGGTCTCTCCACACGGGATACCAAACCTCGCATAAAAAAGGACTTTTTCTTTGGTGAAACAACTTTTTTGTTTGAGTCGTTGCTAATTCAAACCAGCGTTAATGTTGGCAGCTTTTACATATGAACAACTTCTGATGTCGATTTTGCAGTTTTTCGTTGCCATGGCGACGCACTTAAATATGTGATGATTTGAGCTAACTCAACTAACTCAACTAACTAACTAACTAACAACAATGCTAACATGTTGATATAATGAGGAAAATGTTCTTCATATTACTCACTTATAGTGCTAAACATAAAGAATTTATGTTTACCTCAATGTCTGAAAAGTGAAAGCCAATGCTGAAGTGCCTTAAACTTGTCATTCTCTCTGCTGGCTAGCAGGGAGCGACTCCTCTCTGATTGTATGAGAAAATTAGCCTAATTCTGTCTTGATTTATTATCTCAGTAAACATTGTAAACATGAGTTTATGATCTCAATCTCTACTTTCTTCAATCCAGCATGATGTTCATTTAGTACATTATGGTCCATTTAGAGTCCAACAGACCAGAAAGCAGGGGATGCTTTAGGGGCGGGGCTTACCTGCTGATTGACAGGTCGCTACCACTACCTTGTCCGGTGGGGGAGTTGTCCGTGTTTTCGTTCTATAACTTTAACCTTTCAGTGTTTTTTGTCACTTCATGAAAGTTAATTGTAACAGTGCTAACTGCTAACATTAGCGGCGTGAGCATTAAGTTACATTGTAATACAAATTACGTTATCATTTACAGTTGTCTGAAAGAAGAATGTTTTTAAAGCGTTATTAAATCGATATTTGTTTCGGCCTCGAGTCAAGCATTTGACCTTTTTCACATGTTTAAGTTGTCAAGGCCTTTTTTTAGGTGCTCCGAATGGTCTGTTGCCATGGAAACGTGGCTTTAAATCAACATCCATCACTGCTTAAGGGGCCGACCCAGAATACCCAAACACACCCGTATTAAAATTCTTCAGCATGGCGCTCTTCGGCTACCATGCACACACACACACACACACACACACTCCACATTGCTCCGGTCAAGGGGAAATGGAATGGAAAGGGCCAACTGTCGCCACGGCAACGCCAACCCCAAAAAAAAGAGGTCAGACAAGCGTGTCCGTGTCATTCCTAACGTGACAGCGGTTCGCGGCGGCGGCGTGGGCTAATGATACTCCTTCTGCGCGGTGGGCGGGGCCCCGAGGACGTCCTTGGTGCCGGGGCCCCGGCCGGTCTGGCAACGCAAGGAAACCAGGGCTTCCAGTAAAAACATGTAATTAGAAACACATTGACTGGGAAGCTCTCGGCCTGATCCACCCAGCAGGAAGGGAGAGAGAGAGAGAGATAGAGAGAGCGAGATGAACGAGATCACCAGGTCACCGGGAAAGTCCCACGAGGACATCAAAGGTTGGCGAGACAAAAAATGGAAAAGCCAAAGGCCTGGATGAGACACGTCGTCACGGAGACGGGACAGATAATCTGAAGAAGGGATACCTCAACACCCGGTCCTGGTCTGACCCCCTTCAGGATGGAAATCCCTTCTTCTACTACTGTTTACAAGACGCAACTGCCGTGTTTACGTCGGTACAGCTCGGACGCCTCGCCACTAACGAGCGGGCGGCGGCACTCGAGCCACGCCCATGTGGTGAACCGAGCTCCGGAGGGGAGGGGCGGGGTCACGTGATCCGAGCTGTCACCGCGACACATCTAACGTGAACACCAGTAATCAGTTCACGGTTAAACAAACAGAGGTGAAGAGAGATGGATGTTTCTGAATCCCCCAAAAAATAACCGCACACACGGCAGTATTTATTGAGTTGGAACCTGGAATGAACTTGCAGCTTCACAGATGTTAAAGATACTTAGAGAGCGTCGGACGTGAGAACGCATCACCACGGCGCCCGCAGAGGGAAACCACCAGAGGCGCTCTTTTTACGGTGCTAAGCTCAAATTAGCCCTCGCTCCCGACAGACGGGGGGGGCAACGTCAACAGTTCACAAACACATAGTCGAGCAGGCGGAGGAAGTGGATGTTTGCGGGCTGATCTCCAAAATACAAATGTGTGAAGTGATGCTTCACAGCTGAATAAACATTGTTCATGACCATGGACGTGAAACAGGACAGAAGCTCACTTTTATTGAAATACTGTATTGAAACAAAGAACAAGTGAAAGTTTAAGGCACAGCTCGTATGAAAACACACTCAACAACACATCAACAGTACTTTGGATTTTGCTTTCTGTCCCCGAAGACAATTTGGGACGCGAGAAACAGTAAAACGCTCTGAGCACCAAAGGGAAGGAAACAAATCTGAAAAATAATACAATTCTAATTAAGGTACAGAAGTTGCCCCATGACACGACAAAAAACAGGCAGTTCCTTCTCTCGGGGACTTTAATAACTTGAATAAAATGAGGCGATCTCAAAAACCCATCGGCAGAATTTTTTTTTCTAATTTCTGCGAAACCCCAGATAACATTGATGATTCTCAACAAAAATAAATACGTTTTATAAATCAGTCTTGTATCACGCTAGAGGAAACGCACAATTTCACAGATTTAGTCAACAAAAATTTTGTGATTAATGGTTAACGTTAAAAATCTAAATTTGTGTTCTCATAATCAATAACCCGTCAGGTTAGGTAACAAGTGTAAAGACGATGTTTGCTTTCAAGTAACTGGCGCTGCATTGTTGTTGAATCACGTAGAACTTTAAATTGCGGAATGTGATGTTGTGTGACTCCTGTCAATCGGATATAAAATAATCGGTTTGCTTTTTTATTATTCGAATTTATAACAACTCAGCCCTTAACATTAACAAACATTATACTACGTTGTAACATTGTAACATTGTTATGTTGTTGCGCTATGTTGTTACACTGTGAGTTCTTACGTTATTACTTGAACACAAACCATGATTTTTTTTTTAACCTTAACCAAGTAGTTTTGTAGCCTGAATGGAAATGTTCATTTCTACCGGTGTTGGTACGATCGGGTTTGTTTAAACTCCTAATATCAGGTTAGAAAAAAACTATTTGAACCCGTGAACGGTTTCAGACCCGGATTACTGTTTCCCTTCTCTCCGTCTCCTGTTTAAATACTTTATTTTGAAAATAACATACAGAGCGACGTGGGTTTCAAAGTGTCCTCTGCTCCCGGTTGTAAACATGGAGAAACTGTAAAACTAGAATAAAAAGTCTTTGGCTGCAGAGTTTTGCAAGTGTGAGTGGCCAGTACAATGTACAGTAACGTGTTGGTCAGTGAACGGCCCACAGTAACGTGTTGCTCAGTGAAGTATAAACAGTAACACTGGTTAGAAACAAACAGAGATAATTACAAACAGTACCGCCAAATGTTTTCCATACTCTACCCTCTGTACCTTTAATAAGAACATTCATGCTATCTACACATCTGTGTGTACAGTATGTACAGGAAGCACCGATCTGAGGGGATCAGATTGGCCCTCGACTCTGATTGGCCCTCTTCTCCGACTGGCCCTCAGCTCTCCGTCTCCCCGTGGACATTCTCCATGTGGACCTTGAGGTAGTCGTTCCTGGTGAACTTCTTATGGCACAGCTGGCACTCGGCCATCGGCCGGTTGGGGTTGTGGGTGAGTTTGTGTCTGCTGAGCATCTTCTTCAGGCTGAACGACAGGTCGCACACCTAGAAGACACGACGGAAACGCACGACTCTTTAATTGTGATCATTGAGACGGAACATACAGGCAAAAAAACATTGTTTTTTTTTTATGCAGCAATTATTTGCATTTTTCTTCCGTAACACGTCGTCTCTCAGACGGATGGAAATAAAACATCTATTATAAAACACTATTCAGCTGCAGCTCAACACGCTGCTGCAGGACTCACAGCATGGGTTATTTTCCGTCATTTTCCTCCTCCTTCCTCCTCTTCTTCCCCTTCCTCCACCTCCTCCTCCTCCCCCTCTCCCTCCTCTTCCTGCCCCACTTCCTCCCCCTCATCCTCCCCCCCCACTCGTCCATCAACCATGGTCACATTCATAAACTCTCTCCCACAGACGTTTTGCATCTGCGATGATGAAATCAATGTGAATGAAATAATTTGTGGTTTAAAACACAATCATGGTCAGAAATGAGATTCCTGTCGTTTTATTCTGCGGTAAATCTAGAAAATTTGATTCAATTATATTTCTGGTCGAGCCGATTATCGTTAACGACCAAATCTTGACGCTCCGACTGGTGTCAAAAAACTTTGAGGGAAAACGTTGCCAAGTCGCTTTGCTTTACGGTAGTCTCTCCATTGCCATGGAAACAGAGAAAACGTTCATTCACCTGCAAGCAACATCAGAACTGCAACATGTGATTCAAAGTACGGACGGTACAGGAAGTGATGTATCGTCGCCCCGGTGCGTTTCATGAGGAGTGAGTGCCGCAGCAGACTCCATTTAAAAAACAGCCTTTTTAACGCTAGATTGTTGCCCGCAAACTCTCATCAACCAGCTTTAAAAGTGATGTATTGTCTTTTTAAATTAGAGCTGATCTAATATATGCCGATGTAAAGAAGAGATTCATGTGAATTCAGAAAAGTGACTGATGAAAAAAGAAACTGTAAAATGATGAATTTTTGAACAGAGTTTGATGGGGAAAATCAACATGTTGATTGATAACAAACTAACCTCTTGACTAAAACTGAATGTTAACATTAGAAAACTATTTTACATGTAGAAATGATCTGCAGTCGCTTATTAGACTGGGACATTTCTAAAAAAATATCATTGTCATATCTCGTTCTCTTTCAAACAATCAACGGATCTGATCCAGGGTCAGTTAAACATCAGACATGTTAGGAGGCAAAGCAGCAACGGGAGCTGATCAGAGACGGGGGGGGGCCGGTCTCCTGGTCTCGTCGTGACCCAGATGTTCCTGGATGCTCCTACAACATGTTTAATGCTGTTATGACAAACGCAGCTCACGCGGCCCCGCTGGTCTGGAGAGCCTTCCTGGACCTGAGCGATCCCTTTGTGTCGCACTCAAATAAAACCCACATGTTATTTCTATTATCTGAATGGATAGTTATTTACTCGAGAGAACGTCTGGCGGAGCAAAAAAAAAAAAAAGAATCCAGATGAATGTCGGGAGACGTTTTGCCGACGATGAATGGGATACTGGATCCTGCGGTCTCGAACAACAACAGCATGCCCACTTTCTGGTCTGGAACCGGAGGCGAGGCCGCGGATTAAAGGCTTATTAGGAGAATCTGAGGATCCCGAGTCGGGCGATGACGGATTAGACACCATTGTTTTTCTTAGCTTCTTCAAAGAATCGAGAGATATTTGAATTCCAGAGTTACGATGTGAAAGTGTTGGGCACGACTGAGCTGTCAAAGCCTCAAACTGCAGATCCCAGGACAGTTTCCAACAAAGCACATAACTCAGCCTCAGTCGAGTATTGAAAGAGAAACTAATATTATTTATCTTGGTTTGCTTCTATTTCGAGGGAATTTGGGGGAAAAAATAATGCATTTGGGCGTGCTTCTGGATTTGGACGCACATTTATTATGATCTTCGCCAGAAGATAATGAGATCGGTCGTGTTTGTGAGTCTCTCTGTCTGTCCACGGCTGATTTCAGTTAGAGAACCTCAGATCAAGAATATTAATATAACATCTTCATCCGTCATGCTGATAGTTTTTATTTTCAGACAAAAAATTAACTGCATTCAAAGTTAAGTTTTCGACCCTCCTCAGTCACATGTGAATCCCCCACGCTCCTCCCCCCGCTCTCTGAGAATAATTATTACTCCTGCAGTATTATAAGCAGAGGGTAATTTCTCCCTCTGATCCTCTCAATGTGTTTACGTGAGATCAGCCCACTCGGCCCCTCCGGAGGAGCGAGATCCCTATCTGCCTCTTACTCAGCCCCCCTAACCCCCCCCCCCCCCACACACACACACACACACACACACACACACATCTGGCCTTGTGCCACCACACATATACACACACACACGCACACAGACAAACACGTGCGAGAACTGAGGGTTCGGAGGTAAAGAGAATAATGACAAAGGAAAACACAGCGAGGAGAAATCCCTTTGAACCCAATTCGGAGCAGACGGGTTCCATAAAATATAGAAACGTTAAAAACCAAGACACCCTTTCACAATAAAAGCATTTTAATATGAAGTGTGAAATCAGTGGTTTTGTTTTTTTGCATTTTATTTGTAACAGATCTCTTTTTGAAATCTAGAAATATATTATTTTTGTTCAGTAAAGTTACATTTAAACGGAAAACCAGGACCGACATTTCATCATATTATAGGTGCAACGTGTACGATTTTAGCTTAAAACACTGAAAAGAATAAAACACATATTTGTGCTTATAAACAGCGATTATGTGCTTTGTGGGCGGAGCCAAACTGGTGTTCTGTAGCAGCGCTATTATGAAAGAATATGGATCATCTGCTAACATGCTAATGTCGCTACAGTTGATAAGTGGTGTTATAGCATTAGCTAGCCAAACTGTTTACATGCTACTCATGCTAACACGCTAACGTCGCTAAGGCTGTTCACCATTATAGAATAGCTGACTGAAAAAAACTGAAATTGGATATGAAATGAGCAGCAGATGAGAATTCGGGATGATGTCATCAGTATTCTACGAAAATAGAGCAATTTTCTTTTGCATTCCTATTCTGACATCCTTCTGACAAAAACAAGACATTTTAATTCCAGAAGACATCGTCTTGTTTTGATGCTGTTTTTCTGACACCACAATTAATGTAAATGTTAACTAGCATTATCAAATGTTAAACGTAAACGTAAAAAATTATTGCGTTGGAGTGAGTGAGTTTGGAAGCTTTGTGCAGGAGATGAACCCTCCGGTTAGCAGTTAGCATGAATGTAGCCAAGTGGCACAAACAAACACACACATGGCTGACAAGGCTACGTTATTTTAGACTCCGAGGTTCATATTTTTGAGTATTTCTTCCCCCCCCTAAAAAACTTAAAAGCTGATCCGCTGGGATACTCACATCACACTGGAACGGTTTCTCTCCCGTGTGAGTCCTCATGTGCTCATCCAGTCCTCTTTTCTGGCTGAAGGCTTTGTTGCACTCGCTGCATTTATACGGCTTCTCCTGCAACACACACACACAGACCCACAACCACACACACATGGGGATTTTTAAAGAGGCCGCTCGATTTGTCAGAATGATACATAAAACAATACTTTCCCCTACTTTGGTTCACATGTGGACCAAAACCTATAGGAGGACCTGCGTCCATCGTGGGTAATGACGCACACATGTGCACACACACACATGTGCACACACACACACACACACACACACACACACACACACACACGTGCACACACACACACACACACTAATGGTGGAAAACTCTGTTGAGGAAATGTGGAAAAATATCAAAACAGCGATACGCTCTCTCCCTCTTCACACACTCCCTGTAAGTTTATGAAGATATGAAGCGAGAGGACTTAGCAGTCAGGAGGAAATGACCGGCGTGCAGCGCCATCAAAAACACATGGGTTCCTTAAAAAGAGCGCGGTGTGGAGGGTTTCCCTTTGAACGCATATCGGAGCGCCGGGTATCACTCCTCCGTCTCCACACCTCATCAGCTTACCAACGGACGTTTCCTCCAAGGCCAGCTATCTCACCCTGGGTGTGTGTGCTTTTTTTTTTTTACAACAACAACACGTCCAAGTATTTGTTCATCGGCCGCCGGACAGCGAGGAGGAGGAGGCGTGTCCTTCGCGGTCTGATGGCAGGCGACACCTTAAAAAAAAGGACTTTGATAGCCGGTTCCCACTGTCACTCTGTTAAAGCTTGTTTTTGTGACAAGTCTGGCTGATAGCAACAAAAAAACTCCATTTAAAGCTTAGTTGTCATGGGAACAGAGTGAATGCAGGAAGTAAGGGGTCATGGGAAAGGCACTATCACGTGGGTGGGGCGAGGAGCGCCCAGTGACACAGGATACAAAAGGAGGTAAAGATCAGGTTCGTTGCATGTGTGAGGCTTAAAGTATGCAACTGTTTGTGTGAATGTGTGTGTGTTTGTGTGTGTGAACGAAACCTGCCTCGAGGAAACAGACAAATGTTTACTTCTTTTTTCCATGAGGGCCTGAACGCTTCTTGTATGACAAAGAAAGGGGAAAAAACTACGAGGGATCAAAGGTCAAAGGTCAGGAGGCACATGGATGGACTTAAGGTGGTGTACCCAGAATGCATCGCTGTGACCCCCCCGGTAACATCGAACATCTGTACCTGGTGACCTTCACTCCTCAGCAGCTGTTCACCCCTGGGACCTTTGACCCCAACCCTTTATTCCCAATCTGACTACTCTCTGACGAGAGTGCATCTATACACGCAAAGACAGAGGTTTTGTTTATTTGCTTGCATGTGTCTCGTGTGTCACGGTGTTGGTGTTTGTAAGGCAGCACGCCAACAGGAAGTGGTCTAGGAGGCTTCAGGGCGTAGTGAGGAATCTCGAATGTGGGGGAAAGTCTGAGTCACCTGTAAGCTCACGTTAGACACATGTCAGCTGGTTTACCTCAGCTGGAGGAACCCAGAATAAAGTATTTATCTGTGATTTCATATCAATAACTAGATGAAAAGGATGCTGAAATAACTTTTAAAACGCTGGTTTTCTGAATGGAGTCTGGTCGATGGGTGCTAGGCTATGCTAACATTGTAGCTGCTCCATCAACACTCCAAATAAGGTAATCTAGACATAAATACAGCAGAGACCTTGTTGTTTGGACCACAGGCAGTCTCTGGTTTCTCCACATAGTCTGGTCTGGTCTCTGGACTAATGTGAGCTACTATTGTAGACCTCCCGGTAATCACAGACCCAGGAGACCACATTTGGTTCTTCAATTTAGGATTCAGGGACGTCAGAAGGACAATCTCAACGCTTAATAAGTCGTATTCGCCATCATGATTTGGTGCTTGTCTCCTGATGAAAGACCTGTGTTTTTTGACCGGTCCACCACCCAGACCTCCTCCCTACGTGGACTTCCAAGGACCCATTTTAAACTAATTTGTTATACGTCACAAGCAAACGTGATTCACAATGTTTCCGTTTGGAAAGAAAACATTATTTAAAAAACCCGAAATATCGGGGTCATGTCAGTTTGTCAAACCGTCTCTTTCAGCCAAATGACATTAGTTCTGCTCGGCAGTGACATCATCATCAGGCTCTGCTGTTTGTAACTGTTCAGCCCGTATATCAGAGCACTGTGAGTAAACGCAGATCTGGGACCATTAGGAACCAAACATCAGTCAGTTTAATCACTGGAACATTATACCTGCCTGTTCCTGCCGAGGGACGTCGTCCTGGACAACGTAACGGACGACAGATCTGTGACGCTAACGTCGCAGACAGCGTCGGAACCCACAATGTTATTAAGACACATTTATCAACGGTGGTACCGACATGTCCAGACGCTCTTGAATGTCTCATGGAAAGCATTGCTTTGGTAGAGAAGTGACCTTCCTTCTCTCCACCTGTCTCAGTTATACAGACGTTTACGATGTGTCCTGTGTCTGCAGGGTTCGTACAGGATAATTTAAGCACCTACTCAAGCGCTTTAAAGGCACCATAAGCAAAAATTTCCAGACTCAAAAATGTTTTCACATTGAAACTGCAGTCTGGTTTTCCTCAAAATTACATTTAAACACAACGAAACTTCATTGCGAGTGAGGTTTTCTCAGGGAAACATATTTTGTCATTTATTACGTTTTCTCGTGGCATCGGAAATAAGTTTCAGTCAAGTTCACGAAGAGAGGAAGTCGTGTTGATGAGCTTTCACCAGGAGACTTCTGGGGCCCGTTTAAGAAAGCAGGTTTAGTGAAAACCTTGAGTTGGTTAACCCTGAGATGAGGGAAACTCGGGTTTTTCAAAAGCCAGTTCAGCATAAATTTGAGTCAGTTACCCAGGCAACGTACTCCGTGAACCTAACCTGCTCACAGCCCTTAGTTTCTCCCTACATGTCTCCGCCTTTTTCCGGAATCTGAACCAACTCTGAAAAAATGTGCCGTCCTTTCCTCGTCAACCTCATCGATATGGAAATAAAAGTGATTCTAGCAGCTTTGCGTCGGGAGAGGATTTTGATTACCTTTCCTACCGATCACATATCTAAACAATATTCTCCGACATTTTCAACATTTCATATCCCGGACATAATGCAGATTCTTTGCAGAGATTTATGAAATGTTGTGGACATTTCTGTGTTGAAATAGACGCTTATACTGTTTACTTGTATTGAAACATGACAATCATATGACTTAGTCTACGTATTTACGCAATATTCTTATGCTTAATTTTCAACTGAAGCCACTTTCTTTTTGTGCCTGGGGGATAACACCGATATGAAAATGAATATTTATTCATTACGCTACTTTGTGAACTATGGTAGTTGAACCCCTGTTGCCTGCACCGTAGGCTGTGTTGCTAACCACTACAACACAGAGTCGCTCTACATAGGTGAACGTAAAGCTTTAGCACCTTTAGATCAAGTGACTGTTTCATTCAGTTATACACATTAAGTCGGGCAGTAATTGTCTGCCATGTGAACTATCTCTACTTTGCTGCAGTTACGTTGCTCCGCTTTCTAAGGATGAGCTCCTTTTCTTCATAAACACTCAGTAATATTTAATAACGCTGTCCAGGTTGCCATGGTGAATCTTAGTATCGGAGCTCCATTGATGATGGCTTTGTAGAGTCGGCAGGCACACGCGTAACTCAGAGTTTACATACTCAGAGTTGCCCATCTCAGAGTTGGCCAACTCAGAGTTCAGGGTAAGGTTCAGAGTTTGTTGAACCTGCTTTCGGAAACGGGCCCCTGATCTTTTCTTATGTTTTTTTATTTATTTCGATTTCATCGTCATTTTAATGTGCAATGCAATGTTTTTCACTTAATGTAGTAGTTTTGTTGCAGTTTTGAAGTTAGCAGTGGAGGAACTTACCCGGGTGTGCGTGCGGATGTGCATCTTCAGGCCGTCGTTCTTGCTGAACGCCTTGTCGCAGTAGGGACACTGGTACGGACGCTCACCTGTAGACCAGAACCACCAGTACACATGAGACCACATCCTCAGAACTGATCCTGAATCTTCACCCCTTAAACCGACCAAGTCCAAGTTTATTGCAGGTTAATATTAGGTTTCATACTAACACATGGATCATATATAATCAGAAACAGTGAAAAGAATCCAACAGTTTCAATTATTTCTAGAAAATAGTAAAAGCACGAAGAATAAATAAAGAAATAAATTAAGTTTCAGTCTTTAATCAGCGACCGGGAGTTGATTTTTCAGTTCATCTTTGCAATTATTATTAATACCTTCAAGATACACAAATGATTCCCATAGATAGAGAACAAGTACTGGTGTATATACATATACAGTATACATATACATACATATACACTCACACAGTATATACATATAGTATAGTACAGTATCGGCTGGAACTTCGTTTCTCTCTATCGCGGCTCCGACCGGTCCAGGATCAGAGGCGATGGATGAAAAGCAGTCGCTGCTGATGCTATCAGAGGCGAGCAGCTCATGATGACAAACAGGAAGTGACAGGCTGTCAGTCAGGCCGGGCCGCTGACACATGGACCTGTTTACCGCGTGGTGATCCACGGGCCAGATAGCAGCGCCGGGGCTGATTGCCGATCTATAGACGGGATGTGAGGTCACCTACTGAACCGGCCCCGAGATTAAAGGCTCACACGGGGAAATACAGTCGGAACATCGGCTTCAAGAACTGCCTCATTTATTCCACAGACGGAACGTTAATCAGGAAAGAAAACACAGAAAATACAGTCAAACTTCTCTCTAACTCTCTTTAACTGTTGATGATGCACGTTAATGTTGTATAATATTTATCAACCACCAAAGATGGAGATAAAAACCTCTCCAGATGTGTGAGTAAAATATACATAATTGGTGGAGGAACTTTGGTGTCAGGGTTAAATCGGTGACCATGTTATCTGGTGCCTCTCAGCCGAATGTATCCGTGGTTGATAGTAGCGATGGTCAAGTATGTAGCCATCCTCGTATAAAAAGCCTTCTATCTGTTTGATATTCAAACTGAAATTAAAAATTTTAGACCACATCCTCGATCATATTGTACAAAAACGTAAAAAAAATTATATTTCTTCGTATTTTTAGATCGAAAACCCAATATTTGTTTTCTTCCTGGAAAACATAATACAACACATGTTTACATCAGCTAATAGCAACCGATATCAACCAATAATATTGTGACATCCATCAACCAATCTGAAGCTCTGCACACAGCCAGAGAAGCTATTCAATAGCATGTGAGCCAATCTTTTGTCCGATCAAATCAAATTCCTCCCAACGTTAAGTCCCGCCTCCTGTTTCACTCAGAAACACGTCACGGAAGATAAAAACTCTGGAAATTACATTTCAGCTCAACTTTAACAGCCACAGACTCCACCGGTGTTTTGGATTAACGAGTGATCGTGTTATCTGGTGACGCAGAGCTGAACGCATCCTTGTAAAAAAACGTACATGTCCGTGTTTGTTATCTACACCAACGTTTTATGTTAGTTACTATGGGCAACGACGGACGCATTCGGCTGGATGGCACCAGATAGCATGGTCACTGGTTACACTGAAACACCTGCAGATTGAATCTGGTGACCGAACATGTAACAAACAGACATTCAGCTGCTGGTAACAGTTTTAATTCAAAGTTAAATGCTTCTAAATCAAACGACACTAAAGTTTCCAACGTTCTCAGGTGTATTTACGAGGACGTCGGCTGTAAAAGCGTCGACTTTCCTGCAAGTGAACTATTTAATGAAACTCTGCTGAAAGAGATTTTCCTTCAACACAGCGATCTCATTTCTCATCATCATCTCTCTTCGGTGGAATAAAGGTTGAAGAGGCAAGCAAGTCATATTATTGACGGGGGAGACGCGCCGGCCCTTTAAATAAGAAGGTTAATTAGCTGTGGGACTCGAACACGCAAACATCCTCATTAGATGTGAACATCCGTCTGGGGAGCGTACGAGGAGAGAGAGAGCAGCGTAAACATGACGTTCCTCCATTACCCTCGATGTCTCAAAGCGTTCAGATGGATTCAGAACACTTTAAAGCCTCCTGAAGCTAATTTGCATAAATAAAATAAAAAGTTAAATTGAATTCAAAGGACTACAACGGTCACACTTCAAGCTTTCGGCAGCTTCGACAGCTGAACCGTAGACTGCCACACACGAGGCCTTCAGGGCAGCTTTATGTGTGTGTGCGTGTGTGTGTGTGTATTTGTGTGTGTGTGCGACAAAGTCATAAAACGCCAGCGTGGAAAGGATTAACACAGCACTGATTACACAGGTGCAGAGGGCAGCTCACCATTACAGCCACGATAAAATCCCTTTTTTCTGTGCCATTCCAGCCTGGAGCCCCCCCTTGAGTGTGTGTTGTTGACAAACAGGAAGATCTGAATCCCAGATGTGTTTGGAGAAAGAGGAGAGCCGGTTTCCTTGGGTCTTGTGTAGCATGTGTGGTATCGGGTTTGGGTCCTGGGGAAACCATTAGTGGGCTAATTGTGTTGGTTTGGATTGTGGGTTTATACGCAGCAGAGAGGACCAGGGGTCCGTTTCACAAAGCAGGTTTAGTGAAAACCTTGAGTTAGTTAACCCTGAGATGAGGGAAACTCTGGTTTTTCGGTTTCACAAAGCCAGTTCAGCATAAATCTGAGTCAGTTACCCGGGTAACATGCTCCGTGAAACTAACCTGCTCGCTAGCAGGTTTGCTTCAACAAACCCTGAGTTTCTCCCTACATGTCTCCGCCTTTTTCCGGAATCTGAACCAACTCTGAAAAAATGTGCCGTCCTTTCATCGTCAACCTAATCGATACGGAAATAAAAGTGATTCTAGCAGCTTTGCGTCGGTAGAGGATTTTGAATACCTTTCTTTTCAATCACATTAGATATTATCTAAACAATATTCTCCGACATTTTCAACATTTCATATCGCGGACATAATCCGCAACCAGATTCTTTGCGGAGGTAGTGTTTTTGCGAACGGGAGATTTATGAAATGTTAAAGTACATTCCTGTGTTGAAATACCTGCTTATATTTACTGTTTAATATGTGAAATATGATTAAAATCATATGCCTTAGTCAACGTATTTGCGCAATATTCTTATGCTTAATTTTCAACTGAAGCCACTTTCTTTCTGTGCCTGGGGGGATTACACCCAATAAAAATAATAATTTATGCGTTGCGCTGCTTTTTGAACTTCGGGAATTGAACTGCTGTCGCCTGCACCATAGGCAGCGTTGCTAACCATTACACCACAGCGTCGCTATGCATGCCTGAAAATAAAGACTTATTACCTTTAGATCAATAGACTGTTTCATTCAGTTATACACATTAGATCGGGCAGTAATTGTCTGCCACGCCAACTATCTCTACTTTGCTGCAGTTACGGTGCTCCGCTTTCTCAGGATGAGCTCGTTTTCTACATAAACACTCAGTAATATCTAATGACGCTCTCCCCGTTGCCATGGTGAATCGTAGTATCTGAGCTCCATTGATGATGGCTTTGTAGAGTCGGCAGGCACGCGCGTAACTCAGAGTTTACATACTCAGAGTTGAGTGAACTAATTCAAAACCACTGTTCTGAAACTGAAAACTCAGAGTTGCCCATCTCAGAGTTGTTCAACTCAGAGTTCAGGGTTAGGTTCAGAGTTTGTTGGACCTCCAGCTGTTTGGCGACCTGGTCCTAACCAGGACATTGCTTTGCTTGTTTTTCATTTAATAAAAGATGTTTCTCTGTCTGTCATACAATAAAAATATTTGTTTATGAACAAACTGTGAGGAAAAGTGTTTTTGATTTTGATAGAAACATGAAGCGAGCTCCTCAAACGGACCCGATGATGGCGGGAAGGAGACGACCAATTTTATCGGAATAAGATCGACTGTAAACGGGTTTATTTGGATTTTGGATGCTCTCGTCCTGACAGCGAGGCCTCTGATTGGTGCATTTCTTTGGTTCGTTTTAAGTTTTGTGTCTGAGCTCCTCTTTGTTTCCTCCTTCTGCTTCCCATCATCTCTCTCAGATGTTTGTGTGTCCATGAGTTTGTCTTCACAAGAAAAACATGACATCTAAAAAGTCTGGTTTTATGTTGTTTTTCACTTTGTTGCTGTTTGTGGAGTCTGTGACCGTTAACGTCATAGAAAACCAGACTTTAAAGGTTCAATTAGAGACAAATCTGCAAAACGCAAACAGAGGGAATTATGATATTTGATAACACACATGGTTCTTTTTATAAAAATAAAATAACTTTAATGAAATGTTAAATAAAGATGCCGACGTCTGGTTTTAAGTTGCATGAAGCAGTAAAATGTTTTAAAAGACTCACTATAAGTCGACCGACAGAGAAATAATCACAAACTATATTAATTGGTTAGTCATTTTTCATGCAGATGTACTGTTTTTCTGTTTTACATCATATTAAACTAAATTGTTTAATTTAAACGAATCACTACAGTGGGCATTTTTATAATAAAAAATGTATTTTTAAAGAGCACATTTAAAGCAATAAGCCATAGAATACGTAAACATGAACGTCGACATTGAACAACATTGTCATTGACATTCTGTCTGGTATTTCAGATGCTGTTAATCTGGTGGTAATCTTTTGGGCAAATATCTTTTTTAAGTTAATAAGTCAACCTGGTCTCCAGGTTCACTTGGAATTGTACCGACGACTTCAAGAAACTGAAAATATTTGTTAAAAATGAAAACTTACGCTAAAAATCTGTTCAACAACTAATTTCGTTGATTTTGATTTTATAGTTTTTTATTTTTAAGATTTAAAAGCTGATTCTCTGTTTCCAGACATTTTTAAAAACAAACCTTTTAATGGATTAATCCAGATAATAATCAACAGATTAATAATCCAAATTCTAAATTAATTAATAAATAATGCAGCTCTACTTTTCTACCAAAAAGTCATGGCTTTCCTGGTTCGAACAATACCCCAAACAGTAAGTAAACAGAGCTTGGCAGGGACACTAGACACGTCAGGGTCCCTGTTCTTGGTGGGTCCCGTTTGCTGGTCTGTGCCAGTCTGAGGGACTCTGAAACCAAAAACCATCCACTCCTCCTCCAGCAGGTCGTTTGGGATGAGGAGCTTCATGGTAACTGGTTTAGCATGTGCTGAAACAGAACACCGTCTCTTTGACCCCCGGTGGGTCCCCAGGCCCCCCCGGCCCCCCCGCTGTGGCCCTCACACTCCTCGGCTGCTAATCGATCCGTTTGGCACCCCTCGTGTGTTTGTGCGGCGGTGCGTCTGGTTAGCAGATGGCGTTTGGCCCCGTATTCGTGTTACGGAGAAGCTTTGTAGCTTCGGGGGTCTGAGAGACGTTAACGCCGTCCATCACAAATTAAATCCCCCCCCCGGCTTCCTCCGGTTCACCTCTTCCACCGCCGCCGCACGCCGTCACACACACGCGCCGCAGTAACGTGATATCACCGCCTCGGAGATGATAAGAGGTCGACTTTGATGAGCTGCAACAACTTCTACACTTGACCTTTTCCATCACAGCCGGGGGTCTCGCTGGATGTCTCCACTTCCTCAATCGATTGCCGTAAACCAATCAGACGCCGGCAATCGTACCCCACACGCCGCCGACCCGGACGTCCGGCACATACCACCATCCTCGACATGAATCACCCAAAAAAAGAGGAGTTCAGGCTGCAATGGCGAGGCGCTGTCCATCACCGGGACAGGGCAATAAGTCACAATAACGAAGGTAACCATGACAACAGTCAAGACAAACACAGTCAGCAGGTTCAGTCGGGACCAACCAGATGTGTCTGTTTAAAACATGAAAATAGTGTTTTAACGTGTTAAGAAAATGCCAGGTCTGGTCTCACTGAGATACCCGCAATGCAGTCTGGTCTCCTAAACAGTTACGTTCCCACGGAAACGAACCTGCATAGTGAATATCGTTTCCAGGGTATTGTCGTGGATTACGCTCTCGATGTATCACAAATTAGTTTCAAAGTGTCCCAGTAGTCCATGTAGGGAGGAGGTCTGTGAGATGGACGGGTCCCAGAAACTCAGGACTTTCACACAGGAGACTGATGTTGGTGTCCTGGGTGAATCAAACCGCAATATTTGTTGTGGGTCTGTCTCTGTCTGCTGCCATTGTTACTGCTGTATAAGTCTCTTTACTACAACGGCGTATTAGGGCCACTGTAGGATTTTTTTTTTAAAGAGGAGCCGAAGTTTATGGTTATTGTTGGTTTTATTTATATGAGGCAAAATTGTCATCTTATTGGTGTTTTATTGATCGGGGGGATGCTAGCAGTAGTTTTCACTTGTCATAGCAACGTCAAACATCCGGTCAAGCAACATGTTTAATTCCTCTATGACCTCTATAATAAAGTAGCAAATTTTGCAACTTTTTCTTCTTTGAATATTGCCCCCCTCTCGGCTATGTTTTTTTTTTCCTACAGTGGCCCCAATACGTTGTTGTACTTTAATGCCATAATGTGCAGTTTTTTTTATATTTATAACATTTTCAAACAATTTTATTAGCATTATGTTTTGTATGTAGAATAGAACTAAGAGAAAATTGCTTTCAACACCCCCAGTTGAACGCGACACATTTAATACGCGGCTTTAATAAAGCTGATCTCAGACCTGTTTAGATGTGCTGCTTTTGTGATACATGTGATACATCTACAACCATGTTGGTTGTGATGATGTCAATGTGTTCCCTCTGTGAACATGTGAAACCTCACTGGAGCTCGAACACTAAATCATGTTTAGGGGTTTGAATGGCAACAACCTGACGATGTGCTCATGGTTCCCCCCGATCCCCGTGCCCACACATGACGTGCGCTGATGATGTCAAGCATGACGCCGATGCGCTGGCATCCGTCAGCGTTTCCTTTGGCACGGACCGCTTCCATCACCCGGCGGTGGTTAATAACAGTGTGGTGGGAAAGTCTCTGTGACGGAGCCAAAGAGGAGAAACATCCATCATGACGACAGAGTTCCACGTCGTCTTCAACATCCAACTTTATTGACAGCTCGCATTTTAATGGCTGGTTGGTGATGTCAGCAGAGACTCCTGTCTCCATGCTAATAAAACTAATTTATTTGAGCTCGACACGATGTAACCAAATTAAACCGATATGAAAACCAAAGCCGAATTCACGGGATGTGTTAGCAGCTACCTATTTCAGGCTGAGACACCATGTTGATTAAAATCAGAGACTGTATGTGAGAAGTGGACGTCGTCATGGTAATGTCACCCGTTGGTTTGCGGTCTACGGTTTTGAAGCCTCAAGTGTGTCACCATCTTGGATTCTTTGCATTTAGTGAAGGAAGTGACCATATTTGGACGTTGGAGGAGCAATGGGTGGATCTGCTGAACACAAGCAGCAGACCAGCGCCCTTACTGGATCTGGACCCATCCAAGTTAGCTTCATGATTCAAGGTCAAATTTGTGTAAAATTTATCTCAGTAGCTAACTAGCATTGGTAGCATGGTAGCGAGCTGTCAATCAGCATGTAGAGCATCCCCTGCTTTCTGGTCTGTTGGACTCTAAATGGACCATAATGTACTAAATGAACATCATGCTGGATTGAAGAAGACTTGAAACTAGAGATTGAGACATAAACTCATGTTTACAGTGTTTACTGAGATAATAAATCAAGAGAGAAGTAGGACCATTTTCTGATAGACATCTATACAGACATCTGTTGCCCTGGCGGCCAACAGCGAGAATGACTGTTTAAAGGCACTTCAGCTTTGACCAACTGTATATGCTATGAGATGCTTTAGGGCCCTAGTTTTGTAGACCAGGCGCAGTCAGCACTCAGCGCACCTGCGCCACGCCGACAGGCTGTGTCCGCCTGGACTTTGCAAGTTTCGTGGGAAGTGGGAAAGAGGGAGGAGAAGAAGGCGTGAGTGGGAGACGAGGAGGAGACGAGGCGTGGACTGGGATTAATACAGCCGATTCAGATCTTCACCAATCAAATGAGCTCCTCTCCTCACCTTTAATGCGTTAGGGGAGGTTCAGTGCAAGTTCCGTCACGATGACAGAAGCAGCGCCGCCGCTCCCACCACGCGCATCACGCACTGTGCGCGCGTATTATAATAATACACAATAACAATACCGATATTATAAAAAACAGGAGAGAGAGAGGGAGATGTTTTGGTCCGAGAGGCTGAGTTTCTGTTTCGCGTGCCATCCGCCTTTGATCTGACGTCAGATGTGACGGGACAATCTATATAGATATAAATTCACGTGGTGATTCAATTAATTGCATTAAATAGTGTTTGTTGTGATTATTTATTGCATTTAAATGTGCCTGGAACTGTGGAAACCTGCCTGTGAGGTCTTGGTGACGTGTGCGCACTGCGCGCCGGTCAGCCAAACTTCCACTCCGCCAGCTGTGATTCGCATTGAATGAATGGACTTTATTTGCGTCTTGTGCCTTGCGCCAACAGTAGACTAGGTTGGAGCTGGCGGGCTTTCGGCGAAGTCTCGGCGAGGCTTTTTGCCACGAAACTTCCGCTACACCAAGGTGAATCTGTGACGCCTCCCCCTGCTGCGCCGCCACACCCATCTTGGCGCAGGCGATCCACCAAACTGCCAAACTAATCATGCGCAAGGCTGCGCGGGTCGAAACTTGCATTACGCTGTCTCCGCCACCCAGCCTCACAGTGGAGGAGGGGCGGGGCAAAGACCAACCATCACATCCTACATGTCAGCTACAAGTACTGAACAACAACAACAATGGAGGAGAAATGAATACAGACGTCCCTATCCTGTTGCCAGATATTTTGTAACATAGCAACCACAGCCTTGTGATACATTTAATGATAAGCAAGTATTTCAATAGTTTTAAAACGATCATCTTTGTTATTTAAAAAGCAACTATATTCCTGATAGATGTTTTTTTTTATCAAAGTTATGTGCCTTCAAAATAAATAACATTAGTAACCTTTTTCAGACGCTCCTGTTTGAAGGTAAAATGATCGCGGAGGCAAATCTCTGAGGAATAGCTACAAAGTCGTCCCTTCAGTAGGAAAATAAGGTAAATAATCAACACTGACTTGTTTCCTGTGGAGCAGGAAGACAAACAAAGATGGACAGAGCTTTCCCGTCCGATTTAAAAGTTTTAAACTTTTACTCCCGTTAACGAGGTTGTTTTAGGATTCACACGTTCCGCTTTTACGATGATGACTCCCTGCTGTTTACGAACAAGATGCCGCTCAGAGAACGCTTCACCAAACGCAACAAACAAACACGAAACAAAAAAAACAAAAAAAACCTATAGAAGGAAGGGAACAGATTTACAGGCGGTCAGGGTCAAGGGTCGTCCGGCTGGATGCTTTTCTTGGAGTGCTCTTTTCTCTCCTCGCTCCTTTCTTTCTCTGAGGTGTCCCCTCGGCTCCCACCCCTCCCCCAGCATTCCTCTCCTTTGTTTATTCTATATCAATACAATCAGACTGGGACACACTGGGACACATTCTCTCTCTCTCTCTCTCTCTCTCTCTCTCTCTCTCTCTCTCTCTCTCTCTCTGCTGGTTCGTCCTTCACACACACACACATACACAAAGGAGGCTCAAACACACGCACTCGCATTTTGACACATTAATCTTGTCAACAGCTGACGGGGAGGTCTGCGAGGCGACACATGTTTCATTTAAGTTCGGTATTAAATCAGATCAGGAGACGTGAAAGTTAAAGCCGTAGATCTTTACGCATGATAGTATAATATCATAATGTAATACAAAAACGGCAGTGTGGCAAATTACGGCACGAAAGCAGTGAAAAGTGTGTTTAAGATTAGGTTTTAGATAAGAAAACAATTGGGAGATAAAAATGTTACGTTTTTTTCATGCTAATGCTTGCACATTTTTTTAATTTTTGTTTTACGTATTTCTCAATTCAAGTTCAAGTTTGCAAGGAATGAAAACGCTGCCCGTTAGATAAATATAATAGTTTATTTGTTTTTTCTCAGACAGTTTAACAGTTTCAAAATGAAATTGATCACAAAATAAAGTCATAAAAGGTGTTTTGTGTGAATTCCTCGCACATCAATGTAGTTTATTAAACGTGTTTAAATGCGCACAGATGAATGTATTTTTGTGTTTTATAGGAAACTCTGCTGCCTCTTGAGTCCTGTGTTTGTTTGACTTCCTGTCTTTATGGGTTCTGTGTATCACCTGTGTTGCGTTAGTGTGCGTTACCAATCAGGTTCCAGCCCGCCCTCATGCCTGCCCACCTGTGTCCTGCTGTCTCGTTAGTTTCCTCTATATTAAGCCTGTCTCTCTGCCTGTCTCACTGTCAGGTCATCTGCCTCACTCCTGCCTGGAGGAGGTTTTCATGCTGCTACATCCTAAGTTTAGATTTTTGAGTATTATTTCCTCTACACATTTGGTTTCCTTCAGCATGCTTTCTCACTGTTTGTTCCCTGATAGTTTCAAGCCGATTTTGTTGTTTTTTTTTGGTTTGATTCCATCCGCCTGTCCCCCCGTTTGCTGCCGTGACACTGAGTTTCAGAGCCTTTCAGCGAGCAGGGGAAGCTGGAGGGCAAAGTGACGCGTTCAATCACAAAAAACACGATTACGAAGCGACAAAGTCCAGTAGCAGTGAGGATTATAGGGGGACAGGAACCGTGGAGGACTGTAGAGGCCTGTCTGTGTGTGTGTGTGTGTGTGTGTGGTAGTGTGTGTGTGTGTGCCAGGTCTCTGCAGCAGTCTGTTGGTGGGGAAACACGCAGGAATGTGTGGCGTTCCAGTTTAAGGCAGTTTAATGAACATCCAGGCTTTTATTGTGGCGGGGTGAAGGACGGAGCGAGCACTGCTGCGTCACACTGGAATGTTCTAATATCGGAAAACAGCAATTAATAAGCTTTTTTTTTTTTTAATTAGTTTTATTTGATTCAACTGCTGAACTCTGGGACCAGCCCTTTAAACTATGTTTGTTTTTGTTTAAACTGTTGCTCTGCAAAGATGGGAAATACTATAAATGCACGTTCATTTCAACTGGAATGGATGTTATGAATCATTCGTTTGCTGAAGCTTTTAATCCTCTTTTTAAACCCGCCTGCTTGTCAGCCATGAGCCCTGAAAGGCTTTTATTTTATAGGCAGCAAGGTAAGAGAGGGAGGGCTCCTCACCTGTGTGGCTGCGGATGTGAACCCTCAACGTGCCGTTGCTGGCGAACTTCTGTCCACAGTACGGACAGATCTTCTCCTTCTCACCCGTGTGAGTCTGAGGGAGGAAACCAGACAGACGAGATCTCGTTACAAGATGAGCTATCATACAAAAACACAGACTTCAAAAAGTCTCAATGAATTCTGGGATACGTTGGGAGGTGTTGGGATTCTAAATCCAAGCACTTTTCAAGAGTTTTCAAGGATTTACAGCACCCATATGAACCCCAAAATTTGTAAAATGGTCATGTGACCTGAAGACGGGATAGAAGAACGCACACAATGCAGATTTGCCAAGGTCCAGAACTAAAAAACTAAAATTCATGTGACTTCATGATCATCCTGCCAAAATGATTCACTACGTTATTCTGATAATCATCAAAAAAGATTTAAAACACAAAAAAATTGTAATCATGTCAAAGATTAATTCTTGTAAAATGCATATTATTATAAACTCTTAAGTTAAAATATTTATATTTTCTAACAAATAAATAAAAGTCAAATGAACATATAAAGAAAAGGCTGTTGGAAAGCGCCTCATTGGCGGTAAACTCCCCCTGTGATCCTCAGAAACTCGGATCAGATGTTAAACCTCTTCCTCCTTGTGACATTTGACCTCCATCATCGCGGGGGAACCAGACGGCAGCACACAGATCCGACTCTAACAGAAGAAGGACTCAGACCAGCGGTCGGCGTGCATTGAGGCGGCGGCTAAACGAGACCTCGGCGGCGGCATGGAGGGAAAGCGGAGGGTTACTCTGAGCGTGTAAACACGGCTGGCGAGTTGTCGTCTCCTAAGTAACTTTGATCAAAGCCAGGTCTCCCAGCGGCCTCCGAACCCCCGTGCGCAGTGAGACGGGTCAGCGTGCCTGTCTTCAGCCCTACTGTTCTCAGAGACTTTTCCTTTCGCCGCGTGCCAAGAAAGCCGTTTGGTTTCCATCTTGATCCGTAACCACACCGGACGTTGTCGGACTCGGGGCTCCTAATCCACTGCGAGATCTCTTCGGGGCTCTGAACCCCGCAGGGATAATGGACTAACTGCCATTTCTAATGGAAACCTCCGAGGCCAGCGGTCCAGATGCATGTTCCTCGCCACGTCTGACAGTTGGCTGTCAAGGGATGGTGAGGAAAACCATTTTACACACCACGGGTGTTTTATTTTCCTTCCAAGATTCACAAGTATTTTCGTGAATATTCGCGAATAAAGGCGCCAACCAATCATGTCAAGAGGAGCGGACATATTCAAAAACATTATCACTTCCAACCTCGACGATGGCATCAAAGAGCAGATCAACGCGACCTGTTCTTACATTTCACAATAAAAGCCCAAGACATGTACAACTTTTTACCAGAGGAATAAGTTGGCAGTTGTACAAATGCTGCTGTGATAGTGACAGGTCAAATTTAATTTAGCCAATTAATGCACTAATAATACTATTACTAAAAAAAATAATAATAATAATAACAATAATAATAAATTTAATAATAGAGCAACAGGTGTTTCAGTTTAGTGTGAGTGACCATGTTAACTGGTGTTTCTCAGGCAAATGTACATACATATATATACAAGCAACCATGGATGTAATAATAATAATAACCTAATTATTATTATTATTATTATTATTATTAGAATAATAACGTTATACATTAATGAGATCCAGGTACATCTGATGTGGACCAGTGGAACATTTTGTTAACGTAGATTAAATATAATATAGTAATAATAAAAAAATTTTGTGTGACTGATGATGGATTACTATTACTATTGTCAAGCATTATCTGCTAAATAATTTTTCATTTTTCAAGTTGTTTTCAGTTTTCTAACAGTTTCTAACCTTTTTCAAATAAACTCAACAATAAAATAAAAAGTAGCCTGAACTCTAGCTTCCGTCGACAAAAGAACCAATCACTCGTCACCTTTTTGTGGCTCTTGAGGACCGACGGCGTGACGAAGGCCTTCTCACACAGGTCGCACTTGTACTTCTTGTGTCCGTCGTGCACGACCTGGATGTGCACGTTGAGCGTGTCCTTCCTCTTGAAGGTGGCGTCGCACTGGTCGCACTTGAACGTCCTCTCACCTGCAGAGAGAGGGCGAAGTCATTTCCTGTTATCTATTGTGGCGCCTCTTTACACTCACTCATCACGCACAGCGAGAGGGGAAACAATTTTGCCGCCGACAATAGTCGTCACCACGGAAACGCACAAAGACAGGGAGTGTTTTTTATCTCGTCCAGACAACGGCCGTCGGAAACAGAAGTCGCCTTTTTAATGTGCGTCTGCAGCTGAACACAATAAAACAAACATATGTTTCATCCTGACGTCGAAACAGATCTGGTTTGTTTTGTAACCCCACGTTGTTTTAATCATCACCGCCGTAATAAAAAAAGCACGCCAGACAAGACACGAGCTCGACGTTCGACCCGATGTTTCCCCTTCACGCCTCCGACTCGCCCGTACAACAGCCTCTATTGTTGCACGCTTACTTGTTTCCATTATACAGACATCATTCAATTTGTGTGTGTGTGTGTGTGTGTGTGTGTGTGTGTGTTTTTGGCCGGTTTACAAGCGTCGGCGCTCGTTCTCCGGTTGCCGAGGACGACGATGACGTTTTGGCGTGATACACTGATGTGTTTTTAATCGAATCCAAACATCCACTTGATGATAATTGATAATTGATATCAGCCTCACACAAAGATCTCTTATTACTTGAAGCAGACGGATGTTTACACACACACACACACACACACACCTAGAAATCCATATGAATGAACTGTTTCACTGTGGAAGAACCAGGACACATGCAACAGGATTCGGAGTCATTTAAGGGAACTAGTTTTCTCTCAGGGAATGCAGTGTTCACACATCTGCTGGTTTACCACAGCTGGAGGAACCCAGAATAAACTATTTAGCTGTAATTTAATATGAATAACCCGAATAAAAGGATGCTGAAATAACTCCATAATGATGGTGATCATTGCCTTTGTTAGGTTTTCTGAATGGAGTCTGGTTCATGGGTGCTAGGCTATGCTAACATTGTAGCTGCTCCATCAATACTCCAAATAAGGTCATAGACATAAATACAGGAGAATATGGTCTGGTCTCTGGACTAATGTGAGCTACTATCGTAGACCTCTGGGGGACCACAGACAGTCTCTGGTTTCTCCACATAGTCTGGTCTGGTCTCCACATAGTCCAGAGACCAGAGCCCCTGTGAAATAGGTTTTATGGGGACAAAGACTAGATGATTTCATGCCTCCTGTAGTTTGATCATCTTGAGTTTTTGAGACCAGCCAACTCATCCTCACAACCATTAATAACAGGCGCCATGACGCCATCAACGTCTCCAAGGAGACATCGGAGCGCTGAGTCGCTCCTTGGCAGGAAGCGCCGCTGCTCCTCCATTCTGGCCAGATAACAAAGAGATTGTGAAGCTGGATGAAAACTCAACACCGGGGACTCGGATCAGGTTCTAGTACAGAATGTGGGGTGGGGATTGAGTGTGTGATTTCACTGCAGGTGAGAGAATGGATGTCGGAGAGAGTTAACGTGAGGGCGTTGGATCCCTTGAGGTCGTTTCACGATCAGAAAATAACGCAAAATCACGTTTTTCATTCAAACACAAAAGTAACCAGACTGTCTGAAAAGTAGTTATCTTGTGGTCTTGCAGACAGACCTAACAAAGCATGGCTTCACACTTTTTACTGATCACCATTATGGAGTTATTTCAGCATCATTTTTATCTGGTTATTGATATTAAATCACAGATAAATAGTTTATTCTTGGTTCCTCCAGCTGTGGTAAACCAGCAGATGTGTGAACACTGCATTCCCTGAGAAAAACCAGCAGATGTGTCTACATGTAGCAACAACACACATTCTTTACTTACTGTTGTGGATCAGCAGGTGGCGCTGCAGGGAGAACGGCGTGCGGAACAGCGCTTTGCACTCATCACACTGGAAGGGCCGTTCCTCCGAGTGTGTCTGGGGAGAGAGCGGAGCGTCAGCAGGGTTAAAACCAGGCTAATGGAGCTCCTTAACTTGATGAGGGGATCACACACACACACACACACACACACACAAAATCAGAGACACGATGAAGACACGAAGCTCGAGGGGATTTAAGTTCAAAGTGCTTCTGTTTTCTCCCCCCCCCCCCCCCCCCCCCCCCTCTCTCTCTCTCACTCCGTGGCCGACCGATCTCTCTGAGTGACACCTCAATCCCAAAAGCAAACATTGGGGGACCTCGGGGGACGGGCAAGCCAGAGACCCCACAGATACCATCCACCAACGAGACCCTGATTGATTGCAGCCTCACTCACGACTTGCAATCACTCACCACGCTCAGATTCCAACATCACTCCCAATATCACATTAAATCTAAACATCAGATTGTGTTTGGATATTCTGAATTATCACTCTGAATGGATCTTTTTCAGATGAAGACGTGTGTCATGAGTTCATATCATTCAGGTTTTAGGTGTTTTTACGTCACTTCGTGACACACTTCCTGTTTCCTGTTCACGTCCAGCTCTGTGTGTTGGACACAAACTGACCAGACAACAGTTTGCATGTCAGAAGGAGAAGCAGACATTGATTGCTTTGAGTTTTTGAAAAAGCGCTCCATATTTTTTAATATATTTATTATTTATTATTATTATTATCATCATCATTATTTATTATTATCTATTTATTATTACTATCATTATTTATCAGTATTACTATCATTATTATTACGTATTATTATCATGTATTATTATTATTTATTATTATTATCATTATTATTATTATTATTATTATTAAAGACCTACTTTTAAGCATCATGAAGGACAAAGATTAAAGCTGCAGGATATAGTATTTTATTGTTCTGCTTGATATCACAGACTAAGTGGACATCGTCATGGTGACGTCTCCCGTTGGTTTGTGGACTACAGGTTTTTTAAAGCCTCGCGTTCGCCATCTTGGATTTTTTGCAAACAGTGAGGATGTGAGAACACTGAATAGGTTTTAGATCTAAACTCTTAATTTAGCTTCAAAGTGAATCAAATTGATGCGTTTAACAATTTAGGGGGACAATTCATGGAGTTTACCATATCGCAACATATACATTGTGGAAAATAATGTTTTTGCAAATTTCAGTTTTGTTCCGATGTCGTGCCGACTTTTTGGGGATTTTTGGATCTGCACAAATATCACAACGCTAACCTTTTCAACACGCCACTAACAATTCATGTTACTGACGACTGAAACAAAAACTTTTTTACTTACTTCTTATATTTTAATTGGGTGAATACGCAAATTTCTCAAGTTATGCAAATTATGCAAATTTCTCAAATTACGGAAATATCGCAAATCACAATCTGGCAAATTTTGCCTATTTGGCCTCATTCATGTCTCTGCTTTGACTTTTGTCTTCAATTACACCAGGAGAAATTCTGGCTTTGCATTTACAAAAGGGAAAAAGACACTTAACATTACCAGACATACTCATTTTTATTCTTTGATATTAAGTGCGTGTGATCGTGGTCTTGTGGCAGACAGACGTGTGTCTCACCTTCTTGTGGTTCTTGTAGACGTTGCGGTGGGCGAACTCCTTCCCACACAGCTTGCACTTGTACGGCTTGTCCTCGCTGTGGATGATTTTGTGGGCCGTCACCTGGTCCAGACGCTTGAAGGAGCGGCTGCAGATCTCGCAGGTGTACGGCCGCTTCTCTGCACCGGGGACGGGGGGAATCGGCAGTGAGCAGAGACCACGCCGTGATGCATTCAATGCACTTACTCACTTACTTACCCGAGTGTGTGATCATGTGACGCTTCAGCTGGTTGGTGGAGATGAACTTCTTGTCACACGCGTGGCAGTCGAGGATCTCGTGAACCTGCAACAAAGAACAAAAAAAAAAGTTTCGGTCTCGCTGATGTCAGCGTTTTAAAAAAAAACTAAACGTCGAGCGACAGAAAAGCAATTAAAGTGATGAAAAGTTCCTCGTTCCGCTCTCGTAATCGCCCGGGCTACAATGGCGTATATGCTAATGGCGACGCTGGCTCAGCTAAACGCCGATAATGGTGGATTATTAAGCTGCTTTTCGGGAGCGTCATTATGGGATATTTGATTGCCGCTCTGCAGGAAGCTCTTTGACAGGGAAACACAATCATGTGACATATTTATTATTATTAGAGCGCTTTGACGCCGAACAACTCCATTAATTGTGTTTCTAGAAAAATGTCAAAATGTGACCTAAATATTTTCGGAGAAACGAGTTTGTGCTGTTCGGATCGCTCCGGTTTGACAGTGGACACAAAGTGCATGATTGGAAATCGTCACGGCAACAGCAAAACTGGCACGTGGACGCATGGAAAGAGGCCACAGAGGATTATTACACACCGCCTGGTTTAAAATCCCCCCGGAGGGTCTGAAACCAGAGAATCCCGACTCACGCAGGTGAAGTAGGTTAAACGATGCAGAACTGTGTCACAGCTTCACAGGTGTGTTCTCACATCTAGTCCTCATTAAAACCTCAGTCAGTCCTCTTAGAGGGCCTCAGTCCTCTAAGAGTGGGACCAGCAGGGAAAAAGCATCACTCTGCAGCTTGATGATGTGACGTTTACTGTCCCTTCCACACAGAAGGAACTCTGAGCTTTTTCTCATTTGTTCCCTCGAAAATATATATCCATCGTCTACCACTTTATCCAGTATTCAGGGGGGCTGTCATTGGGTGAAGGCAGGGTTCACCCCCACAGGTCGCCAGTCCATCGCAGGGACGACATGTAGAGAGAGACAACCCGGGAATCCAACAAGGGACCGTCTTGCTGTGAGGCAACAGTGCTACCCACTCCACCACCGTGCAGCCCCTCTTGAAAATATTCACGTGAAAACATCCAAACAACCAGGTTTATTAACTTTTACAAGGTTACATTTGAACGCATCATGATGATGTTAGAAATATCGGCCAATGCTATTTGTTACTGAATAGAGCCTGAACGCATCGTAATGTAACTAAATGCGACCTCCATGAACGTTGTTGGCTGTAAGCTCGACTCAACGCTCAACATCGTCCAAACTAGAAAACCACACACACAGAGAGCAACTTCTCTGCTCACGTCTCATTTCTTTTTTGCGTCTCCCTTTAAAAACGGATCATGAAATTCAGAGTAAAACCTCTCAGAACCAATCCTGGTTCTGTGTTAGGACTCACCTTTCTGTGTTCTTGTAAGTTCAGAGACGAGGAGCATTTTCTGTTGCATATCGTACACGTGAGTTTCCGACGTGCGCTTCCTGCGAAGTAAAGACAAATAACAACATTTACATATTACACTTAATCAATTTATTAAGTTGCATTCTCGATCTTTGGTAGATAATGTACTTACAAGCTGTTATCAATCCAAGGCTCGATAACTCGTTATATAATCTGTTTAATAATGACATCATAATCAATGTTATGATGATTGTTTGTAAGAATTAATTTGACATTTTCTACCTGCATACACTTATTTTTTCTCTTTACTTTAAGCAATCAGTGATATTATAGCAGTCATTTTTATTATTTTTTGGTTTTATTTCTGGTTTTATTTTTTTGGACAAATATTTTTCAACATTCTGCACTCATCGCAAAATTGTAAATATTATATTACGGTGCATATTTAGAGAGAGTGACTTTTTAATTGTATTTATTTATTTTTTAGTTATGTTCTTGACTGCAGTGCTTCCTTTTTTTGTTAAGTGCTTATTGTTATTGTAAATATCGTGCGTACTGAAGACCAAAGGAAATTCCCTGTATGTGAAAATGTATTTGGCAAAAAACTCCTTTCTGATTCTGATTATGCATTGTAAAGTTATTATAATGCACTACGATCATAAATATCTCTAATATGTTGTTATTATTGTTATAAAGCATCACGATAATTGTGAGTTCTTATAACTGTAATTTATATGTAATGTAAAGCAGATTATAACACGTTTACAATGCAGACGTGTGTCACAGAAAATGTTCCCACAACTTTAACTGGACACTGAACTCCTCGTCTTCCCACAGCTCTGGTCCACTTATCTGGAAGTGGATCTAAGGAGTCTGATCCACTTCCCCCCCTCCGTGGGCCAACGCCCACACACACACACACACACACAGCCTTTGTCCCGACATAGAGGGACGAGCGTCTACATCTCGACGCCTGACTCACGTGTTCGATGCCCTACATCCCATAATACAGATCTGTGGAAGCCAAATTATCTGGAGGAGCGAGCCGCCCCCGAACACACAGGTCAGCAATTATGTCGACGAGTAATTAGAGTGTGTGAGTGTGTGTGTGTGTGTGTGTGTGTGTGTGTGTGCGTGCTGAAGCTGCTGACGGACGATTAACTTCATCACAAGACGGCTGGAGAAGAGAAAGTGCTTTACATGAGAATGTAAGAGAGACAAGAGGGCGAGTTAATCCCAGAGAGATAGTCATGACATGTAATATCTATATTGTGTATTGGGAAATGAAGAAAGTCTTTTTAGGTTAAATGCATAAATGTGATGCACAGCTGTAAAATATTTTTGTAAAATAAGGTTGTTAACTATGAAACACCAATAAAGCAGATTAGGCTCTGGGTTTTTAGACAGGTCAGGTGGGTTTAGGCTCCTCCCACTCTGGACAGTCATAGAGAGAGAGAGAAAGAGAGAGAGAGAGAGAGGGTGAAGTGAGTGCGAAGGAAGCGTCTGCTGGAAAGCTCACGGTCGGATCCACAAGGCCCCTTTAAACCCGGGTCTCTCTAAGACCACCTGATATAGCTGGTCTACGGGGCAATTACCTGCTAGGGAGAGGCTCCTCCCACTTCTCAGAGGCTTCTTCCACTTACAGTCAAAATATGTGACTCTAGCTCATTAATCACAAACACTGGAATAGTCATGAGCAAGAGGATCATGGGAGTTTTCCTTTGGATCAACAGCGACATGTTTGACATCACACATCCTGTCATCAGTGACATCACTGAAACAGGAATTGAGAGAGAGTGGCCCACCTGTGTGGACGTTCCCTTTGTGCTTCTTCAGAGCGTCTTTGCTCTTGAACCGTTTCCCACAACTCTCAGCTTTACAGATGAACCGGGCGTCGCCTCGGCACGCCTCCTTGTGCTGCTCGAAGCTGCTCGCAGGAGACAGGAGGAGGAGGAGAAGAGTGGAGGAAGGAGAAGAAGAAGAGCGTTATGTAACTGGAGTTAAACGACATGTAAATACTGTGTTTCAGGTGATGATAAGCTCATGGAGTTACCTAGATATGGAGCTGAATGTGTTGTGGCAGAGGGAACACTGGTGGGCTTTGGAGTCGGCTGACGGGTCCAGAGACTCGGAACAATGCAGAACGCTGGGGGGACACAGGGGGAACTGGTTAGACACACCAGATAGGAAGTGACATCACTGGCCCACTTTCCTGACAGAAAATGCTGCTAAATGTTACATAAAACCAGACCAGAACCAGAGTCTGGTGCGGGGACCTGAACCCACTGGCGCTGCAGAGCCTGTTTGATGGGGAACTTCTTGCCACAGTTCTTGCACTTGAACTCCTTCTCCTCTGTGCTGGGCCTCTGGTGCAGACTCTGGAGGTGTGCCGCCAGGATCTCCTCGCTGGGGAAGCTGCTCTCACACAGCAGGCAAGGGTGGTCCTCCTTCTTGATCACCAGCTCTGAGGAGACGAACGTACCGGCCCTTTAAATCTGATTTCATCTTCAAAACATGGACAATAAATCAGAGAATACACTGTCAGGTAGTATCGCAGCTGTACCCATTTCAACAAGACGCTTAGCTTCTTTACTGTTTTCCTCGTCGTCCTTGATGACCTCCTCCTCTTCCTCCTCCTCCTCCTCCTCCATGTCGCTGTCCAGGTAGCCAATCAGGAGCTCCGTGTCCGTCTCGATGTCGTCCACGGCCAGGTAGAAGATGTTCTCTCCATCCTGGGACATTGAGCTCAGATCAGTGAGGGTTAGGGGTTGCCAGGTTGGCTTCTTTGTCAAACAAGTTTCCTCTATGTTGCATGCAATAACACACAAAGATTAATATCCTTTCCTCTACGCAAAGAGGTCTACGATAGTAGCTCACATTAGTCGGGAGACCAGACCAGACTATGTGGAGAAACCAGACACTGTTTATGGTCCATACAACAAGGACTCTGCCATATTTATGTCTAGATGACCTTATTTGGAGTGTTAATGGAGCAGCTACAATGTTAGCATAGCCTAGCACCCATCAACCAGACTACATTCAGAAAACCAGCATTTTAAAAGTAGTTAGCTTGTGGTCTTGCAGACAGACCTCACAAAGCATGACTTTTTACTGATCACCATCATCATGGAGTTATTTGCTTTTCATCTGGTTATTGATATAAAATCACAGATAAATAGTTTTATTCTGGGTTCCTCCAGCTGTGGTGAACCAGTCGACGTGGGTCTAGCTTAGATCCAGTGAATCCAGCTTGGTGAAATCGGACCGAGCACCTCTGGATGATGTCATTATGATGTCATGAACCCAGACAGGATGGCGTTTTGGTTTCCTGGTGGATTTGGGACTTCAATATGTACAAAGCAGCGATAGTGGTGATTTCAGCCGTGATGGAGGAAAATGATGCTGCAACGACTCCATAAGTGACGCATCAAAGTTCGCTGGTTCACGGTTGCTCATCTTCCAGCTGCAGCTCAACGAGATAATGAGGTGGAGGCCGCCATTCGCTAAAAGACGCGAAGCCAAAGATCCAAACCGCACGGTATCTTAATTTACTCCACGCAGAATGTGGTTATAATCTATTAATCACACAGTAATGAGCGCTGGCAGGGAACCGCACCTGACAAATGTGACAAGAATGCAGCTAATGGGAGAAGCATTCCTGCAGAAACAACCAGATACAATCGTTTGTGGCAAGGAGGAGGACCGGAGGGGGACCGGGGGCCTGCAGCAGGTCGGACTCGTTTACGCCCACACCGCCACCGCCGTCTGTCACCAAACCGCCGCAGGTCAGACCCTCCAAACCCCTTTCAAAAAACGTCATTAACTTCCTCGTTGCTCAAAAAAAAAAGGTCAAACGCTAGTAAAAATCAAACGGTCGTTGTGTTTTAACGACGAGACTCCGAATGTACATAAATAGTGATTAGGAAGGAGGAAAAGCCGCATCGTAAATGTCACCGCTGACGGAAGGCAGAGCTTCCACACACACATGACCTTTTAAACCACCAGATCACTTGCGGGGGCATTTGGGGGTATTAATAATGGGCAGGAACTTAAACCCGAGGCCCCCGAATGTTCATCTGCTCCTCTTCTTCCATGCTCATTTTACTTTCAGCATGAGAAAACAATCTGTTTCTGCCTTTTCGCACAGAAGTGCAGGAGGTGAACTTTCCCAGATTTCGGTGATCCGGAGGTTGCGTCAGTTTTCACTCCCTCATCATCGACAGTCGTCTGTAAAACTCACAAGGTCACAAGGTCACGAACACAACAGAACGCTTCGCTTTGTGAGCTGAAAACAAAGTGACCCGCTAAAAAGTGTCCGAACACTGCCGAGACTTTAAAGGTAGTAACTCACATTAGTCCAGAGACCAGACCAGACTATGTGGAGAAACCAGAGACTGTCTGTGGTCCCCCAGAGGTCTACGATAGTAGCTCACATTAGTCCAGAGACCGGACTATGTGGAGAAATCAGAGACTGTATGTTGTCCAAACAACAAGGTCTCTGCCATATTTATGTCTAAATTACCTTATTTGGAGTGTTAATGGAGCAGCTACAATGTTAGCATAGCCTAGCACCCATCAACCAGACTCCATTCAGAAAACAAGCATTTTAAAAGTAGTTAGCTTGTGGTCTTGCAGACAGACCTAACAAAGCATGACTTCACACTTTTTACTGATCACCATCATTATGGAGTTATTTCAGCATCATTTTCATCTGGTTATTGATATTAAATCACAGCTATATAATTTTTTCTGAGTTCCTCCAGCTGTGGTAAACCAGCCGATGTGGGTCTTGTTAGATCCAGTTTGGTTTCCTGGTGGATCTGGGACTGCAACATGTACGAAGCAGCAACAGTGGTGATTTTGGTGTTAAAAATAGACACATCTTACTCAATTCTAATATATTTCCATGTATAAGTAAGAGAGAATATCTTCACAACCCCAGTGTGCTAACAGATGTGCATCGCCTGTAAAAACATCTCTTTGTTTCCAGGTGAGTGAGGGGTTCAGGGTCCGCTGGGAGGAAACATACCTGTATGGCTGCCAAGTTCTTCTGCTCCTGCGACGGCGCTTGATGGACGAAGCGCAGCCAGTTGGCGTAGCGTGGGTTACTAGCATCCAGGATGTACAGCACGTCCCCTTTACTGCCGCGGACCTGGACCAGAGAAAACCCATCAAAGACTCATCTGGTGAACAAGACGCTCTTTGCCTTCTGTACATCAAAGTGACGTGTGAACACCAAATCGTGTGAACAGACGCCGGCCAGCTCCCAATGTGGCGGCTGCAGATAAACTACGTCACAGCACCGATGTCGACGGGTGCTTAACTGATCTGAAATGTAATTAAATGTTCTCTTTAACGAGCGTTTGAGATGTAACTAAAAGCGGACGCCGCCGCGTCTTTCTTTCACACCCGTCCTGAAATGAAAGGTGGTGGTTGTTTGTTTTTCTGCTTCGTTGCAAAAGAGATGATTAACTCCTCTGTGTTAATTAACCACATTTTAAAACAGCGTTTCCAGGAGGAAACAACAAGGACATAGAGGAAACCATGGTTACTTGATTATAGAGGAGCAGAAGATCACATTTGATTAATTTTGTTTGATATCAACCTTCATGATGTATTTCAGGCTGATGTTGACTAAAATCATAGACTGTCAATAAAAAGCGGACGTCGTCATGGTGACATCATCCGTTGGTTTGCGGACTACGGTTTTGAAGCCTCGAGTTCAGCATCTTGGAATCTTTATAACCAGAGAAGGAAGTGACCATATTTGGACTGTGGAGGAGCGACGGGTGGATCTGATGAACACAAAGCAGATCTGGATCCATGTGGATTCTGGTGTGAAGCTGCTAACAAAGTTAGCTTCTATAATACAAGGTCAACTTTACAGCTGAGTGTTAAAGTCATCTTAGTTGCGAACTAGCATTGGTAGCGTGGTGGAACGGCACCCATCTACCTTCAAACACTGGTCAAACCACACGCCCCAAAGCGAGCACTTCACTCCTCTACTTCAGCTGGCCGGCTGGTACCACCATCACTGAAATCAGACAAATGTCGCTCAGCAGTCCAGACTCTTCTCTGTTCTGGTCCTCACTGGAACGAACTCCCGACCAATGTCAGGACAGCAGAGTCACCTGTTCAGACTTCACGTCGACTCTGCATAGCATGACCCACTAACACCCCACCCCCGCCCCCTTCTTACCTATAGCACTTTGATCATAGCACTGTTGTTCTTAAGGTATACTTGCTGAACAGCTACTACTTAACTCAGACGAGGAACTAACACTTGTTTCTATTTTTTTCGCTCTTACTTTATCGGCAATGATATGTTGTAGTTTCTTTCTTTTGACGAATGTACTTATTGTAAGTCGCTTCGGACAAAAGTGTCTGCTAAATGCCCTAAATGTGAATGTAAATTAAGTTACCTGTGAATCAACCAGGTAAGCCCCGCCCCCTAAAGCCTCATCCCCTGCTTTCTGGTCTGTTGGACTCTAAATAGACCATAATGTACTAAATGATCATCATGCTGGATTGAAGAAGACTTTAAACTAGAGATTGAGACCATAAACTCGTGTTTACAATGTTTACTGTGAAAATACATCAAGAGAGAAGTAGGACCATTTTCTCATACATTTCTATACAATCAGAGAGGACTCCAAAGGATGGAGGCTGAAATGGGATGCAGCTGAATAGTAAGATTATATATGAGACATATATACATATATATATATATATATATATATATATATATATATATATATATATATACTTAATAGATAGATAGATAGATAGATAGATAGATAGATAGATAGATAGATAGATAGATAGATAGATATTTCGCCATACAGTATGTCTGAGACACTTATACAGAAGACAATAAGAAAGACAGTAAGACAAGACAGGATAAATAACAGATTAGAGATATATATTCACCTCCCACATGAGCCGGGTGTCGGAGCTTTCCTCCATCTCTCCAGGAAGCTTCTTCTCTCCGGCAAAAGGGCCAAACTTCTCCCCCTTGAGAACAAACACAAGAAGCCGACGTGAGAACAAAAATAATAATCAAAAATCATCACGCAATCGGACTGCGACGTTAGCACTTTGGGTAAAAACGCTCCATGCTTGAATTCGATCAGCGGTGGAAAGCAACTCAGTACTTTTTTACTCCATGGTGATGGAACACACACATTATGATGTATTATTATGGATAAAGATGAGACTTTGTTTATAATCCAGTAATATAATAATCTGATGTAGAATATTCTATTGTAAATTATTTAAATGTAAAATAAATAAATATATAAATAAATAATACAATACTATTGATATTTCACAATATTGTATTCAGAATTATAATGTGAAATCAATGCAGGGGGTACTGGGATTACAATACTGTAATTATACATCAGTGTACTACTATAACACACATATTACAGTAATACTACAGAAAATAACTGCTATTTTGCAGTAATGTAATGACATAAGTGTCACTCTACTTTAAAACATATCACGGTTACTTGCATCCAGATACTTGTACTCAGATATTGTACGGTGTACTTTTACTATCAGTACTTCTTCCATCACTTTAGTGCTGGACTTTTTTTTCACCTTCCAGAAAACCAGGTGGGCGTGGTCAAAAACTGTGTTCTATCGCGTTGCGTTCACGTCCATCCTCGGTGCATTTACACACGTTCATCCTCTCAGACTCTCATCTGTCTGTCTGTCTGTCCGCCTGTCTGTCTGACAAAAACCCCACATTAAAAGCTCCGAAATGTTAACACTTGTAGCTCTCTCTGATACATTGTTGCGTCGCGAGCGAGAGAAACAACTGGGGGAGAGAGAGGGAGAGGGAGAGAGAGAGAGAGAGAGAGAGAGTGTAGCTACGTGGCACCTCACGTCAGAGCCGCCTCGGGGTCCGGACTCTGACATACAGACTCTCCGGGATCCCGGGAGAAGAAGAAGAACACAAACTACCCACAAGGCTTCGGTTCTTTGAAGTTTAAGAAAATGAGAGATAAATGTTTTAAAACTCGGGATACAAAGTGGCCTCGGCGCGGAAACGCACGAACCTTTTTGACTCGCTTCGCCGTGTACAGACCGACTCCATCCTGGACCTTGGACGACTTCAGGGCGAATCTGTCCGGCACGTACATGCCCAACATTGTCATCGCTCGGAACCCTCGACCCTCCGACGACGGTGAAGTTGTTGGCCGGTGGCTGCGACCATTTGTCCGTTTTGAATTAGCGGCGGGGTCGCGTTTTCCTCCGCGGAGCCGTCCAGGTTGAACTTCTGCTGCTCCTGCAGCAGGAAGGCGACGCCGCGTCCTGATTGGTCCAAAGTTTGTAACCAGAAGCTACCTTTGCTGTCGTGCAAACAGTCCGGCCTGTGTTGCCTCGCAGCCCGGAGCCTGAATGCAACACTGGACGCAGTAGTACTGTAGCACAAATACAATCAGTAGTACAACGGCAAGCATTAGTACTGTAGCACAGGCAGTAGTACTGTAGTAACACAAGTACAGAGAGTAGTACACAAGTACAAGCAGTAGCACTGTAGTAACACAAGCACAAGCAGTAGTACTGTAGTAGACAAGTACAACTACATACTGTAACTTAACTAACAACGGTGTATAAGTGCAGTCATTGTGAGTGAACATGAATCAATGAAAACGTTATGCTCTGTGAGTACATTCATGGATGGATGGATGATGGATGGATGGATGGATGGATGATGGATGGATGGATGGATGAATGGATGATGGATGGGTGGGTGGGTGGATGGATGAAAAAGCAGTAAATACACAGTGAATCTAAACTTCAACAGTAGATATGTATCTATAGAAGACATAAAGAATAAACTGTAATAAACTATAAATATACCAAACTACAACAACTAGAGCATAAAGTATAAAAGTAGTATAACATACTTTATACTACATAAACATGAAGAAGCTCTTTTACTACCCGTGTTTATGTTCCAGAAGAAAGTTGATGTAACTCATGGTTTTCATAAATATTGGCAGGTTATTATATCTCTAATCATGCCTTTCACAAAGCCTGGGATGAAACGTTCACCGGGAACCCTCTAAAACCTCTCAAACCTCAGGATGTTGTGACTCCTGCTGTGTGTTTTGGCTGGATCTGGTCTGATCTGGTCTGATTCATCATTCAGAAACCACGTTGTAGCAACAAGCAGCTGAGTTAGAGGTCCGACTGACCCGCTCAGCTTCAAACAGTCCGGCAGACCACAGACCGCATCGCAGAGACTATCACAATCTGCTGCTGGTGCTGGTCCCTGTGAGACCAGGTCCAGACTTAAATCAGACCGGCCCACTAATACATCCTGGATTTAATCAGGACGTCACTTTGAGATCCAGATCTTATTTACTACTTAGACAAAATGGGGAAAAATTAAATCAGGAGTTTTACGGAGCATTTTCCAGAAGTGGGAGGTAACAAAGTACTGTACTTAAGTAGAAGATTCAGGTATCTGTACTTCACTTGATTTTAAAACAAATATCTGTACTACTCCTCACATTTTCAAAACAGGCTCATTACTTTAGTTTCAATGCACTTGAGGGGAATTATAAATTATTATTTTTCTTATTAATATGATGCCAGATTCAGTTAGTCTGATAAAAAAAAAAACTTTTATACTTTTACTTGAGTAAAGAAGTTGAACGAGTACTTCAACTTTTAACAGAGTCTTTTTGAACACAAGTATGTGTACTTCTACTGGAGTACTCAACACAGCATTTCCTAAGTAAAACAGATAAAGAAATACGACAGCAAAACATAAACAAAACAACAGAACACACACAACAATTATTTCTCGTAATCAACAATTTTTTACATTTTTTTCAACCTCTTAGACTTGAAAAAGAATCAGTTTTACATCATATTAAAGTGAATAGCCTACCGATGGACTCTGGACTGACAAAGCTCAATATGCTAAAAAAAAAAATACATAAATAATGTTAATGACATACCAATACAGCGGTAAGTTAAAAATTCCCTGGTGTAGATATTTAAAAAAGCAAATAAAAATACAAGCATATTATGTAAAACCCCTGAAATCAATAAAGTTTCATGTAACTCTAAAGTCCAGCAAGTATGACGTTGTATGATGACTCATGACTTTAGTCCTGTATCTCATAACCATCCAATTCTTCCCCAAGAAGTACAAGTTTAAACATGTCCCTGAGGTTTATTCATTTATTTAAGCTCATAATGTTAATGTTTAACATTGAGAAGACTGAGCAGTTTTAGTGTAGACAGTAGAGGTGAACATATATCAGCATGACATTTTCTGTATTATATGACAAATTAGAGTCAAAGGTTTTTAACTTATAGCCACTCCATGAATCACAACATGCTTTACACAATCCTTTTACCAATGTTATTAGTCAACAAATGATGTGTAAACCAGGGAATGATATATGAATAAACCCCTCAGTAATGATATATAATAAAAGGAATGAAAGAGTAGTCTGGTGGATGTAAAAGCAGCTGAAGTGGAGATTTCTTTGAGAAAAAAACTCATTTAGAGAAAAGCTATGGATTGTAAGATGAACAGGGTCAAAAAACATTTAAGCGTTTTTAAATGTAATGTATGTATATGCAAATGAGGCATTATCTTATTGTGAATTTATGAGAACTCTACAGACAAAAGTAAAAAATAAATGCTTTCTTTCCTCCACCAAGTGTCTCGCTTTAAGAGGGGGAAAACTTGAAAATTTCAAAATAAAAGCACACAAAGTAAAGCCAGATGATTCCTTTCTTCTTCTTCTTTTTTCTTTCTTCTTCCCTGAAAAAACGCTGACTCTAAATGCACAGCGGTGGATGTGGTTTCCACTGCTCTGAAACACGTCTGCATGGTGATTGTGTGAAAATGCTGTAACCATCAAGCAGACCTCACATTACCCGGATTACATTCGCTCCATCTTGATTTGTTGACGTTCAGACAGATTAGCATCGTTGACTGTTTGTGTACGTTGTTTCCGAAACACCTCTCCACACAAACGTCTTCGCCCTTTAATCAGTGGCGTGTCATCGGCGTATAGCGTCTGGGTTTTTTTTCTGTGTGTGTTTATGCCGACGGCTTCCTGTTGTGCTCGTGGCTCAACGCCAAGCTGCTCTGTGATTGGTCGGGCATTGTTTTGGCTGACGGGTTGCAGCGAGAGGCTGAATTCTGATGTACGTTGTTTACTTCGGAGTCAATGAGCTGGTACGCTCCAGTGTCTTTTTCGTCAGGATTCAGAATCGGGGGTGAACGTGTCCGTCAAGAGGGGATTCTTCCCTCAGATGACTATGGTGGTTGAGAGGGTGTCATCAGCACCCCCAGGGGTCATGTTCCAGGGGGTTACAGGGAGGCTTATTGGGTGACAAGCCTGATCACTGCACTGAGAAGGGCCTTTGTGTGAGTCCACCCCACCCAGGTCCTCCTTAGTCCATGTCAGCCCCCCATCCTCCACCCCCCTATGACCTCGCTGTCAGTGCCTTGGCCTGTCGGGGGGCAAGACGATTAGATGTCATGACCCCTTTTTCCCCCTGTGCACTCCGAGGACCCTCCATGCCATTAACTTTCACTCAGCTTTCACCAAGATCACCGGGGTTATTCCCACCCGCTCTGATCTCCAACACCTGCACAAAAGACACACCGAAACACACACCGAGGAACGCCTCCGCGGGGACCCGGGATGATGGCGAGCTGGATGGTGATCCCCCCGATGTGGTGGTTTTAAGATCATGGAGAGTCTGTGCAAGTCTGGTCAGATACCTAACAGTCTGTCGTGGTCTGTTGGTTGAGAGAGGGATTGTGGCTTTTTATGTGCGATGTTGCCGTTGTATAAAGTAAACCTGCTGACAGGAAGTTGACGACTCGCTGAGGTTTTCCAGTGGAGCCATAATGCTACGAAGAGACAGAATAAATTAGTCAAATTTAACAAGTTAATGCTTCATCCAAACACTCTGATCCCAACATGGGAAACTTCAGTATTGGGTATAAACCAATGACCTGATGATGGCGCAAGATAAAAAGAATGAATGTCTGGCTAAAAACCTGGTGCTGATGGCCAGAAACCAAGTTGACAACAGCCAAAATGCCAATTTCCAGTCATCCAAACCAACGGGTGACATCATCATGACTATGTTCAATTCTTATGTGCAGTCAATGGTGTTTGGTTATAAACCAATGGCCTGATAATGGTGCTAGATCAAAAGAATGAATGCCTGGCTTAAACCTGGTGGTGATGGCCAGAAACCAAGATGAGGACTCCTAAAAACCAAGCTGCTGACAGCCTGAAACCAAGATGGTGACACCCTGAAACCAAGATGGCGATGGCCAAAAACTAAAAGGAGGACTCCTAAAAACCAAGAAGAGAAGTACTAAAAACCAAGATGAGGACTCCTTAAAACCAAGATGGTGACAACGAGAAACCAAGATGAGGACTCCTAAAAACCAAGACGGAGCCAGGATTGCGACAGACTGAAACCAAGATGGCGAAGATAAAAAACCAAGATGATGACAGCCAAAATGCCGAAATTGGTGGCTTCAAAACGGCAGTCCTACAACCAACAGATAACATCACGTGACTACATTACCTTTGAATGTAAAGTCTACGGTAATTGGCAATAAACCCGACGATGGCACTTGATGAAAAAACAAGGGATCAAAGTTGGAACATGTCATAGCAACCCATCCCATAATAGTACAGACGTCTCACGTAAAACCGCCAACATGGCGTCGTTCTGGGGAACATGAACGTCTGTACTGTTGTGGAAAAATGAATCTGCCCAATAAAGATCAACAACCAGGATCAGCTTTTTCTAGAGGTTTATTCCACTAAGTTTTCTCATCTGCAGAAGAAGGTACTGTTCACCCCTGCCTTCTGATGCAAAGGTTCAGAATCAGCAGGAACGACCCTGAGTCCAACAACAATCTCCCTTTTAAGGAGGAGGAACCATGGACAGAGGACGGATCATGTCCTATCTTACAAAGACAAGATGTACAGGCAAGGTCAAGATTTACAGAACACAGGTGTCATAGTCCTGAAATTATCTTATGTCAATGTGGCACTCATGTTCATATCATCTACAAACAGGCATTCATTTTCGTCATAGCATAACAGTCAGAAAGGAGATGCGGATCGACGTCTGACCTGACAAATATTCTGATAATAAATTACAAACATCCAAAATTCCCATTACAGTACAACATTTCTTTCCATCCAACAGACTAAGAGCCGACCGACTGACAGAAGTTTGTTCATGAATCTGATCCCGAAATAAAACACACATGGACAGCATCGCCTCCGGCTAGCTGGACACAAAGAAAAGTCTTAAAATCACTTAAAATCATCACCAGCTCGTTTTATTGGGAAGTCTGGTCTACTCGAGGAGCTCACATCATGGAGGCTTTGTTCCCAGGCGTCTTTCAGCATGTCTGACTAATGCAGAGAGGCTTTCCCTAGAAGGCCTTGTAGAAAAGCCTCCGTATGGACTAAGCTGGCCCTCGAAGACAATGATGCATTGAGGACTTTAAAAAAAATCACCCTTGATAAAAAGTTTTTTTTCAACTAAACAAAGAAATTTGTATCATAAATCCCGCAGGACCAGAGACTTTGAAACCTGAAAAGTACCCAGCCGTGGAACCAAGCCCACTCAGTGGCTAGACTGCCAGTTTGAGTCTCCGAGGGCCAAAAACTACAGAAACCACATTTAGGACACGGTGCAGGAAAAGGATTGCATTGAAATAAATACTTTCAGAGTCTTTTTTTTTTAAGTAAATATTTTCACTGGAGGAAAAAACCTCAGTTTGGCAAACATACAAATGGTTCCATACAAGATTTTTCCAAATGGATGTGTGCATTTTTCTAAAATCTCTCAAACCTGATACCATAGATTGAGGGGCCAGACCACCTTTTGTTTCATGTTTCACATCCCCCCCCCCCTCCCCCCTGTAGTCCCTCACCGCAGCTCCCCTATTTCAAGGCTGTCGCTGAATAGCCAGCAAACCATTTCCTGAAGCACCGAGGTCACTGGATAAACGATGTTTTCGTTTGACAACCCCCGGGTCGCCGCCGAAGGAGGGTCTTCAGAGAGGGAGCCTTTTTGAAATTACAGTACTGATGAAGCGTGAGAAATTACAGGCACTTACAAGTGATTTCATGAGCACCGGAGAGCGGTTGGGAGGACCACCCCTATGCAGCCCAGGCAAGAGAGGGAGGGAGCACAAATACACAAACGCACACACATTGTACACACAGGATCGCATCCAAATGCACCATAACAGGATCCTTAAAGTGTGTACGTGACGGTTCGTATGGTAATAACACCGACCTTTGAGCTAAAGAGCGATTTAATGGAAATCATGCCATTATTTTTTCTCCCCCTACTTGAGTTATCCTAATGCAGATCGGCTGAGACGGGGCGATGCCCGAGGGCCCCTGGTCTCCCACTCTACTCCTTTCCTGGGAACAAGGCTCTCTCTTGGTCAGGATGGGTTTGGAAGAGAGCCTCACTCTTTTCCTCGGCTTGTGGAGCTAGGTTTGGACCCGAGCCTTAACAATGATCTATCCCCGGAGCCGCTCAAGTGGAATCATTTTCATGGGCTTTGTTTTCTCGCAGGCGGGGCCAGGACTCCCTCCGCTTCAGAGGGTCATCGTTTTTTTTAATTTCACGCTGTTTTTCTTTTCGTCTTGAGATTTTCTCAAGACGGTGGCCCCCAAATCATTCTCTATGCGTGTGGGAGGCAATGGTCCCTAAAAGCAAAAAGCAACGGTCCCGAAAAGCAACGGTCCCTAAAAAGTCCCTAAAAGCAACATTGGTTAAAAGCAACATTGGCGACAAATGTCTCAAACCTTTATAGAATATTTAGAATATTGAATGTTTCAAATTGTCCAATGAAAGAAAACAATTGGGACATTAAGAGAATGTTCGCATACGGTTCCCTGTTGATTGTATGAAAACATTTAAGTTGGTCAGATGTTAACAGTGGACGTTGAAACGGACGATATCTTCTGAAGTAGGATGGAATGCAAAAATCATAATTTATTTAAAATCAGAAGACCTTTAAATGCTGACTGGACTGAACTCTCGTCTTTGCAGCTCATTTCATATCAGGTTTACGATAAATCGATGATGTAGTTAACAATGTAAATAAGTAACAGCAACAATCACAACGCTGATATTCTCAGTAGGATATCTTATACTGGTAAACACCATTGAAAAAAACGTAGCAACATTAGCGTGTTAGCAGAAGTAGCATGTAAACAGTTTAGCTTGCCAACGTTATATCAACCCTGATCAGCCTTAGCAACATTAGCATGTAAGAAGAACTAGCACATGTGATAAATACATAATCGCTGTTTATCAGCACAAAGAAAAAACATAACCTATATATATATATGTATATATACTGTATATACCTTAAGGGTACATCCCTGTACCCTTAAAGAACTCCACATTACGGGAAACATTCTGGGAACGTTGTGGAACCGTTGTCGGAACCCTCCAGGGCGACGGTTGCCGTCTAGGATCGTACCATCTCTAGCTGTGGTTCCGACCCCGTAGATTGGCAGCGGTCCTTCACTCGCGCTGAGCTTCTTAAAGTTTCCCTTGGTTCCTCCCAGCGTGTCCCGTCTGTTTGCTGTCTGTCTTGGTTTGGATTCTGAACCAGCCTCTCCTCCCTGTTTCACCATCTCTGTCCAAAAGTGTCCCTCATTTCATTCAAAGGAGGCACACCAATGCCAACTCCTCGAGCCCCCAACGGGCCGGTGCTGGTGGTGCTGCTGGTGCTGGAGTCCACGAAGCACATCTGTGACATTATTAACTCCAGGAACTCCTTCAGTGAATCTGGCTGTGTGCGGGATATTGACTTAAAGTCATGTTGAAATGAAAAATGTATTTTTAAACCTTTTGGATCACGTCTCTATTCATAGTGGGCACCTATGTAATACCTAATATGGTATAAGAAATTACCAAAGCAATATCACTTTCCTTGTATTAATATATCAAAATCCTTTTTTTTTTCTTCTTGGAAAAATATTATGAGCGTGCTTACATCAGCTAGTACCAACTAATAATAAATTGACATCCACGATCAATCAGAAGAAGCGAAGTTTATGAGCTAATCTAAACGTTACATCCTGGAAGAGTTACTCAGTTTCAGATTGACTTTTCAGGAAACACATTAATGTGCTTTCTTGCCGAGAGTTAAAAAGAAGATTGATATCACTCTCAAATATGTCTGTTAGATATGAATTTACAGCCCAAAGACTGTTAGCATAGCTTAGCATAACGACTGGAAGATATAGGAAACAGCCAGCTGTCCAAACGTAAAAACCTCTAAACCTCAATAATGAACACAATTTTAAAAAGTCTACAAATTAACAAGATTAAACAAATTAGATCATAATAATGTGTAGTTATTAGTTAGCTGTTTTTTTGTTGGGTTGTTTTAAATTTGGACAGGCTAAGCTACGCTAACTTACTCCTAGCATATTCTTCATTTTCTCCCTCTGCAAGAAAGTGAGGAAACATAAAATGTTGCACAATTGATTCCATGATGATGTCAGGCAAACCCTGTTTCACTCGCTAATGTGGAAAAGTCAGATTGTTTAGAATTGCATTCGCGATCTGTCTGTTGCACTCGTACACTAACGTTGTTTACAAACCGCTGAAGGGTCCATCTGCCTTTCCAAACTAATTATATCATGCAAACTGTATAAAATCAAACGTAGATATAAAACTCTTACTGAGACTTCCTGTCGCGAGTTAGCCAACCGCATCATTTACAACCTCGGTTTGATTGAGATCGTACGAGTTTGTTGCATTAAGTCAAACTAACCGAACCGGGGGGACGAGAGCCGGGTTTCTTCCATGCGCCGCTGTGATTACTCCACCACTGACTTAGCTGAGTCTCCCCTCTTTACCCTGCTCCATGCACACACACACACATATATGTATATATACAAAACTAGCACATCAAAGCCCTGTTGCTCATTACCGCGCTTGAAGATAAACACCGATGGCCCTGCAGATGGTTAGCACTCGAACAGAGGTTTCTCTGTATGTTTGCATGAGGCAAAATAAGAAAGTGCAGTTTTCCATCTCAGACCCTCTCCAGTTGAGCAGAGTCTTCTAAAAGGACTTCACACAGCCGAGCCAGCCAGCTTCATGAGTGGCGGTTTACGGGGGTATCCATGACGCTCCTCCATGTTAGTCCAGGCCAGCGGCAGGTTAATGGAAACCAGGTGGACCCCCCCCCCCTTGCATTTCCTTCCTTCTTGACCAGCGCAGTTGATTGACAGCAAGCTAACCCAGAATCAAGGGGGATGGAAACATGGCAATTCAAGAGCAGCTGCTTTTCTTGGAGGCAGAGGGAGAGTGTTTCCATTCACCTGCAGACTGCACCTTGATTGGAACGTGTGGCTACGTGTACTGATGTGTGTGTCTGGATTTTCTCTTCACGTATTTGTGGTTAAACTGTGTCTAATGGCTAAACAGTATCACAAGTCATCTAATTCTTACACATATTTTTTAAGTGTATACACTTACATAAGGGAAAGGTGAAGAGACAGATTGCTTCGGAGATTGTGGTCTGTTTAGTATCCCCTGTTTTTTTTTCTATCGTTGAATGTGTCATTGCAAGTGCAAAAAAGTGCTATTTTGACTACTGAATTATTGTGGCAGTTTTGCCCTTAAATCAAACTTTCAGAAAATAGGTAATGAAAAGTTGAATTTCTTTACAATATAACGCACCGTTCCTTTCTTCAGATATATAACCTCCACAGTCTTACTTTTGACCACTAGCTTAGCAATGCTAATGTTAACTAGTGTTAGCATCCTTTAGATATATATTACTCTGTAGCTAACATGACCAGTAAAGTTATGACATGCAAATGTTAGCAATGTTAGTGATTATCTTGAGATACATATCTCTGTGAATCTGATATGACCAGTAGCTTATGGATGCTAATGTTAGCAATTTTAGCATTATCTTCAGATACATATCTCTGTGAAGCATATTTGACTGGTAACTAATGGCTGCTCATGTTAGCTAATGTTAGCAATATAAGCATTATCTTGAGATATATATTGTGTAGCCGTTATGACAAGTAGCTCATTGTTGCTAATGTTAGCTAATGATTGCAAAGGAGAAAAAAATGCCAAAAATAAAAGTCAAATTCATCTTTAACTCATATTTTATTACTTTTCTTTATTTTTTGCAAATTAATTACAATCAAAATACGAGTGATGGGAGGTCGAGCCTGTAGCCACAACTGTTTATATAAACAATATGATTATGTTTAACACAATTAACATGTGTATCGTCATGATATTATTGGTGCAAATTGATTGGAACGAGCTGATGGAAGCATGCGTCATACTGTTTTCTGGGAACCAAAAAAATATTGGAATTTTACATAAAGATATGAATAAATAGTTTTATTGTACATTGTTTTGGCATATATTGTTAAATTGTTTTCTTCATTCATATAATTTATGGTTAGGGTTTCCTGTTTTATTTTGTTACTCACCTCTCCTCTCATTTCGGATCACATCACTTTCCGCCTTTGTGTGTTTGTTTGTTTTTTATTCAAAAGGGAGGATTATTTGATTTCTTCTCTCCAAACTCTCACTTTAAATAACATAAAAACACAACAAAGGGGGTTTGTTATATGTGACACGTAATTTTACGTATGAAATGCAAATGTTGCTAATCGACAACATCCTGTGTGGCCGCATTGGCACGGCATTCCGTCGTCAAGGCGATCAGTGTAGAGTGCAGTGACAGCATTTTTTTTTATAAATGAAATAAAAGAGAGAGAGAGATAGAGAGAGCAAGAGAGAGAGACTACATGTGAAACAGATGGTCTGCTCTCCGTGGGCTAAAACAAACTTTCAACTGACATCTCTGCCTCGACTTTCTTGTGCTGAGTCCGCTTTCTTAGTTCCTTTGAAAGCCCCTCAACACAAACCATATGAAGAGTTCTCCAGCAGAGACAGAGAAATGCACTCATAGAGTAGATGCAATTTATTACCATACATTTACGTTCCCGTTCCCGTTGCAAATCATTTTTCGGGGATCGAGTTATCACTTTTGAATCACTCCCGAGTATCGGGTTGTGCTTACGAACCCTAATTTAGACGTCTGTGTTTATAAACACAATACGCAATGTGCTGTTTGCTCTCTGAGGCTGTGATGTTAACTGCTTGGCAAAAGAACATGACACCCGGGGTGACAGAGGGATTACTTGTTCTATATTTAGTGTTTATGTACATGAATATTGGCAGGACAACTTTGTACATGTGAGACGCACACACACGCACACACACACACACACACACACACAAGCACACATTGATACAGTGATAATAACACAGATCTCCAGCACAGAACACATTTACAAGATGGGCTCTAGAGCAAACACTGGCTGAGATACAGAAGGGAATGCTTCCTTGTAACAGTTATTATTGTCATCATTTAAAAAATAAAAAAATAAAAAAAAGGACAATCAAAAAAAGATAGACGAAAAAGTATAAAATAATTTAAATTCCTCCTAAAACATGTAGCGAATATGCAGTGAGAGATCTATACAATGCGGCACTATCTCCTCCGGTCGGCGTGACTTTGAAACTGAAGGAACTCACAGATGCAACGAGACGAGAGCAAATGCCATGCAGCAATGAAAGAAATACACAAGATGATTTTCTGTGAAGTTACGCCCTCCCCAGTGGCAGCGTCGTGTCAAGTCACGCTCACGAAACACCTTCCACTGTGGGCCACAGTGACCAAGTATCTTCCACCGTCGGCCACGGTGACCAAGTATCTTCCACCTTAGGCCACGGTGACCAAGTACCTTCCGCCGTGGGCCACGGTGATTAATCACCTCCCGCCGTGGGCCACGGTGACCAAGCACCTTCCGTCGCCTTGGGCCATGGGTGACCAAGCACTTACTGCCACCATGGCCCATGGTGATGAAGCAGCTCCCGCTGCCGTGGCCCACGATGACGAAGCACCTCCCACCGCCGTGACCCTCAGTGATGAAGCACCTCCTGCCGCTGTGGCCCATGGTGACGGAGCAGCTCCTGTCGCCGTGACGCGCGGGGACGAAGCACCTCCCGCCGCCGTGGGCCACCCAGAGGTGCCGCAATGAAATGTAAACATAAATATACACGTCGATATCTCTCTCTACAAACTGTTCGGTAGCTGTCACAGGCCCATCCACTGTGTGAGTAGTCAGTCTGTATACACTCCTTAGTAGAATATCACTTAGAGTTAAATAAACTTATTTAATATATATATTTATAATAGATTTATTCTTTGCAGAGTCATTTAGCAGTATTTCCTTGTTTTGACCAGTTTGCTCTGGTATTTAACCGAGTGGCCGCTGTGTCCCACCACGTAAACGTCCAGCAGGTAGGTCTTTCCGGCCTCCAGACCCGTGATGGTCTCTGTAGTCACAGCCTTCTGCAGGTTTGGGCTGTGGAAGTACTTGCACAGGACCTTTTCTGACTTCCTGCGGGTCTCTGGCCCGGCGCACTGGTTTTGTTCCCGGCGTCGCTGCTCCTCGCCATAGTTGTCAGCCACCTCCTTGCGGTAAATGCAGTACTTGTTGCGATCCTGCGTGCCCAGCCAAGCCACGGTGGCAGAGGAGCAGGTGCGTAGCTTGTCAAAGGCCTTGATGCGTGTATCCTCTGGAAGCGATGGGAAGGGCTGCTTGCTGCTGGGTCGTGTGGTGGCGAGCACCTTCAAAGTGGAGGCTCCTTTCCTGCTGCCCCTCAAACGGATCAGGTACTTGGCTTTGGGCTTCCCGCGCAGCTGGAACTGCCGAACCCCCTCCACGTTCTGGGACAGCAGCAGCTTGCCGTCGCGCCTCACCTGCACCTGCACGGCGTCCAGACACGTGTGGACGAACAGAGTGACCCTCTGATGGGAAGACACTGGGGCAAAGCGCAGGAACTTGCTGCCCTTCCTCTTGATGAAAACATCCGATACTTTGCCGTCCTTCAGCTCCACCGTCTTCTGGCGAGCTTCCTCTTTTGTGCGAGCGAAGGTTCCCACGTATGCTGTGCTGGTGTTGGTTGCAGAGTTCACAGCAAACACGTCGAAGTAGTACTGCGTGTCTGGTTTCAGGTCTGACACAGTGAATATATTTTTATTCCCTATGCACACCTTCTGAATGTCTGATGTTCTGGGCTTGGCAGTGTAGGCCCGGGAGATCTTGTTACTCGTGAGGCCTCGGTCCTTGCCGAAACCGTTGTCGGAGGGCACAAAGCCAAAGTGAGCAAAGTCAAACGGGCTGAAGTCTCGACCTGGCTTCGGAGCCAGCATGAAGGCATCATCAACGCTCATCTTGGCCTCAGCAGCACACATGCTCTTGAAATTGTGCTCCTTGTTGATCACTACACAGTACTGGACGGGCTGGCCCATCAGGAAGCCCGTTGGTGTCGGCTTCCAGGCCAGTGTGACGGTGGTGCGGCCCAGTGCGGTCACATCAACGCGAGGGTCGTAGGGCAGCTCCGGGTAGGGCTGATCGGACTCCGGTGTTGTGGTGGCATACACCTTGAAGTTGCTGTCTTTCTCCGTGGACAGCAGCTCCAGCTGGTAGAGGCCGGAGGGCGAGCTGGTGGCCACGTAGGCCTCCACATCATTGCCCTTGTAGGTGAAGAGCTCCGTCCCCTCGTCCGCGGTCACCTGCTGCTTCTGCTGGTCCAGAGGTTCAGGCTCTCCTGGAAAACAAAAACAATAAAGCACAACATGAGCTCTTTGATCCATGTTGCGTCCAATCTGTAGTCGTGGCTTTGGACAATGTTTTTCCTTCTATTTCATTTGATGAAAAGCAATTTCCAACCCGCGCTGAGAATGTTTAATGCTTTGAGGTCACGAAGAAGTTATGCAAGGCCTCACGGACGATTAGCCCCTCACATGGCAGTCGTGTTTTCACTCCAAACATCCCCCAAAGATCACAGGCCAGCATTCACTCAGGCCTTTTCCGGGGCAAGCTGTGCTACAAAGAGGCACCTTGTAGCTTCTATGTGAGAGAGACGGCCCAAGCATAATATTATGTTTGTCAACTGGAGAGTGTGCTCAGTAGTGTACTAAAAATTAATGCTCAAAGATCTACTCCCACCGGAGACGTTTAGCAGAAAAGAGCTGCTAAGACAGGAAGAAGGTTCAACTATTGCTCCAACACTTCTGCCAGTGGTGGAGCGTGGGTTGGGTCCGGATCTTAAGAAGTGGACGTGGTCTCCGTGATGTCACCCATTGGATTATGGACTACGATTTTGAAGAGTATAATGTACTAAATGAACAATCCATCATACTGGATTGAAGAAGACTTGAAACTAGAGACTGTGACCACAAACTCATGTTTATAATGTTTACTGAGATAAGTAGGGTCATTTTATCATAGACTTCTGCACAATCTGACGTATCTTTGGAACCAGAGCAGTCACCCCCCAATGGCCATTTGAAAGAATGCAGCTTTGGCTTCACTTTTTTCAGACCCGGAGGTTGCCACCTGGTCCAAATTTTGCAGTCATTCTTCTACTTAGAGATGAATTATTTTCTCTTGAGGCACGTCTTCAACCGGTGTAACGACCCAATAAATCATTTGGTAATATTTACTCTGACAAGAGTGCGGCCACAAACGCAGGTGCTCACGTATTTAATATTCAAATATATGCTCACATCACACGTCTACGCTCTAAACCACCGGGTTTGGTCATCTGGAAAGATCGGCCGTGTTGAAAGGATGCCCTCCAGATGGAGAAAGTTTTTAAAGCAGGGGAGGGAGGGGGGGAAGACAGAGAGAGAGAGAGAGAGAGAGAGAGAGAGAGAGAGAAGGAAAAGAAAAAAGAAAGACGTAGTAGCAGGATTTACCTTAAGAAGACAGCTTAAGTAAAGGGATGTAATGGCTTTGATTCAGCACGCTGACTAGAGTGGCGCTCTTCCCTGAAATTATAGACGTCAGCTTTGGGCCAAGTCAGACATCATAAGTGGTCTGACTAGACACCACGACTGACTTAATTAAAACCCACCAAAACACAAAGCCTAACATCACTGCGTGGGTTAATTGTGTGTGTGTGTGTGGGGGGGGGGGGGGGGGGGGGGAGCTGGATAGTGATATTTCCACATATCGTGTCATTAACCTCTTCCTCTGCTCCTGATGTCTATTATACCTGATCCCTCTCCACTGGCCTCCTCTGGCAGCTCCTGCAGCGTAAGTTTCCACTCCAGAGGAGCGTCGCAAGGTGTCACGGTCACAGACAGGGGCGTGTTGTCTTCCTCCACCACAAAGTAGTACCTGGGGGGGGGGGGGGGGGTAGCAGGTTAAAGGGACTGACATCATATTTTGAGAAAAAGCATGAGGTGTCCTGTTCGAGCGACGCCATCGTACCACCGACCTTGGTCTCTCGCTCTCCTGCTGACAGACTCTCAATTACACCGACACGACTCTCTCATTTATTATTTAGATTTTGCATCTACATAATAGATCACGCTACATCTGATGTTTCCCATCTATTTACGGTAAGTGGCCATCAGCAGGGTTAATGTGTTCCTCGGCGGTTGTTATAGCTCACTTCCCTTTCATTGCGCCCTCTGTAACTCATTCGCTCTCACCTTTTGGGCGTGTCCCTGAACAAGAAGCCGCTGATCTCGGCTCCGTCTGGGACGACGGAGGAATCGTGGAACAGCGTCTTGTCTCGGATCTGCATCTGGAAGAGTCCTTCATCTCTGGTGGGCAACTTCTGGGCCAGAGCTCCGAGTCCCAGCAGCAGCAGCACCAGCACACTCCAACCTTTACACTGCCTCATTCTGAAAGACAAAAAAACAGCTTCTTCAGTTTCATTTAAAAGATACAGAGAATAGTGGAAACAGAATCAGGTTTGTTTTCTTGCTGAGTGCAAGACGAACAGATCGATCATGCCTGTGCAGTGAATACAAAGTTACAGGTTGCAGCAGCCTAGCTTAGCGTAAAGATGGGAAACAGCTAGCATGGCTTTTTTATTTTTTCCAGATTCAATATCACTTTTTTTCCTTGAACCTTGGGAGTCCTTGAACGTATGTAAGAACAAACAACAGATTTACATCAAACAGTAATAATATGAGAATAATGGAGTTTAAGGTAGCTAGGCCAGCTGTTTGACCCAGCTTCCAGTCTTTATGCTAAGCTAAGCTTATCAACTCCTGTCGAATACGAATGTGGTGTCAATGTTCTCTTCTGACTCCTGGCAAGATTTAACTTACCAAAATGTCAAAACTATTCCTCTACGCTAAAACTAAACATAACTTAATGATAAAAAAAAGAACTATAGGCTGATTTTGTTACCTGTACGCTACATTAAGTTAAGTAAATATTTAGCATACTGACACAAGCGTTCTCTTCTAACTCCCGGCAAGAAAACAAAAAAGTGTGCTTTACAAAATGTCAAACTGTTCCTTTAAAGTAAAAACACTAAAAGAAAGAAATGGGAGGTGGATTTAGTTATTTTTGGAGAGAACTACACTAGCTGAAACTTTCCAGACTGCTATATTAAGCTAATATTAAGTGATATAAATCTTCTCACAAAATTTCCCAAAATATTTCATATAAATTATTTTTTTACTGACTATTATCAATCAGTATTGGTGGTTTGCGTTGTGTGTGTTCAAAATGTCTATTTTTGCAATGGAAGTTCTGAATGGTTTAATTATTTTTTTTTGGCTTCTTTTTTTTCTTTCCCTTCTTTCTGGCATTAGCTCCTATTTGGCATCACTGAGCTTTTGGCAACATGCATCCCCGTGGTTCTGCTTTAATTAGTTTCCACGACATATTTTATTTTATGTTAAAATGTGCTTTCCCCCTTTAGCTTTAACCTTGATTAGCATTGAAAAGGCAGGCGACAGCGCGGACACCGTCTCTGAGTGGATCAGAGAGAGTTAAGAGAGCTGCTGGCCATGAGAGGAGGGGATTTAGACTTAAACACAGACGTGTGAAGGAAAAGACATTTTGCTGGAAACTCGGGGGAGAAACCCAACTATTTCATAAAAAAAAAAAAACGCTTTATATAAAAATCCATGTCATTTAAGTTTTATTGACACTAATATGAAAATGTTTAGTGGTACCGTCCACAGATGGAGCCGTGGCTGAGAGCCTCTCACGTACCCCCCCGTCTATTGATTTCTGCCCTATTGATTGCAGCTGATGGGAACGCCAAATCCCCGGTGATTTAATCAGCGTAATGACGGCCCGATTAGCCAGATACGCCATTTACTGCCAGTGAGATGGTGTCCTTTTAATGACCCCCCCCCCCCCCCCCTTTTCCCCTGCTCTCCCCCCCCCCCCCCCCCCCCCCCTTTGATCACAGCCCTTTTTTTCATTCAACAAATAATCTCTTTCACACTTGTATGCATACAGTGCGGCCTTTTAACTGTCTTGTCTCCCGTTTCCTCCCCACACAGAGGCAGATAAGTGAACCCAGAGGACTCGGGCCTGGATGAACCTCTGCACCGCCAACATGGCTTCATTCCTGCATTATCATCTTTTAAAAACACGAGCGGGGGGGAATGCCCTTGACAGTTACTGTCAGTGTCTTAACAGTTGTGTAAGACAGGCCCGAGTGCTCTCTAGTTATGAAGCACACACACTCGCTACCAGGGCTGCACAAACAAAACTCACATTACATACATTTATGCAATATATATATATATATATATATATATATATATATATATATATATATATATATATATGGGTCGTTCTATATTTGGAGATACATTTGGCAGTCTCCACAATAAACCTTTTGTTATATTAAGAAAAAAAAAGAAGATTTTATTGAATACGATTTGAGTAATTGTAAACTTTTACTAAAAATAATGCTCAATGCTCAAAAATGTGTATTTTACGTCACAATTTCTACATAAAATATTAACTTAATGACTATCAACCCACCCGTGATTGTCTCTCTTCAGCTCCTGATTGATACTTTCAGCTTGAATTTTCCTGTATTTTTGCATATTGCAAATCCTTGTTACCAGACAGGTCAGGTGGGTTCAGGCTCCTCCCACAATTGCTGTTAGTTTTTTAACACAGACATGATCACCTCGTCACATGATCAAAAAGAGACTTGTCATTGGATGATATCAACATACGTATTCCCTTATATATAAATATATAAAATATTGATGTATAAATACATTATATATCTTTATATATATAAGACGGGAAGTGACAAAGCGAATACTTTGCAAGAACTCTCCACATGATAACGTTGTCAGTGGGGCCCGGGGAACCCCCCTAACCTCGAGGGCCCCCGGAGCAACATCACTGCCTGCACTGTCTGTATTTACGGCCCTGTATCAGACTGACAGACTTCAGAGAGCAGCAAGCAAAGCAGCCTAAGTGGCACTTTGAGGTCCGTCTCAGAGCAGCGGAGATCCGGATCGCCTCAGAAGAGCGTCACCCGGAATGTCATGTGCTCCTCCCGCTGATTTGAGCCCCGCCCCTCCTGTATCCACCAAGGGCATCGCAGAGAGAGACCACATGTGAATATTAGCGCGGTGACGCTGTGGTTAGCATGGACCGGCGCAGAGTCAACATGGTCACACGGGGGCTGAGCCGGATCTGGCTCTATTTTTTTCTCCATGCCGGGGCGCATGCCACCGAAATAACACACACGGAAAAGAAAAACACACAAAAAAAACATCTGGAACAAATAACGTGTAAAGTTTAATTACAACGGGAAGAATGTTGGAGGAACGCGTAATTTAAAGGCAGGGTCGCCCGCAATCTCGTCAACGTTGTTTTTTTATCTGTTTTATTTATACATTTATAGCTTTTTGTTTCACTTCTGGTGCCATTTCACTGAGCATTGTGGGTGGAAAAAAAACTTCCTGCGTATTCTAATTGGCGATGGTTTCAGCAACAGTGGAAACGAGGACACCGTTAACACATCTCAGTGCTGCACCAAGGGAAGAATGACATCACCTCATTTGAATTGACATTTGACCTTGCACTGATTCGAGGTCATTACACGCAAATTGTACGCAAATGTGCAGCTGTGTAGCTCTGCAGCTCTGTAGTTTGGCAGCTCTGTAGATATGCGTCTCTGCAGCTCTGTAGTTTTGCAGCTCTGTAGCTCTGCAGCTCTGTAGATATGCATCTCTGCAGCTCTGTTGTTCTGCAGTTCTTTAGCTCTGCAGCTCTGTAGTTATGCAGCTATGTAGCTCTACATTTCTGTAGCTCTGCAGTCATGTAGCGCTGTAGATCTGCAGTTCTGTAGTTTTGCAGATCTGTAGTTCTGCAGATCTGTAGCTCTGCATCTCTGCAGCTCTGAGTCTGTGTTTCCAGCAGCAACCAGCCCACTATTTCCCCATATGGAGGTGCAGCAGAACACATGCACGTGTGTGTGCGTGTGTGCACATGCGTGTGTGACCAGCACCCCCCTCACTTTGTTTAACCGCTTATTCCCTCCAGCTTCCTTGTCAGGAGGCACGCGCCGCCACATGGAGCTCATTAGCAGAACGGAAGGGAATCAGAAAGAAAAAAAAGTTTAATTTCTACGCAAATAAAGAGACATTTGGGATCCCTCCCGACTGGGGACCCCGCCTGGCAGGTCTCGCTGGATGGCGGGCTCCATCTCTGCTGCTGTCACCTCAGGGCCAACGTGGGGATTAAGAGTGAGTGAGTGGAGCGTGCGGAGCCAAGGCTGGAGAAGCACCACACAGGAACCTGGACCTGTTCGCGGCCCCGGAGCAGGTCTTGGTGCTCTTGGACAAGCCGAGCAGCCTCGTTAATGGGTCGGTATGAGACTGTGGCAGCGGTGGCGGCTCCAGGCCAACGAATGGGAGATTATTATCTGCTGCATGCGCGTCCAAACCAGCGCATTCCTCGCGCCGCCGCTGCAGCTCCTCCTCGCCATCCACAACATCACTCACAGTCTGAGTCTCATGGTCTATCCACATCACCAGAACCACGCATAGCTGGCACGGCATGGGAACGGAGAGCCCAGTTTCCTTCCCCACCTCCTCTCCTCCTCCTCCTCCTCCTCCTCCTCCCTCCTCCTTTATAGTCCATCTCTGGAGCTCGCATTTAGCGCTCCTCTCTGTGAGGAGGGTCAGGTCGCAGGGCCGCTTTCTGCCTTAAAAAAACAGCCCATTCAGATAGAATTGAAGGGGGTGGGGGGGTAGAGGGGGTCTGACTGATGTGCTGGCATTGTGGCTGTAAAGGGTGATTAAAGATTACAAGAGAAAATGCCCCATGGGAAAGTCATCCACCCACTGGCCCTATCATCAGGAGAGCACACGGGCCGGGCAGCGTCGTGGGAAACGAGTCAATCAGGGTCCGATATGTCGGAGTGAGTCCACTTGAGTCCAGGTCTGCAGGACCAGAACGATGAGGTTCACTTTTCAAAAACAACCATGATGGATAACTTCTGGAAATAAAAACTTGTGTGCTTATTCATCTTCCAGCAGTGACTGACTGCATGTGTATATGTGTATTTATATGTATTAATATATATACACGCACACACACACACACACGCACACACACGCACAAGGCGGGCTGTCACTTCTCTGCAGCAACACTGGCGGAATTCTTTCAGCCAGAGAGTTTTCATATGCAAATGACGGTTTAGTTACGGTATGCGACGCAGACCTTCCCATTTTAAGTCTTCTCTTTCTGTGTGTGTGTGTGTGTGTGTGTGTGTGTGTGTGTGTGTGTGTGTGTGTGTGTGTGTGTGTGTGTGTTCATCATTCATTCTCCTGAGAAAGCAGAAGGGGAGGCAGCAGCAGCAGCGCTACTAAATACAGTTATTCAGATCCGGGTATGTCTCTCATTAAACACCGACCGCGCTCACATGGACCGGATGAGAGGGGGGAAAACCCCCCAAATACTTAGTCCGCCTTCACCGATCCGCATCAACATCAACACACAAAATATATAGAAATGTATCAGATGGAAAAATGTATCTTCATTAGGCGTGTCCGCGTGCAGCTCTTACAGGTGCGTAATAAGTGTTTTTATTTATTTATTTTTTTTTATTTTTTTTTACGCACATTAAAATAGTGCGCATGTTGGATGACTCGCCCCTGGGAGCCAAACATGTTTTATAAAAGTTTGTTATGATAGAAGCCAAAACTATTATAACAAATAATACATTTTAACCTAAAAAAAAAAAAAAGCAGAGACTTGATTGTGTAAAAGTTGAAACTTCCCGGAGTTGTGACCCGCAGCCTCCTCGTCGTCTTCCTCCTCCGCTCCTCGGAGGCTCCACACCGGGCTCAGATGCAGCCTTTTACGCACGTTACAACCGGAGAAAAGTTCCAGGGGAGAAAGTTTACACGCAGAATCATGCAGGAGGGATAAGAAAAACCACGTCTTACCTTCCAGAATATGAAAGTTGTCTGCCGGATCTCTGATATCACCAGGGTTTTATTTGTGTTTTAAAGTGCCTTGCGTGTCCTCCGCTAGTCCTCCGCTAGTCCTCTCTCCACCCCCCACCTCCCGGTCCTCTGCGTCCGATCAGCCGGGTTACTGCGCTCTGGGGTGCGCGCGTGTGTTTTGCAGCTCTTTTTCTCTGGCGGATCTAACTGGTCTCTGGTGGACTCGCTGGAGAGTGAGACTGGCTGCGTGAGTGAGACAGAGTGTGAGTGTGGAGTGTGAGTGGGTTATCCCGAGAGCTTGGCACACTGCGTCCCTCCTCCCCTGCCGCGCCGCTGCTATTGAACCCTCCTCTGGATTGGAGGCGAGACGACTGGTGCGAACTCCCCCCCCCCCCCCCCCCCCCCCTGCGCGCGCTCTGGAGGAAGACTTCGGGACGCAGAACCAGCCCCACTTAACACACACACACACACACACAGAACCCAAACCAGACAGACTCGCGCAGGTCTGACTGGTTCTCAGACTCTGAACTGAGCGGACTGACACCTTGAAATCAGTCAGATGTCGTAAATCTGAACACTTCGGGGGGTTCCCCCCCTCTGACTGTTTTATTTACTCTGATGCTCCCTGGGAAATTAGTACTTTGGGCCCTCGCAAGAGTCACGCACGCCTCGAGGCTACGCAGGCAAGTTTGATCACGTGCCCTGATACCTGGGATCACGAAGCGCTCCTCTTCCTCTTTTGATGATGGAGGTGAAGGCCGAACAGTGATGCTGCTCCTCCGGGGTCAAATGTTTATCCCCACAAACACACACACACACACAAACACACACACACACACACACATAGACACACACACACACACACACACATTTTTATGGCTTGATTGGGATGCCAGGCTGTTTCCAGGCTTTTACGCTGCAGGTTGCATGCCTTCCTGTAGGACGTGAACGTTACACCTGTCTCACTATCAATGTCACATGGTCACGTGACAAGTCAGAGGCGTCAAACTTTTAAATCAAATTTCGTCTGTTTGTAGGGAGCATAAAAAACATGACATTTCCGATGTTTTAAATAATATTTTCTTAAAAAAAGATAAGAAAAAATGTGTAATCTGATAGGAGACATGTTCAGTATTTCAGACCTTTTTTTAAATTCTCTAAAAAAATTTAACATATGTTAAAACATTTTAGAGAAAAGTATCTGATTTTTCAAGCCTGAACTCACCATAGATTATCAGCAAGGCTGCAGGGAAGACGAGTGTTGGTGCAACAGCGTCATCTAGCGGTTGCTATAGCAACGACACTTCAACTCACGTAAGTCATCATCAGTGATCACTTACGTGAGATAGAAATTTAAAAAAAACATTCAGTCCTCGAGATTCAGTCAGATTACACGTCATTTTACGACCTTTTTATTCTTAGTGCTTCAGAGACGTCCAGGTTATGTGCACATGTAACCTACACACAGGTGCACACGTGTGTGTGTTTGTGTGTGTGCGTGTGTGTGTGTGTGTGTGTGCACTTGGGGGTTATTGATGCCTGTGCTCGTGATTAGTGCCGCTGTGACTTTCACATCCTTGGGATTAAAAATAGATGCCAAATTGAATCTGCTATTAGCCACACCACCAAGCTGTGAAAACGAATCCACTCTGGGGACAAGTGTACTCACAATAACACAGACACACACACAAGCGCGCGCGCCTGTGCAGCTACAACGCCAGGATCTTGGAAAGGATTCCTCACCAGGGAGAGTTTAGTGCAGATGGAAGGGAGGAGGTGAATCCCTCTGCACCACGAGGAGGGAAAATGTAATTTTAAGAGATTTACTGGAGAAAATTTCACACAAAAAAAACACTCTTTCTTTTTTTTGTTTTGACCTTTTTCTTCATTTCGACGCTGCTCTCATCGAGCAGACGCCCTGTTTCACACTTCCACGGTTCCGTGCAGAACGCTCACATCTGGAAGCTTCCAGGGAGCTTGCTGCCTTGCTCAGTGGTGTGCTGGTAGTAGGGCAGGTTTATCTCTGCAGCACGCTTCATCGAGTGCAAATGATACACATTATGAAAGAGAATAGAATATAACAACAAGGTAAAATAGAATAAGATATGCAGACGGAAGTTACATAAAAATGATGGTTAAAAAATCTTTCATATTTGCTGCTTTAATTGGATCCGTTCACTAACATTTATTGGTTTAAATGTTTATAATTACCTGTTTAACATGTGGTGCAGATATATTTTAATATATTTAAATGTTTGGTTCACTGTGTCAATGCTTTATATCATGTGTAGTAATGTTTTATATGGTGCAGATACCTTTCAATGATCAATACAGTAACTTTATAACCACCACGTTTACAATAGTTTGCTAGCGGCAACCGTTTGTTTATGAATAAATACAGTGTGATACCGGTGTTATTTTATTGAGATACGTGGTAGTTAAATGAACGTCATATCGTGGTAATTCTGCTAAATTATTAAACGATGTGGCCAAACGGGGACCATAAAATGTTTGTGGTATTGATTGAACCTTTAAAAGATTCTTTTACAGTTTTCTCTGATAGCTCCAACGCTCTCTTTGAAACTATCGGAAATTATTGCCACACATGCTTAAAGTAAAAACTCTTAACACTGTTTCTATTAAACCATAAACTGTATATTATAAGAAGTAGACATAGTCGTCATGGTGACGTCACCAGTTGGTTTGTGGACTACAGTTTTGAAGCCTAGAGTTCAGCATTTTTAGCCATCGCTGTCTTGGATGTTTTGCAACCAGTAGAAGCAAGTGACCATATTTGGACTGTGTAGGAGCGACGGGTGGATCTGATGAACACAGGCCAACGGAGCAGCACCCTTACTGGATCTGGATCCATCGAGATTCTGGTGTTGAAGCTAGCTTTGAAGTTAGCTTCTATTATTCAAGGTCAACTTTACAGCTAAGTGTTAAAGTCATCTTAATAACTAACTAGCATTGTTAGCGTGGTAGCGACCTGTCAATCAGTAGATAAGCCCCACAGCCTAAAGCATCCCCTGCTTTCTGGTCTGTTGGACTCTAAATGGACCATAATGTACTAAATGAACATCATGCTGGATTGAAGAAGACTTGAAACTAGAGATTGAGACCATAAATATTTACAGTGTTTACTGGGATAATAAACCAAGAGAGAAGTAGGCTCATTTTCTCCATACAATCAGAGAGGAGTCGCCCCCTGGTGGCCAGCAGACAGAATACAAAAATAGAATAAAACTGCTTTGCATAGACAATGTAAATCTTTTTTAAATATCTAGATATCTGATCAGCAAACATCACATGTCCCACAAAGGAACCTTGAGGAACCCCACAACCTCTCGGCATCCAAACCGGCAAAAGTGTCCACTTATTTCGAGAGGAACGTCATTTTCTCGTAGACTTCTATACAATCAGAGAGGAGTGCCCCCCTGGTGGCCAGCAGAGAGAATGACAGTTTGAGGCACTTCAGTGTCGGCTTCACTTTCAAGAAAGAAAATCTCTTGCAATCACGATGAAAACACTTTTATTTAAAATGCCAAACACACCGGCAACAACGGGGAGGACGTCCCCTGTGATTATATGTCTATAAGTGTTACTCTGCTATTTTCTCTTTTCTTTACACTGTCATTTTACTATATATTTGGTTTCCGTGAGTTTACAGTAATTGATTACCATCCTGTAATTCTACTTTTCTTTTGTCTTTTGATGTTACTGCTGTGGCAAAAATGAACCTCTATATAATTTATGTCTGTTTATTTGAATGTACATAACTGTTCTGTACTTTTACAGAAGCCTGCATCCATGTGTTGTTGCTGCTTTCAAAGACTCATTCAAATGCTTCATGAGTTTATCATTTTGTTGTAAAAACACCGCTTTGAGAAGAAGGGTTGCGAGGTCTTGATTTTCATTTTGACAGAGAAGTGAGTCGTTGATCTCCGAGTGTCCGACTTGGCTCGTGTGCAGAGTTTCGACACAATGACCCAAATTCCACAACAAGTCTGTCAGCAATCGTAAAAAACTGTGTAAAGTGTCACCATAATTTACGGATTTAACTCAGTGATCCATAGCAACAATGAACAGCTGATTGTCAGACTTGTTGCTTCACGGATATCAAGTCACACATTTTACCAAACTTGTTTTCCATCCTGATTGCTCGTAAAATCATCTCCTTTTTAAACTTAAGGTTGGTTTTGTCTAAACTTAAGGTTGGTTTTGTTGCCGTAGTAATGTGTATTCATGTTTTATATGGTGCAGATACATTTCTATGATCAATAAAGTAACTTTATAACCACCATGTTACGTTTGTTTATGAATAAATAAATATGATAGGTGTTATTTTATTGAAATAAGTGGTAGTTAAATGGACGGCATATTGTGGTAATTCTGCTGAACAGGGACCATAAACTGTTTGTGGTATTGATTGAACCTGTCAAAGTTGTTTTTGTCTGAACCTAACGTTGGTTTTTCCTAAACTTAACGTAGGTTTTACCTGAACTAAATGTTGATTTTGTCTAAACCTAACATTGCTTTTGTCTAAACCTAATGTTGATTTTGTCTAAAATTAACGTTGGTTTTGTCTAAACTTAACATTGGTTTTGTTGCCTCAAGCTAACTCGTAGTTTTGTTGCTGAAACCTTAAGTTGACTTAGTTGCCTAAACCTAACTGTTGGTTTTGTTGCCTTTTTTGTATATTACAATTTTGTGACTATTTCAAGAAGATTTCAAGAACTGCTGTGAGACTATGTGGAGATTCCATCATCTCTTTAACAAAACCTCCAGCTACATCTGTCAGATTAGCGATTTTTTTTTGATAGATTATAATGTACCTTCATGATTTAAGAGGAAATGCGTAATACTTTTGAGTATTGTGCGTCTGGAAGAGTCATTACGCTGCTTGTGTTTGCTTCTGGGGGAGACGACTCTGTCACCTCCGCTAACAGATCTCCTCCCCCTGCCCTGCCAGGTGATCCATTAACACCGGGGAGGATGGAAGGTAATATGTCATCGGACTGAACCGCCATTCGGCTTCATCTGAGATGCGTTGCCTCGCAGCTGCGGAGAGAGGAGGACGAGCTTGGCCCTTTTAGTGCTCTAATAGCGAGTTCATCATTAACTCGGCTGAGCTAGAGTCGGCAAACATGCACTCTGTAAACATTTCTACGGTGGAGGAGAGGGGGAGGGAAACAATATGTGGCCTCGACGAAGAACCATCTCTTCTCAAAGACCTCTTCGCAATCTGCCGTTTGCACACCAAACCCTGAAGGCATCATCGCAAGGCCAAGATGGAGAGGGGAGGAGAGACAGAAAGGTCACAGGTCATGTGGAAAGAATGAAGGAGGGAAGGAACCAAACCTGCACTCGGAGACGAAGCAGCGTTTTGGTGCACAAAGGGTTTTATTTCGTGAGGCGCAGAGATCCGTCTACGTTCGCGGAGAGATAAACACACGGAGCATTCGGGTGATATTCTAAAATTAGTCCACAGGCCATCCTCTTTCTTCAAAAGCTTTTGGCTCTCGATAGAAGGAGGAGAGAGAAAGAAAGGGAAAAAAATAAAAGCCACAATTGAAACCAGATGAAAGAGGACACAAGTGAAGAGCACATGTCGTGTTAGCGTCTAACTTCCTCTCATTATCCAATAAGAGGGAAGCAGCAGCAGCAGCGGCGGCGGCGGCGGCGGCAGCGTCCAAACTTCGTCCCATTATCCAAAGAGGGAAGCTGCATGTCGGCCGGCGGTTCCCCCGAAATACTCTGGGGACGCGGAGACGTAAACAAAAAGCAGAGTTTAGATTGACGGTCTCACAGACACACACACACACACACACACACACACACTGGGACTCAAACGGGAGTCGGTCCTGTGAAACTCTAGAGCAGCAGCTCCAGGCCTGGTATGTTCACTGTAAACACGTCCGCGAGGAGGAGGACACACGGCTACACACACCGTTACATCATCTGCAACACATTACGCCGCCGATGTTCACATGTTTGTTATCAGAAACGCACATTTAGAGCGATAATCTCCAACATCCATGGAAAGTGAAGTCCATGGATCTCGGACGATCCCGAAGAGAAAGGGGAAGATCATATTAACAGAGAGAAGACCCCTTGACATAACCAGAGAGAGAGTGAGGTGTAACACATCGGCATCGGTGGTAGTGTGAAGTATTAAATAAGCGCCAGAAATACGATCACGCCGAGCCCCCCAGAATAATGATAGAAGGTAAAGAGTTGAGAGTTGAGTTTCTTTCACTAGTTGTGCACATTTACACGACTCTTCAAGTTGCTGTGCATCGTAATGTGAAGCTTCTTCTTTTAAAGCTTTTTAAATCTCCCTGGTGGCGGGTCGCTAACATGACACGTCATCAAAACGTCACCTTCTGTTCCGGCTTCCCGGCTCTCCCCGTTCACACTGAGGTGGTCTCTCCTGGTCTCTCCTCTGAGACGACCTTCATCGCTGCTCAAGAGGAGGAACCAGTCTGACCCCCATTCTGTCTCTGGAACTTTTACACCAACGACGTTGAGGACAAAAGGAGGGATGATCTACGACAAAAAGGCAGCGTAGAAGGGCAAGTGACTCGCTGTAAGTCGGTTTACTTCGTACGGAAGCTACAACGCTCACAATGGCAACAGTGTACGTAAACACAGCTACATCAGTTACATTAGTGACGAAACGTAGCTAAGTTAGCAAGAAGAGCTAACGGCCGCGTTTTTGACGTACGTTGTGTGAAACAACGCTAAACTAAATGATACGATGACAAACCTGAAACATGATCTGTTAAACTGACAAACATCACATGTGGAATTCTGGGAACAATTCAAACGGGATCAAAATAAATTTGTCTTGTGTTGTTTTTGTTTTCGTCTGAAATAAGGTGCCAGGATGGACACCCTAAAGGGGGCGGGGCCTGGCCTCTCCATTGCAGCATGGTTCTCTGTAAAGACTTGTTTTTTTATGAACTCGTCTGGTCTGCAGACAGGGAGTCTCTGCAAGCACATTTTTAAACACTATCCTTATGTTCTGATCTTTCCCCAGCATGGAAAACCCTAAATGTTCTGAATGTATTTCCAACGATCTCAGACGATCTTGTAAATAAGGAGGTGATCCTTCGTGAGTGACGCCTGTGTTTCTCGTTTCAACATGTATTAATATTTTATGAAAATGAAATAAACAGACTGGAAACTCTACATAAAATGTAGCTCTTGATTTCCGAAAAAGCGGATACATTTCGCAATGTACCAGCTGCGTGATAATACAGAGATTTACACGAATGCAAAAGGGTGGTTGTTTATGAGATCTACGGCGAGAGAGAGAGAGAGAGAGAGAGAGAGAGAGAGAGAGAGAGAGAGAGAGAGAGAGAGAGAGAGAGATAATGTTGCAATCATGGCAGAGACTTGAGAAAGCCCAGCGAGGTGCTCAGACTTTATTAGATTTGTTCTGCGGTTGTCAGGGGGAATTTCTACAACACACACACACGCACACACACACACAAAAAAATACTCGACCGTCTGTCGAGGAAGATTTTCAGTCGGTCCCAAAAGAGACGTTTTACAGGAAAAGAGTCGTAAAACCCCTTTCAGGGAACATTCCAGCAACAATATCACAGTCTGCTGGAGCGAGCCGAGTTTATGGCTCCGATACGAAACGCTGGAGATGAACGACTTTACACACACACACACACACACACACACACACACACACACACACATGCACAGCCCAGGAGGGCATGGAAATTCAGTTTACTGAACAGAAAAACCTATAAATTAAATGCATTTTAAAAAGATGTCCATTGACTTTACAAGAGTCAAAGTACTAATAGAGCGGCCCCAAGACTTCAGTCCCCTCAACTCTGTTAATGTCATGTATCTGTGGCCGTTATGAAGGCAACCACTGCCCCCTGTTGGTTGCACATGCACACCGCAGCCGTCCCCAGCAGGATCAAATGTAAATGGTCTACAGTGTCTCGTATGAGGTGAATTTTGCAAACGCTGTTGTTGTTGTTCTGGTTGTGGTGGCGGATTATGAGACAATGGGAGCCTGGACATGTCCCGGTCCCCACCAGGTCTCCTACACAGGAGCTGCACACACAGACTGTATTGAATGTTTAGAGAATCATTGTTGTTGTTGTTTTCAGTCTATTTGTGATTGTTTGGTGTTTCCCTATCGGTGTCTATTTGTATTACACATATTCTTTGTATTACATTTATTTGGTAAGTTGCCTTGAGGAAATTAGAAACTGGATGTCCAATCAGCTGACCTGAGAAAAGTGTATTATTATCGTATCAGCAGGCGAAACATCCAAAGACTGCAGTTGATACTTTTAACAACCTTTACTACCTACAATGTTTAGAATTGATTTTAAGATGTAACTGCTTGTTTTTAAAGCCTTGACTTAGCTGATGATACATTGTTGTAAGTGTTTTAATTATTTTAATTTGATTTATATCGATTTTAATTATTTTGTCGGTTTTTACCTGAAAGCACTTTTTTCCAGAGGTGCTATATAAATAAAGTTACCATTATTAAAGTTATTATTGTGAGTCTCTACTACCTTTAGGACGTAAAGTGTAGTTTATGAATGTTGTAAAAGACAAACCCAAACAAACATAATCAGGTAAATCTGACTGCTTGTCTTACAGGACGCCATCAGGACCGGCTGCCTGTCTCACTCGTGGTTGTCCTCTTCATTGGATGAACTGTGGCTCTGAGCTGCAGACGGGTCTACAAAGCCGGAAGGGAAGGAGACTGTTTGCTCTCGGGGGAAGCGGTTTTGGTTTGTTTGATCTGCTGCCGTCACCTGGACGAAGGACATTCAAGGTCGGGCATGGTTGCTGTTAAAACTGAGCTCCAATCAAAGGTTTGAATAAACATTGCAGGACACTTAAATAAACGTTATATTTGGTGGATTTGGTTTCTTTGAATTGTGGGAATTCTATAAAATATTTTTATGGTAATGAAAGTACATTTCTTCATCCCATCTCTTTTGCAGAATTATAAAGCAGCTGCTTCATCAAAACATACCGTGAACCCTTTAAACTCTCATTCTGTTGCCTTTTCATGTCATCAAAGCACCTTGTGTTGTGTCTGTCTGTGGTGCAGCTTACATGCTGGCCACTGGGGGGCAGTGTTGTGTAATGTGTGTTGTTAGAGCAGGATTTACAGTAAGAATCCATCAAGTTGTGTCCATATCAACAAGATAATACAAGAGACCAGAGACACACAACCAACTCACCAACATTCAGGCAAGAATGTTTCTGTATCAATAAAAAAAATACTAGAATATGCAGAATTTAAGTTTTTCTCATTCATTTCTGTGCATACTGGTATTTATTTATTTTCATTTTTATTAATTAATTAATTAATTTCTGTATTTTAATAGCAGGTTTAATCCTAGGGCTGCACGGTGGTGTACT